>AP027104.1:2108417-2754575 GCA_028142955.1 Pinctada fucata
AGCACCAACTTGAGCATCGACGGACCCCTAGCAAGCCAGAGGTGGGACCAAGTGCCCGGATGGAGCCCAATGTGCAAGATGCAATTCATGACTATCGAATCGACTATATTTTGTGCTCTTCATTAAGTTTAATAATGGTAATCAACAATATAATTATAACCTCTTCGCGTTCCTTTCTACAGATCCACTGTCCAAAAGGTCAGCCCATATGGAAGAACGCCACAATGGTATCTCACGCTGCCACGTCAGTGGTGCTTGACGTCACGGGTTGTGGAGTGGACTTTGTCAGATATGCTTGGCGGATGAGTCCTTGTCCACTTTACAAATGTGCTGTGTATGGCAGGGATAGCGGTCTCCCAGCACCGCCCATTCTCCACCCAATACACTAGGAAGCTGATTGGTCGATAACGATTTTATGGAAACAAACATAAAAAGCCTTTTCTGTTTAAAATTAATCATATTTATTCTTAGAAAAAGAAACTGTAAAGAGATATAGCAGATTAGAGAGACGAAATGAAAGAAACTAAAACAAATGCACTCTAGTTCACAAGTTTTCGGATCCATGGCCTTTTTCAAGTGTAAAACGCCAATGTTTGTATTAACTAAGTTAAATGTATTCTTTGAATGACGAGTGTTCGTTGCAAAACAAAATCGTTTTCGCAATGAATGCTCATTATGCAAAATATTTACTTTACTTACTTGATATGTATATTGTCATTTTTACACTTGATAAAAGCTAGGGGGTCGAACATTTGTGTACTAGGGTGTTTGTGTTTTTATTTGTATATACAGAAATGATAAATGATTAATCATGTATACATTTGCATGATTTTTATACAACTCTTCATTTCTTTTATGAATATCTGCTCAGGTTTATATTGTATGTATATGAATGTTTTGAGAAATTCACAATTGACTTAAATGTATGTGAACATAACAATATGGTGTGCATATATTTCTACAATATTTCGGTTAAAAGAAATATTATTTCAAATTTGTGATTATAATGAACTGCAATAAAAAAGACTGAAGCTAGACGTAAACAGCAAAATTATGTCTCCAAAAGCCGTACCCGTTGTTTCTACGTCGTTTTTACAAGATCAAGGAATTATCTCTGACAAGTCAGTGTGTTTACTAAGGCATCGCAATATGGAAAATATTTTTAAAACATACAATACAAAACATATTAATCTAAGTGATAATCTCGCAACCCGTGTCGATTTGGGATGGTAATACATGTATTCCCATAGATGGATGTTCCCAGACATTTTTAAGTAAGTTGTATCAGACCTGCCAATCTCCCAAGCAGAGTTACGTTCTTTGACTGACAAGAAGTATGAATCTCAATGTGAAAGAGAATGCAGACACCTTAGCGCTAGATATACGCTACTGTATGTAATATACAGAGCGTTAGTGCAACAGGTTCGTTTGGTAGTCCAGTAAAATTTCAATTAGACCCGGAAAAAATTGCAACAGAAATAATATCTTTTGTAAACGATGCTAATACATCCCAACAATGATATATAAAAAATCTAAGAAAATCTATTGAGGGGAAGTATCTTAATTCAGCATTCAAAAACACGCATATTTCATTGTTTTCTAATAACCCGACTGGGCTGTGGTACACGATGTAAATGACGTCATTAGAGCAGAGGAACATGTTTACATCGATCCCGGAATAATTTAATGCTTCGTCATGTCAGCAAAATGCCCAACAAAATATCATTAAAGGTTAGTATTCCATAAGAACAAACATCTATATACATTTTATATGCCTATCTGTAGGATTTTTCCAGAAAAGGATTTGATTGACGGAGTACCTAATCACACAGACACGGATTGCATTACGTTGACCCTAGCATGTTTATATAGTTGATATGCACATCAAAAATTGAATAATTTACATAGAATCTGTCATAAACAAGTTAAATGTAACAATAATGAGCAATTAAAAGCAAAATATACAGTATAATCGTGTTTTTTCTGCGATTATAGGGGGGTCCTTTTCGTTGATTTTTTAATGTATGGAAACCCATTCGGGTCAGAACAGGTAATTTTATCATAAAATGGAAGATTATTTTCATTCAGTTTTGACGATCAGAAAAGTTTTATTTTTGAAAACATATTTATTTTTGTAGTTTTAAATGTATTTCCCGTTATGATTTTAAAGTATGGAAGCAAATTATAAATTACGGAAGCATATTACGATCAAAACAATCAATTAAATTTCATAAGGATTTAGAGAATGGGGTGATTATATTATCGTGTTTATTTTCTACTTATCAAAAGAATTAGTAGTTTTTAATCAAAAGAATAAGTATTTTGATTTAATTATCGTAAAAGCTGCTAATAGAAGAAAGTTTCGACTTCTACATTTTTGTTCATTTTATAAAAATGTTCAGTAAATTTCATAGCTACCTTGATTAATAATAAGGACATTTATACATATTAACCTTTGTTCTCTTCTTTTAGTTTGTTCTTCTGTTCATCCTTTTTAAACTTAACATTGGAGGACTGTCGTCATCAAACGGGATCATTTGAGCTAAGTTTTATTTTTTTTTTTTTTTTTTTTTCGTTTTATCATTTATTCCATTTTCTTTTCTTTTAGTAAACATATCATTTATTTCTTTTACTTTTTATCTTAAAATATTATTCATGACGGGCCCCGCCAAAACATCTATAGAGAAAACATCGCCCTTCTTTTATTAAAGAAACTCATCACTTCTTAAGCCTTTTATTCGGTTTTCTTTCCAGTATTTCCTCGTTACATTCGAGATCATCTGCTCCAGTTTAGTTCTTGGCTTACAATCTCAGCAGAAGACATTTAGTGGGAAATACACTATTTCTAGATACATAGGTTTGTATTAATTTGGTTTCCCATGAAACAAAAGCAAATCATATCTTGTTGTATACAAAATTTCAAATATTGCAGATAACAAGTAATACCTAGCTTGTCTCCGTTGTAAGGAGTCCTAATATTTAATTCAGTATTACATGTTTCAGGTACCTACAGAATGGACCAAAATTGCATCATCTGTGGCAGCAATGAACAATCTGAGATGGTAACATTACGTGAAAAGGGCAGCACTGGTATCAACGATGCTGCAAAGAAAAGGGGTGACGATTTACTAGCTTCCACGGGTAATCGGGTCCATGATAAATGCAGACGAACTTATACAAATCCGTTAATCATTGAACGATCCATAAGAAAGGCTCAGTCTTTATCAAGTCAACCAACAAGCTTACCAGTCTTAAGGTCACAGACATTTTCTTTGAAGGATAACTGTCTCTTCTGTGGCCAACCGGTAAAAGTCAACGGGAAAAAGAGAGGATTTGATGTTTACCCAGTAAGAACAAAAGACTTTCAATTTTCGTTACTATCAACTTGTTTGACAAGAGGTGATGATTGGGCAAACGAAATCAGAGGACGCATAGAGAGTGTGAATGATCTGCATGCGGCAGATGCGGTTTACCATCAAACTTGTAGCGTTAATTTCCGCACTTTCAAAAGTGTTCCCATAGTGTTCTCCCCTTCAGCAAGCGAAAAGAAGAAGGGAAGACCGACACATAACTACATACAAGATGCTTTTCAAAAATTAGTCAGCTATCTAAAGGAAAATGAAGACCTTCAGCATAAATTGGCAGACCTTGTAAGCTATATGGCCAATTATTGTAAAGAAGATGCTTATTCACCGCGGTACTTGAAACAGAAGCTCGTGGAACACTTTGGTGAAGATCTCTTTATTTCAGATTCTTGTGGGCAGGATACTATCATCACTATTCATAAAACTGCCAAAACTATTCTGAGGGACTTCTATCGAAATGCAAAATCTGTCGATGCCGAAAAGGATAAATCTAATATAATCTCAACTGCTGCCAGGCTGGTAAAATCAGACATTATGGCTCTTGCACTACGTTCGGATACCTATCCTTGCTCAGATGACATCAAATCAAAGGATGTGACTTAACATCAAAACTGTACCATGTTGGAAAAGGTGTAGCTTTCAAAAGACTATCACGTGATGACAGTTTATTTGCTGAGTTAGACGAATTTCTCAAAGGTAATAACTCTGCAGAGACCATCATATCCAGTGGGGAAAAGATACTATCTAGTCTTTACGGTGGAGTACCTCATGAAGGACTTGATCTTCTGCGCCTTCGATTATACACAACCAAAACCATGACAGGAAATAAGTGTGTTCAAGTTCAAACTTTGCCCCCGACATCCGATGCTGCAGCTCTACATTCTAAACGATGCTACTTTCAGGTTCAAATGTGGATTAGAAAAGATCATGTAAGCATGGATCCACTTGACTGGGGTTGGATAGAAAAGGATGGAAAGTATCTACCACATCAAAATAAGCTCCCACCTGCTCCAGAAAGTCTCCTCTGTATTGTTCATTGTAAATGTAAATCCAGTTGTGACACGATGCGATGCTCCTGTCGTAAAAACGGGCTAGAATGTACCATTGGATGTAGAGTATGCAGAGGCTTTACTTGTACTAACTCAAATAGACATCAACCAGATCAGGACCAGGATTGATTTCCATGATGAAATATAAGAGTGTTTGTGTGTTCTTCATTTGACTTCATCAATTATAATCTTCCTGACAGCTACAAAGACATCACGATACAGATACTTGATTTTAGCTGTTAATTGACCCCATTCGATAAAGTTGTGAAGAACATAAAGAAATACAGTAATTATTTTGTTCAAAATAAGTGTTTTGCACATAAAGTACAAATTTCAACCAAAAATGTTGACTTTAATGAATCATTACATTTCATTTTACTTTCATTTGATAAGATGATTTATTTTCTTCATGAAAATGGCTTTGAATCTGTAATTTTAGATAAAATAATTGATCTAAAGAGTTTTCCCAGAAATCTGTTATTTTTAAGCAAAATACAGCCATTTTGCCTCAAAATGAAATCGAAAATATACCCTTTTTGTTTCAAACATGTAATTCATGTATGGATCAAAATAACATCAGTTGAAAATACATTGCTGCTATCATTTTAGGAAATCCTTTTGATTCCATTAATAATCTCCAGAAATCAGCGATTTTTGAATGAATAATACGTTTTTTCCCTAAAAACACTAAAATTACGAATGAAATGTCAGTAAGACATATATAATCTGAAAGAATATGAAAAGATTCACTTGAAAATAGCTTTCATTCAATGATTTCGTAATGGATAGGGTTTCTTAAAATTGAAATACAGAAATCAGAGATTTTTCATTAAAACACAGGTTTCTGCATAAAAACGAGTTTTTCACACAAAATAAGAATATTAAATATATGCCATTTGAAAAAGGATACTTTAAAAATATTATTTAAATCATCTTTGCCGGAACATATGCAATACTGGGGAACTGAGAAGCAGGAAAAAATTAAAATCTCCACATATTTCTGTGAAATTTTGCAAAAAATCTACTTTTTAACCCAAAAAAACACAGAAAAAGAAGAAATTAAAACTTCACACTTATTTTATCTGAAAGAGCATGAAAAGTGCGTTATATTCGCACATTCTAATTTTCAAAATCATCATCGATATAAAAGTTATTAATTGTTTCCTATTTTCAGCGATTTTTTCATAAAAAAATCACATTTACCCCCAAAAAATGTATTTCCCCACATTTCTGAGTCTTAGATTTTTCATATGTTATGCTCTATACAATAACGTAACATAAAATGTACAAATAAATTCTGTTGCAATTTGTTCAAGGTTTGGCCATTTTTTCCTCAAAAATGACTGGACTATTGGCTGGAAGTTTATTTTTTGAGGAATATTGTGCCCTGCATTCTTCAAATCAGCTCATCAATTTACTAAACTTTACCTAGGCATGGATAATTTTAACTGTTACTGTTTTAAAACTTGTAAATCCACGAACATTTGTTTTTGTCTCAGTTCTAAACAGAAATGTCTGCCATTTTTCCGGATGTGCAAGATCCGATCAATTCGACCGTTGCACATTTCAATCTGTATAAACCTCTCCTTTGTTGGTGCTCCCACCCTATGGGATCATATATATCGCATGTACTGGCATTATAAACATGAAAATGAAAAAGAAAGAACTTGGAACAGTTAAATGAATGATTTGTATACGTTGCCTTGTTTCGACCTTGATCCCTTGGGGTGAGTGCTCCTACAAAAGAGAGGTGCTTTCCCATTGAAGTATGCTTAGGTCGAATTGACTAGATATTGTACATCTGGTAAAATGGCAGTCATTTTTGTTTAGAACTGGGTCTAAAACAAATGTACATGGATTAACAAGTTTTAAGACATTAACAGGTAAAATTATCCATGCCTAGGTTATGCTTAGACCACAAGAGAGTCGTCTTGAAACAAATGGGATGTATAATATTTTTCTTATAGCAAATAATTTGCGCGCATACATGTCTGCGCTCACCTTCCCGTGAACATTACCGTTTTCACCAAAGCGATGATATTTAATACATCGCTTTTGCATCTAAAGCTACAGACACCTATGCTTTGGATAATAAATCCTCATTGATCAGTGGTACTTTTTTGTGTACCATTACGTCAAATGATGTTTTCGGATTCAGCTAATGTCAGTCATGGCGTAATACTCCACTTCTCCACACTAATAAAGGCGAGGTTAATACATTTCCAATTTAACGAAAAGCCAAAGGAATGTCGCACGCACAAAAGGTGAATTTATATATATCACTTCACCACTGTAAGTCGAACAGGACACTTATGGGCAAAGAACAAATAGAGGGTCAAAGACATGGAAACTACGCATGGGTATGATGTAAACAAATGCTAAAACAAATAAGCAAAGTAATGTACATGAAATAGATGCCGTAAGTAATTAAGATTAATTCAAATCGAATTATTTCGTGTTCAATATAATATCAAATAAAAAACAGATTTGTGCTAATTAAATACATAGAACGGATGTTTGAATATGACTCTGGATTGACTTAAAACTTGAAGGTTTCTTTTTCAATCTGCCTCCGCCATCTTTGAAATCCATATCTTTACCAATCTTGTGAATGCGTGAGACAACACATTCGCTCTGGTTTAAGATTGCTTTATGCTCTAGAACAAAGAAATAATTAAATTAGAATATGTTTTAAAGTATGATATAGTCCATATAGTCTATACCAGAAATGAACTGCGCAGGGAAGTTGGTAACATGATAAAAATTGTTGTACAAATACTATCTTTTCATAAAATAAATATTTATAATTAATTAAATAGAAGACTAAATGGTTAAAGAAGCATACCATAAAGATCCATCCAAATATCCAGAGCGGGAAGAAGTAACTGATTAGAATGTTGGCACTGATATTGTCAGAGAATTTTCCACTGAAATAAAGAATAGTATACTGTACAGGCTTTCTACTGTTCCTACTTTTTCCTACTATTTCCTACTTTTCCTACTTTTTTATTTTGATCCTATGTTTTCCTACTTTTTCTACAAAACCTCCTACTATTCCTACTTTTTCATCTCAAAAGTGAAAAATTACTTGCTTCACTTGTCATCAACATCTGATTCAAAGTTTTTAAAAAATTTCGGGCTCGCTTCGCTCGCCCATTCTGTATATTTTACGTGAAGACTCAATCGGTCCTTATTTCTCTGTGATTTTTTCAAAGATGAACATTACCAGTCTACAAAATCATTGCTTAATGTGATTTGTGTGTCATACTTACTGAAAATTGTCACTAAAAGTGATGGAAAATTTCCTACTTTTCCCCTATTAATTCCTACTTTTTCCTATTTTTCTCCTACTTTTTTCCATTGACTACTACTCCTTTTTTCCTACTTTTTCATCAAGGAAGAGTAGAAAGCCTGTATACATTATAATTATGACAGTTGAAGTGTTCCGACTAGTTACATTACATAAGACGCGCGTTTCGCATAAATTCTAATCAGTAATGTATTTTCAGACACCGCCATTTTAATAGCGCCCTCTAGTTTTATAGTTTGAATTCGGTGTATCTTTTTGCTTATCTTTAACGTATGTCAAGTTCTGTTTTAATACTGAGAATTTTCTAACCAATACTGTAATTGATTGAATAATGCGTTTAAATTGAATTTTACATGTTTGAAAATAGGCGTGTGCTTATGAACAGCGTGACCCACTACGATATCATATGCCTCTGATGCTAATCTAGAATTCGAATTCGTTTGTTTGTTTGTTTGTTTTTTGTTTTTTGTTTTTTGGTTTTTTTTTTTTGCTTTTTGGAGTATGAACATCTTATGTTGATAAAACAATAAGATTTTTTTTCTATGGAAATATTACTTACCTTTCTGGAAAAGGGTTTGTAGGAGGAATTTTTACTCTGCATTTCCAAATTGGACGTGGTCGGTTTTGTTGGAAAGCGTCCAGCCATGGCCGAAGTGCAGATATTGGTTTGATGAAGTTTTTTTCCATCCATGATTTCCTGTAAACCATCAATTTCACAACATCTGAAGACTGACCAGCGACAACTACAGTACGTGAAAGATTCCCCATTCTTTCATGCAAAGCAGCCAGCTGCGAATCATTTATATCTACCTCGTAAAATTCATTATCAAAATTATCGCAACATAATGATTCATTCTCAAAGAACCACTCGACAGCAGTTGGGTTATATTTATTGCATAAATCAACCAAAGTATCAACCTCCTCCGATGTAAGTTCGTAGTACCGATCATAGTCTTTGAGTTTATTCCTCTTCTCCACGAATTTGAGCCCCCCAAGGACAGTGCAAACACATCTAAAATAGTACATTAATTTAGCAACATTATTGTTAGGTACATAAACAATATAGCCAACACGTTTCCAAGTCAACGTTACCCATCTGGAAATGGCAGCCGACATCTTTGCACCTTTTTTATTTCAATGCCCTTGGTTTATTTATTTTGTATGGCGGAGATCCTTTTCTGACTCTATTCGTTATAATACAATATAAACATAACGTTCCAACTCCAACCACCTTAACCAAAAACCTCTTATTTACTGAATCAAATCTTAGCAACAACAGCTGTGAACTAACCAGTATCTACTTGACCCTCAGCAGTTCCTGGAACCCAATTACTCAAGAAGGAAGTGGAATACAAACTACCTCCCGCTATGCAAGAATTTAAGTCTCAAAGTAATTTAGGACAAAGCACTTATATTCATTGATATATTTAAAGTTCCTGCAATTGAATAGCTTTAGGTACTCGTTTTTGCAGATTATATTTTAAAATCAATTTAAATTTATTTTTGGATTCTGATTTTGAGTTAAGTACTTTTACTTTCACTCCTTGACCATCAAATAAACTTCCTGGTGCACTGAACAAATAAATAAACATCGACCGGACTGCTCAAGACAGCTCATTCCAACATCGGTTTCCACCATATAACGAGAATAATACAAGTTCCCGATGATATTGAAAGAGCTATCTTATAAGTACAGCCATTCAGTACAAAATTAAATCGTGTTTCAGATAATCTTATTCTAAAAAATTACGGTCACTTTTGAATGTAAAATTTAGATTTTTCATGGCTTTCGGGATTAATTTACTTGTGTTTTTCTTTTTATTCATAATACGAAGCAGTATTAAATACTAGTAGCTATTCTCTGTAAGCATTTTGAGGACACATGGCACAATATGTCTCAGATCTCAACAAAATTTATACATAAGGTTTGGTCTAACCCAAAGAAATTATTTTCAAATTTCTTAATACCACACCCGGTTGCCATAGAGACGGACATTAAACATTGGGAAAATGTAATTTAGGGCGTTTTTGAAGTCACATACATCATTTATGCAGCATAATCTAAAACAAAAACTGATGAAATATTATCTTGCTACGTCTTTCGGTATATTTAGGACATGATTTTCACAGAATTTGGCCATATTACGTTGTTTAGATTGAGGATCACGGACGAGGGTTAAATACTCGAAATGTGCATGTCTGGTCCATGCTGTAAATTTATCTGCTCTAAAATGATGCTAATGAATTTGAAGACGTTTAACATATATCATTGCTCTTTCAAGTTAAATATTTTAATATTGGGTTTAAGGTCACAGTCTTATCTATATGTTTTCATAGCAACAACTCAGGAACCCTATCAACATAGTGTTTTTTGACATTTTTTTTTTTCAAAATGCAATGATAATTTACTCACATTTTCAGTTTTTATACAAATAAAACATCAGCATTCACATTGGAACAAAGTTTGTGTTCGTTGCTGTGGCAACATAATCTCAGATCACAAAAATGAAAGCAAATTTAAATATATTCAACTAGACTTCATTTCATTAAAGAAAATTTTAAAAAATATTCAGCAAGTAGCCCGTTGCTATGGGAACAATTGTGTAAAAATGCACATAAGCCCACATTGAGTCCTTGGATACAGGCATCCAAGGTTACGTTATATGAAGTTTTTTTAATCCAAAATAAAGTTTAGACTTTGCTTTATCAAATATGTAAAAATAGTTGTTTAAGTCTCTTTCGTTTTTTAGGAAAAGGCTTCAAAAACCCGCGAAAAAGCTAAGTTTTATAGTGTATTGCCAAATTTCTAAAGCAACCATCATCAATTTCAAAGGTTTAACTTCTATTTTGATAAAGGCTTACTTGATCTTTATCAACATCGAATTTGAAATTTCTGGGATTAAGAATAATTGCCTCATTAAAATAATTTAAAATGGTTGCTATGGTAACATATGTTCCCAATAATTTTTTCACGTTTTTTAAAGCTCTTTGTGTTAGATATCTTCCAACGATCTTTATCTGTTCATCATGATGTAAAAATTTCAAAAGTAACTCGGACGTTGCAAAATTAGTAATATTATAGACCATAGTTACCGTTGTCATGGTAACGTATGTACATAGCAACAAATGGGTTGATCTTGAATTCGCTAATTTTATAAAATAAATTCAATTTCCTTATCATATAACCATCAATAGAGAAGTAAATTTGGAAAATACAAACAACATTTTGAAATTAAACATATTAAAATTAGATAATTGTGTTGTCATGGTAACCAGCCTTTTTGACAATACCAGACACTCTCTATGAGCTTCTTTAAAATTTTATGTCCTAATCTTTACACACATCTTCCATTGATGTCATATATAGACCAAATTATAAAGGTTCAAAAAAGCCAAATTTTGCCAATATCCAACTTTATAGGCCGTTGCCATGGTAACCAGTTGACCTGGAAACAATTTTTTTGTCAAATCTATCTTCTTTCATTGGTCCCTACTTATGTGTGAAATTTCATGAAAATCGATGACCATGCGTGCCGAAATTGTTTAAATGGTTCTAGAGAATTGGTTTAATAAAATAAAAATTACAGAAGTACCCATCAGTTATTTAGTCTCATAGTCGAGAAGGCAAGGCAAAATCATTTGATTTTCTTCAGGAACGGTTGCGAACCTCTGAATGAACAACATTCCGAAGTGAGACCAGGTGCCCGGGGAGAGTCAGCGTCTCCTGATTGCATGCAACACCTGTCGGAACAGCTCCAAGGAAACCTGTCAAATTCGGTGATTGTCTCGATGTACAATTTGATGTACATATTAGGTAAGTATGTCTTGTTTGGTAATGATGACAGCCATTCAACCACAATGGAGAATGTCACTGATCTTTCAGGAAAAGGGGATCGCATATGCTTTTATTACACCTCCGTTGCGACCGAAGAACTTCCTCAATGACGATTTCAGCCGTTGTGGAACATAACCCTGAACAAGTAGCTTACTTGCATGCCGTCTGGCCTTAATAATGAAATTTTCATATTTGGAACATGCCCTGGCGTACCGTATCAGTTGAGAAACAAAACCACCATAAGCAGGAGAAAACGGAATGTTGCTACTCATGAAAGGGAAGTTAGTTATGTGGAAGCTGAAATTGTCACGCTTGTCATACAGTGAGGTGTTCAAATGGCTGTTTGCGTCGAAAGATAGGAGTATATCCAAGTGCCTAGCGGATCTGTCACTCTCTGTTGTTTCCTTGATCTCTAGTTCATGAGGATATATTTCATGTAGATGATCCGCAAAGTTCGGATTATTGATGCACAACACGTCATCTATGTACCCGAAGGTACAAATTGAACTGAGATGCAAGGTGCGTTCGCCCAGTCGAGATCAAGGTCTGGATGAAGTCAGCTTCGTATGAATATAAAAATAAGTCCGCAAGCAGTGGGGCGCAATTGGTACCCATGGGGATGCAATGTGCAGGAGAATACTAGTAGATCATCTCGGTTGTTTATCTTTAGTCATAATTCGAGTTCCATTGTAAGGATGAGCCCAGGATGTAAGAATGAGGAATACAATTTTTTATTAAGATAAGATGGTTTATAAGATATCGACCTGTTCTCACTTGTGAAATGCTTTTCAATAGCTTACTGTAAATTGCTTTATTTTCGTCAGTACCAATTTTCGTCAATTTGTTCAAAATGACAATTTCGTCAGTTCGTAAATTCGTCATCCAAGGGTCCCTAAAATATAAATTCGTCTGTTCAAATGCCAACTTAACATTCAGGTATAGGCCGTATGTGTTTGTTTTCATTGTTTGTTTAACAATTATTGGTAAACAAACAATAAGAGACATGTATACTACCTAGCTTGTTGTGAAAACATATCATTTGGTAATTACGAGTATATTATATGCGCGACTTTGTGTACGTATTCAGTTTTCATTGATTTATCATTTGCCTGTCGTATTAACTCTCAAGATTCAATTTTTCCTTTCAACCCTATATTTTGTCAGGAGTATTTACATTCGTCAATACGTAATTTCGTCAAGGGAGGCACTAACGAAAATGACGAAAATTTGTACCTGACGAATAAAAACCAATTTACAGTATGCCAATTATGCCAATATATAATTTTAAATTCTTGGTCAAGATGAACTAAATATGCTAAATATGTCATCAACATGATAAAACAACTTAACACCCTTCCTTCTATGCAGACATGTATTCTATCATTCTTCATTTATCGCCCCATGAAATCCAAACAAATCTAAAGTTTATACCAAACACTGAGAAAATTAATTTGTAATAATGTTATAATTCTTTATTTTGTATTAAATACGCAGATACCCCTACTAAATTGTTTATGCTACACTCATTAAGGCATCTTCTACTGTAACGCGAAGCGACGGAAGAGCCCGATGATGGGGTCTAAAGTAAAGTTAAAGTGGATTATATTCCTACACACACAGTTCGTTACACTTCTCCCTCCTCAAGGAAGCTTTGTCCCCGAGGCTTGCTCTCTTTGTGTTATCTACGGCTGTGAATGTCTGGTCCATGCTGCAAATTCATCTGTTCTTAAATGATGCTGATGAATTTGAAGACGTTTAACATTTCCTTTGTCACAGCATGCTTCAGCTGCTACTTCTGCTGGCGACTTTCTTTCATCCGAACATGGACGTCAGACCACCCATCCATAAAGGCTTGGCAGAAGTACTCTGCACCAGTTACTGTCTCCTTATGTTTGTCCGATTTTTCGTTTCTCGTAAGGTCTGTTTTACATTTTCCCAAGAATTTCCGAGCATTTCGATTCTGGTTTTGGGTTTTTTTGTTTGATTTTCATCCACTGACATGGGCCACATAATCAACAATGACTCACTAGAAGGCTTGTCGAGGATCCAAAGCCACATCGCTATCACAAAATTGTAAGAAAAAGTGACGGGGGAGCCAGAAGAAGGGCATTCTCGGTAAAACTAGCCTTGCCGGAGAGGCCGCTTATATTCCGTAGTTCACAATTTGTTACTCTTCATTGAACAAATACATGTACACTAAATATTTAATAAAATGTCATATCATATATTTATTTCCATTTTCGGTGTGTTTTAACTTATTGTAACCACAACAATGATTTCACATGTGTTGATCACGTAGTAGTAACCTTTGCAATGCCTTGTCCTTCCTCTTGAACAAAATTTATCAGTGAATGAAAGTAATACAAAGATCAGTTTTCGAGAATCCGAATCAAAAGGCTTACAAATTCCTAAAACAAATATTGTTACAGATTTATTATTATATAATGATTTATAAAAAATCCTCAAAAACTAAGGTAATTCGTTGATTTTGAATTTGACTCCATGATTTGAATTTTGACATTGCGTTAGAATCAAATGACATATCCACGGCTATACAATTGAAAAATTAAAAACAAACCTCATATTTCATATGAGACCATAAAGATTTTAGATTCTAATTAACTTAAAGTCTTACAGCGCGGGGGGGGGGGGGGCGCTCTTGTACACCAAAGTTTGGGTTTTTGACTCCATAAAGAATACAGAATACAGAGAACCGCTACAGAATACAAATCATACAAATCATGGACATGTAGTGACCTGTGTATTGCCTTGTCCTTCCTCTTGGATAATATTTATGTAAGATTTGGTGAAAATCTCTTCAACTAGGTTGTAGGGATCCCAATGGGTACTAATTGTGCGCCTCTTGTTGCAGATTTATTTTTATAAATTTATCCAAAACCTTCAAAAGCAAAGAAAGCAGGATGATTTGATATGTTTCATTGGTACTTCTAGGTACCTGGACGATATTCTTACTATCGACAATCCTGTTTTTGAAAAGTATAAAAATGTTATTTATCCACAAGAATTGACTCTAGACAAGGCAAACGTTACTAACACAGAAACACAATTTTTGGACCTAAATATCAAAATCATTAATGGAGAGATTCATACAAGTGTGTATGATAAAAGAGATGATTTGGGATTCAACATAGTAAACTTTCCATGGCTTGACGGTGATATTCCTAGATTACCGTCATACGGTATTTACATTTCGCAGCTCATCCGGTATGCTAGAGCATGTCCTGGTGTTTTGGATTTTCATAGTAGAAATTAACAAATTACGAAGAAACTTTTAGGTCAAGGCTATTGCTTTCACAAGCTAGAAGACTTTCTGGAAATTTTACAAAAATTGTTGTCAAATTCTTTTGAAATTCGGATCCATATAAAAAACAGAGTATATCACTTTGAGTTTCACAACCTTCGTTTTATGGTGACATAATAAACAAAATAAATGGATCAAAGGTAGACAGAATCATCAAAATTGTGTTTTATCAAACGCCTATTCTACCTTGGATATGATCTTTCTGACACCAGACAAACACTCGGATTGGTACTGGACCAATCTACAGCCTTGTACCAGCGCATTCTAAGAAATTGCACTCTTACTGACTGTGACGGAAGGACTACATGACGGGTCCCAACAATCTGTCCTCTCTGAATCTTAGTCGGACTCCTCGGATGTTCATATGTATGAGCTCGCTACAGCCGACAAAGCACGGACTGTGTTTCTTATGCCTCCTGTTTCTAATGTCCATTTATATATCCATCTGTGTGTTCCTTGTGTCTCCCGGGCACCTGGTCCCACCTCTAGCTTGCTAGGGGTCAGTCGATGCTCATTTTTGTGCTCTATTGTGAGTGCTCTTGAGATTATCGTCAGGATCTTCTTTAACTCATTTGTGTCACACTTATACCCTTTGCCGTGTGGAGCTCGGAAAAAAGTTCCCCGCGAGGGGTTTGACAGTAAGTGTTTTGAATATTCTTCCCTGACATGGTCGCCATAACACTTTCTATATAGACATTATCTCAGACAGTTCATGTGTTTGGAGTTTCTTTTCATTTTCGTGCATGAACATCGACGGCGGGTGCGGCTTGCCAACAGGGAATGTTTACTCCTCCCGGGCACCTGGTCCAATCTCTAGCTTGCTAGGGGTCCGTCGATGTTCAATATTGTGCTCTATTGTGAGTCTGTTGAGATTATCATCAGGATCTTCTTAAAGTCATTCGGGTCCTTGCGTCTTGCTGTCTTTTGTATGTTCATCTTACAGTGAGGGTTTTATTTTACAACACAATTGTGCGTTCTTCGAGACTTCTGGGTAATCGGAAAAGTGGGAGGGTTGTGCGCACGTAATCCGGATAACCACACCGTCTGCTGCTTGCTTGGCAGATGACCGTCCAAAATCGGCACCGGTTGCCCATTGGCCATTGGCATTGGTTTATATGTGGTATTTCGTGTTTCATGTTTCTATGGTGTGAGTTGGGCTCCTTGGTTTGTGTGTGGACTTTTGTGTATCGTGTTTCTATGGTGTGAGTTGGTGTTCCTTGTCCCTTTTGCGTATCTTTCTGTGGGTGTCTGCTCTGTGTTTTGTATTGGGTGTTTTGTAGTTTTCCCAACCGAGTGTTATTGATATCCTCTCCTTTCTTTGATAGCACTGGTTTATCGAACAAGTCGGAGTCTTGTGTTATTCGGATAACCAAACCATTTGTAACTAACTTGACAGATGCCTATTCTAAGTCGGCACCGATTGCCCATTGGTCTCATTGGTTTATATATAGTCTATTGTGTTGGATGTTTGAATGTCATATTTAGTGTCTCTTTTTTGTACTAGTCTACTTTGTAATTTTGCATAGGATGTTTAAGTATTTTGCTGTGGGTACTGCAACCTAGTCTTGTTGACGATATCCTCCTTTGTTTCATGTTTTGAATAGAGAGTCTCTTAAATTGTCTTTTGGTACAGGTACGCAACACTCAGCAAGTGCATTTATCACATGAACGCGCATTTCATGCGATAAATTCTTTTCTGTGTGTAGCATACCCGTATCAAAGTACAAATTAAGACATTCATTCTATATATATATAAACCACAGTTGTCTTTTTCATTCTTGTTTTCTGAAAACGCATTTTTCTAGGTAAAAAGGTGACGTTAAAATTCAGATCACCGCGGATTCAGTTTGCAGGTTAGAACAGCCATCGCGGCTGCCACAACGTTTTCATGCGAAATACAAACACGTTCCTTTCTATAGTTTCATCTCAGGGAGCTTAACATTGGTTGTTCGTATATTATGCCATGGTTGTTTGGTGAGGTATAATGCTTATAGCCGTTGATATGCACTGATGGGTCCCTTCGAATGTTTTCTATTTTGAATAAAAGATAAACTTTTCTACTGCTAGGAATCATTTTTACCATAAATAATATACGACTATCACTTGAATTTAGAACTCTTATTGTTTGACCAAGATAAACGACATTAAGTTATAGTTCACGACCTTCTTGTAATGTAGAGCAATATATAAGGTTGTGAAACGGACAGTGGATTTCAAAACTCGTAGACATGATTCTTTATTTTACTGTGCTCCTTAGCCTTTCCGCTGTTGGGAAATGCTTGGAAGGTAGACCAATTTCTCATGTCTCCTATCTGTTGTGTGAACTTAAAGTTTGTTTCATCAAGTCTCTATATCATATTTACTTAGTTTACCTTTAACAAAAATCTTCTTTTTTTCAGAAGCAGCAAATCAATTTCAGTTTTCAAAGTATTACCGAGATCATATGGTCTTACAACGAGGGGCTCATACATCAATATGGGGAACATCTTCTAAAGTGGGAGACACGGTTCATATCAGAATCAATGGAAGTGACGTTGGGCATGCTACAGTTGATGCAAACAATATATGGCAAGTAGTGTTTACACCGCCTCATGGAATTGGTCCGTTCACTATACTAGCAACATCTAGTCTTGGTACCGTAACCTTAAATGATGTATTGTTCGGTGATGTGTGGATTTGCTCTGGGCAGAGTAACATGGAATTCTTCGTAAATAGTGTAAGATACAAGGTTTTACTTCATTATAGTATTTGTCTTCAGACTTCTTCAACAATATTATTTTTACTTAATGAGTAGTATTTCATATCTTATTTTTAAGTCATGTGAAATACATCCTTGACCCTATTTTACCTTCTGATCTATATGATTTAATATACTCTTTATCACGACAGTTAATCAACAAAACTGCAGAGTACAACGATGCGATTAATTACCATCATGTTCGACTCTTCAATATGCACCATGCATTTGCGAATACGTCACTGAGTGAAATCAGCAGTGTTAGTCTTCCTTGGGCGTTACCTTCTGCAAGTATGATTAATACTTTGCATTATTATTTGCTCCGAATTTGACACGTTTTCGTGGGTGTTGCATGCAAACAATAGACGCTGTCTCTCCCCGGGCACCTGGTCTCACTTCGGATTATTGTTTATAACGGAATTTGCAACTTATCCAATGGAAATTCTAATGAGTTTGCTATATTACCTTCTCGACATTTTCAATGTTTATGATTTGAAGATTTGAAAATTATATCAGAATTACTGGCACCACTTACACAGCCAATTGTGCCTCATATGAAATTCATGTGAAATTTACATGAACTTAACATGAAAGTTCACATGAAATTTATGTGAAATGAGCACGAACATGAAATTTACATGAGATTTTTCACATGAAATTCATGTGAAGATTTTTACATGGATGTTATGTGAATTCAGTTTCCTGTGAAGGTCACTTAGAAAAATTCATGTGAAATTCACGTGAAGGAAATTTATGTGAAATTCATGTGAAATATCTTATGTGAAATTTATATGATGCTCATTTCATATGAATTTCATGTGAGGCACAATTGGCTGTGTACTTGCTTCGACCAAAAGAAGAAATAACATGTGCAATTAATATAAGACACAAAGCAATCCAACCGCAGACAAGATTAAACAATATAGAGATCCGACAAAGCACATGTAAAAAATAAAGTGTTTTAAGCGATTTTTTCCCTGAAGTTATACGACGTGAGGTTAAAATTTCAGTGAAACATTAAAACAGAAAATATGCTATCGGCGAGGCTCAAAGCCGAATAGACATCTACTCTCGCATGATATTTCAATTTCTGCTTTTATTTCATCAGAAAATTTATGAATTTGCTTTAACTTACGGCGAAATGTTCTAAACTCTTACTCATTTCTCTAAAAAAACGAAAAATTCAACATAGAACAAGTATAAACAGTCTTATCAGTATTGTATCACGTAAAAATATGTAGCATGAAATTGAGATCTGTTTTGTTTTAAAATGTGAAATGAAATTGAATGTATATAAATCTCTGTCATTCTTTCCTAGAGACGCTACATTATTTCTCTGCTCTCTGCTGGTTATATGGGAAACAACTGAGCCAGCATCTACAAATACCTATTGGTCTTGTGGAGACAAACTGGGGAGGAACAATCATTGAAGCTTGGTCATCCCCTGAAGCATTATCACAATGTCCGGCTACATCCTCATCAAAGAAAAGGTAAAATTTGCTTAGTATTGAAATGTACGAACAATCAGATTAATCTTTTATTGGATGAAATAATATCAAACATATTTACACAAATTTTGGAACACTAGATATGTACGTTGAATTTGAGTTGAACAAAAATTTGTAACTAATATAATTACGATGTGCAGGAATATTTTTTACCTAGATTTATAAACTACACAATCTTATTGGCGTTTCTGTCTTTTTGTTGTATGTACTAGCTATTGATTATCTTCTTTTTTCTTTTATGTATTTGGTTTGCTTTCTAAAACTTAAGGTGAACTTCATTTTATCAAATGTAGTGACAGTACTCTCAAAAGATCATTTATCTTTTTACAAAGATACATTCTCATTCAAAACATTTCCTTTGTCGTTTGTGATCGGAGTCAAACACTTTGCAGCAACCAATCGTTATTTTAATCACAAGGAATTTGTGTTTTTAAAAAGCTAAGGAAAATGTAACATCTCTCCACTATTTTCCTTAGCTTCTTCAAAGAAAGGAGGCGGATCTCCAACAAAATCCGGTTGCAGTACCAACAGCAAAGCATCAGAACACCCCAAGTGAAAACACAGAGAAGACATATACAATAAGATACACAAAAGGGACAAGGAACGGCAAACACGACGTCAAAATACAAAAGACCATGCAGAAACCAACGAGACCAATTGGCAATCTGCGCCTATTTATGTATATTTAAAGAGTATTAATGCACTTCCACTGTCCAAAGTCGGTACCGGTTGCCCATTGGTCCGATTGGTTTATGTGTGGTCTTTTGTGTTTGATGTTTCTATGTTGTGAGTTGGTGTCCCTCGTCCCTTTTGTGTCTCTTTCTGTGTGTCTGCTCTTTGTTTTTACAATGGATGTCTTGTAGTTTTGCTGTTGGTGCTGCAACAAAGTGTTTTTGGATATCCCCTCCTTTGTTGCATGACTCAACAAATAAAGAACAACAAACAAACTAATTTCAAGAAATAACAGTGGACAATGAGACAAGCAAAAGTACTCATATATACTTTGTATATCACACGAAAGAGTGGATTGTTTTTGTTATGAGAAGACGATACAATATTTTACTCAATCAAATTTCTTGAAATATGTTAAATTGAATTTGTTTTAGTATGATTCAAGATTGATTTCTAGAGTCTTTTAAATGTTTGAATTTTTTTTTTCGAAAAGGGCTGTGAAGGCACAGAACAAAGCGTCTGCACTGTATAATGCCATGATTTATCCACTTCTCCGGAACACCATCAAAGGAGTTATATGGTATCAAGGTAAAATATCAAACAAAGCATGGTACGATTTGTTGTTTATGATATGGGATGATAAGGCAGAAACAGTCAATATGACGACGTTGCGGTGGTCATAGCGGAACACACATGCATTTAAAGAGAAAAATGCATCATCTATTACGGCTAATTTGACGATTTCAGAAATACGATCCCATCTAAAACGGAGCATTAGAATATCAAATATACAACTAGATGTCAAAACATTCCCTAATCCAGACCTTTCTCAACTGAGACTAAAATGGTCCATTGTCTATTGTTCGTGGGACGCCGAGGTTTTGTGTCATGATTCATTGGTGCTTCTAAAATATATGTAATTAGCAATGCACTAATAGCTTATTCATTGCTCAAGAATACAAACCTTTCACATTGTCTTGCTGCATCGCTGCTATACGACTCTTATTTCTTCTTATTTCTGTACATTCAATATTACAATTTTTATATTTAGGGGAGTCAAATTCTGGCAATACAAAACTTTACTCATGTCGCTTCCCCGCAATGATCAAAGATTGGAGACTAAAATTTAGTTCAGCATCAAAACACACAACTTCTGCTAATTTTCCTTTCGGCTTTGTACAGGTAATGCTGCATGCATAGAGATCGTTTTTATTTCGGTTATATTATAGAAATTTATCTACTTCGCCGCGACTGTGTATTTAAAGTGGATTTTTTTGTTCAATTACTTTCCTGGTGATACTGGTGCTAGACAAAAGCTTTTATTTAGATAATTCTGCAGTTGAAAAAGAAAAGCACACAAATAAGATTGAACAAATAGCAGAATCTACATAAAGCAATCATACTAACTGAAAGTGTCAAATTACAATTTGACTAAGCAAAGGCAACGTGAAACATTGTAGTTAGTAAACAGGAGATGCTTACTCTCTATGGGCACCCGATCTCATCTCCAATATTTATTCACTTTTGCTTCTTTGCAGAACGTTAATGTAAATTTTGTTCTTTGATGTGTGAATATTTTCTTATTGGTGGACGTCCTTTTAATAGCACATGTATTGATATCGACGTCCTCGGATGTTTGTTGGTGTATCATATAATTTGTTTTGCGTTGTGTTTAAAGTTGAAATCATGTTCGTGTGTGTTCTGATATTGTCTCTGATGTGTTCTTTATCCTTTTTCTTTCTGTTCAGAAAAAAGTAAAAGAAAAACAACATTACATTGTGTTATATCTTTGATCTTATATATATATTCTTCGCTAAAATAGTTGGCACCCAGTAAACCAGGGGATCAATATGTACATGGATTTTCTGAGATTCGCTGGGCACAGACTGCTAAAATAGGATACGTACCTAACTTTAAGATGCCAAACACATTCATGGCTGTAGCATTGGATCTACCTGACTTCCAGTCTCCATATCATCCGTAAGACGACTGTCCATATTTGTCATGTTTTTACATTAAGACTAATCTAATTTTTATGTGCATGTTTTACTACTTTTCTCATTGTGATGTACATATCTATTTGTTTCCATAGGTACCATCCACGTTATAAACATGATATAGCCCGCCGTCTTGTATTATCCGCCCTAGCTGTAGCCTACCATGAGAAAGGATTTGACTTCCAAGGTCCATTCCCGTCATCCATTACATTGAATTCTGCAAAAACACAACTCACCATTGAGTATGATCATGGCAAAACACCAATTGAAATCCGAACAGAACATGGATTCGAGGTATTGCATTGTGAACCTTAAGACGAATGATTCGTAAATTCGCACATAACAATATAATTTTTATGAGATTTCTTAAACATTCTAAAACGTGGGTCCTGTAGCATCATGGCCCACCCATCCTTCTACGTCTCTCGGTTAATTTTTGGAAATAGTAACTTTCAAACTCTTTGGTCATATAACATTGTTTAGATTCGTCGATGACGGGGGTTAAGTACCCAAAACGTGTATGTCTAGTCCATGCTGCGAACTTATCTGTTCGTAAATGATGCTATTAAATTTCAAGACGTTTAACATTTGTACCACATGGTGAGTGTCACTGCTGGTGGACTAGGAGTCCCCGAGGGCACATGTAGCAAAGCTCGATCAAATTCGGTTGATCGTTTCTGCAAGGCATTCGAAAATTTCTGTTGTCAAAAATTCTTGAAATTTCTAAAGCGTGGGTCCTGTAGCATCATATACCACCCATTCTGTTTCGTCTTTCGGTACATTTTGGACATAATACCTTTTACACTCTCTGGCCATATCACATCGTTTAGATTGGGAATCAATGACGAGGGTGAAGTACCCGACACATGCATGTCTGGTCCATGCTGCAAATTTATCTGTTCTTAAATTGTGCTATTGAATTCGAATCCGTTTAACATATTTTTTCTATTTTTATTAGTGGGATTCATAATTTTATGTTTAGTATGTCAGCTGTTAAACGTCTTCAAATTCAATAGCATCATTTAAGACCTGATAAATTTACAGCATGGACCAGACATGCACGTTACGGGTACTAAAACCTCGTCAGTGATCCTCAGTCTAAACAATGTAAAATAGCCAAAAAGTATGAAAATTATTATTCCAAAAATTACAAAAAGACGTAGCAGAATGGGTTGGATATGATGCTACAGGACCCACGTTTTAGTTGGCGAAGCTGGCACTTTTGCATAAATTTTAGGTCATGTATAGTTTGGCTCTTGATATTCTCTATATTTGGATTCACTCTATCACGCATCATATGTTATTGTTTGTTGAATAGCTAATATCATGCACTTATATTTACCATATAAGGTATATTTCAATGTTGATAATGTGCTATTCATAGATGCACTGTAAACAAGGAACGTCACTAGGATGGAGGAACGCTACCATGATATCCCACGCCGAGTCTACGGTGGTGCTTAACGTTACGGGTTGTGGAGTTGACTATGTGAGATATGCATGGCGATTAAGCCCATGTGAATTTTTAAAGTGTGCCGTTTATAGCAGGGATAGTGGTCTACCAGCGCCACCTCTCATGCATCCAATACACTAAGACATTTTATGCATATGATTAGCTGAAGGACATTTGTAGGACTTCATAGTTCTATCAATAAAAAATGCTTATCAATATCGAACTATCGCCTGCGTTCTTTTTATCGACAGAGCTCTTTCGAAACGTGCAGTTGGAGATTAAACAAAAATCATTTCAAATGAAAGGTAACACTACAAAAAATCGGAAATACTTAGTGACCCTGCGTAATACAACAGATATGTTAATGTATATCAAATGCAATGGACTTACAAAAATACAGTCCGTGTTCTGTCAGCTTCAGCGAAGTCATGTTCAACCAGTAAGAAAGTCCGACGAACTCTCAGTTAGATTGTTCATTACATTCACATTTTTTATTCAATCTATAAGGATTTTAGGTAAAAACCGGGTCAGGGTCCATAAAACTTACTAATGAAAGACGGAAACTTTTACAGTGCCAATATGATTATTATTTTTCTCAAATTTTCAAAGAGGAGATATAGTAAAGGAAGCATTGCAGTGTTAGAGTAATTGACAAACATGCGAGTCGAACTTATTGCCCTGGAAATTCTATTTTCCTAGTTCTGATACGGG
The DNA here is from genome assembly GCA_028142955.1 of Pinctada fucata. Taxonomy (NCBI): domain Eukaryota; kingdom Metazoa; phylum Mollusca; class Bivalvia; order Pterioida; family Pteriidae; genus Pinctada; species Pinctada fucata. Next base: position 2,132,377 of record AP027104.1, read on the forward strand.
GACCATAAATTGACAGCATTTATTTGTTTTTTGGTATTATTTTTAAAATATTGTGGAATTATACAACTCCGTTTTTAAATATTTCAGTGGAGCCACCTAAAATTAACTACGGGACTCTGTAGAGAATTTTTATATACATAGCGCTATCCTACGCGTCTGAATGATGTGATTGGATTGTTCCCGTGGTATCCACCTGTTCGTTCCCTTTCATTCGTGCATTCCGCTGTGATGACTGTAACATCGTCATATGTGGTATCACGTCCTATCTTATCTTAATTCACTTGATAAATAATAAATATCCAACAAAAAACAAAGGTACAGAGTGTACCACGAGCTCTGCTAGCTTAAAAACGCGCATTATTACCCAAAATGTCTAACCGACTTTCAGATAGTACATATCCCTACAGAACTCAATCTTTTGAGATTATTTTTGGAGAAAGCCCATGGAGTCCCTTTATGAAGACCGGAGCTGGCCGAGAAAGAACATTGGACTGTTCCGAAAATTCTTGTCCCTCTCTTCAACCAATCTGGATAGCAGCTACAAACTGATAAGGAAAGATAAGGCTGGGATGATATATGAATATCCTATATTTCTGAACTAAAAACAAAATGAAAAAAATCATCTTGTAAAAATCATTGCAAGAGCGTATTTGACAAACACTGAAGATGTATTGAATAAAAATATTGCTCATTAGATAATAAGAGAATTTGTCTAAACAAACTGATTTTGAATTTGACCACAGATAAGATCGCAAGAAATATTTTTAGATTTAATTGATTGGTTAACCATTATAAAAATATATTATTTATATTACTTTTCATCTAAATTAATGAGGTAAAGTTACATAATTAAGACTACGTGAAGCTACTTACTGTCCTGTTCACTAAATCCAGAGCACCCTGTTTGGGCGATTTATTCTGTCGTCTGAAGAATTTTGCTATAAATTATTGTTTCCGAGAATTGAACTCCTTTAGTCGTAACTGGAAATTAACATCAGCTTACCCTATCAGCTACCTTCAAACCGCAATATGAAAAGATATATTGTCTACGGGAAATTCCCATGTTAATTTCAAGCCGCCGCCATATTGTTCTCCGTGTCAACAATAGTAAACAGTAACGTCATAGCCTCCGACGTCACACATTTTCAGCGATTTTACTATAGAAAATCCCCGTAAACTTTTTATTTTCCGTCCTATTTCTAACTTAATTGACGCACAGCCAAAAGAATGGTATTTTCTGTTACGACTAAAGGAGTACTATAAAATTGATATCTTTTTGGAAGATGACATTATCATATTTTAGAGAAAACCGGGAAAACCGGGTGCTCTGGAATTAGTGAACAGGACAGTAGTACTCTTATACCTTTGCAAAGATAAAAGAGGTTATAAATTATGAGTCATGACCCTCTGGTAATGTTAATAATAATAAGGTGATAAGACGTACAGGGATTAACAAAAACTATCAGTGATGCTTATTTTGGCGACTGCACTCCTTTGCCTTCTACCATTTGTACATTGCTCAAAAGGTATTGATATTTCATGTTATTCCTGACGATCATTTGATATGTTTCTTCTGTATTGAAAATTGTTGTTTTGATAACAATTGATCAGATCTTCCATAACATCCACCGATTTGTATGTAACGAATCATTTTTCAGCACGACCACATAAATTTGGTTTTTCGAAGTATTATAAAAATCATATGGTTTTGCAAAGAGTGACCAATACCTCAATATGGGGAACATCTCCAATAACGGACGATACAATTTACATCAGCGTCAATGGAAGTGAAGTTGGAAATACCACTGTCGAAGCAAATCATGTATGGCAAGCAGTGTTTACACCACCTGATGGATACGGTCCCTTCACCATAAACGCAACATCGAGTCTTGGTGCCGTGACCCTGGATGATGTATGGTTTGGTGACGTATGGATCTGCTCTGGTCATAGTAATATGGGATTTAATGTTAATAGAGTAAGTTAATTCCATTTATAACTATAAGGAACGCTGCATTTCAAAATCCGATTTTGATATTAAATTTTCAAAATCGTTTGATATACTTCCATCATGAATGCGTTGAATACGTATGGAAGCTTTAGGTTTGTGCGTTTTGTTCATCTACATTTTTATACTATGAACGTTTTAATGTATTTTAAGTTTATTCAATTATGTTTACATTTTTCTTCCTTACCACAGTTACTCAATAAAACAGATGAATACAAAGATGCAGTAAACTATCCACACGTTCGACTCTTCAATATGCACCATACCATAGCGAACACCCACTTACTGAAATCAGCCGCATCAGTCAATCTTGGACGTTGCCATCTGAGAGTATGGTTGATTCTTTTAATTTAAATTTTTATTCATTTTCATCTCTGGGTTAAGTGATTCCTTGACCAATTTTCACGGGTTTAAGTTTACAATATTTATCATTTGTGTTTCGTCCTTCCATTTTTTCGTTTTGTATACGTTTTATCCTGTCTTGTCTGAAATTCGATGTTACTTTTCGAATGATGGAGCTCGATTCCGCCAGTCATTGACTATTTAACATTTGAGATATGGGACATATTTTCAGTAAAACACTTCGCACTGCGCTCGAATTGTTCCGTAAAAAGCTTTGTACAACGTATCATGCGAAACGATGATGTAAAGCGTTTGACGTAGAATCCGACCTATTTTATGTCATATGGCGATAATGATGGTAACATTGGCAAAAATAACGTTGTGATGTGGAATAACAATAGTAAACGAAACGTATGCATGTGTATTAATCTGACTTAAAAAGAAAGGAGGGGATCTCCAACAACACTCGATTGCAGTACCAACAGCAAAACACCCAATGAAAAAACACAAGGCAGACATGCACATAGTGAGACGCAAATGGTACAATGAATGCCAAATCACATAGAAACATCAAACATAAATGACTACACATAAATCAACGAGACCAATTGGCAATCGGTACCGACTTAGGACACAATCAAATCTCTTTTTGGGGAAGACAGGGCCCCGACCACCTCACCTGAATGTCAGCCGGACTCTTTGGGTGATAACATACATGAGCTCGCGTCGGCAGAGCACGGATTGTATTACGTACGCCCTCTTTTTAAATCCATTTACTTATCCATCTATGTTGCTTCGGCCCCTGCGTTTTGCGGTCTTGTTTGTGTGTGGCCATCTTACAGTGAGGAGGTTGTTTTACACCACAATAGTATGTTCTTAATGACTGGGAAATTGGAAAAGTGGGAGGGTTGTGCGCACGTAATCAAGGACAACCACACCGTCTGCTACTGACGTGGCAGATGGCCGTCCAAAGTCTGCACCGATTGCCCATTTGTCTCGTTGTTTTATGTGTAGTCATTTGCGTTTGATGTTTCTCTGTGATTTGACGTTCCTTGTACCATTACGTCTCTTTCTGTGCGTGTCTTCTTTGTGTTTTTACAATGGGTGTTTCTGGGGTTTGCTGTTGGTGCTGCAACTAGGTGTTGTTGGAGATCCTCTCCTTTCTGTTAAAATCTGCAGAAAAATGACGAATAATTCACTTGAAATTCATTGCATAACGCAGAGGCTCGAAAATTTAAAAAAAAAAGCGTTAAATCGCGAAATGAGCGAAACGATAACGATATTTGACAAGCCAATGCATATATGTCATATATGTCATAACTATTTTAACTATGAGCATAACTGAAGTTTGATTTGAGGACAAAAGAACTCTTTCATACCTCATTTCTCATTTTCATTCGATTTCCTTATATCACAGTTTCTTCTTTCCGTTAGTTTATAGACGATAACGATTTTTGACGGCCATAACTTATGATGTTGTTACTAGGATAATTCGTTTTCACACAACCTCCAATATAGTTGTCTAAGCTGTCTCTCATGACTTCATCTTTTCGCACAATCAAAACCCCTTTTCATTTACAGCTGACATTATAAACTGGACAGTAAGTCGCACAAAAATCACCTATTTGTTTTTTCCTAGAGTCTCTTCATGCTTTCTCTGCATTATGTTGGTTATACGGGAAACAATTAAGCCAGCATTTACAAATACCTATCGGTCTTGTGGAAAGCGCTTACGGCGGAACAGTGATTGAGGCTTGGTCATCCCCTGACGCATTGTCACAATGTCCAGCATCTTCAAAGAAAAGGTGAAATTTGTTAGGTATTTAATCCACAAACAAAAGAAAGGCAGGCAGTAACCATTTATTTGTAATGAATTCGAGATAAACACAAACAACAGTGCATATATTCTGAGGGGATCTCCATTTAGCACCGACAGCAAAACATTAAAACCAGTGAAAATACAGAGAAGACATACACAGCAAGAGACACAAAAGGGACAAGGAACAGCAAACACGACATCAAAACACAGAGAAGATATACACATCAATAGACATAAAAGGGACAAGGAACAGCAAACACGACATCAAAACAAAGAGAAGACATACACAGTAAGAGACACAAAAGGGACAAGGAACACCAAATACGACATCAAAACACAGAGAAGACATACACAGCAATAGACATAAAAGGGACAAGGAACAACAAACACGACATCAAAACAAAGAGAAGACATACACAGCAATAGACACAAAAAGGACAAGGAACAGCAAACACGACATCAAAACAAAGAGAAGACATACACAGCAATAGACATAAAAAGGACAAGGAACAGCAAACACGACATCAAAACAAAGAGAAGACATACACAGCAATAGACATAAAAAGGACAAGGAACAGCAAACACGACATCAAAACACCAAACACAAAAGAGTATAGATAATCCAATGAGATCAATGAGCAATCGGTGCCTACTTAGCACGGTCATGTGCTAATGGTGTGGTTATTCGGATGACGTGCCCACAACTCTCCCACTTTTCCGGTTAGCTTTTTCTATATTTTCCATTCCGTATATCTATTGTTAGAAATGTTTCATTTCATAGTATATTTTTCAGTAATTCCATATATTATCCTATACGTGAAAAGTGTTTGTGTGCTTATGTAGCTTTTTAAAGAAAATACTGTTAGAATTTAAATAAGGGAAACAAAAGTATGTTGTTTTAGTTTGAAACTTAGAATAAAATGAAGTACAAATCAAAGTGGTCCCTTGTAAATTTTTATGAAGACAAAGATAATCTTCCCAAACATTTGTCGTAATTACAGCAGAAAAACACCTATGAGACGAGAAAAGATGGACAACACGCCAAACCGCCAACAGAACAAACATGATGAGAGCGCCCAAGCCATAAGGATAACAAAATTTGTTTTCTCTTTGTCTCCTGTAATTTGTTGTTGTTGTTTTGTCTTATGTTAATTTTTACAATCCTGATGGTGTGTTACACTTTGTTTGGATTGCTTGAGATCTCCTCCATAACCTTTTTCATGGGCACCTCAACGTAATCTTGTTGGGGGTCTCTTATTCCTCAAGAAATGACTCCCAAATAAATCATAATTTCTACTACTTTGACATTTACGAAATTTGTCCTTGAACTGCTCTTATCTATATTTGTTTTTTCTTGACAAAGCTGGCACCCAGTAAACAAGGAGACCAGTATATACATGGATTTTCTGAGATTCGTTGGGCACAGACTGCTAAAATAGGATACGTACCTAACTTTAAGATGCCAAACACATTCATGGCTGTAGCATTGGATCTTCCTGATTTCCAGTCGCCATATCATCCGTAAGACGACTTCATGTATATATTACAAAATAAAAAAATATTATCTATAATCAACATGCATGTACAGTTTAACCTGCCTTAGTGACCCACTGTGTTAAGAGACTTCCTGTTTTAAGAGATCAAACTTTTCAATTCCCAAGAAAAGAATTTTCATAATAACGAATTAAGAGACCTTCATTGACCTTCCCTTGAAGGATGGCTTAAAACAGGTTTAACTGTATAACAATTTCTTAAGCTGTTTCTCTATGTGTTTTACATACAATTTTATTTTTCTTTAAGCTACCATCCACGTTACAAACACGACATAGCCCGCCGTCTTGTATTATCCGCCCTAGCTGTAGCCTACCATGAGAAAGGATTTGACTTCAAAGGTCCATTCCCGTCATCCTATACATTAAATTCTGCAAAAACACAACTCACTATTGAGTATGATCATGGCAAAACCCCCATTGAAATCCGAACAGAACATGGATTCGAGGTATTGTAACTTTTGCCAGGTATATCGTTATTGAACAATCCTCTGAAGGGTGTAAAATAATGAGATTCATTAAACTTTTACATGTAAACTTCTGTTATACATAGGTGCATTGTAAAGAAGGAACGCCTCTAGGTTGGAGAAACGCTACCATGGTATCCCATGATGTGTCAACGGTGGTACTTAACGTCACTAGTTGTGGAGTTGACATTGTGAGATATGCATGGAGATTAAGCCCGTGTGAATTCTTGAAATGCGCAGTTTATGGCAGAGATAGCGGTCTACCAGCGCCGCCTCTAATACATTCAATACATTAATATATTTTATAACACAAATGATAGCATACCAATCCTGTAGACCTGATTATTTTTGTTTATATAACTTTTTTCGAATAGATAAGAGATTACATATCATAACCGAATAAAAAATAATATTCTACTCATTGGTTTGATTACTACTCTATAATTATATTCCATCAAATGTTGGTCTCACTGAGAAAGTTGAAGTCTAAGTTTTCCAGAGTTAACATTGAATAAAGCAAACACACAGATGATAAAGCGACACCATTTTAGGATCTTAATATCAAAATTAATAACGGAGAAATTAAGACAAAAGAGAAGACTTTGGCTTCAACACAGTTAATTTTCCTTGGCTTGATGGCGATGTTCCAATATTGCCATCGTAAGGCATTTACATCCCTCAGCTTATCAGATATGCTAGAGCTTGCTCCCATGTTTCGTACTTCCATGATAAAAATAAACAAATTACAAAGAAACTTATCAGTCAAGAATATCATAAACTTGTAAAATCTTTTTAGAAATTTTACAATAACTACTCTGAACTTTTTTTCAAAATTTGGGACAACTCCAGCTTCAAAGTATGTATCATTGGGAATTTCATTTCGTTCATTTCACGGTGACCTAGTGAACACAATTTTTCTACGGTCTACAGTTTTGAACCAGTGTCTTTCCCAACGTTGCACACTGCCAACCGTGACGAGACTCCATGACGGGCCTTGTTTAAATCTAGTCAGAGAAGGCTCGGTCCTGATTCTCTACCCTATCTGAAAGTTGGTCAGATTTCTTGGGTGATTGATCTTGAGCACGCTTCAGCCAGCAGAGCACAGACTGTTATACGCATGCCATAGATTTTTTAAAATCCATTTACATAGAGTCTGTGTTACAAGCGGCCGCTGCGTTCAAGTATCTCGTTTGTGCGAGGTTTTATGTTTATACAGCAATTGTGCGTCTATGGAGACCCATGTGTATCCGGATAAATGGAAGGGTTGTGCGCAAGTAATCCGGATAACCACACCATTTGCTAATGGCAGATGGCCGTCCAAAGTCGGTGCCGGGTGCACATTGGTCTCCTTCCTTTCAAGTGATGTCATTAAGGGTTGATGTTGCTGTACGCCTGTTTCGATTGCTTTGTATGATGATTAAGTGAATATTTCGTCATTTTGTAGTTTTGTCTGATGTCATTTATGATTCACTTTCTTATGGGTTTGTTTCGCTGGATGTGTGCTTGGTGGTAATGCTGGAGACTATTCCCTTTTCTTCTAGGTTCCTGGGTGATATTCAGACTATTGACAACTCTGTTTTTGAAACATATAAGAATGAAATTTATCCACAAGAGATAACTAAAACCCTGATGACAATCTCAACAGCACTTAGAATAGAGCACAAAATTTAGCAACGACGTACTCCTAGCAAGCTACAGGTGGGACCAGGTGCCCGGGAGGAGTAACCACCCGCTGTTTGGCTAGACCCACCCACCATCGATGATCACGAATGGAAATGAAAATAATATCTACAAAACATGCACTGTATGAGGCTAATTCTATATAGAAAGTTCCATGGAGACCATGTCAAAGAAAAACATTCAAAACACTTACAGTATTAACATTCAACAAGGCAATCGATACAAAGACAGAAAGACCATTTTCCAATCTTAATATCAAAATTGCAATCGGAGAAACTAATACAAGTGTGTATGACAAAATAGATTATTTTGGATTCAACATAGTGAATTTCCTCCTGGCTAGGCGGTGATGCTCCCAGACTACCGCCATACGGCATTTCCTTATCACAGCTCATCCGATACAATCGGGCATGTACCATTGTTATGGATATGCGTAGCAAAAATTTACATAAAGCCATGAAAGGAGAGGATCTCCAACAACGCTCTGTTGCAGCACCCACAGCAAAACCCCAAAACATTCAATAGAAAAAGGAGACAAGCACAGAAAGAGAAGAAAAAGGGACAAGGTACATCAAATCACATTACCGAAATATCAAACTTAAATGCCTTCATATAAACCAACGAGACCAATTGGCAATCGGTGCCGACTTAGGATGCCCATCTGTCACGCAAGTAACAGTGGTTATCCGGAGTACGTGCTCAATTCTCCCACTTTTCCGATTACCAAGAGGTCTCGAAGAAAGCACAAGTGTGGCGCAAAATATTCTCCTCACTGTAAGATTACCATACAAACAGACAGCATGTCGCAGGGGCCCAAAACACACAGATGGATATGTAAATGGATATAGAAACCAGAAGGCGTACGATTTGATTCCTTAATTGCGATTGGTACTTCTTTGCTGTTATAATTGTAAACCAATGAGGAGATCTCCAATAGGACTTTTTTGTAGTAACTAAAGCAAACTCTAATTCATTCTGTTTGTTTCACGCATTCTGATTGGTTCACAAAATTTCAACAAGCATGTATAACGACGATATACATGCTGCAAACCGACTCACATGACATACTTTAAAATTTATTCCTATGTAAATTTGCACGTTACAAGCTTTAGCGCACTTTTTGCGTATGACGTCATGCTTCCCTTTGTTCTTCGCCCCTGTGACGTCATACTGTGACGTAAAACTACAAGGTTTGAGCTTGTAAATGGCGTTCTCCATATGAAACAACAGAGCACGTAAGTTTATTATTGATAACACTTTGATTTTTCCCTCTGAGGGGTATAAAAAGTTGAAATTTGTCACATGCATTAGAATAGGGATAAACGTACTGTGTATTATGGCTCCGACAGGTATATGTTGGAAACATACATTATACTGGCTCCGACAGGTATATGTTGGAAACATACGTTATACTGGCTCCGACAGGTATATGTTGGAAACATACTTAATACTGTTGGGGACAAGCCCCGACGGTATGACTGCGTTTCCAAAAGTATATCCAACATATACCTGTCGAAACCACAAAACACAGTACGTTTATCCCCTAAATACCGAAACACCTAAACACTAACCCGTAGCAAAACAAGTGGCATCAACAGGGCAAGAAGGACCAAACACCAAAGATATACGACATCAAAACTCCAAACACAAAAGACTACAACAAATAAACCTACGATACCAGTGCCGACTTAGGACTTAGGAAGTAGTGTTGGCTGTCCGGATTACATGCGCAGCACCTTGCAACTTGCCCAGTTATCAAGCGGTCTCTAAAACGCACAATTGTTGTGTATAAAATCATCCTCACTGTAAGATGACGACACAGACAATGTTTCAAACTCAGCTGCCCAAATAACATACAGATGAATATGTAAATAGATTTCAAAAGTATAAGAGCATAAGAATATACCGGCTTGTGCAAGTTGACGCATTCAATCACCCGAGGAGTCCCACTAACTTTCAGGAAAGATAGGTGGTCGCTGTCCTGTCTTTTCTAACAAGGTATGGGCAGAGTCCATCAAAGGACAATATTATGTTGTAAAAATATCCACATATCCACACTTTAGAAATAAAATTCATTGTAGATTGAACCACTCAATGAACTTACAGTTATCAATTTACATATGCTCGCAATTGTTCCTACTGGACCGAAAGATGTCCGTTCAGTTTTATATTACATACTTTGGACCGTTCAGTTCTTTCAGATATGTCATTTCATGAATGTTATGGCACCTGGTGTCACTTCGGAACGTTGTTCATTCCAAGGTTCGCAACTGTTCCAATGGAAATTCTAATGATTTTGCCTTGTCTTCTCGACTTTGAGACTGAATAACTGATAGGTACATCTTTGATGTTTATTCTTATATTGAATGAAATGAGGGGATTTGCTTTAACGCTTATTGACTGCTCTTATATACTACACTGCTAATAACATAAGGGAGCAAGATTTCTACTTTCAAATCACACATGTTTGCAGTTGATATTCTATATGAAGAACACAAATTTATTAAGACATATTTAATAGTCACTTCTTAATTACTAATGTCTGTGTTAAACAGATTAAATGTATACACACGATAAAACGTTATTATGTAGCCTTGCTTATCCCAAAAGATATTACATTCTATGTACCATTATATTACAATGGGAAAATCGCTCTTTTAATTTTTTTAGCAGCGTAATATTACTTAAAGCATTTTTTCATGTACAAGTTTAAAATGAACGGGAATATGCAGGATTGATTTGACGAAACACTTTGGCATTTTACACTTGATATAGACCAAGTTTTTTTGTAATTTTATTGTAAAATACAGGAATACCGTCTTGACAATCCTTCTTCCACCTTTTTTAAACTTGAATTTCTTATTTTTTAATTGATTGGTTAATTTGTTTATTCATAGTTTTTTTTTTTTTTTTTTGGGGGGGGGGGGGGGGTTGATTATCATTTCTTTTTCGGTTTACTTCTTCTTTTTCTGTTACTTTCCGGACAAAATGTTGATTGAGTAAATACCCATGTTTCAGATCTGCCTCACCTAAAACACTGTCATCGATTCAAATGAATTGGTTTTTTTTCCTTTTTGTTTTACTATTGTATAAAGATACCTCTCATAATCAGAAGTTTATACAATCCTTTGCTATTTATAGAGTTTGTCCTTTCTTATAGAGAAGTACTTTTGTAGAGTGGACCGGACAAGGTCGCGGAAAGGTAGTAATATGAATGTAGTTCAATAACTTATAAGAAGTAGAACACATTCATTTTAGCCGAGCACTGAAACAACTGACCATGCTAGTATTTGCAACATTGTTTTTGACGCTTCTTACTATTGGAGTATGTTTAGAAGGTAGCTAGGTTATTTGATAAAATCTATATCTTGTTTGTAATACAGTCATCGATTTACACTACAGGGAAATATTATTTGTTTTCAGAGCGAGCAACTCAGTTTGGATTTTCAAAGTACTACCAAAACCACATGGTTCTACAAAAGGGTAAACACACAGTCATATGGGGAACATCATCCAAAGTCGGAGACAAAGTTCATATCAGCATTAACGGAAGTGATGTTGGAAACGCCACTGTTGATTCTAGCAGTGTATGGCAAGTAGTGTTTACTCCACCACATGGGATAGGACCCTACACCATTCAAGCAACATCTAGTCTTGGTGCCGTGACCTTGGATGATGTGTTGTTTGGTGACGTATGGGTATGTTCAGGACAGAGTAACATGGAATTTTATACCCAAAAAGTAATTTTTTACGATCTTGTTTGTAATATTTGGATTTGGAACCATAGATTTTGTAGTGACCTTGGTAGTAAAATCTGATTTTACAATTCAATATTCCCTGTAAACGTATGAAGTTTACAATACTAATAATCTATGACTTTCGACCAAAATTAAATCGCTTTTACAGCTTACCTTACTCATCTTACAGTGAGGATGTTATTTTACACTACAATTGTTTGTTCTTCTAGACCTTTGGACAACCGGAAAAAGTGGGAGAGTTGTGCGCACGTTATTCTGATAACCACACCATTTGCTAAAGGCGTGACAGATGGCCGTCCTAAGTCGGCACCGATTGTCCATTGGTGTTTTGGATTTTCATAATAGAAATCTACAAATTACAAAGAAACTTTTAGGTCAAGGTTTTCGCTTTCACAAACTAGTAAAGACTTTCTGGAAATTTTACAAAAATTATGATCAACTTCTTTTGAAATTCGGACCCATACAAGCAACGGAGTATATTACTTTGGGTATTTCACAACCTGCATTTTATGGTGACATAATTAACAAAATAAGAAGGATCAAAGGTAGACAGCATATGTATCGAAAATGCGTCAGAATCATCAAACGCCTTTTATACCGTGGATATGATCCTAATGTCACCAGACGGACACTAAGCTTGGTACTTGACCAATATACAGTCTTGTACGAGCGCATTCTTAAGACTTGCACTCTGACTGACTGTGACGACGGGACTCCATGACGGGCCCTGTCCAAACCTCTTTAGAGAAGACAGGGCCCCGACCACCTGTCCTCTCTGAATGTCAGTCGGACTCCTCGGGTGATAACATATATGAGCTCGCTACAGCCGGCAGAGCACGGACTGTATTACGCACGTCCTCTTTTTATATCCATTTACATATTCATCTGTGTTGCTTGGACCCCTGTGTTTTACGGTCTTGTTTGTGTGTGGTCACCTAACAGTGAGGAGGTTGTTTTACACCATAATTGTGCGTTCTTCGAGACCTCTGGGAAATCGGAATAGTGGGAGGGTTGTGCGCACGTAATCCAGGATAACCACACCGTCTGCTATTTACGTGGCAGATGGCCGTCCTAAGTCGGCACCGGTTGCCCATTGGTCTCGTTGGTTTATGTGTAGTCTTTTATGTTTCATGTTTCTTTGTTGTGAATTGGTGTTCCTTGTCCCTTTTGCGTCTCTTTCTGTGGGTATCTGTTCTGTGTTTTTTGCATGGGTGTTTTGGGATTTTGCTGTGGGTGCTGCAACCTAGTGTTGTTGGAGATCCCCTCCTTTCTTTAATATCTACACTTATTTCGAGTTGCAGTGTGGAGTTGGTAATACAATTCCCCGTGACCCGATGTTTGAAGTGTTTTAATTCCATTTCGTTCTCTAACTTAACTTTGTTGTAGTGTCTTCCATGCAGGATCTCTACTCACCCTTCTTTGATCATCTCACTATGGCATTTTTAAGGTCGCCTCGTATTAAACTTACTCCTTTGAGATTACCCTCTATCACTTCAGTAACTTTCCCATCATCGACTTTTAACAGTAATAAACTTTTTTCCTCACCCAGAGTACTTCTTTCACCTCTTAGATTTAAATCCCGTAGACGTATTACACCTACTTCTTCATCTGCAGGCTCTACATTTAACAACAAACATAGAGGGTTCTCAGCAGTTTCTACGTGCAAAGGGAAAAGATGCGGTATGTGTCCGCTCATCAATTGCAATTCCACAATTAAATCAAGTGTTAACGGGCAGACTTTTAAAATTGAGATTGAAAACGACATCGATTGATCGTACCAAGATGTCATTTATGTTATAACATGAAACGCTAGGGGATGTGGCGCCCAATATGTTGGAGAAACGGGTCAGGCCTTAAAATCTCGTTTTAGAAGTCATTCGTATCAGATAAGAAACTCACATCACAAAAAACAAAGAAATTTCCTTTATAATCACTTCGTTAAATACAATCATTCCATTTCGGATATAACTATTACACCGGTTCAGTTTTTTTCTAAACTTAAAAATCTTAGTAAAACGGAAATTAAAAAACGCCGACTACAAGCTGAACTTGCCTGGATCACAAAACTCCAAACTGCGTACCCCCTTGGTCTAAACGATCAAATTTATGGACAAGGAAATATTTCCTCGACGTCAACTAATATTAATGTATTTTCAATCCGCCCAAACACTAAACGGAAGCATAGGTCTCACGGAAGACGAAGAAACCGAAAACTCAGAATAAGATCTAGATTACACCGTACCCTCAACGATCTTCTGATCATTGCTCGCAACGGCGGCAGACATGAACTGCTTCATGCTCTCTCATCAGTTCCAGCAGTTCAATTGAAATCTATCTTGGATGAAGCACTGGTTGCATTCTTAAGAAATACTGATTGATTCAGACTTAATATCATTGTTGCATTCGCACAGAATAAACTTTATCCAGTTGTTAAAAACATCCCACCTAAAAACGATTCTTAAAAATTTCATTTATTAACAAAGGATTCGATCTTCTTAACATCTCTAATATATTTCGGGATCATCGTGTACAAAGTGCTATTCCTCAATATTTTGAAAATTTAGAACCTCCTCTTATTTGTTACAAATATAAGAGACCTATTCGAAATTTCGTTTTTAACTACAACAAAGTTACATCAGATCCTAAAATACTTGAATCATGTCCTGCTTCTTGAGAATGTGCAACATCTGAATATCTATATAAACCAGCTGGTCATATTATTACAGGTGACTTTTCAATTATCCAAGACAGGCAGCTCCGTGGTCTTCTCAAAAAAGGACCTAAGTATAGAATCCCATCCAAGATAGATTTTATTAAATGTCGCGAAGTACTAAAGGAAGCCTTAGATAACTATACCAAACGATGGTGTAAATCGGAAGGAGTCGAATTGCATTCTCTGAATGACTGGAAAAACCTCATTTTGGACATTACTGACATTCGAATAGACAACTTCCACAAAAATCCTCATCTTTTTGAAAATCCAAGTTCTAGATCTGAAAGATATTTTAAATCCAAATTACGTAATTTACATGAAAAATTTGTCTTCGCTCCTGCAGATAAAGCAGCCAACAACACCATAATCATATGAAAACTTTACTATATATCAACTTTAGTTTCAGAACTTTCGTCTACAAATACTTATATCAAAAGCAATGAAAGTGTCCCTAACATTTTGAGCAAACATAGCAGTGAAATTTCTTCATTCAACATCCCTATTTCTAAATTGGATCTTCCTACAATATACTGCATACCAAAACTGCACAAATCTCCTTACAAATTTAGATACATTGCTAATTCTAGCAACTGCTCAACTACAAGTTTGTCTAGACATCTGACGTCAGCCTTCACGGCGGTAAAGGAACACGTTGCAAAATATTGTGAAACTGTTCTTAACAGGAATGATGTAAATTTATTTTGGTCTATAAAAAATTCCGGGGATGTGATTGACAAGATAAAATCTAGAAATTTTCAAGCCAATACGATTGCTTCATACGATTTTTCAAATATGTACACCACGCTTCCTCACGACAAAATCAATGATCAATTGTCCAAACTCATTAAATGGTGCTATAATCGAGAGGGGAAAATTTATATTTGTACATCTGAATCAAAGGGTTTCTTTTCCGCTACAGAATACAAATCATACAAATCATGGACATGTAGCGACCTGTGTAGTGCCTTGTCCTTCCTCTTGGACAACATTTATGTAAGATTTGGTGAGAATCTCTACAAGCAGGTTGTAGGGATTCCTATGGGTACAAATTGTGCGCCTCTTGTTGCAGATTTATTTTTATACACATATGAAAAGGAATTTATTCAAAATCTTCAAAAGCAAAGAAAACATGATGATGTGAAATGCTTCACTGGTACTTCTAGGTACCTGGATGATATTCTTACTATCGATAATCCTGTTTTTGAAAAGTATAAAGATGTTATTTATCCACAAGAATTGACTCTAAACAAGGCAAACTTTACAGACACTGAAACACCATTTTTGGACCTAAATATCAAAATTGTCAATGGAGAAATTCATACAAGTGTATATGACAAACGAGATGATTTTGGATTCAACATAGTAAATTTTCCCTGGCTTGACGGTGATGTCCCTAGATTACCGTCATACGGTATCTACATTTCACAGCTCATCCGGTATGCTAGAGCATGAACTGATGTTTTGGATTTTCATAATAGAAATCTACAAATTACAAAGAAACTTTTAGGTCAAGGTTTTCGCTTTCACAAACTAGTAAAGACTTTCTGGAAATTTTACAAAAATTATGATCAACTTCTTTTGAAATTCGGACCCATACAAGCAACGGAGTATATTACTTTGGGTATTTCACAACCTGCATTTTATGGTGACATAATTAACAAAATAAGAAGGATCAAAGGTAGACAGCATATGTATCGAAAATGCGTCAGAATCATCAAACGCCTTTTATACCGTGGATATGATCCTAATGTCACCAGACGGACACTAAGCTTGGTACTTGACCAATATACAGTCTTGTACGAGCGCATTCTTAAGACTTGCACTCTGACTGACTGTGACGACGGGACTCCATGACGGGCCCTATCCAAACCTCTTTAGAGAAGACAGGGCCCCGACCACCTGTCCTCTCTGAATGTCAGTCGGACTCCTCGGGTGATAACATATATGAGCTCGCTACAGCCGGCAGAGCACGGACTGTATTACGCACGTCCTCTTTTTATATCCATTTACATATTCATCTGTGTTGCTTGGACCCCTGTGTTTTACGGTCTTGTTTGTGTGTGGTCACCTAACAGTGAGGAGGTTGTTTTACACCATAATTGTGCGTTCTTCGAGACCTCTGGGAAATCGGAATAGTGGGAGGGTTGTGCGCACGTAATCCAGGATAACCACACCGTCTGCTATTTACGTGGCAGATGGCCGTCCTAAGTCGGCACCGGTTGCCCATTGGTCTCGTTGGTTTATGTGTAGTCTTTTATGTTTCATGTTTCTTTGTTGTGAATTGGTGTTCCTTGTCCCTTTTGCGTCTCTTTCTGTGGGTATCTGTTCTGTGTTTTTTGCATGGGTGTTTTGGGATTTTGCTGTGGGTGCTGCAACCTAGTGTTGTTGGAGATCCCCTCCTTTCTTTGGTCTCGTTGGTCTGTGTAGTCTTTTGTGTTAAATGTTTCTATTAATGCCGTATGTCCCTTTAATGTTCCTACGTCTTACATTTCTCTTTTACGTCTCTTGCTGTGCTCATCTACTGTGTTTTCGCACCAGGTGTTTTGGTGCTGTATTGTGGATGCTACAACCGAGTCTGTTGAAAATCCCCTCTTATTTTATATATGTCATAGAACATCTTGGTGCACCAGGGGTTTCATCGCACTCCGCGAGACGCTTCATCGCAAAGTATCGAGAGCGGAAAGTAGTGGAAGGAACCTGTCTTCCAAAGGAACGATAGCAAGCATTCAGGGCAATGAGATATTAAACGAAAACATTTGAATATTTAAATAACGGCATTTTTTTTATTTGATTATGAGCACTTTAATGTGAAAATTAATTACTGTATGTCTTCCAACAGTTGATGAATAGTACGGAAGAGTACAACGATGCGGCTAATTATCCACATATCCGTCTGATAAAGAATCATCATACAGCTACCAATACCACTCAGAATGATATATCTGTAATCGACATCCCGTGGTCATTACCATCGGCAAGTAAGTCCTTGTATAACTATCTATATCCACTCAGAATGATATATCTGTAATCGACATCCCATGGTCATTACCATCAGCAAGTAAGTTCTTGTATTACCATCGATATGTAAGAAATACAAACAAGCAGGAAATGCTAACTCTCCCTGTATATAAGATCTTATCTCCATCGAGGATTCCCTTGAATAGATTTCATTGCAGAACAGTTTATTAATTTGGTTTTTATTTTGGGGGGGGGGGGGGTATTGGTTGTGATTGCAAGTTGATTTTTTTATTCTGTTTTTTGGTTTGCTGTTTGATTATCACTCACTTATTCCCCGAATATGAGTTTTCGGACAGGCGGAGGTGACAGAAGTATCCTGCCTTGTTGCGTTTTCTTGTGCTTTGTTTTGGTGTAATTGGTCTTGTTGTATACATCTGTTTGTTCACGCGGTTGCTTTTCTTGACCTCATCGTCATATTGTGTTGTCTTAATCCTGAAGCAGGAGATGCTTAGTTTCCCTGATAATTAAATTCATATTCACTTATATCTCGTTTTCTCTAGATTTGGATTTTTCATGGGGGTTTTTTTGATATGGTGATTCTCATTTTGGCTTTTCCTGTTTACTCTCCCTCAATAATTCCTTCACTCATATCAAGATTAAGACTTACTATCATATAAATTAAATGTTGTGGAAAGGATCTAGTGTACACATCATCCTTTCAAAAAATATAATTAATGTACTAAAAGAAAGGAGGGGATCTCGAACAACACTAGGTTGCAGCACCAACAGAAAAAACCCCAAAACACCAACTGCAAAAACACAAAGCAGACACGCACAGAATGAGACGCAAATGGTACAATGAACGCCAAATCACAAAGAAACATCAAACACAAATGACTACACATAAACCAACGAGACCAATTGACAATCGGTGCTGACTTAGGACGGACATCTGCGTCAGTAGCAAACAGTGTGTTTAACCTGGATTAGATGCGCACAACCCTCCTACTGTTCCGATTACCCAGAGGTCTCGAAGAACGTAAAATTGTGGTGTAAAACAACCTCCTCACCACACATAAACAAGACAGCAAAGCGAAGGGGCCCAAGCAACACAAATGAATATGTAAATGGATATAAAAAGAGGACTTTCGTAATACAGTCCGTGCTCTGCCGGCTGTAACTAGCTCATGTATGTTATCATCCGAGGAATCCGACTGACATTCAGAGAGGACAGTTGATCGGGGACCTGTCTTCTCTACATAGGTTTGGAGAGTGTCCCTTCATGGAGTTCCGTTGTCACAGTCAGTCAGAGTGCAAGTCTTCAGAATGCATTGATACAAGACTGTAGATTGGTCTCGTTCCATTTTTGTGATGTTATCATCGTAATCTAATTTGCTTTCAAACAAAGAATTTAGCCTGTAACATTTTGATACCGTATAACCAGAAATGTTCGCGGGATACTTATTTTCACAGTGATCTGGAATCGCGAAAAATTGAATCTATCGAAATATTGTGTTTGATATGTTACAACGTAAATTGGTATATAATTTCATTCTATTCGTACATGCCTCATGCTTTACTTTTTCAAATGAAACGGAAATAGAAGTGAATTAAATGTACTCTAATCACAGACCCAACTAAAACTTCAATAATGAAAGGTACAAAACAGTAACATCATATGTACATATTTGCTCGTAATTTAGAAATCGCGAAAAATTGTACTAGCGAAAATAAAGAAACCCTTCTTAACGAAAAATCGCGAAATTTGATACTCGCGAAAATTTCTTGTTATAAGGTAGTTTTCCGGAGGATATTTTTTCAACTCTTCTTTTGAAATATGTTTTCAACGGGCATCTGTGCAACTTTTCTTTCCTATTGCTTTTTCAGAATCCCTGAAATTGTTCTCCGCTCTTTGCTGGCTTTATGGGAAACAACTAAGCCAACACTTGCAGTATCCTATTGGACTTGTGGAGTCTAATTGGGGAGGGACTGTAATAGAGGCATGGTCTTCATCTGACGCGCTAGCTCATTGTCCCGTGAAAACGGGAAAAAGGTTGGGTTTTTTTTAATATACATTACATTCCATTGTGTGTATATATTGTCATTTGTTTTTCTTTTATGCATTTTCTATTTTGGCATTCATGTAGTCAAATGAATGTTAAATCAAGTGTTTGACTTAGTTTGAGTAATTTCTGTATTGTTGGTATTTTTAAAAATATACAATGTAGGTACACTGATAACTTTTGCAGCTGAATACCTTTTTACAATTTCCAATCCATCTCGTTATTGACAAGATCGAATTTACTTATGAGAACCCTGTAGATATAAACTTATATTTTTACATTTGCATGCGTTATATCCAACAACGAATGTATGTTTGATTGAAAATGTCTTCTTGCAGTGTCAAAAATGGAAATGCAAATAGATTTCAGATTACATTTTTTAAGATGATTTTGTAACGAAGAGTTGACAGTCTGCAAGTTCGAAGATTCCTGGCGATGATTTATTCATATTAAGACAACATACACAAGCAAAATAAATAAGTCTTATTGAACATTATTACCTTAAATGCAATATTTGAACACTGCCTGTGTTATGCTCTACGCGTACAATGCCTTGCACACTTGCACTGGAGAAAGTCCATCAGATAAATTTCCCTTCGTGTTTCTGTGGAGCTTCTTCATTGTCTTCGTCTGTCCGTCCAATTTTTCTCTTCGCGTGAGGAATTTCTCTTTTGCATTTTTTTCCAAAATTCGTAAGCCTTCCGATTGCAGTTCTTAGAATCTGGTTTCGGCTTTTGTGTTTGTCTTTAATTCACTGATGTTTAATCAAAATGGAAAAACTTGATAATTTTATCGACAGGGACCTTGACAAGAACTCACACTCTGTTTTGTATGACGGTATGATCTATCCACTCCTCAGGAATACCATTAAAGGAGTTATTTGGTATCAAGGTAACATCTAAATTATTCTTCATGTACAAAACTCGTCTCAGACTTGGATGTTAAGTGCGATCCTTTTCATCGCAGAAGAAACTTAAAGTATTTATTAAAGAGGCAGTCCAAATATATTTGGAAAAAAAACACTAGGTGGATGTTACAAATGAAATAAATGTTGTCAGCAGGCACCAAATTCGAAACCTATGTAATGTAAATACCTTTTTCCCCAAAAAAAAATGCCTTTTGAATATAAATTTCAGCTAATATATGTCTGTAGGTATAAGAACTTCATCCGTTAATAGCATTTACCTTTATAGAGGATGAAAAACTAGCTATACAAGAAAGATAAATTGATTAAATTGAAATATTTGAATAAGAAATCTGGAGGGCATGCTCTGGAATCTTTCAAATTTCGAGCATACTAGCTATCTGCAAAGCATCCTTTTTGCCCTATTTCCTTACAGGTGAGTCTGATGCTGCTGGTCATGATAGTCCACTTGTATATAGCTGTCAGTTTCCCGCCATGATTATGGACTGGAGAAAAAAGTTCAATCAAGCCTCAAAACATACGACGTCCGCTGGATTTCCATTTGGATTTGTGCAGGTTAGAAATTGATCATATACTGTTATGACGCAAAGAAACAGATAAAGTCTTTTGTTATCAAGTTAAAACAAATAAAATGCTCCATTCGTTTCTTCGCCTCAAATCCTTAGCAAATAATCCTTTTGAATGAGATATTCTACTTCATGTATATCATTTCTAAATTTTCTGTTGAGAAGAAAGTAATTCATTTGTTGTTAACTCCATATCATTTCTAACTTTATTCGCCAATGATGCTTTTGTACTTCACAGATAGCACCTAGTAAACAAGGAGACAGATATTCCCGAGGTTGGACTGACCTCCGTTGGTCACAAACTGCCAGTATAGGATATGTTCCCAACCCTAAAATGCCACACACCTTTATGGCTGTAGCCATGGATCTTCCTGACTTCCAGTCACCTTATGGATCGTATGTTAAAGTATCTAATTATTTATCAGTATTGTTCCGATAGCCGTTATCAAAGAGTTTTCATTTGGGACCGGTAAGCACAGTGGTAGCACACTTGCCTTTCGTTTCTAACTTAAGCCCTGCTTCGGCAATAGTTTCATATGTGGGAGGGTCGCCTACCTAGTCTTAGAGGGTTTTTCCCCCGGGTACTCCGGGTTCCTACTGATCCAAGGACCTTCTCATGCCAAAGTCTAAGCCAACGTGAGATATTAGAGAGGTTAAGTTACAAGTTTTAGCGCAACTTGTTGGTTTGTTCAGCTGGGTCAGTGCAGGGTGGCCATGCTGGAAAATATTTCCTTTCGTTGTACGTATGACGTTATAGCTTCCTGCGATCTTTGATCAAATGACGTCTCGTATAGCTACACGTTCTGGACGTGTAAACGGCGCTCTAGAAGAAAGGATGGGGTTTTCAACGACACCCGTTTGCAGTACCAACAGCAAAATCGCAAGGAACGAGGGATCGGGTAACTTCTTTAGAAATGTCTTCTTATCATTGATCTAACTTCCAGTTTTTGTCGTTGTAATGGTAGCGTTACAACTTAGCACAAACAAACACCGAACGGATGAAAAACTTCCTAAATTCTTAGTCCGTTGATCGTCCGTTTGTAAATAATTAACGCTGCAACTGTTCGAGGCTCTCCCGACTAGTTTGGATCGGATACGTACCGTGCTTGCTTTGCTTAATGTTGACGTTAAATTGAAATACATGAAATGAATCCGCGGTATGATTTCATCAAGTTATCGAAGGTTTTTTTTTAATTGACGTCGCTGTTGATTGTATTCCTTTATTTCATTCAAACTTTTATTTATAAAACTGACCTCACATTGATTTAAAGGGAATTAAAAATGGGATGGAGCAATTGTAAAATACGCATTCAAAATACCATTTCAGAGGTCATCCTCGTTACAAACACGACATAGCCCGCCGTCTTGTATTATCCGCCCTAGCTGTCGCATACCATGAGAAAGGATTTGACTTCCAGGGTCCATTCCCGTCATCTTATACCTTAAACTCTGCAAAGACACAACTCAGCATTGAATATGATCACGGAAAAACTCCCATAGAAATCAGATCAAATCATGGATTCGATGTAAGTAAACATATTTCAAGAATCACATATACTCGTATATCTATTTTCGTAATATTTTCATGATGTTCTAAATGACTTCCCACATCCTCGTATTTACATTACGATTCCAAGCAAGAGATACGCACTCTTATTTGGCTCTACTCCCTTAGTTATTTCAATGGTATGAAAATAGCTTCTTCTTATTTGACCTTGTCTTTTTTCTCTTTGGCTAATTTCTTACAATGCGTTAGCATTGGTTGCTTAATTCCAAAGCCATATCAATTTTATTATTGCTGGACGAAATTCGTTACATAAGAAATGAATTTCAGAACTGTCAATTAGAGTCTATCATAGATTTGTTACTTTGTATTCAAATAGTACAGCTATGCCAACAATATTTTAAGTAAAAGCAAAATCAATAAATTTCATTTCAGCACGATAGGTAATAAGATCATCAAAATATTTCTTGTAATTCATTGTTTACAGATTCATTGCCCGACAGTATCACCAACAGGCTGGAGGAATGCTACCATGGTGTCTCATACTGATTCTACTGTAGTCCTTGACGTTTCTAACTGTGACATAGACTATGTACGATACGCATGGCGTAATAGTCCATGTGAGTTACGCAAATGTGCTGTATATAGCCGGGATAGCGATCTTCCAGCACCACCATTACTACATCACATGATTTGACAATAATTAGTTTAAGTCTTAAATAAATTACTAGAAAATAATTAAAGTGATAATTTCTTTTTCATTTTCCTTATGCCATTGGTTTATATTGTAAGATATTCCGTGGAATACACAGTTTCATCTCATTTGAAACGATATCTGACGTAAAACCATTTTGACGTCATGAAAACGGTATGGTAACGTCGTGTTTTTACGTTCATTTCCAAGAGTTTTAAGACTGTTTACAGGAAATTTGGAGCCGCGAATTCTCTGCAAATTGCACAAATTTAATTTCAAAACATATAACCAGACGACACTACTTAAATCAATTTTGGCTGTTTCTGAAAATCACTTTGGCTTGAAGCATTACTGATGAGCATTTTATATTCGAAAGTACTGGTCTAGTACATAATCAAATGGTTTGAAATTTTGTTCAAGAAGGTATAGAATATACTTCTACAACTATGAGTGTATATATTTCATTGTCAAAAATATGAGGATAGATGTGTCTTGGCCCTGCATGCATTTTACTTAAAGGTAAAATGAAACGAGTAAGACTTGTAACATTTATGAATCTTAAATCATTATGCACGTTCATATATGGAGGTGTGACTACAGTGTGTCTATGCATAGATGTGGTTAATCAGTGAACAACCTCAATCTCAAGAACAACGGAATTTCAGGTAGAAGTTAAGATGGACAATTTAAAACAAGCTGCATGCGATGCAATAGATGCAGCATCGACCTATCTCTATGATATAAGCCAAGATATATGGTCGAACCCGGAGCTGAGCTACAATGAACACTACGCTCATGACGTATTGACTAGAGTTCTGGAGGAAAAAGGATTTTGCGTGGAAAAGAAGTATGAGATAGACACGGCATTCCGATATACGATTGATTTTCTCTTACTATACATCTATTTAGTCATGGACTAGTTCAAACCAGTCAGGGAGCGTAAATCGCGTCAAGTACAAGCCGTCTAAATTTCATTCTAATGCAATGTCGCTAAAACGTCGAATTTCATTGGTTGTTTGATCCTTTGTTACGGCCGTAAAACGAGAACACACTAGGCTTTGACGTTGCTAACATCATATTTCGCCTTAGATTCACCAAAAAAAATTGATTTGCATTAGAATGGAAATAACTAGATACTGACGTTATTATTGCGGACGGTAAATGCTGATTTTACGCTAAAGCGTCGCCAGAAAAACTCAGTTTGCGACCGTAAATCAGCATTTACCGTCCGCAAACATAACATCAGAAGCTATTTATTCCCTAAATAGATCGTCAGCAATTCCGACATTGCCGTATGAATGCATTTGCAAGTAAAAGGAGTCGTGAAACGCCAATTTTCTGCAACCAAAAACGGAGATTTTGGTCCCCGACAAAATAAAACAGTTATCAGATTTGTTACTTACACTTCGACATTATTACCGTCCACAGAGATTTGTCGAGTTGATCAAGCCCATACAAGGATCGGCTTCGCCTCGCCTTCTAGGGTCTTGATCAACCCGACAATTATCTGTAGACGGTCAGTAACTAACCTAATAACTAATACAACTGTATCATAATCAAGTCTTTTTCTATAAAAAAAAATATGTAAGAAAAAAGTTTTCAAAACATTACAATTTCAAAGTAGGAACTCTTTTTGTGTGTCTTGGCCTCCGCAGTTATAGAACGGCAATTTGATAATCTAGATATTTATCATGTGTTTATAGGAATTATCTATAGTAATCTTCTTTGAATTATAAGTTGTCAGTGTTGGGCACGCCTGCAGAGGAGGGTGGAGGAGGTAAAGTGAGATTGATCAAGGAAGGGGTATTTGACGATGTCAATGTAGCAATGATGTTACATCCGGCACCAATGGACAGCAGTCATGCCGATTTCTTTTTGGCAGCTAACTTGTATGTTGACCTCTTAAAAACTATGTTTTGTATTTTTTGACATCAAATGAGTTAAAGAAGAACATGACGATAATCTCAACAACACTCACAATAGAGCACCAAATTGAGCATCGACGGACCCCCAGCAAGCTAGAGCTGGGACCAGGTGCCCGGGAGGAGTCAGCATCCCCTGTTGGCCAGCCGCACCCGCCATCGTTGTTCAAGCAAGGAGATGAATACATCATATAAAAAGCATGCACTGTCTGAGGTTATGTCTATAGAGAGAGTGCTATGGCGTCAATGTCAGGGAAATATATTCAAAACACTTTCTGTCAAACCCCTCGCGGGGAACTTTTTTACGAGCTCCACACGGCAAATGGCATAAGTGTGACACAAATGAGTTAGGGAAGAACATGACGATAATTTCAACAACTCTCACAATAGAGCACCAAATTAAGCATCGACGGACCCCCAGTAAGCTAGGGTGGGACCAGGTGCCTGGGAGGAGTCAGCATCCCCTGTTGGCTAGCCGCACCCGCCATCGATGTTCAAGCACGGAAATGAATACATCACATAAAAATCATGGACTGTCTGAGGTTATGTCAATAGAAAGAGTGCTAAGGCGACAATGTCAGGGAAATATATTCAAAACACTTACTGTCTGACAATTAATTTTTTCTGACAATTTTGAAAAGGAACCGTTCCAGCATATTCACAAAATCTCCGTCCCTGAATGAGGTAGAATATGGATGAAATCACAAAGTAGAAATGGTTTAATTTATTCCCACACATTACAGTGAGATCTCTAACTTTCCTATATTTCTAAAATTGTTTAAAGGGTGAAAGTAAAATACCTCGGAAAGGCATCCCATGCTGCAGCATTCCCTTGGGAGGGGATAAACGCCCTGGACGCCGCTGTCACGTGCTACCAGACAATCTCTAATCTAAGACAACAAATGAAGCCAACATGGAAGGTACATGGTATGGTTCCTTGATACGCAAATAATCTAATCTAATTAGAATTATCATTTTAAAAACACGAAAGAAATTTATATCATAAATCCGATTGATGGAAGGCGAAAAAGTTTTTTTCAATGTCTGTATACTCTTTAGAAGAACAGATATGATAACATCATAACACATTATTATTTTGCAAGGTATTATTACTAATGGCGGGGTTAAACCAAACATTATTCCCGAAGAATCAAACATGGAGTTTATCATGCGTGCTCCAACCAAAGCAGAATTTGACTTGTTGACAAAGAAATGCCTCGAGTGTTTTAAAAGTGCAGCAAAAGCGACAAGTTGTAAGGTATGCTTCTTTTTAAGTTTTATCTTCATTACTAAACTTTTTTATGTATACAGAAAGATCTCCATCAAGAGCGATGTCATATCCCCAGATCGATATCCTTCCTATGTATAAAGCAGTATTTATGACGCATCACTTTTATAATTGTGCATAGAATAGTTCTATCCAGAAAATGTTATTTTGCAAGAAAGGAGGAGTATTCACACGACTCGGTTACAGCATAATGTTCATTATAATATCCCAAGTAAAAACACAGAGAAGACATACACAGCAAGAGACACGAAAGGGTCAAGGTCACCAAATACGACATCAAAAGGCTACACCTAAACCAACGAAACCAATGGGCCATCGGTGCCGTCTTAAAACGGCCATCTGCCACATTAGTAGTAAATGATGTATTTATCCGGATTACGAGCACGCAAATTACCAAAAGTACAAGTATATTCTTTATTTCTGCTGAAGCTTGAATTGTCGCCGAAATGTACCTTTCGCACAATACAAGCCATTTTCATAGTATCTTGCTATCTCTTGCTCCTCACAATTGTTGAAGTCATATTTCAGATAAATATCAAATAAGTACCTAACAGTTATTCAGTCTCAAAGTCGAGAAAGCAAGGTCAAATCGTAAGAATTCCCATCGGAACGGTAGCGAACCCCGGAATGCACAACATTCCGAAATGAGACCTGGTGCCCGGGGAGGGTCAGTGTCTCCTGATTGCATGTCCGTCGCAACAGCTCAATGGAAACCTGTCAAATTCGGTGATTGTCTCGATGTACATTTTGATGCACAGATCAGGTAAGTATGTCTTGTTTGGTGATGACGACAGCCATTCAATCACAATGTAGAATGTCACTGATTATTCTGGAAAGGGGGATCTGATATGCTTTTTTTATTATATTCCCGTAGCGACCGAAGAACTCCGCAATAATGATTTCTGCTGTTGTGTGATATAACCCTGAACAAGTAGCTTACTTGCAAGCCGTCTGGCTCTAATGATGAAATCTTCATGTTTGGAACATGCCAAATAATGTTCATCTCTTTGAAGGTTGAAATAAGCATTGGGGAAAGACCCTACCTCAACGTCATTTCAAATCGCCCTCTCCAAAAGGCTTTCTCTAGAAACTGTGAGTTAATCGGTTTAGGGAACCACTCGAGCAGTAGTGGCTCGCCGTTAAGTGGATCCACAGATATGGGTAACGTTTCCTATGTGGTACCCAGTATACATCCGTGCTTCTACATCGGAAGTGACGCTGTCAACCACACAAGGGAGTTCACCGCGGCTGCAGGTAATTAATTAAGCTATCATAAAAATCATTAATTTTCAACCTTGGTTCTTCATAACATGTAGCAAGGAGATAATTACTTCCCTCGGATACCTTACCTTTTCCAGATTAGGATTTTTTATAATGTATTATTTTTTGCTGTGGTCACCGTTAGTCTTGCTGGAAAACACTCCCACATTGCTTTTTTTTTTACTTTAGTATTTTTTCTATTGGTTTATTATTCCCTGGTCTTGTGTGTTTATTGATTATGAATTTTTGAGTTTTTCTTTGGGTTTTGGGGATTTCTTTGATTCCCTCACGTATCAGACAATGAGTCATAAAACAAGTAAGTGGTTTCTACCAAGATCCCATATCAACATCAAGAGAACAATAAAACCCAAAAATTAAAATTCTTGAGGTATCAGTATAAATTATGTACTTGGTTTGTAAACCGCGTAAAGATACACTACAGGTTCTGGTACATAAAAGAGGATTATAAATTTGAGTTTAATACCGGCATATTAAATAAATTAGAAGTTGCCGTCTCTTATCAACAATCAAGAGTGAAAAATACGAACAATTATGAATTTATTACTCATCGTTTTCCCTTTCTTCATTGTAGGTGACCCAAAGGCTCAGCATTACACTCTGGCACAGTCTAAAGCTATGGCAATGACGGCAATAGACGTATTCACCAATCAACAGCTACTACAAGACATCAATGAAAGGTTTAAGGAAGACATCTGTTAAAATGCTCTTTCGAAGGAGATCAAAAAGAAGAAGACGAAGTTGCAATGAAAACATTAAATGTCCTTACAAAAAGCAAGTTTATTTAATGACGCCAAACCAGTACAGTACTATGAGATATAAAGTTTTCAGCAACGAAATCACTGCGCTGGAATCACTAACGATATCTTCTTTGACAAGGCAAACGTTACAAACACAGAAACACCATTTTTGGACCTAAATATAAAAGTTGTTAATGGAGAGATTCATACCATTGTGTACGACAAAAGAGATGATTTTGGATTCAAAATTGTAAATTTTCCATGGCTTAACGGTGATATTCCTAGATTACCGTCATACGGTATCTACATTTCGCAGTTATCCGGTATGCTAGAGCATGTACTGATGTTTTGGATTTTCATAGTAGAAATATACAAATTACCAAGAAACCTTAAGGTCAAGTTATTCGCGTTCACAAACTAGTAAAGACTCTCTGGAAATTTTATTTACAAAAATTATTGTCAATTTCTTTTGATATTCGGACCCATATAAACAACAAAGTATATTACTTTGGTTTTTTTTTTAAATCTGCATTTTATGGTGCCGTAATTAACAAATTAAGAAGGATCAAATGACAAATATGGATAATGACCATATCCCTGTATACAGCACAAAATCGATAATTCAAAAATCAGAAACCGAAGGCATACAAAATCAGGACAAAACAGGAACCAAAGCAAACAAACAAAAACCTCCACCAGGTAGACAGAATTACCATGCAAAATGCGTCAGAATCGTCAAACGCCTTTTATACCGTGGATATGATCATTATGTCACAAAACAGACACTAGGCTTGGTACTTGACCAATCTACAGTCTTGTACCAGCATATTCTTAAAACTTGCACTCTGACTTACTGTGACGACGGGACTCCATGACGGACCCTGTCCGAACCTCTATAAAGAAGACATGGCCCCGACAACCTGTCCTGTCTGAATGTCAGTCGGGTTCCTCGGGTGATAACATACATGAGTTCACGTCGGCAGAGCACAGATTATATTACGTACGCCCTCTTTTTATATCCATTTACATATTCGTCTAAGTTGCTTGGGCCCTGCGTTTTGCGGTCTTGTTTGTGTGTAGTCATAGCACTTCCTATATAGACATAACCTCAGGCAGTGCATGTTTTTTTTTATAAATTGCTCTTATTTTCGTGCATAGACATTGACGGCGGTTGTGGCTATAGCCAACACGGGATGCTTACTCCTCCCAGGCACCTGGTCCCACCTCTGGCATGCTAGGGGTCCGTCGATTTCGTGCTCTATTGTGAGTGCTGTTGAGATTATCGTCAGGATCTTCTTTAAATCATTTGTGTTTTACAGAGGTTGTTTGGGGGTTTGCTGTTGGTGCTGCAACTAGGTGTTGTTGGAGATCCCCTCATTTCTTGGACTTCTTGTGTTACATTCAATTTTTCACTTTGTAAGTTGAAGTGTTTCTTTATATCTGAAAAGTCGATAATTCAACCGAAGTTATGATTTATTAGTTTTAATTTTGTCGACCAATGACATAGTGATAGATGAACCGAATCCTGTTAAAATATTCAGTGGTTTTGTATAAAGGAAGGAATATGGAATACCGGTCCCGACATGCCATTTGCTTATTGCAAATTGCTAATTGCCAAATGCTTGAAGGTACTACGTAAAAGGAAATACATGTAGCGGAATTGCTAATAGCTAATTGCCAGTTGTCGATTGCGAATTGCCAATTGCTATAATTGCCAGTTGCTGATTATTCATCATTGTCCTTTTACACCCCCCCCCCCCCGGAGTTTTGCATGAAGGAATTGCAATGTAGAGTACATGAAGAATGTAACTACCAAACCTGATTCAATGCAATTGGATTGTAGATAATATCATAAATTGGGAGGGGTGGCAGGGGGTATCTCCCTCTCCTTCCTTTTCACCCTTTCCTTACCTTACCCTCCCGCCCATTTCCTCCCTCCTCCAACTCTTCCTCTCCTCCCCCTTTCCCCCTCCTCCCACCCCTTCCTTCTCCTTCTCTTTCACCCTGTCCACCCTCTCATACATTTTCATCACAGGAGTTACCCCCCCCCCCCCCATCAAATACAATGCAGGTGTTTGAATTTCAGACTTCCTGTGTTCTTTGCAATCCCTGTGCTATATTTTAATAAATGCATATAGTGTCAGCAAATCGCAGTTAGCAAATGGCAATTAGCAATTGACAATTAGCAGTTGACAATTAGCAACTGGCATGTCGGGACCAGTATTTTTTTTTCAGCGTTATTAAATCTAGACATTGTACGGAAAAATAACGACATGAACACTGTTTTACATAAATAAAAAGATATATGTATAAAAAGAAGGGAGGAGATCTGCCATTGTGTACTTTTAATTTCTTTGAAGAAACGCAAACATCCACTGCATATGCATTGTATGTATAGTGTATGTAATGTTTACAATCACATGTTCATTATCTACAGACGTGCAGTACATTTAAACATTTATAAATAGACCCGTGCAGTTCTTTTTTTCAAATCATTGTTGGCAGTTACCTCAGCTAGTAATGAACGATATAAAACATGCAGCTTGTTTGGCTATAGACCATGCTTCAACAGAACTATATGACATCAGTCAAGAAATATGGAAACGACCGGAAACAGGTTCAGAAGAACATAACGCACACGACGTGTTGACAAGATTTCTAGAGAGTAAAGGATTTAATGTAGAAAGAAAGTTCAAATTAGATACGGCCTTTCGTGCTTTTTTGGGATCCAAAGAAAATGGACCGCATATCGCAGTCATGTGTGAGTATGACGCACTCCCGGTCATTGGACATGCATGTGGGCACAATCTTATTGCAGAGAGTGCAATTGCTGCAGGGCTCGGAGTCAAGGCTGCTTTTGAGAAAGCTGGGAAACCTTTAGGATGTGTAAGCATAGTACTGCATTATGACATTTTAAAAAATATATTGCATTTTTA
The DNA here is from genome assembly GCA_028142955.1 of Pinctada fucata. Classification (NCBI taxonomy): domain Eukaryota; kingdom Metazoa; phylum Mollusca; class Bivalvia; order Pterioida; family Pteriidae; genus Pinctada; species Pinctada fucata. Next base: position 2,163,585 of record AP027104.1, read on the forward strand.
TAGAACGCTTTATCAAAACTATACACCTTTTGTTAATCATTAAGTTAAATACATGTATTGACATATTTGTCACATGCAGGAGCTCGTGTCATGCTATTTTTCTTCATTCCGATTTTGTTAGAAAGCAAAAATTGTCCGAGACACATCTTTTGGCGTCGTTTTACATTATGACGTCACTGTTAAAAGACGCAATTCCATTGTGACCTAACTATGAAAAAGTGCGCAAAAATTTCGGCAGGCAAGTGGCCTAATACAAGTATGTTTTATCAGTAAAGGGGTAAGTTCACTAAGTGCCAAAATCGGCCCTAAATTTTTGCGAAAAATAATTTTATGAAAATTATGATTCAGTATCTCTTATAATTATCCCAAATACCTGCCGTTATAGAAAGTAAATATCTTTCATTGTCAAAACGTCACGTGCGTTAGTTATGACGTCACATTTTGACGTCATTTGCTCTGCAGGACGGAAAAGAAGGAAAATCGCCATATTTTTTGCATAAATCTATAAAATTAGTATAGGCGCCAACCCTCACCCAACATAAATTTTACGTTGATCGAAAGATAGATTGCAAATCTAGCTTTTTATATAAAAATTATTTTGGGTGAGGGCTGGCGCCCTACTTATTTTCATAAATTTTGACCAGAATTATGCCTATTTCTTACGTTTTTTCAGTATTTTACGACTTACAGCCGATTTTGAAGCCATATCTTTCGGTGTATTGCACGTAAATTAAAATATTTATTTGGTATTTCAAACAACCACACATTTAGCTTCCTTGATACGAAATACAATCGAAATCTAAAACATTCTAAAATTAATGCCGATTTTCCATGTTCCCGAACCTGCTCCTTTATCCTGGTCCCTTGTCCTATCTGAAAATTGCTCGGTTGATTGACAATGCGCTCACTTCAGCCAGCAGAGTACCCCGTTTCCCTATGTCCTTTGCTCTTGTTATCTGTTAACGTAGTTTTTATGTTTTATGTTACCTAGGACACCTGCGTATTACTGTCTTGTTTGTTGTGTCACCTTACAGTGGGAAAATTTTACACACCAGCTTTACGTCTCCAAAGCTTCTGTGTATCTGAATAAGTAAGAGGGTTGTGCGCACATAATCCTGATAACCATATCATTCGGTATTATATAGCAGGTGATCGTCCAAAGTTAGCGCCTAGCTGCTATTGCACATAGGTCTTTCTAAATTATTTTATCAATTTCCATTCGTGTTCAGTGTTTGCATTCATGCGTCTGTGTTTGATAATTATGTGTGGGTGTTGTTGGGTGTCTCATTGTCCCCTGTTGTTTGTTGAAATTGTTTTGTCTGATGTTCGCTACATCATGGGAATGTGTTCCGCTGTGGTCAGTGCAGTGTTGTCTTGTTGAAGATCTCATCTTGCTTCAATAATTCACATTTTTATTTCTCTGTAGATCACAGTACTGGGTACACCGTCTGAGGAGACAACAGGAGGAAAAATAGACCTTATCAACCAGGGATGCTTCTCTGATGTTGATGCAGCCATGATGGTCCATCCCGCCCCTGGTGATAGTCTTAACCCCCAACTACTGGCTTGTGCGTCGTATGTTATCATTGCATTATTGAAATAGAAGAAAGGAGGGGATCTCCAACATGACTCGAGGAAGCTACTGGAAGGAAGATAGACCTTCTCAACAAGGGATGTTTGAGATGTTTCTCCGGGAGAGACTCTGCATGGTACTTGCCTGGCCCTTTATCAATATGACATCATATATTTTATTTTGCTATTTCGGAAACTTGTCGTATCATCCAAAAATAACATCGAAATTAAATCCTTTGAATTTTCTGATTCACCACTAAGGGGAACATTACATTAAATGCATGTTTGATTTGTTTGACTCTGAATGGACAAAAGTGCAAACAAAAAAAGAAACATTATTCACTGCCTCAAAGGGAAAAGAATGTCTCTTCGATAAATTGATAAAACAATCTCCAAAAAGACCATAACAGCACTGACCACAGCGAAAAACACACAACCAAAGATTGTACTGTATATCTTTCGAAATGGAAGTTACCGGATGTGACAGTTCTACCAAATTGAAGCGGCGGGTGTTGCATGCAACCAGGAGATGCTTACTCTTCCTGGGCACCTGGTCTCACTCCCATATCGGGAGTTCGTTCCTTTTCATATGGTGGAGGTTTTTGTTTGTTTGCTTTGGTTCCTGTTTTATCCTGATTTTGTATGCCTTCGGTTTCTGATTTTCTGAATTATCGATTTTGTGATATATACAGGGATATGGTCATTATCCATATTTGTCTTACACACACACACACACACCCTTACACACGCACCCTCACACACACCCTCACACACCCTCCCTCACACACCCTCACACACACACACACACACACACACCCTCACACACACACACACACACACACACACACACACACACACACACACACACACACACTCACACACACACACAAACTTCAACAAACAAAAATAACGGCTTTGATAAATAATAAGGGAAACTAAATACTTGCGAACACATTCATAAACAAAGATAAGATGTACGATTCGAATTGAAAATGATAAAGAGGTTTTTAATCTAAATTCGCAGTTGAAGTTTCTTTGACGTATGCTAGAATAGGAAACTTTAAGTGCAAAACTCAATTCATCTGACATGCCAACTACAACAAAGAATGTTCCAGCAGTTCGACCACAAGCAATATCAATGGGAACGATATGACAAATAAATTAAGGACTAATAAGAAAAAAATAAATAATTATTGACACATGAAAATAAATGAAAATGCAAAGAAGAACTGGATGCTACCAGGTACAAAAATATACAGATATCACTAAGAGGTTAACAACTCGTGTAGTTATCCTTGTTACTAGCTCCATATCTATAAATATTACAATTGACAATAAAGTATTGATGTTCATTAAAACACATATTTTACCAACAGGGTGATGGTAAAGTACTCTGGTAAGGCATCCCATGCTGCAGCATTCCCTTGGGAGGGTATAAATGCCCTGGACGCCGCTGTCACGTGCTACCAGACAATATCTAATTTAAGACAACAAATGAAGCCAACATGGAGGGTACATGGTAAGTGACTTCATCTGCATTAAAACTGGTTTGCAAACTCAGGAAAAAATAAGAAACGCTAAATCTTTTAAAAAAAGATTCAGGGACTTTCTTTAAGCTCAAAATCTTAAAATTATTAGAATTACAATTGGAATAGCTGCAAATCCCGGGATAAACAATACTCCGAAGTGAGACCAGGTGTCCGGGAAGAGTCGGCTTCTCCTTTTTGCATGTAACACCCGTTACAATAGCTCCATGTCTTGTTTAATGATGTTGACTGTCATTCGATCGCAACCAAGAATTTCACTGAACATTATTCACTGACTGTTGACTTTTGCATTTTTGAAGGTGTTATACTGAATGGCGGAGTCAAATCAAACATCATCCCAGAGGAGACTGAGTTAGAGTACTCTATACGCACTCAAAACAAAACTGATTTGGAAATCCTCACTAAGAAATGTGTCGACTGTTTTGAAAGTGCAGCAAGGGCGACAGGATGTAAAGTAAGTAAATCTTATTATTAAAAAAATGTGATAAATCATAATTATTACAGTAGGTTTACACAAATCTGCGGTGAATACATATCCGAAAGCCAAACAAAATCAGGAGATTTTTACTGAGAACTCTTTGCAATATCACGCTTTACTTTCTTACACGTGAAATACTCCTTTAAGTAAAATTCTAGTTCTATTTCGCTATTTTCATTTTTGTGGTTGAAGATTGGAGGGGCATTGGAATATTTCATTTTGTTTGTTAAATTTGCTCAGCAAATATGCTTATCCCAAAATCAAGTTTCATGACGATCGAATCTTGCTTCTCGTCAACTCTGAAATCACATATCAGTTTTTCCTATTCATTCTAGGTGGAAATAAGGTTTACCGGAGAACCATACCTCAACGTTATTTCTAACTTGCCATTATTGAAAGCGTTCGAAAGCAATTGTAAAATTATAAACGCTGGGGACTATTCTAAGACAGGTAGCTTTCTCGATAGTGCTTCGACAGATATGGGTAACGTATCCTATGTGGTACCCAGTATACATCCGTGTTTCTACATCGGAAGTTACGCTGTCAACCACACAAGGGAGTTCACCGTAGCATCAGGTAAGACTCGTATGTGTAGTCTTTTGTGTTAAGCTAGCTCTTATGTGTAGTCTTTTGTGTTCAGGCATGTTATCTCTGAACTAAGGAATTTCAACGATTTTATGAAAACCATATTTATTCATGTCAATTAATCATTTCAGGTCAGTGGTGAAAATCAAGACTTTTGCTTATTTGGAAAACAGGATAAAAAATGCTACAAATTTGTTGCTAAAAATGGCACATTTGTAACCAAAATACAAAAAAATGCTAAATTGTACTCATTTGATTTTTATTTTAATTTTCTTTGTTAACATACAATAAAACAGTTCAGAAACTTTGTATAAAATTGATTTTTATACAGTTTCACTGCAGGTACCAAAATAAATTCAGAGATCATTTAAAATCTTCTAGATTTTTCACAAAAATAACGAAAATCATCTAAGTTTGGGTTAAAATATAGGAGATACTAAATATTAACGATTTTTTAAAAACACACAGTAAAATGTGCCCCTTAGAAAGGTTTTTCAAAATATTGAAGAAAAAGTAAACGTCCGAGTTGAAATAAGAGAGTACGCACGCTCTAGAATAGTGCCATTTTGTTATTTCTGGAAATAGTGTCAGCGCGGTTAAACAATTCATAATTTTTCGATATCCATCATCTCTACCTTATAAATCGGTTTAAGTAAACAATATTCCATAAGTAAAACAAAATTCATGGGTTATTACTCATGTGAGAGAAATCCGGACTGTTCAAAAGAGGACCTTCTGCTCAATTTTTATAGAAATTACTGCGAAGCGTTTTCTTACGGGTACCTCATTCGGTTTAGGTCAAATTTTAAAACTTATTCACTTTTAGGTATGTAATGAATTAAAGTCTTCAATGGAGAAATGATGCCTTGGCAATAATAAATTGAAATATCTATATAATTCAATCTCAATGAGTGTTAGAACAGGAGATGCGCAAGAATTGTCCTAAATCGTGACCAATGACACACCTTAAGCATTTCTGTGTCGCTTGTTGTACTTGTCTGTTCTGTATGTTTGGTGTCTTACTGTGGATGCTGCTGGGGTCCTGATGGAGATCGTCATTTTTCTTATTAAAAATATATGTAACCACATTCGCAAATCGTATAATATATAGCTCTATCTTAATGACCCCAGTTTTGCAGAGCCTTCATGAAATTACGACTGTAGGCGACTGTGAATAACGTATATTAAAAGATAACTACATATGGTGTAAATCGTGTAAATACAGACTACATTTACCGGGTAATTATCACATATAACGTATTCACCGTCCACTAATACAAAAGACATGGATAATAAACATCGAAGAAGTACCAACCAGTTATAAAGTCGAGAAACAGTATTCCGAAGTGAGACCAGGTGCCCGGGGAGAGTCAGCGTCTCCTATTTGCATGCAACACCAGTTGCATCAGTTCCATGAAAACTTGTCAGATTCGGTGATTAATTATCATTTGAACATATCTCGAGGTATAAAGACAAAAGAATATGTATATGTGGGCACCTGGTCTCAAGGTATAAAGACAAAAGAATATGTAATATGTGGGCACCTGGTCTCACTTCCATATCGGGAGTTCGCTTCTTTTCATTTGGTGGAGGATTTTGTTTGTTTCCTTTGGTTCCTGTTTTATCCTGAAGTTGTATGACTTCGGTTTCTGGTTTTTTAAATTATCGATTTTGTGCTGTATACAGGGATATGGTCATTATCCATATTTGTCATGTATAATAATAAATATAGGATAAAATATGAACTTGCAAATATGACTATACAACTTAACTTTTCGAGAACTCTCGATAACATATGGAGTGGGATGGTTATGCAAACGGAAACCGGATAGATACACTGTTATCAACGAAGTTCATGTTTTGTTTAGAGTTACATTGATTAGCTAGGATTTCTGTAGATAATGTGTGTAGAAAGGTATATATTTTTGCCTTTTATTGTTTGTATGTTAAATTTATTGTATTTTCTAGGTGATCATAAAGCTCAGCCATACACTATAGCACAGTCCAAAGCAATGGCAATGACCGCCATAGACGTGTTCATGAATCCAGGACTTCTTGAGGAGATTAAGACGAAATTCAAAGAAGACTTATTTCATAATTAAGACAATGGCTTTTTGTTTCTTTTTCACCTAAGTTGAAATAAAGGCATCTCATGCCGTCCATCAGGCATCGACCCTTTTTTCGTCTACATTTGTATATCGATTTATGAAATTTCAACTTCTCTTTTGTACCAATTCGTTCGATGCATGGGTTTCATTAAACATTTGAAAATGAAAAACTAAGAAGGAAGAAATGAAGCTCTCTTCTAAAATTGTTTATTTCGCCAAGATGAGTTGTTCGCTTTGGCAACAGGCTTTGACTGCATGGCTGAAACTTTTTCAACATCATCTCCACAAAGGTCTGCTTTAGATGTTAAACGTCTTTAAATTCAATAGCATCATTTAAAACCTGATTTAAAACAGCATGGACACGTTTCTGGTACCAAACCCTCGTCAGTGATCCTCAGTCTAAACAATGTAATATGACCGAACAGTATGAAAATTATTACTGTATTTCCAAAAATGTACCAAAAGACGTAGCAGAATAGGTGGGATATGATGCTACAGGACCCACGTTTCAGAAATTTCAAGAAATTTTGTAACAGAAAATTTCAAATGCGTTGAAAAGACAGACGATCAACCAAAGTTGATCGAACTTGGCTACATTCGCCGCCAGCTTTTTACTGAGAAGGTTTCTTTGGTCTTGCTTCGACATTCTCTTTCGCATCATTTTGCAGAATTTCACAAAGAAGCATAGAAATTTAAGCAATTATTCCAGGTCCTCTATCAATGAAGATCAAAGAAGTATCCCTCCGTTATTCAGTCTCTAAGTCGGAAAGGTAGGGCGAAATTATTAGAATTTCCATTGGAGCATTTGCGACTTCGGAATAAATTATATTCAGCAGTGAGACCAGGTGCCCGGGGAGAGTCAGCGTCTCCTGTCTATCTGCAATCACCCGTCCCAACCATTTCATGAAAACTTGTCAAATTCCGTGAAGACGTTTAACGTTTGAACTACTTGGTGAGTGTCACTGCTGGTGGACCAGGAGTCCCCGAGTGCACATATATCCAAGTTCGATCAATTTCGGTTCATCGTCTGTCTCTTCAACGCATTCAAAATTTCTGTTATAAAAAATCTTGAAATTTCTAAAACGTGGGTCCTGTAACATCATATCCCTCCCATCCTGCTACGTTTTTCAGTACATTTTTGGACATACTATTTTTCACTCTCTTTGGTAATATCACATTGTTTAGATTGAGGATCACTTGAGGGTTATAAGTACCCGAAACGTGCATGTCCGGTCCATGCTGTAAATTTATCTGCTCTTAAATGATGCTATCGAATTTGAAGACGTTTAACATTGTCTCGATGTACGTATGTAAAGATGTCTTGTTTGGTGATGTTGACAGCAATTCATTCGCAGTTCAGAATGTCACTGATCATTTTGGAAAGAGTTATCTCTATGCTTTTGTAAGATCCCCGTAACGATGAAGAACTTGTCATCAATGATGATTTCAGTCCTTGTGTAATATAACCCTGAATGGATAGCTCACTTGCAAGCAGCCTGGCTCTGACGCTTATCAAAGAGTGAGGTGTCCAAATGGCCATTTGCGTCGAAAGATGTACGAATCTAATATGTCGCTCTCGATTGTTTCCTTGATCGCTAGTTCATGCGGATAGATATATCATGTAGATGATCCTTAAAGTTCGGATTATTGATGGACAGCACGTCATCTATAGGTAAAATTGAACTGAGATGCGAGGTGCTTTCGCCTATTGGAGAAAGATGTAAGATGATCGATGTCGACAAGCTACCGCTCCTTAATATTTTACGAACAAGACAGTAAGCAAGAAAAAGAAAAGTAGTGTGTTCGACCGATCTGGTTTGCTAACGTATGTTTGGCTATAAAGATGATTTCCCCCATTTTTTATTTTACTTCCGCAACACAGAATTATAGTTTAAATTTATTATTATGCCAATGTAGGCTTATTGTTTTTCGTCAGTTATGACTAGATCTCTAATTTTGTTTTGTTATCAATTATGCAATTTCGTTTGTTTTTATCCCTTATTAATTTGATTTATTGTTTAATGTTGCCAATGCTACTAATTGTGTATGAAGATCGTGACAATGAAGTCCTATTTTTGTCGTTAAGCATTTTTTACTGTCGTCTGTTATATAGATTAATCTTTCTGTTGTTTTCCTACGATTATTGAAGACATCCTTTGTATCTGTGCACATCAACCTTACACAATTATGAAATTTTTAAGAAACCGTGCCTGTACGTATTTGCACCTGCAAAATCTTAATTTAGCTACATAACCATGATCGAGGTGCCTTTGTTTGCTAAAATTCATCAATTTTCCTATTATATTGCAATATCTCATAAAGACCACATGAAAGTAAAAGAAAATCAGAAAATGGATAATCGATTACTAATATTATCCTCTCAAAGCAGATTAAACCTAACCATACGCAAGGTTCTAGTATTATTTTTTATTGCTGATAAAAGCTCAGAATTAGACATCATCCTTTAGTTGGATATATTGTTTATTACGGGGTTCGCAACTTTTCCTATGGAAATTCTAATTATTTCATCTTACCTTCTCGACTTTTGAGACTGAATCGCTAATTGGTATTTCTTTGTTGTTTATTGCAAGCCATGGAATTATCTTGTCGTGGTAAAGGACAAGATACAATAGGCTAGGCATTAGAGCATTCAAATGATGTACTCAATATACATGATGGCAGTCATAGTAGCCAGCAGATAAAGCAGCTAACAACTACATATATTAACATGTAAGAAGTCTCAAAAGGCAAAAATTCAACACAGGGGAATCATATCTATATGTTCATATGCTCCTACTAATTTTCTTCATTAGAAGTACATGTAATTGAAATGTACGTTGAAGTCTTTAAATTCAATAACATCATTGAAGAACAGATAAACAAGCAGCATGGACCAGGTACTTAACCCTCGTCAGTGATCCTCGATCTAGACAATGTAATATGGCCAAAGTGTATGAAAATTATGATGTCCAAACATGTACCGAAAGACGTAGCAGGATGGGTGGGATATGATGCTACAGGACCTACGTGTCACAAATCACAATCAGGTCCTTCCCTTATTGGCCCTTTTTAGCCTTGACACTAATAAAGGAGACTTAGAATTACCTTACTTATACTTTATTTTAAAAATGGACAAATCACGATACAAACAACAATTTATAGCTGAATCGTCAAAACGTTCCACTATATCTGTATCGATCATTCTAACAAATTTCTATCAGAAATCAAAACCGGTATTCACAAGTACTGTGAAACAAAAGTGGATTTCAAATATCAAAAGAAACATGATCCATCTGATATTTGAAAATGTTTAATCTTTGCAAATTAGCACGGTTCATTTTGACAGCACCAACTATACAGTGCATACTGCACTTGTACTGAACTATGGAGATTGTTCATTACATAAAGTTGTTCTTCATCTGCTTGTCCTACTTTTCTTTTCTCGTGAGGAAGTTCTTTTTTTTCAAGAATTTGTAAGCCTTGTGATTTTTTAATCTGATTTCAGGTTTTGTGTTTGACTTTGATTCACCGATGGTAGCATCAGGTCCGCCTTTTCGCAAAAACATGACGTGTATGTTCCCGGAATGCATGAAAACAACTACGCCTACCCAATATAGGTCATACTCAAAGCCATGGTCACACTTTTTAATCCTTGTAACTTATATGAATTATTGTTTAATGTTACCAACGATACCAATTGTGTTCACAGATCGAGACACTGATGTCCTATTTTTGAAGTAAAACTATTTTTTTCTGTCGTCTATAATATAAACTTTTGGATGACCTCCCATATATCAAAATACATTGAACTTGCACAATTATGAAAATCTTAAGATACCTCACCAGTATGCACATACACCTACAAAATCTTGATTAAACTAAATACCTTGATTTATTATTATTTGTCCTTTGTCAGTTTTCCTATCGCACTATCTCATAATGACGACAAAAAAGTAAAACAGAGTTGCAAAATGGATCATCGATTATTGATAATATCCTCACAAAGAAGATTATACCAAAACCTTCCCTAATGAGCCTACATGCTTCATAATCTGAAAGGGAGATAAAAATTGGGTGTCAAGGATTCATGTCTTTCACAAAAATCATTTCCTTGGTAACAGAAAAACTTCCGTGACCTTGACCTTTCAAGTAGGCTTCTTTGAAAAATCTAGTATATATTTCATTTCAGGAAACCATAAAACATTATAATAAAAGTAACCTTAACTGCATTTTCAATAATTCAAATCTTGCCTATGTAATAATGAATTTGATTCAATTATTAAATGATAGTTAAGATATTCATCAATTTTTTGCACTCTTTATTTAATTGAAAAATACAGATTTACACCATTACGAGAAAGCAATGTGTAAATTAATGATATCATAATTAACAATCAAGTAACAATAGTAATATTTACAATCATCCAAGTTATATTATAAATAAATATAGTAAATATGACAAAGTATTAATTGTACCGTAGATATGTCGGGAATGCTCTCAGCATTTCAGGTGTATTAAAGAACAATCACAGATAATCAACATCGAATACAATTTGTGACATAAACGAGACGTGTACAATAGGAAAAGTAAATTATTTTATTACTGTACGTGTACATATCGTAGCGCAACCAAATTTTAGCGGAAACAGGACAAAATTGACATATTAGTGCCATCATGAATGAGCGCACACGACTCATTTTCTTTCTATAACCTTTAGAATTACATGATTTGCAGCTATAACAGCGCTAACTCCGCTATCAAATATATGAATCCCGCTAAAATAAGTATCCCGCTAAAATAAGTACACTTACAGTATATGGGAAAAGAACAGCTATTATACACATTTACATGGGAAAGGTAATAATTTACATGGGAAAAACATACAAGGGAAAGGGTTATGAATAATTATTTACAATTTATTTGGAAATCACCAGACAAAATGCTGCCTATTTCTATACATATGGTAAGAGTACCATACATATAAATAAAATGATTCACACAAGATCAAGATTAGTATTATCATTTTTGTATCGCCAGGTGAGTGTGAAGCAATACTTGATATAATAATTCATTAACATCGACATATATAAGTTAAATATATACAGTCAGTCAAAACATCCTTCTTCTTTTATTTATATTTATAAGTGAGGAAATGGGTAAATGACTCAACTTGATTCTGTTTGTTGATTATGATAAGAAGTGTATGGTGCTTAGAAAATTTGATGTTAACATATTGCTTTTTTAAAATATGTTAAAGAATAATTCCCTTTTTACTATGATTCATGATAAGTACTGTTACATTTACCTGTAATTCCAATTGTATTGCAACAAATATTGTGGTTAAAAATTCCTGGTAAAATGTTTATAATGCAGAAAAAAAAAATTCTCTGGTAACGTTTTTGAAAATTTTAGTGGTGGTACGCATACAGTTTACAGAAGCTCAGAAGGAAATTATATGATTAGGATTTACTTTAATTTGTTTTTAATGTATGAGAGTATACCACAAAAAGAAGGATGGAAAACTTCTGTATCAAGTGCTATGCTAAGTGATATCGTTTTCCATCTTTTTTTCACGGAATACCTCCATCAAACAAAAAATCCAAGTCATCCCTTAAATACATGTATATCAATTATAAAACAAGGACAAATCTCTTTATTTCTGAAAGATTTGCAAATCAGTGGATGAAAACCCGTTACAATAGCCAACATTAGGTACAGAATTATGGTAAGAAAAATTCATTTGTCTTTATTAAAATAAATAAATTTAGGAAAAAAGGAATTAACTCTTTTAGAATATAATGCTAGATATTTATCATGTTTATCATTTCAATAAATATATACTTTATTCCGAAACAATTCAATAGTATTATAACAGTTGAAATATGAGCAATAGATAGAAAGTGATAAACTTCAACAAATACAGTAGATTGAAATATTTCTTCCAGAGGGAAGGGATGATAACAAATAATTACACAAACACTCAAATACTTGTATTTGAGTGTTTGTGTTTTTATTTGTTTTCAACAAATACATTTGTATTGTAATTTTAAATTAAAATACAGGACTGTGTCATAAGGTTTTTTGGGGGGATGAGGCCTGGGCCTTTCAAATTTGGAAAAAAAATAGCAGCAGTTTGTGCAAAATTGGGAATTTTACAAATACCAAAAATATTTCATTTTAACCTTTTATTAAAGCAAGATTTTCTGTTGATAGATGGTTAATATACATTTGTATAACAAACAAAGACAACACAGAATTGGAAATGTTTAGGGCCTATATTGGGGAAAAAAGATATTATTTAGCATTGGGAAAGGTGTCAAATATCGGCACCAATTTAGCCCTGGCAACGGCCCTTTAATGGCTCAAACGTTATATATTCTGTACTATCACCTGGTATCACTGGGTGTCATAATAGACCTAACTCATTGAGGTCAAAATAAGGTCACTTGAAGTAAAATTATCCAAGATTGTATGAAATAGCTCTGTCTGGAGATAAAGACACATTTTCAATACAAAGGAGACAACGATCCATTATCGGTATTTTCTGACAAGAGTCATAGAGCATCGGCATTATTTCTACTAACAGCGATAAAATAAAACTAAGGACAGGGATGTACATGCATATAGAAAGTAACGTCTGCCATGTCACAGAAGGTAGCTTGATCTATATCAAAAGCATTGTATCTGATGTTTAACAAAAGATCTCTCTCTCAATAGCCTTGTGTATAACTGTTACTTTCATTCTATCAATAATTATTCTAAAAGTATATCTTCTTTGACCCCTATTTGCAGATCAATTGTGTCTATGTAAAGCTTAAAGCCCTTATACAAAATATTACAATTTTAAAAACAAAACTGTATCAAAATGACTATGGGGCTGTCCATGTTGATCTCAACATAGATAATACATCTACTTATCGTCATGATCTCAACATAGATAATACATCTACTTATCGTCATGATCTCAACATAGATAATACATCTACTTATCGTCATGATCGTTGACAATTTTTATATTACAAAGAAAACATCATATATTTTTTTTTGTTTCACAACCAACACTTACCACAAAAATGTTACCGATGACTCAATTATCCCGAATAATACAGTTCCACAAAATGATGCGTACAAAAAAACACTTGAAGACCATCTGTCATTACACGTTCATGATCGAGGTCAACGTTTTCAATCGCATTTCATTAGGATGTTAGAAGTTTCACAGAAATCCTTACGTGTGCTCCTTTTCAGCGGTGTTCGAATAGAAATATACAAACACTCGACATTTGCAGACTACTGCACGAGACTTTCACAGACATGTACATGTAAACACGTAAAATACCAAGTGTATATGTACATCCTTTGTCTGTCCTGTTAAGCTTCAAGGAGAAGATAGCACTAAGATACAGATCACACTGTTACATACAGGACTTCCTTTTTGACGACCAGATCGCACAGTTATGTAGAGGACTTCCTTTTTAACAACCAATCAGATCTACGAAGCCTGAGAGAAAGCTTGACCTCTGTATATCTGTTTTCCGTTATCTTCGTCTGACGTCTCAGCATGTCGATTTTTACTGTCATTCATCATTATTGCACGCGAAGGGTGATTGCCGGAGGATAGATCTGAAAATTAATGATTTCAAACAATAAGGAAACAAGAATCTATACAATAATCAAAACTAATAGAAAAGAATTCAACAAAAATTAGCTTTGGTTTCATGTAGTTATATGTAAAATTCACTTAAGGGAAGAAAAGAAGGAAGAACTGTAGAAATTTATACTGACTTTTACCAAGTTTACCATACGGTACATCCTCATGTATCTGCTTCGGTAATGATGCTACAATAAAGAGAGAAGCTTTTCAGTATGCAGTTCACTTTGTATACATATGTAGTTCCTCCGTATCTTTGTAAACAGTCTCATCATGCAGCCATGTAAATCCACTATAGTTACTTCAGAAATGACGGATTATATTTCATTGACAGAAAAATGATTACAGTCAATTATTACTTAATTATCTAGTTAATTTTGCAATTGACGTCATTTTGGCATTGTTGATTTTCAAGTTCAAAACTGGCAACATAATATTTAAACAGGCCTAACGTAGCAGTGCTCTAAGTAAGTGACATCATAATAGGCGATATAATTGTCTTTACAGCTTTAGATAATAAATTCACAGCGTATGTTTGTATAAGTGTTATACAGACACAACGGAAATTATTTAAATTATATCTGAATATGAATAGTAACAAAGATTCTGTAAACATAATCTGTAAGAAAATTTACTCGTGCTTTCGCTTTGACTACACAAGTATTACACCTGAGGAGGAGATCAATCTTACCGGCAGTGGCCCGTATAGCGAGGTGTTGATACACTTGTTTCATGCGCTCGATATTCAGTTTGCTGACTTCTCCATGATTTACCATTGGTATGGGATAATCTTTACCAATTATACATTTAGCAGCTTTCTGCACACTCTCTGGGGCATTCCACGGGTCGTATATATACTTAGAGGGAAATCCCTTCAAAACTGGTAGGTAGGCTCTGAAGGTTTAGAAGAAAATGTTAATGCATGTTCTAACTTGCCCTTTCAGCATTATTTTAAAAGCTCTCATCAAAATACAGTTTTAAATCATTTTCAATAATATAACCATCAACCTAATAAAATTTGAAAATTACGTTTAATTGAAGGGTGTCAAATGTCCAAAACTGCATCAAACTTTTATATGAAAACAATACTATCATTTGGACAGTCAAACAATGTCTTGACCAGTCAATTGATTATGACAGCAAAATAATGTTTGATTCCACCAACAGGTGCAATGTTACTCATATGACAATCCAGCAATTAATAGACGATTTTCACATTAACGCATTAGACTTGAATTTACACAGGCCAAGACCCGACATGACAACATTTGACGTAACTTTTAACTGTGACGTCGAACCAGGTATATGACGTCATAATGAAAAATTACGTCAAAAGTTATGATGTTGAGTCTTGGAGTGTCTAAAATGCAAGTCTAGCGGTAATATGAAAATGGTCTATTGTTTTGTAATGTCAAAAGCCAAATAGTGAAAAGAGGCAGAGTCATACCTGATGAAATCTCCCGTGGGATCAGCCCGTTTTCCAAATCCAACAGGACAATAACAATGAAAGAACTGCTGGAAAAATGAGCTACAAGACAACCACATCCACATCCCGGCATTCACGCTCCAATCGGCATCTAATAATAACTCCTCAAAAACCTGGGCAAACAAACAGGTAATATAACTCACCAATCAATGTATAGATAATTGTTTCTTACTGTATAATTTCATGCAAAGCATAGAATTCATTTTGAGAAATCCTTGTCCAAAGTTAAACATTTATTTTGCTCATTTTATTTTTAGTCTCATCTACATTCCGTCTTACCAACTCATGAAAATGCTCACAGAGAAGCCATACAATGCAAAAGTGAAGGTCAAGGTCACATTCAAGTTCGAAGCTTGAGTTTATTCTGTTGCAGGCAACAATTTTACCATTGAATCCAATGAACAAAAGTTTTTGTATATTAGGTGTGTGTAGTAAAATTCACTAACTTTGAAATGATCTTACTTTGACATCATTAAATATTAAGAAAACATTTAGAAGCAAACGATCATACGGACAGTAAGTACTATCCCAAAAGGTTTTTTTTTGGGGTGTTGGGACAGACATTATTAATACAGTCAACAAAAGAGAAATCTTTCAAAGCCTGAAAATAATTCATCAATATCTTTTTCCAGTTGCCAATTTAGGATTTAAAGACTATAATTTAAGGAAAGTTTGCAGATGTTACCTTCATCCCCTCTTCCCATGAGACCCACAGATCACCACGTGTGAGAAAACACGCCACAGAGTGTCTGGCTAAGTGATGAATCCATCCATCGTGTCTTAACTGTGTCATTATAGCATCTATCCACGGAAATCCAGTCTTACCCTGTAAAAGGAATCCTAACATTTATACATCTATAAGCTTACTGACAATGAACACAATGCTGCATGTATCTTAAATGTATGCTCATTTTGACACAAATCAAATCTATTTTAGTTATTGTTAATCATCTTAGCAGCAAAATTCAAAGAGGATTAATATCTTAAATCTAAATCTGCAACAGTTTTTCTAAACTATCTCAAAATATACAAAGTTCATATGATTTTAAAAGTTATAAAACGCGGATTATGCACTTCCGATAATACATGTACCTCATGTTGCATTTAGAAAATAGCATTAGAAATAAAAATAAAAGATTCATAGCACGTCAGAGAGGAAAAGCTTATATCCTGTCTATAATGCTTATACATGTAAGTTCCTGTAACTGATCTATAAAGCTAAACAGTTTACCTGTATATGATGCAAACAATAAACCTGTATAATAATCCTTCTTAACTGTTTTTATCTTTTTTATGCATATCTAAGTACTGACAGAATGACTAATATGTGCTGTTTTTATCCATTCTATGTTCAGTCAATACAGTATTATTATAAGTGTATTACTGAACATCTGTAGTTAGACATTTTTTGATAATAAAAAGAATTTAAAGTTCCTCAGTTAAATAATGTATAATACAAATAAAATGAAGCACAAGTATTCTAATTGTGTTGTAAGAAATACAAAGTCCCCCACTGATAGAAAATAACTCAAAGTCACCAAATGGAAGTCAGTCTGTTCAGATACTTAAATTTTAGCTCAATACTTTTATCCACTATAGAAAATGTACAGAAAACTAACAGATTGTAGAAGAGACACAGTGGAAACTAAAAGTCCCCTTTGCCAGTAAAGGACTATTCATTATTTTCGAAAACAAAGAGTTGCTTCCCCCTTTGAGATGGTATCTGACGTAGACTAATTGTGACGTCATAATATTCTATGGAAATGGTCCTTTAACTCTTGGAAATAACAGTATGAAATCGACGTTACCATACCATTTTCATGTCATCATAATGGTTTTACGTTAGATACCGTCTCTAATGGGAAATAACTCTGTTTTCTGCAAAGATTCAATAACTAGTTCAGCATCAAGACATGTTGCATAATGATTAATGTGCTATATACATGTACATGTATATCCTGAGAGAATATAGTACTTCCCCAACCTTACCTCCGCCCATTTAGCCAGTGCCTCTGGATTTTTATCCCACGGTATCTGTACACACAACGGATTATCAACCATTCTGTCAAAATTAGGATTATTCGTAGCTGCTGTGTAGAAAAACTCCCTCCATAACAACTGACCATGTAGAGACAACGGTGGATCTGATCTTTTCTTCACCTACACAGTAATAAATAGATATAGAGTTAAAGTGTTTGAGTAAATGCATTGATCACTTTATTTGAAATTAAATGACACAAGAAATCCCTGAAAATTTTAGGCAAATTAAAACTGAAGCAAATATCCTTGATGTACAGTACCTGGACTTAATTCTGCTACATGTAATTGTAATTTTATCAGACAAAATTTTCTATTTGACATAATTAATGCACATGCAGGTAATCCACAAAAAGAAATAAGTTGGAATATTTCCTCAAAGGGCTTAAATGTCATGATCACACATGTATTTAACAAAGTTTTGCAATACTAATAATAAAGTGAATATATGGAATACATGGAAATATACATGGAAATGACTTACTTTTCTATATAGTTCCCTCAGTTTCCAGTAGAAGAGTCTGGGTGATAAACAACCAAATCGTAGGTACGGACTAATGGCTGTCTGACTGGGAAACAGGGATTGGGATGTCATCTTTGGTTTTTCAAAACTAGCTACCCATGCCTGTAAACAAAGGGCACATATATTAATAGATAAATGAAGATCGCAGGGTTTTTTTCTATCATTGAACTGAATTTTCCCTTTCTTTTTGATTCACCTTTAAGACTAGCCTTTGAATTAAACTAGATACTGTACCTTTCTTTCCAGATGTCTTTCTAGCCTTGCTAGTGCTTCTGTTTCACCTCCATGGAAAATGGTCGGTCCTAAACCATCTGTATCAAAACCTATAAAAAACAAAATTGCATGTGTACATAATTGACACATTTTAAGCTGTTGTAATGATCATTTGCGACCCTCCATCCCTCCCTTCTTAAATGCCATCATGCTTGGCCATCTCTGTAAGTTTAGTGAAAGTTTAAAACATTACCAAGTAAGTTAAAAGCCCAGCATTATAGCAGCATATGCTTCATTTTAGGTATAATCAAAACAATTTTTCACTACTGTCTAATTTTCCGTGAATTCATACCTAGTTCCTCCAGAGTGGGTACCCCAAATCGTTCATCGTGGTCCTCTGATGTCGGAGTCTTCTTCTTGCCCAGGTAATCACATGTGATTGTCTCTTCTGGCTGTTTAGGCGACTCCATTTTTGCTATGATCGATTGGAATCTTTTGTACGTTAAAGGCGGCACACCATTGTTCAGTGAAATGATTCTGGAAATGTAAGAATGCTTCATCAGAAAAATATGAGATACGGCAATATGAGAGAGACGTGATTACCAACCAGAATTTGTGTATCAAGGACAAACATGATACATGCAGTGAAGAAAACGAAACTGACTTATAATTATTATAATTATATATCAAAAAAGTTACACAATTTTATGACTTTTAAGACTATATACTACTGTACATGATCTAAAGCATCAAAACATTGATCTAGAGAATTTTTCAACCAAAATCTATGAAATATGAGTTGCAATAAAATGATAGTTCTGGCATTCTCTTTCTCTTAAAAAAATAAATCTTTACTTATTCATGGATGACAAGGTTTATAACCAGACTTGTCAGAATGACAACATAGCTCGCCGGTGGCAACCATATGTAAATTGCAACAACAACAATAAATAACTCCTCTGATTAAAAAGATCTTGTCACAATGAACACATATGTCGATATGAAAGTCCTAACACTTCGGCTAAGGAAGCTATGGCCCATTATAAAGTTTTTTGAAAATAAGGTCAAATTTCAAGGTCAAGGTCACTGGTCAAAATTTATGGTACAGCATGAAAGGTCTTATCGCAAGGAATGCATATGTGAAATATGAAAGCCCCTCCCTATTCGGGGGTAAAGAAGCTATGGCCCAAGTTAAAGTTTTTGAAAAGTAGGTAAAATTTCAAGGTCAAGGTCACTAGGTCAAAATTTATGGTACGGCATGAAAGGTCTTATCACAAGGAATGCACATGTGAAATATCAAAGCCCTATCACTTACCATTCAAAAAATATGGCCCAAGTTAAAGTTTTTGAAAAGTAGGTAAAATTTCAAGGTCAAGGTCACTAGGTCAAAATTTATGGTACGGCATGAAAGGTCTTATCACAAGGAATGCACATGTGAAATATCAAAGCCCTATCACTTACCAATCAAACAATATGGCCAAGGTTAAAGTTTTTCAAAAGTAGGTCAATCATCTCCAAGGTCAAGGTCACAAGGTCAAAAATTTTGGTATCCATGGAAACGTCTTGTCACAAGGAATACACATGTGAAATATCAAAGCCCTATCACTTACCATTCAAAAAATATGGCCAAGGTTAAAGTTTTTCAAAAGTAGGTCAATCTCCAAGGTCAAGGTCACAAGGTCAAAAAATTTGGTATCCATGGAAAGGTCTTGTCACAAGGAATGCACATGTGAAATATGAAAGCCCAATCTGTATTGGTTTAAAAGTTATAAGCAAGGTTAAAGTTTTTGTGCACGCCAACGCCGACGCCGACACCGGGGGTATGACAATAGCTCTCCGGACATTCGTCCCGGCAAGCTAAAAAGAGTCTGACAGACATATATTTGAAATTTGTGACTTACTTTTGTAAATCATACAGAGTATGTGAGGTTCTAACCAACACTTCCACACCAGCTTCATGTGCCAACATACGAATAGCATTGTCCCGCTCCTTCCCAAACGGTTCTGGATCCTCCTCGAACGAGAGCGTGGTGATGTTCCATTCCTAAAATAGGTTTAAGTTACTGTGCAAACATTACTTAAGATTGATACATGTACTGAAATTCAACAAATCATATTACAAAAAGGTTGAAAGCTACATTAAAGAAATAAAATAATAAGAGGACAACATTGCTTATACATTACGTCCAGTAAAATTTTTCATGGTAAAATGGTAATTTTAATTATTAAACAGTAAGATATATGGTCATGTTTAATTGACAGATCTGGTTATGAGCTATCAAAATTGAAATACCTAAGCTAAAAGTCCAAAAGATATGGCCAATGTTTAAGGTTTTGAATGGTGGGCAAAATTCCAAGGTGAAGCTAGGTCACTAGGTCAAAAGTCAAACCCTACATTAAAAGGTATGGTCATGAGGTATTCACATGTGAAAATCTAAGTCCTGTCCCTTATAGTTCATAAAATATAACCCAGGATATCTTTCAAAATGTAGGTCAAAGGTCAATGTTATAAGTCAGGTCATCAAAGGAAACTCAAATTCAGCCATGAGGAATCTACATCTTTAATAAATACCAACGTCCCACCCCTTAAGTTACACATGTACATTTTCATATAAAAGTTTTTTTAACCCTTTTTTTTGTAGTAGGACAAAGGATCAAGATCACTAAGACAAAATTCATAGCATTAAATGAAAGCTTTCATCTACATGTGTAAAAAATTTAAAAATCATAGTCTTACTTCTTCTCAAGCTTAAAGTTCATGAGATATATAACCTAGGTTTATGTTTTTTTCAGAAGGTCAAATTAACGGTCAAGGTCACTACGTCATCATGTAAAAAGTCATGGTAACAATTGAAAGTTCTGGTCATGAGGAATCCTCAAGTGAAATATCAAGTCCACGAGACTGGCGCTGCTAACACTTTAGCTCCCTGGATATTTTGCCAAAAAGCCAGAAATAATGGAGGTTTCACTTTTCTTTTCTTGTGACCTTGAACATGGATATGACCTTGCATGGGTTATTTCATGATAATTCATTAGGACATGTCTGTGAAAATCATCCCTTATCATTGTGACTTGATCCAAGGTACATGTAATGATATCCCTATACAGCCAGGACAACATCATTTTTATCGAATCTGTCCACATATATCATGTGCAATATTATAACCGTATTATAGTCGGCCAGTAGCTGTTATTTCACAAAATCGATTTTATATAATCCAAGAGGAAGTTTGAAATACCTGTATATAAGACTGATAAAGCTGTAAAATATTCAAACCTTAAATAGTCGTGGGAATACATCTGTGGGCTGGCCACGAATGACAAACAGACGGGAATTCAACTTTCTAAGGGACACATCCAAGTCCTCTAAACATTGTAACAAAAATCTGAAAATAAGAATGAAGTTTTATTAGGCATTTCAGAAAAAAAGTATATGGAGCATACGAAGAAACATAAATGCTATCAGTGACTAGCTCTGAACATGATACATAATATTTTTATTGTAATTTCTGTGGTAGTTTTTGTTTCGAACCCCCCCCCCCCCCCTCCTAAATCAATGAGCTATTGAAAGACGTAAATAGCCATCTCCTCTCTACAGAGAAAACATTTCACATGACAATCCAGATCGCCTATTCATCTAAAGTAATATAAATCAATATAATGAAGTTTTTTGTATATATTTTTTTTTTCTTTAAAGCGAGCACAAAACGACCTTGTGTTGGTGATATTACTGTATGTGTACATTGAACAAATACTTGTTGAATTTTTTTTATCTATGTGTCTATTTATTTGTTTATCATTTCATTTATTCATTTATTTTGTACTTTCAGTCTCAGGATCTTTTTCATTTTAGGGAAGGTGCCTGTGTATGGCCCATATGGGAAAATTTCGGACATTTTGCTGAAATTGGGAAATTTCTTATACAAATTCTCTCCAAAGTATAACCCTTAAGCATTTTTCATCAATACTGCTAATCCATTGATTTGCTTGTACAGAACAAGGGATGAATAAAAAAAAACTTGAAAATGCACTTAGAAACGGGATATTTTGTGCTGACTTCCAGCATGTCCAGGTTTTGAGTCTTATTTTCTAATGTGATTTTTTCATAATTCCTCTTTGGGAATTTTACCGGTAGAGTTATTTTTTGGGAAAAATAGAGGAAATTCTTCATTGCGAAGGGGCCGAAATTCGGCCTTAAATCAAAGAAAAATCAACCGAGTCGGACCCTTAATTCTTTGAATCACTTCTCAACTACTCGATCGCTAAACTGTTGTGTTTTGTAACTTGTACTTGCCGATTTTAACATCATGTATTGAAAAAAAGAAAATGTATGAATACTCAGTTTGGCGAAAACATCACTTTCCTTTTTAAGAAAGCAAGTAAGAGCACCCCCCTTTTTTTCTCGACTTTATAATTTTCAAGATTATCACCCTATGCATATTTAACCGATTTTCTCCTAAGTGGACAGACCCCCCCCCCCCTTAAAATGTCCATATCAAGCATATCAATGATAGATGGACACTGAGATAACCCAAGCGACACCTACGATAATTTATAATGCAGTGATTGATACATTAGTAATTAATGATAAAATATTCGCGTCTTTGGCCTCAATTCCACATAAAAGTCACATGGAGATCAAAGCTCGGAAATCCTCATTAATTTGAGTAGATAGAAGAACGAACAGAAATAGAGAGGACAGATAAAATATACCTTCTTTTGGTGATAGTCAAGCTAATAGATGGATGCACAAAAGTCAAGTCCTAATAGTATATCATACAAAAAAGATAAAATTAAATTAACAATCAATATGCTTTTTTTACAGAAAATTATGGAAAATATATTTTAAAAAAGTATTTCTTGATCATCTTTATTACGCCGTCGCTTATGTCCTGTCCGCCTGTCTATCACTCTGTTTATCCACAATAACTTTAACCTTGGTCATAACTTTAAAATGGTAAGTAATAGCTAGGGCTTTCATATTTCACATGTGAATTCCTTGTGACAAGACATTCCCATGGATATCAATTTGTTTTCCCTTCTGATCTTGACCTTGGAGTTTGACCTACTTACAAGGAACTTTAACCTTAGTCATAAGTGATCTAGGGCTTTCATGCTTCACATACGTTTTCCTTGCGACAAAACATTTCCATGAATACCAAAATTATTGACCATGCAAACTTGACCTTTGAGTTTGACCTACTATTGAAAACTTTAACCTTGGCCATAACCTCTTAACGATATGCAGTACCGCTTTCATATTTCACACGTGTATTCCTTGTGGCATGATCTTTCCATGAGTACCAAAATTGATTTTTAAATTGTTGACCTTGCGATCTTGGCCTTGGACTTTGACCTACTTTTGAACAACTTTAACCTTGGCCATAACTTCTATAGATGAGCAGTACGGCTTTTATATTCCACATGTGTATTGACCTGACAACGGATAGTCAAAGTCTGACATTGACCTTGGACCAACATTGCAAAAAAACTTTAACCTTAGCTCTTATAAGTTTTGAATGGTAGGTAATAGGGCTTCCCAATTATACTTTGATTCCAAAATATATGACCTTGTGATCTTGACCTGGGAGTTTGACCTGGGAGTTTGACCTTATGTTTCATTGTATACCGTAACTTTTTAAAAATGGTAATTAAACTTTTGTTTATAATAACAGTGTGTTTAAGCAGAACGATTCCGAGTGGAATTTTCATGATTTTATCCAAATTTCCACAAATAATCATCTTACATGACACAATGTAAAGTTTCAAATAAGAAGGCGCAGGTGCAATATGACGCGTACGTATTCTGTGCATTTTTTCCCATAAAATACCGCGGAAAGACAGCCGATAATAAATAAATCTATACTGATGGTGTAATTTGAAAAAAAAAAATTGAAAAGCTTCTTTATGGTAGTGATATTTTTATTAATTTTGAAAAGAGTATAAAATATCACTATTGATATTATTCAATTATCAGAATACCTATACCTTATTTCATGTATTTATTATTTCGTACGCATGTCGTATTGTACTCCCTAATATTAATTGATAATCATATGTATTTTGTTTGTAATGTACTTTGGGACCCTGATTTGGACTGAAAAAAATCTTACCGCAAGAAATACGAATGCATACAATATGTTCGATTACTGAGCGATGATGATTTATTTACATGTTGTAAGACTGATTTATGCGACAACCCCCCCCCCCCCCCATGGAATTTTTAAAACATCCCTTTCCCGTATTTTTTTTATTTACCCTGGCCTGTAAAAGAGCTTTCCAAAGTTTGACTGAATATCGTGAAAAAGGACAACTATTTAATTCATATCTCCACGATGACGAGAAAATCGAGCAGTTATCATGGTTATACAACTCGAGGCATAATAACACTGAACTTGACCTACTTTCGGCTGTCTTATTTCCACGCTACAGTGATTACCAATAAATACTGACAAAGATAATAGAATTTGTGAATTTCAACATTATCGAGTTAATCACTTAATGACAATGTTTTAGTAAACGTACAAAAAATAAAGCGTTCAACTACACAGGGGAATCGCAGTGACATTAACATATTTTCATTTTCTTTTTTAGAAACAACATATAACTTACCGCCACTTGTTGATTCCGACTTGCGATGATCCTGCAAACCAAGGATCTAGAATGTAAACACATCTGTAAGTGGACGCCCCTTTGAGGGCCTCTTTCAACGAAGGATTATCATGTAATCGTAGTCCCTTCCGAAACCAATGTAAAATTTGCTTCCTTTGATTTTTGGTAGACATTTTATAAAATTTAGAAGTCTAATTCCATGTATACACTATCATTTTCGCTATATCCAAGAGTATTACGATTTCACAGCCTATGGAAATCAAAGCAATCTCTTGCACATTGTGAAAACGTGAGGCTATGTTAATGAGCTCGGCGTCACAGGATTGCGTGAATTTCATTGGTTGATAGGAACACACAGTCACGTTTTTCAAGGCATGCTATGTTGCTAATATTGTTTTAAAATAACTGCGTACTTCAATATCAAGTTCAATGTTGAGCTGTGATATTATATCGTCAAATTAGCTTCAGCGATGGTAAATAAATTAAATTTTGTACAAATATGGCGTATTAAATTAACTTTATTTAAAAAAATAAACAAATGTAATAATTAATGGAAAAGAAAATAATATTTCTAATGATATATGTACGGTGTTTGGATTACCTGGATTTGTTTTTGGTTGTTTGTTCGTTTTTTTTTAAATACTGATACAACCCCGCCCCGCTACCAAACCACAATTCCTATTCAAATTCTCTGCTGTGTCAAATGTACATGATCGCGTACATCAAATAAAATAATTTTAATTTTCTTTCAAAAATAACAAAATTTTAGAGGAACGATTATATCAAGTCCCCGTATTCCATCACTAAATAAAAATATGTAGGATAATGCATGTGTAAATAATTTGTAATCGGCAATTACTTTGACTGGAAATGCATGAATACTTCATTGCCAATTCACATATATAAATATTATAGCACTAAGCAACTTAATACTATATTGCCAAAAACTTTATGAAATTAAAATAGACAAAACTTTATGAAATTAAAATAGACAAAACTTTGTGACATTGAAATAGACTAAACCTAACATTTTCTCCAAGTCTTTCACAGATTTTGTCATATATATTGTTTGAATTGAGCATCGTACGAATAGTCTATCACGTATATGTTTGTATCATGTCAAGCGTCTCGGTAATAAAGATGTAAACTGATGGCCGCCTCCTGTCATTATATGGTGTCAGAAGTAAAAATCCAACAGCATCGACAATAAAGACTGTCAAAACGTCTTAATATTAGTCATGGCAAGCATTGAGGGGCTGATTGGCTCAACGCCATCAATAGATTGGCAAGCTAACGATCTTGAAAGCGCCTGGCGCAACTTTAAACAACATGTTGAATTCATGTTTTCGGGTCCCCTAAAAGACAAGAGCGAAGAGGAGAAATGCTCCTACCTCATGATTTGGGTTGGTGACAAGGGCAGGCAAATATATAGTACGTGGCAACTGAGCGAAGATGATCGTAAGACACTTGCTGTTTATTATGAGAAGTTCGAACAATTTGTAAAACCTCGCACAAACTTGGTATACAATCGTTACAAATTTCAGTCTAGAATTCAGAAAGAAACTGAGACATTTGATCAGTTCGTTACCGATTTGAAGCTATTAGTCAAAGACTGTGACTACAGGGATGGTGATGTCATGGTAAGAGACCGTATTGTCATAGGTATCCGGAACTCGAAAATCAGAGAAAAACTGATTAACATTGGTAATGACCTTACTCTCAATAAAGCTGAAGAAACTGCTAGAGTTCATGAACTTGCTGCCTCGCAGGCTAAATCTATGGCACACGAAGATGTCAAGGTAAACGTGCTACGCAGACAATCGCAAACCAAACCGCAAAGTAAAAGCAGTCAAGGAGCTAAAGGCAACCAAAACGCAAGTCGCAAAGGTCACGATAAGTCGAGAAAGCCTGAAAATTCTAGGCGGAAAGGAAAATTTGGTTCGCAACAGAATAAGTCGAATAAATGTGGTAAATGTGGCTATGTTCACAAGAGACCAGGCGTTTGTCCCGCGTACAATCAAAAATGTCACAACTGTGATGGTTATGGTCACTTCTCGAAATTATGTCCGCAGAATAATGTTTTCGCGCTAGAGGAGGACAATTACTCGGATTCAGATGACGACCTCTTTCTCGGATGCTTAATTATTAACCGTCTTGATTCTAGCATGTCTAAATGGGCAGAGGAAATTCAAGTCGAAAATAAATCGAAGCTAATCTTCAATTTAGACACAGGAGCCATGTGTAATGTACTTTCGCTTCATGACGTGAAACGCTTATCGAAATCAAACGACATAAAACCGGTTAAAGCATCAATGCGTTCATTCTCGGGTCACAAAATTACACCAGTAGGTATTGTCACCCTACTTTGCAGATATAAGGAAGAAAACTACGACGTATTGTTTCATGTAGTTAATCAGAAAGGTATAAAGCCTATTCTTGGAGCCGATACCTGCGATCGTATGAAACTAATTCAGAGAATCGACATGATTGACACAAATCTTGTCTCGAAATCAGAGATCAAGCGTTCTGATATACCGGCTGACATCAGTAAGAATTACGGTGATCTATTCCAAGGTCTAGGATCATTACATGAGAAATATTCGATCAAAATTGACCCAGATGCTACTCCAGTCGTTCACCCGCCAAGGAGAGTACCGTTAGCTCTAAAAGGAAAGCTACGTGACGAGTTAGACCGCATGGAAAAACTCGGAGTGATTAAGAAGCAAACCGAACCGACACCGTGGGTTAGTTCCTTAGTTTTAGCTACCAAGCCGAATGGTAAGCTACGTGTTTGCATTGATCCGAAAGATTTGAATTTAGCTATAAAACGAGAGCACTACCCTCTTAAAACCATGGAGGAAGTCGTAGCAGAAATTCATGGAGCCAAAATTTTCACTAAATTAGACGCCACTTCCGGCTTTTGGCAAATTCCCCTGGATGATGAGAGTATCAAACTATGTACTTTTAATACTCCATTTGGACGATATAGCTTTACCAGACTACCCTTTGGTATTAAATGCGCTTCCGAAGTATATCAACGGAAAATATCCGATATCTTACACGGGATTGAAGGCTGCAACTCGATCATTGATGACACGCTTATTTGGGGAAGCACTATGGCTGAACATGATGCTAGACTACGCACAGTCCTAGAGCGATTGCGTGAACATAATATTAAACTTAGCATTGAGAAATGTGAATTTCGCAAATCACGTGTAACTTATGTAGGTCACATACTTACTAAGGATGGATTACTTCCAGATCCAGAAAAGGTCAGAGCTGTACAGAAAATGCCATCTCCAACTAACAAGCAAGAACTGCAAACGTTTCTTGGTTTCATTACTTACCTGGGTAAATTTTTACCTAATATCTCTGAGCACAGCGCACCACTCAGAATGCTGACTGAAAAAGATGTCGAATGGCATTGGGAAGCTCCACAGGAAGCTAGCTTTACAAAGCTAAAGGAACTTGTTACGAAAGCTCCAGTTTTGAGCTATTTTGATCCGAAACTACCGTTAGTTCTCACCGTAGATGCGAGCTCAAAGGGCTTAGGTGCAGCGATACTGCAGAATGACAAACCTATTGCCTATGCGTCACGAGCTTTGACAAAGTCACAACAAAACTACTCGCAAATAGAGAAAGAGACTCTTGCAATCTCATTTGGATGCACACGTTTTCATGAATACATCTATGGTCGCAACATTCTAGTTGAAAGTGATCACAAGCCGTTGCAATCAATCTTTGCGAAACCACTCTACAAAGCACCCGCTCGATTACAGAGTATGCTACTCACACTGCAAAAGTATGATCTTACCGTTAAGTACAAACCTGGCAGTACTATGTACGTTGCTGATACGTTAAGCAGAGCTTACTTGCACGAAGCCAACGAACAGCTAATTCCGAATCTTGAAATTAACTCGCTTTCATACTTACCTATGAGTACAGAGAGATATCATGAACTACAAATAGCTACTAGCAGAGATCCAGAATTGATTGTACTACAGGATATCACTCACTCGGGTTGGCCGAACAACAAGCGTGATGTACCTGAATGCATTCGTCATTACTATAATCATCGTGATGAAATAGCATGCATGGATGGTCTACTCTTTAAAGGACACAAGTTAATCATACCTACACAGCTACGTAAGGAAATGTTAGACATTGTACACAGCTCTCACTTGGGAATAGTGAAATGTAAGAGTAGAGCTAGAGATATTATGTATTGGCCGGGCATGATAACACAAATCGAGGAAATTGTTTCTGAATGTCCGATATGCGCAGTACACCAACGTCAAAATGAAAAAGAACCGCTACTAGTGACAGAGACACCAGACCGTCCTTGGTCTATCATTTCATGCGATTTATTCGAGTTACATGGTAATCATTATCTGATCACGATTGATCATTACTCGAAATGGCCAGAGCTTGCGAAACTGCAAACCTTATCAAGCAGTCACACTACTGTACATTTGAAAAGTCAATTCGCAAGATATGGAATTCCTGACAAGCTAATTTCAGACAATGGACCACAATTTGCATGTGCTACTTTCACTGAATTTTCTAAGGACTACGGATTCTCACACATTACCACTAGTCCTCATTTTCCACAAGGAAATGGTCAAGCTGAACGCACAGTACAAACCGTAAAAAACATGCTCAAAAAAGCAAAAGATCCGTACAAAGCGTTATTGGCATACCGCAACACAAACATCGAAGACATTGGAATGTCTCCTGCACAAATGTTTCTTGGCCGTAGACTTAAAACAGATCTACCTACAACAGTACCGTTACTACGTCACTCTCACAGCACTGAAGTGGAAGACCGCCTCAAATCCAGGAAATTGAAACAAGTTAATGATGCGAACATCAAACGCAGGAACGAGTTACGAAAGCTGTACAAATCCGAAAATGTCATAATGCGTCACAACAACCAATGGATTCCCGCAACCGTTGTAGAACAGCACCATACGCCGCGTTCGTACGTACTACAAACTCCGGACGGAAGGAAATACCGCAGAAATCGACAACACATCAAACCAACATCTGCGAAAATCCGCATTCCTGCTGAATCCGAAGAAGTCAATATTCCGCTGTCAAATTCAAATTGCGATACTGAATCTCGCTTATCCGCAAACAACAGTCCGCAAAAAGAAATTTCCAACAAACAGAAAGATGCAATTCCGCTCAAAGTCGCACTTCCACCAGAAAAACCTCCAGAAATTCATATCACTCGCTCGGGAAGGCAAGTGAAACAACCGTCGAAATATGCAGATTATATCACAAAGTAAAAGTGAAAATGTGCTTTATAAAAAAGTGTAATGGGCAATATATCAGTGAAAAATCAGTGCAAATATCAGTGAAATGGGCAATATCAGTGAAAATGTAAAATCAGTGAAAATGTAAAATCAAATATGTTGTGTAATCATTTATTTCATATATATTTCCAAAGTAGGAAAAGTCAAAATATATGTGACATGTTCTAGTCAAAATTGCTGTTAACGTGATTCATTAACTGTCATTTGTCTGATGTAAACAAGTACGATTGCTCATCAGTTTTGAATTCAGTTAAAGATAAAATTTAAAGATAGATATAAATGTTAAATTTAAATTTTTGAATACAATATGATGTTTGTTTCGTCATATTTAATTTTATCATAATCAAGTCATTCATTCTATTAATCATTAATAATTAAATTCATACATGATCATATATCTTCTATTTCAGGAAATGACATTTACTATATTTCATATATTGACATTTTAATCAATTTCATAAAGTTCATTAAAGCTATCTTTTCAATTGAAGAAGAGGGATGTCATATATATTGTTTGAATTGAGCATCGTACGAATAGTCTATCACGTATATGTTTGTATCATGTCAAGCGTCTCGGTAATAAAGATGTAAACTGATGGCCGCCTCCTGTCATTATAGATTTCTCCAAGTCAATTCTACATGAAGGACAAAACCTA
This sequence comes from Pinctada fucata, assembly GCA_028142955.1. Lineage (NCBI taxonomy): Eukaryota > Metazoa > Mollusca > Bivalvia > Pterioida > Pteriidae > Pinctada > Pinctada fucata. The sequence goes on from AP027104.1 coordinate 2,194,372, forward strand.
GATCTGCCCCTTCACTTGTCAGAACACATGTACCAGAATATTCATTCTGCATGTACTCTGGGATTTATAAGGGAATACATGTATTGATATTCGATATATATAGGGACAAACTACTACTATATATATTACGACAGGAGTCAAACATACAATTTTATCCCACCTCTGGCAAATTTCTTGCAATCTGATTGGTCGAGAAGAACCGGATATTATGTTGTATTATTTTACTGACATGATATTATTTTAATATGCTGCTTCCACTAAGACGCTTTACGATATTGACGTCACCGAAATGCTTTGAAATATGTTGACGTTACATACTCAAGCCAAAAGCCATCGATGGGATAAATTCGTTATACAGTGTTTTACAGGGTGGATACAAAAATATATTGGGTCGATGAAAAAAGTTGTATTGGGCTCGGCTTCGCCTCGCCCAATACAACTTTTTTCATCGACCCAATATATTTCTGTATCCCCCCTGTAAAACACTGTATAACTAATAATAACTAAGCCCCCCTCCCTCCCCCCCCCCCTCCCTCCTCAGGTAAAAATGTACCCCCCTTCCAGTCAAAAACCAGTAACCACCATTATGAGAGTTAAGCCTGACCAATATGGTGTGTATATGGCCAAAGGGGGGGGGGTAGTCTAATCAATATGATCACATTTGGCCTTTCTGTTAGACCCAGTTATTAACAAAGAAGAAGGAATAGAAAGCCAAGCAATATTCATGAACTCAAGTAGAAAATAGACAAACCCTACTACCCTCATAGCTAGCATATAAAGTTGAATTTTGTTCACATAAACTAGCAGGTATGATTTTTTATCCCACCTCTGGCAAATTTCTTGCAATCTGATTGGTCAAGAAGAACCGAATATTATGTTGTATTATTTTACTGACATGATATTATTTTAATATCCTGCTTCCACTAAGACGCTTTACGATATTGACGTCACCGAAATGCTTTGAAATATGTTGACGTTACATACTCAAGCCAAAAGCCATCGGTGGGATAAATTCGTTATACAGTGTTTTACAGGGCTTCGCCTCGCCCAATACAACTTTTTTCATCGACCCGATATATTTCTGTATCCCCCCTGTAAAACTAATAATACAAATAACAAAGAAAAGCTAAGTCAGACTTGATATCATCTTTAATACATGTACAGACATTGTACACATACAGATACATTTTACGCATTATTTTATAATGAATGCATAAATCTAGTAAAGTAAAACTTAGTCTTCTCGTTCAGCTTAAATTCATGCAATGACCTCTTTCAACATTTAGATTCCAGTACATGTAATACAAATAAAATGGTACACGTTTTACCGATGTCAAAATAATAATTATCTTGAGACTACTATTCTTAAACTGAGCACTTTAATTGAATCGCATGTACATATGATCGTGTTGATGTATTAAATACAAAAATAAATGAACACAGACATTATATTGTGGTTTAGAAATGTGAACATGCAAGTTAAATATCAATGCTCTATCACTAACCACTCAAAAGTTATAACAAAGGATAAAGTTCTTAAATTGTGACTGACAGAGTAACAGACAGACAGACAAACAAGATTTAATGTCCCTATCCTCTTGCAAAAGAGAGGGAAAGTCCAGTGTTGAAAATACAAAGACAACTTGTAAATTCATATGATGCTTGATACAAAGTCTCATTTGAAATGAGATTTTTTCATTTCAATATACAGTCACATGTATATAGCTACATGAACATGTATTATCAGCATAAAATTCACTAAAGCCATTATTTATTTAGAGAAAAAGAAGACAAAACAAGACAAATAAAAGTATATCAGTACATGTATCTCTTTCTACATGTTCTATAGCTATGCCTAATTAAAAATCGGAGAATTCACGTTTAAGAAAGAAAACTTGCTAGATGAAAATGTTTCACATTTTTCAAGTTTTCTCCCCTTGAATCACCTTGAGGTATCTGTTTTCTTAGTAGATATATACATGTATGTTCTGTTATGAGAAATTACAACATAAGTTACATGTATAATTTCACACTTTCCAACAACTTGACAGAAATTTTTCAAGCTATATATCAAAGCTTATGAATTTTAAATGAGATAGAATTCATAAATGTGCTTGAGCCAACCATGCACACAGTGAAAATTTTGTGTTCCCACTGTAAGCTGGATAATGCTCAACATCATCCCCTTTATTTGACTGACTTGCTATAATTTTAAAAGCACCCAATGACTCTTGTACTTTCTCATTATAACATTTATGTTCCTTGCTTGCTTGTTTCATCATTCCTTGAACTATTCTATCATTTTGCCCGTTTTTGCTGTCTACTTCTATAAATATCATGAGCTGGAGGGGCTGTCGTTTCAGATTCTTCATCATCACTGGCCTCTCCCTCTGTTATTTTTCTTTTACGTCCGAGAGCGAGGTCTATCGACAGCTGAGTGCCAGGATCAGGTTTTAACATGCCATCTACTCCATTCTCTGCCGTAGGTATAACTGGAAATGTTGCATATAGATAATTGAGCTTTTGATTGACTTGTTTTGAATGATTAAAGAGCAATCAGAAACATCACATATTTGTCTTTTAGTTTTTTATTTCATTAAAGAGCAGAAATCAATACAGTCAAAACTCTTGCATATACATGTAAATTAATATTTAATTTAGCTTTGCTTGACTAACTGTTTGTTATCAAAGATCTGCAGCATATTTCATAATAATAATATTAGAAAGTGCAATATAATCTAAATAGAAAAATATTTTAAGCTTTTATTTGCTGATGAAATTTATGAAAACTCCTGAAATTTTTCGTAAGAATTTTGTGAGAATTTTTGTAAAACTGGGCATAGAAAGTCAGCATTTAGCCATCTGGACATGTCACATACAGATTTTCATATACCACCTCCAAACTTTGATATGGGGACACAAAAATAAAGATTTCTTATACATGTATAGGGAATTATACTCAATTGACTTCTTAAATTCTTAAACTTTTTGAGCAAGTACATGGACATTTTGAATAGGACATACATGTATATGAGTGACTTACCTTCAGGTAATACTAAATTGTTTATCTGATCTACAAGCTTGTCCAAAATAACGAAAGGTCCCTGTAATAAAAATAATGCCAAGATTTAAAGAAATAGCGATATTAATGTAGAGCCTTAATTTGTAATTACAATGTATTCAGTAGAACTTGTTTAAATAAAACACCGCTAAAGACGGTATGGCCGGATTGCAAAGTAAGTTTATGTCACCAACTGGGTCAAGGTCACTAGGTCAAATATTACAGCATACATTGAGAGGTCTTGTCAGAGGCAACCTACATGTATAATATAAAGTTTCTACTGCATACAGTTCCTTAGATTTTGCTTAAACCAGAAACTTTTACCAAGATCTTAAACTAGGTTAAAGTCCAAGGCCAAGGTCACTAGGTCCAATGTTACGGCATAAATTGAAAGGTCTTGTCATGGGCAACCTAAATGTATAATATAAGGTTTCTACTGCATACAGTTCCTTAGATTTTGCTTAAACCAGAAACTTTAACCAAAATCTTTGACTAGGTCAAAGTCCAAGGTCACTAGGTCCAATGTTACGGCATAAATATAAAGATCTCATCATAGGCAACCTACATGTATAATATAAAGTTTCTACTGCATATAGTTCCTTAGATTTTGCTTAAACCAGAAACTTTTACCAAAATCTTTAACTAGGTCAAAGTCCAAGGTCAAGGTCACTAGGTCAAATGTTACAGCATAAATTGAAAGGTCTTATCATGGGCAACCTTCATGTATAATATAAAGTTTCTACTGCATACAGTTCCATAGATTTTGCTTAAACCAGGAACTTTAAACAAAATCTTTAACTAGGTCAAAGTCCAAGGTCAAGGTCACTAGGTCATATGTTACGGCATAAATTGAAAGGTCTTGTCATGGGCAACCTAAATGTATAATATAAGGTTTCTACTGCATACAGTTCCTTAGATTTTGCTTAAACCAGAAACTTTAACCAAAATCTTTGACTAGGTCAAAGTCCAAGGTCACTAGGTCCAATGTTACGGCATAAATATAAAGATCTCATCATAGGCAACCTACATGTATAATATAAAGTTTCTACTGCATATAGTTCCTTAGATTTTGCTTAAACCAGAAACTTTAACCAAAATCTTTAACTAGGTAAGAGTCCAAGGTCAAGGTCACTAGGTCAAATGTTACAGCATAAATTGAAAGGTCTTGTCATGGGCAACCTTCACGTATAATATAAAGTTTCTACTGCATATAGTTCCTTAGATTTTGCCTCAACCAGAAACTTTAACCAAAATGTTGACGGCAGATGGACAGACGGACAGACGGACATTGTCAATCTATAGACTGGAATTGCTTTGCAATCCGGCCAAAAATTCTTAATAAGATACCAGCATGTCAAAATCATACATACATGGAAACAGTCAGGAGGAGGGAGAAGTGTGAGGAGGGAGGATGCTGCGGGTGGTGGAGGGAATTCCCCACCTGGTACAGGATGGGCTCCAGTTTCTATAAATAGATAAAACATAAAATTTTTAGATACATGTATGGTAATTTTCTATGAAAAGACAATAAAAACATTTATAAAATATGTGAAGTATTTTATAGGTGAGTGAAACCCAATGTAAATATTTTGCAAATACAGTAAAAGTGCATTGCAAACCTCAAAGCATATAAAAGTATATATTACATACTTTTAAAAAATCCATTAAGACATAAATACATCAATGGCTGTGTTCAGATTTTGTGACATTTTTTTAATAAATCTATATACTGACGACAGCTTTTGGCTTTTAAAATGGTAACATCTGTTCTACATCTGGTTTAGGATACTGCGGTTTCTCTTTGTAACATTACTTTATTACATATATAAATCTACATACTGACGACAGCTTTTGGTTTAAATGGTAACATCTGTTCTACATCTGGTTTAGGATACTGCGGTTTCTCTTTGTTACTCTCCTCCTCCAGTACTACTTTAGTTGCTGATGTTACGGGGAGTTGTACAACCTGCTGCTTGACTAAGTCCTGGGATTATGTCAAATTAATGTTTAAATTCATGAACATAGAGGTTTTTGAAATGGAATGAAATGACTACGGTATGCTACATTGAATTCTTTGGAATTTAAAATCTTAAGAAATCTCAAGTCTAAGGATACAAAAGCATTGATTTGCATTATAAATTCACTTTAAAACATTTACCCCAAGCTTAGATTTACAATTTAAAACTGATACTGTAAACGTGGTTATTTTCGCTGGGGGAAAATTTTGCAATCATAAGATCAAGACGTTACGCATGGGGAAATATTCGCGATAAAAATGTCTTTCCCACTGTAAGAATGCAGTGGGGATATTTTTGCACGGGAAAAATTTTCGCGAAATCCCTTGATTTGCGAAAAACGCAAAAATTACCCCCACGTAAAAATATCCCCATTTACAGTAGTTGTCATTCTGGTGAATTTTATCAATGTCCATATACTTACATAATAACCCAGGGCACGTAACTCACTCTGAGAACATGGGTAGAGATCAATGTACTTGTATCTGTCTATTAATAACGCTGTGTCCTTCCCTTCAAATTCTTGAACCTGAAATACAGAACCAAGGCATGGTAAGACGAGAAGTCAGACGTAAAAGTTCCAGCATGTCACTAAAACAAAGACTTAATTTTATTAGAGATTAATTCTAGTTCAAGGTGTCAGGGTTGGAGAAGGGATTGGTTACAGGAAATATATTTTGTCCGGTCTCAATGACAGATGAACGTGTAAAATTCTAGATGGTAGAAATTTACCTTCTCGATGGCTTGAGCTCTCCTCTTTTCAACTTTCTGAATACTTGATAAATCTCCTACTTCAGATTCAAATGCAAGAAAACGACTCCAAATTTCTCTACAAAGTAAATTTGAGTTTATCTTATTTTTCACATTTTCTTCTTACAGATTATTTGATAAACTTGATAATATTTATTATCGAATTAATGAAATAAGAAAAGTAAAATTCACTACCAGAAAATGTAAAATTAAAAAAAAATTAAGGCATACTTGAGCTTTTCCCTAATTATCCTTAAAATCTTGCTGGTCATCTTTGTATGAAAACAAAGGGTATTACATATACTAACTCCTAATAAACCTAAGCATTCTACAAATTAATCTTCAAGTATAACATGTATGTCAGGTTGTTTTTTTTATAACTTACATTGATTTTTCAGGTAGTATTTGACCAGATGATAAAACTCTTTCATACAGAACTCTTGTGTTATTATCCTCTGCAGAAAAAGAGAGTTAAAAATATGTAGCAACTATACTTATCAACACAGGCAGATAAATAAATGTGTGCCTTTCAGGTACTTCTGGTGCTTTTTTTAAAAATTGTATTGTATCTTGGATTCATAAAAAGTCTACCAATTAAATTTAAAGATACTTTATTGCAGTATTTATCTCCAAGTAAAATTTGACATACTGCAAACAAGGTTATTTTCGCTGGGGGAAAATTTCACAATTATAACATCAAGACAAGGGAAATATTTGCAATTAAAATGTCTTTCCCATTGTAAGGATGCAGTGGGGATATTTGGCATGGGGGAAATTTTTGCAAAGTCCCTTGATTTGCGAAAAACGGGAAAATTACCCCCACGCAAAAACTTCCAAGTTTACAGTAAATGGACTTTGCAACAGAAATTTTTGAATCTACATGTATATAACTAGCAAATCATTCTTCAAAGTTGTAATAAAGTTGTACGAGTTATACCATTTTACATAGTACATATGTACATGAGTGTATTTAATTCCCTCCTACCATTAAGATGAGACATAAAATCCATATAACACAATAGGTACTCTGGAATGCCGCCATACTTTTTTAATCCTAGTTCAAAGATCTTCAATGCTACATTCTTTTCCTGTAAATTATAGAAATATGCATGAATAAATTACACTACAGAAAATTTTACCTTCTATATTATAATCTCATCAAATACTGCATTCAGAAAAATTTCAACCCCCTTTTATTATCATCTTTTTGCCCAGTTAACAGAAGGTAACATAAAAAAAAATGGGCTAAAAAGGATTTTTTCAACAAAAGTAGGCATGTCAAAAACTGGTTAATTCAGCTTCATGATTCTAAAGAATGTCAAAAACTGTATGCACAAAGTCTTTTCATATTAATATACAGAAATATCTCCACTTTGGGAAAGAATGATATATAATGTCAACAAAAAATAGCAGAATGTCTTAATTAAATACATATAGTTTACATGTACATTTAATTCTCCATCTGAAGATTGTCGTGGAATTTATTCACTATATAATCCAAATATGAAGTGATTAAATGGGATAGAAAGATTAAGAATTAATCCTCCATACAGAGTTGAAATAAGACACCCACGTCTTTCTACACTAAATTTACTTACTTTACTACAGTAATATTCCATTAAAGCTGCGGCCACAAAAACTTGATATTTTGTCCGAGCGTCTTCTCTGGCCATCTTAAATATCTGCCTTGCAGCTTTAATACCCTCAGCTCGACGAGCAAACTTCATGTACTGTATATAACCCTATGTAATACAAACATTCATACATTGTAAATACAATTGTAGGTAACACAGAGAAAAATTTTATGTTCGGTATTTAACCCCATGTAATACAAATATTCATACACATGTTCTTTATATAATCTTTATTACACGTATATAAACATTCATATACTGTATAAAACATGGCATTTATGGTCATGAGATTGGGCATATAGGCCAAATCATAACTATATTATTGTGTAAATACTTGACCCCTTTATTGCCTGTTTCTAATAAAAAGACTTAGCTAAAATCAGTCGATTTCCAGTTTGTGTGTTATTTTGAAATGAATAATTCTTACCAGTGTAGGATCAATGTCTTGGACACTTAATAACTTTTTATAGATACCATGAACTTTCTCATATCTCATTCTTCCCTAGGAAATGAAGAAAGTGAATGTTTGTAATTGATAGTAGAAAGCTTAAGTTTGGTGGATTTCTATCATAAGAATTGAAGAAAGATGTCAGTATCTCTCCTTCATAAAGAAACACATTCCTATAAGTCATCTTTACAATTTCATCATGATTCAAGATTCTCTTTGACGCTGGTAAAAATTTGAAATATACCTCCTCAAAATCTGCATATGCAAAATACACCAACATATTAGTTTTCATCAACGTTGTTATAGCTCTTTCATATGTAGATGCCGCCTCATCAGCAAACATTTTCCCGGCATTTTGGTCCTACAATATAATTCAGTGATAATGTACATTTGTATGTATAGATTTGTAAAAAAAACTTTTTTTCACTTTTCTTGAATTCTCGATTTCGTGCATTTTAAAGAAAACTCTAAGTCTATTAAAATTTGTGTATATATTCACAATGTACATAAATGAACAAGCATAATTCTGATCCAAAATTATCAAACATCAGTTACAAATTCTTAGATTATAAGTAATAGCATCATGTGCATTAGGTTAATATAGATGGTAAAATGCAGTATAATATTTTTTTTTTTTTCATTTTAATTCTTAGTTCAGATGAATTGTACAAATTATCTACTTATCTTTTCAAAACAATTAGCCCCCCCCCCCCTCCCTCCTGGAATTTGCAGATAAATGTCTGATTCAAAACTTTATATGTACTTTTTCTCAATATGTTATATTGGATTCACAAAATCCTCACATGAAATGAGGGTATACATGACACAATATTCTCACGCAGTGATATTTCAAACTTACCCCTTTTTCCGCAAGAATTTTACTTGACTGTTCTAAATATGTAGCAGCTTCATACCAAATATCAGGATGATGTCCAAGACAGAGTAAACACTGCTCATATGCAAACATCACTGTAAAGTATACAACTACATGTACCTGACATCAAAATGAACATAAACGGTGGAAATCAATATACCTTTTTATGACAAGGTTCACTTGATCACTTTTGTCCTTTCATGTACTGTAAATGTGGTTGTTTTAGCTTGGTGAAAATTTCGTGATTATAACATCAAAATGTTTCGCCTGGGGGAAATGTTCGTGATATAAATGTCCATGCCTTTAAAAGAATACAGAGGGGTTATTTTCGCGCGAGGGAAATTTTCGTGTAAATCACAGTTCCATGGAATACTCGAAAACTCACAGTTCTGCGGAATACTCGAAAATTACCCCAACGCAAAAATATCCACGTTTACAGTAACATTCTACCCACTCAAAACAATGGAATGACATCATAACGCTCCGAGCCGTATCATTTACCACAATACAATGATGTCAAAGTTTTGAGTAGGTAAAATACCACACGAAAAGACAAAAGTGATCCAGTGAACCTTAATGTAAAAAGATCTATAGAATTTAGATCCAAAAAGAAGTTATTACTTGGATGTCCAAAAGGTTACAAACTTCCATATGAAGTGCACGATATTATTACATTGTGAAAGGAAATATTTCTATTCCAGCAAGTAATTCATTTTAGTGTAGTTTAGCCTTATTTTCTTAAAATACTTTAATTGATAAATTAAAATTTTCCTCTGAATGGATCCTTTAAACCAATGTATACATGGACATAATGTACCATATCGTCATACCTCTTCTTGTGATTAGAGCATGGTCCTCCGTCCTTAAAGGATTACTTTTCTCCCAGGCTATGTATTTCTTCCAGAGATCAACCTGAAAAGATATCGTCAAAACTGTACATATTTTTACCCTAGACAGTATCATCAGAATAGACTTAACACTGTACAGAACCGAGACATAAACATCAACCTCTTACATGTAGCATGATTTTATTTAAGCGAGCAAATAGACATTGTTTAAAGAAATCTGATGTTTTTATTTTTTTGACTACACTGACCTGTTGAGCTTCCTCTGGTGTATTTTGTGGCGGTACAGACGGGAGATTTTTATTAAGCCCCCTTGTAACGGCTTCGTATTCTTTAGCTACACGTTTAGCGTTAGCATATTCTCTCCCCCTGTCTTCAGTCATCTTCTTGGCTATCAGAGGGTTTATATTCTAAAGGGAAAAAATACATTATACACTAATGTCCTATTTTAAATGACAATCTTCTTTTTATTTTTAAGTCAAGTAAAAATATGTGTGATCATTCTATTATTTCTCTATTTTAATAAAATTCTATAGGCCTCTTATTTTCTTCTTTTAAGCTCTTGTACTATTTTAACTTTTTTTCAGCTTCAGTATAGCATATACAATAAAAGCTACATCCAATCACCTGTTCATAAATACAGTACTCCTTCCAGAGTCCCTCTATGTTTATCATAGGGTTAACCACTCCCCTCTGATATACTTTCCTTACGGCAGTAATCTGCTGATTCTCTGCATATGACCCCACTGCCTCTCTGTAAAACAGTAATGCAATAATAAAAGTCACTTGCATTTATGTCTTATTTGAACATCAAGGATGTATAAAAGATAATACAATAAATCTACATAAGAACTTGTAATCCTTAATATTTATGTTATAAGTTCTAAACATCAGTTTTCGAAATTCTAGATTTTTTTTTTTTTTGGTTCAGTTTTGATGACAATAATTACATTTTGCTTAGCTTGGATTCCATGGTGAATTGTTCTAGATCCATCTATACATATGTACTTCAATGAAGACTTAAAAAAGAACAATCATAGATAACTTACACAGATTTCAGGAAGGCTATGTAATCCGTCCAAAGCTGGTATGACATGATGTCCATTCCCATCTTATCTAAGGCAAAATCATAAGCCTGGGCCATTTTCTCTCTGAAATACAAAAAAAACATCTGAATACTATAAATCATTACTATCAAACTACAATTATCTTGAGATCTACTAAAAGAATGCATAAACTCTAGACTATTTTAATAAACTTTCTAATGAATTTAAAGGAAAAATGAAGGTTTCAATAACTTTGACAATTTACACTGAAAAATGTTTATTAAGAATGATTAAATGTTGAATTATCATATATTGGAAAGAAACATACATGTATTATATTTTGATCTTATGATATGTATTGCTTTGTAAAAATATATTGAAATGGAGAAATTACCTGTAGGTTGGTAGGGTTTGCTTTGTGTCCTTGATGTATGATAGATACAGCTTCCATAAATCTATGTTTAGCACTTTTACCAAGCATCTTTGAAACAGCTGTAAAATGAGACATATATTTAATTTACTAATAAAGTGTTTGAATATATTGAGTAAAGTTTAAGTCCATTGTCATACTAAAACATGTTACTTGGAATATGTAATGTAAAATAAAGCCTTATAGTTATGATGAATCAAGCATTCAGCAACACATGCCAAAATATATTAATTTGTTCATTCTGAAGACCATTTTTATGGTACAAATAGGAAAAATTGAATCAATTTGCATGAAATAGGTACAATATGAATAAATTATTGCTAAATTCAGACTTGGTTATAGTAAGTGCAAATAATTACGTGTACTTTACAAACTGAGATCTATACTCACTTTTTCAACTCGTTCAAAGTTCTTTGCCTTAAGCTGTCAAAAATGTAGAAAAAAAATCGAATGTTGAAATATCAAAGATTTAAAATGTTCATTTTCGGAACGTCAGTCATTGTGCATGTTGCATGTATGACCTTTAACTCAGTTGACTCCATTTGCTGCAGTTCTCAGAGAGTTTGTATCTAATGAATTGATCAGACTCAGACTGTGACACCATTTCAGTGCAATTCTGAAATGTTACCTTACAATGTATGGACGGTCAAAATTACAAAATGACCAAGCAGTCATATACATGTATCATTTTTGTATTTTTAAAGAGTGAAAACATATGATTTATTTGTTACTTTATTAAATTTACAAAGTCTCAAAATATACATTTAGAAACAGCAAGGACTTATCATTCTTGCAAGTTAATTGGCCATACTTATGTGGAGATTCTAAAGAAAATTGACCTCTATATTGGAGACAAGGTCTTATTGGAGTGAAAGATCAAGGCAATATCATGCACATTAGCATACAAGATATTATTGTGATACATTTATAACCCATCAGTATTTTTGTTACTATAAACAATTCTTATTCAAAATGTAGGTCATACTCCAAAGTCATGGTCACATGGTTAAAAAATATTTGGTACCAATATTAAGTTAATGTCACAAAAAAACACTCATGTGAAATTTGAATGCCCTTAAGGAAAAAGCATTTCAAAAGCAGGTCAGATTCAAGGTTACAAGGTCAATGCCTTCATAACTATAGAAAGGTCTTGTTACAAAGAAAACAATTGAATAAGAAAGCCTATCATTTACCATTTATGAGTTATGGCCATGTAGAAAGTTTGTGACAAACAAACAACAGCCCCCAAACTATATATGTACCTAAATCTCCCATTACAGGGCATAAAAAGCTAGTACATGTATATGACTAAACATTCCAGTACATACTTCAAGAACAGGTATATTGTTGCCTTTTTTACCCTATATATGTGACCTTGACCTTTAAGGTGACCTTGATCCCTATAGTGTAGAGTTTGATAGTATGTACATCAATCAAATTATAGCCATTCAAATGAGTGTGACTACCAGGTGATCAGTCAGTCAGACAGACAAACACTAGACAATGTGATCCCTATGTGTTGTCCTTGCATTGAGGGTAACATAATATAGAGCCAACGTCAGGTATTGAGATGTGTTCCCAAGATGATAGGTGTTTTCCTTTTGCCCATGACACTATCCCTAACACTCTATGAAAGACTTCTGACAATTGCATGCACACATTTAAAAACTCTGATTACAACAAAAGACATGCTTTATCATCCCTTACTTTGTTTGGAGAGGATAATTACAAGTACTTTGTAGGTGTACTTATTTCAGCACAACCAAATTTTAGCGCAAACAGGGTAAAATAGGACAAACTGACATATTAGCATAATCATAAATTAGCGCACCTGACTTATTTTCAACATTAATCTATAAAAGTTTAATAAAGTGTAGTCTTAAATCAGCGCAGTCTTTATAGCGCTAACTCCGCTAAAATATGGATCCCGCTAAAATAAGTACAAATACAGTAATTTTCGTCAGATTTTCATGACAATTTGATGGTACCTTTGGTTACCCCTCATATGACCTGCTGACACATCAATCCAGATAGAACAAAATGTACTTATGAGACACCAGATCCCTATCAGCACCTTTTATAGTATTACTCCAAGGTCAAGAGGTTAAAGGTCAAGTTATAAAATAGAAGCTTTTGTCACAATGCATCATGAATGTAAATGTTAACAATTAACCTATCTTTAAAAGATTGAAAAATATTTTACCATACTAGTAAATTTATTTTCCTATACAAAGGTCAAATTCCAAGGTCAAGGTCCATTGTTTATTATCAAGGTAACAAATGAAAGATTTTGTGATATGTAATGTGAAATACCTATCTTATGCAGTAAGATATCACCAAATACTTTTACAACGTTAAGATCAAAGTACAAAGTCTAGGACATAGGTCAAGGTGTAAAATGAAAGCTTGTGTCGAAACAAATACACATGTGAAATATCTATGGTGTACCTGATATGGTTATTGGTCAGATGAGTAGACAGACACCTTACATAAGACAGAAACAATATGTCCCTGTAAAGAATGGGGTCATACAATAAGGGAGCAAGCAAAAATAGTGTTAAAAACATATTCCCCAGTTGTAACAGCAATAAATGAAAGGAATTAGGACCTTGACCTTTAACCTATTATCCGGAGCTGTCTTCCTTTTCAATTCATTTTTCATATACATGTATCATGCAAAGTTGGGTTTATACACATAAAAGTGTTATTCAGTTATCTTCTGAAAATCTTATTCAAAATCTTTTTTTTTCCTTTACCGTGACCTTGACATGCGACCCAAAAATCAGTATATTTCATCCTTTCTTGACCAGTGACAATTACTGTAGACTTGCCTACTAGACTGGATCATTTATTCCAATTAACAATATAATTATTTTGTTTGGATAATTGAAAGAGTTGTTGAGTTATTGCTTGGAAACCATTATTTTCAAGTGCACTTTTCCTAATCTTGACTAATGAACTATTGAACCAAAGGCAATATGCTTCTTCCCCTTCTAATTGAGCATGTATTAAAATTTGGTACGGATAGATGAAAGGGTTATTATCTTGAAACCAATATAAGTGTACTTTCCTAACAGTAACCTTGACATTTGACCAAACTTTTTACATGGTGGGGGCATAAACAATCTTATGTCAACTTGCAAAATTTCATAAAAATCCCTTCAGTTTTGAAGCTGAGAATATGAAAGTTCTAAACTTAACCATCATTTATTAAAATTATTTTAAACTACATAGATATTTTTTTAATATATATTCTGCCACATGCAGAGCAAGGAATAAAGGGCACCAATAAGATTGATCAGATTTTACTTGAGTCATCCACTACTGTTGAGTTATGATGTATGTTTGTGCTAGACTGATATTTTCTATGAAGATCAAGTTCAATACAACTGGCTATATAGCTTGAAAAGTACAAGTTAATGTACCTCCTTGTATATGTCACTCAGTATAATATCATGAGTAAATCAAGAGGTTTTTTCTCTTCAAAGCAAAATCTCTCAAGAGACGCATTTTACCACTTTTTCAGTGTTTGTTTTCCATTGACACAGAATGCTTCAGGGTTTTATGATCTCATATTTATTTAATTAAAGTAGCAGGTTTAACAGCTTAATGTCCTATGGTAAATATCATTGAAAGCTAAATGTATGTTAAACACATATCCTTGCAGTAGCAGTTTCATTGTTGCAACATCAATCAATGAAGTGTCCCTGACTTTTTACATTGACCAAAACTTCCCACAGGCTTCTTCCTTATTTGATAAGTAACAATATACTAGAAACCAAATTTTTTTCCTGGTGACCTTGACCTTTGATATTGATCACAAAAGCAATATTATAGGACTCTTCCTTTCTGACAAGTAACCATACATCCAAATTTGAATTGGACCAATTTAAATGAAAGAGTTCTTGCAGTATCATATGGAAACTGAACGTTTGACTGAACGATAGGAGGGTATAATGATGGACAAAGCAAATTCTAAAAGCCGCCAGCATTACATGAAGGGGACTTAACTACAATGTACTTAATATACCTGGTTCAAGAAACCAAGTCATTTTGACAGAGAATATTGTAGAAAAGGAATGTAACAACTCTGGTTTTGAGACTTTTGTACTTGAATGTAAAAATGTCTGTTATATTTATCTATATCAATGTCTTTAACAACGGGGGTATACACGTTTGTAGAGCTGTCCCACTCCTACATGCTGTTTCCAGATATTTAAGGGAAAACCATTGCAAACAATCAATTCTTTCACTCATATGTAGCTTTTACATAAAGAAATACAGGTTTAAGTTTGAATATGGATCATGACCATCAAATATGTGCAGTTCAGCCCATTAAACCCTGAAATAAATCACCACTAAAGATGGTATGGCAGGACTGCATTTTAACAAGTTTTTGTTAGTAAAAAAATTAAAGCAAGTTTATATGTGTGGAATCTTTTACTAAATCAAAGTCCAAGATCAAGGACACTACATAAATCGAAAGGTCCTGTCATGGGCAACCTATCTGTATAGTATCATATTTCTTCTGCATATCATTCCTTAGATTTTGCTTCAACTCGAAGCTTCCAAAACTTTTGATGGCAGACAGATGGACAGACAATAGCTTTGCAATATGGCCAAAAATTCCATACCTTGTACCTTCCATCAAGCCATAGGAAACCAAATTCAGAGAATCATTACCGTACATATCTTGAATATAGTTTTACACCAAGAGACACAGTTCCGTTTCAAATATGGGTCATGTCTCTCAGTTGCCAACATTTCACCCCCATGTAAATACACCCTTTCCAAATTATCAGTCCTGGCTAACAATTCTGTGAAAAAAAAGTTATTCAAATCCATATGGTGGTTAACAAGTTATAGCCTGGAAAAGATTTAAAACGAAGCACAATGTGTTGGTGCTACATGAAACAGTCTTTTATCGTATCCAGGGGCAATAAATCCTACTACCGTCAACACTTGTATTGAAACTAAACCTGTACCTTACAATGAAACATCTGTACATCAAATACCACTTGTACCCCTCAAACCTCCAAGGAGAAAATGCTCAGAAATCATATGATGACAGACAGTAGGATGGAATGATGGTGAAGGGGGGCATAAAAATTTTCTCAGAAACTTTGACCTTGCAGATTACATCCTTAGCTCAAAATCATAAAAGTTGAAGTCTTTGTGACCAATGGGTGGACACACTGCATCAATTTCATGTCCCTACAGTTTCATATAAACCCTAAACAGCTAAAGGCGGCATGGCCGGTATGTGAAGCGTCACTTTTAGTTGATGTATACTTTAATTTATTGTTAAAAGAAATCTACAAGTGAAATATTAAAGCTCTACCCATTAAAATGCAATAGATTTTAGCAAATTTTAAGTACCGTAGGTTAAGGTCACAGTGTCAAATGAAGATTCAAAGTCAAGGTCTTGTTACCAGGAATCTTCACGTAAAATATCAAAACAATAACCCTTTAAGAAATATAGTCAAGTTTTTGAAAAGCATAACAAATTTCAAGGTCGAAAGTCAAGGTTTCATTACAATAGCTTGTCGAAAGGGATTTAAATTAAAATATGGAACCTCTATCCATTGCAGTTCAAGCGATATAGTGAATGTTACTGTTTTTGAAAAGGTCAAACTTCAAGGTCACTAGGTCACATATCAGGGTCTCAAATAAAAGGTCTTATCACAAAGAATTCACATTGCGATATAAAAGCCATACCCCTTAAGGTTCAAGAGATTTACAGAAACTTTCAAGTTTTTAAGACCCAAGTCAAACTTCAAGGTGAAGGTCAATAATTCAAAGGTCAAGACAAAATTATTAAGCATGCAGGAATCATTTCATCATGGTCCATTTAAAGTCCAA
Organism: Pinctada fucata; assembly: GCA_028142955.1. NCBI lineage: Eukaryota > Metazoa > Mollusca > Bivalvia > Pterioida > Pteriidae > Pinctada > Pinctada fucata. The sequence continues at coordinate 2,211,337 of AP027104.1, forward strand.
GTAAAGTTGCCTGTCAATTCTCTGTATTTTCTCCTCATAGTTATTTACTTATAAGCTAAAGCACAAATCTTTTTTTTCTATCTCAAGGTCAAAATAGTTTGCAGTGTTTGATTTGTCTCATCATGGTCTATCACAATGTAAAGTTTTAAGTTGCAGCTCCAAACAGTTTCCTCCAAACAGACTTAAACGCATCAGCTTAACCAAATGTTGACACAATGAAAGATGGACTGATTTCGCCATTGCATATACCAGATTTTGCTTTGCAATGCGGCCAAAAAGTAGAGTGTAATAAGTTTTGATGACTAAATACATGTACCATATTTTGCACATACTTAAGCTTTCGCAACATCCACCTCCAGGATATTCCTATGACAAAGGTAAATTACATGCAAATAGATATTGAGGAACAAATTCCATATTAAAGCTGGAATTGTACTTTTGAAAATATACAAGAATTTTTTTTTTCTCTTCAAATGTCTGGAAAATAAAAATTTCAACTTTCCATGACAGTACCATTTCTAATAAGAACAAACTTCGTTTGCAGGGGGTATAACAATGTATGTGAAACACGAATGCCCCCATTGGCATCTTTGTCAGTATCAACATAATATTCTGTTAAGGTCAAACTTGATAAGCAAAAGTAAATGTTAAAGTTTTTCAAAAGTAGGTCAAATGTCATGGTCTCAATGTCAAACTAGAACTGCCCTAAAGTGGACGAATTAAACCCCCCAAGGGACGTTTTTTATAAATGGGAGCATTTATGATGCTTTCAAAACTTCTTAACATAAAATGTCATATAGGGTGAAGATCAAGGTCACAAGGTCATAGGGTCAAAAGTCATGGTACCATAATGTAGTACTCTTTATGGTGAATGTGTGTATGAAATATGAATATCCTACCAGTAATAGTATAAAAGAAATCTGCTTTCAAAACTTCTTAATATAAAATATTGTATAGGGTGAAGGTCAAGGTCACAGGGTCAAAAGTCATGGTACCAAAATGTAGTACTCTTTATGGTGAATGTGTGTATGAAATATGAAAGGCCTACCATAAATAGTATAAAAGAAATCTGCTTTCAAAACTTCTTTACATACACTGTTGTATAGGGTGAAGGTCATGATCACAAGGTCACAGGGTCAAAAGTCATGGTACCAAAATGTAGTATTTTTTATGGTGAATGTGTGTATTAAATATGAAAGACCTACCATTAATAGTATAAAAGAAATCTGCTTTCAAAACTTCTTAACATAAAATATTGTATAGGGTGAAGGTCAAGGTCACAAGGTCAAAAGTCATGGTACCAAAATGTAGTACTCTTTATGGTGAATGTGTGTATGAAATATGAAAGGCCTACCATTAATAGTATAAAAGAAATCTGCTTTCAAAACTTCTTAACCGGACAGACGGACAGGACGATTCCTATATACCCCCCTAAACTTCGTTTGTGGGGGGTATAATTTGGTAAATGAATACCTGTTATGCCCAATGTTAAAATTAATCAAAAGATCAACAGATCAAGGTCTCAAAATTTGGTATCAATGGAAAGTTCCTGTCACAAGGAATACACATGTGAAATATGAAAGCTCTATCACCTACCATTCAAAAGTTATGCCCAATGTTAAAAGTTTTTGCTATGGACAGACAAACTGACGGACAAGCCAAAAAATATAAGCCCCTTCCTTGATTCTGGGGGCATTAAAATGAGGAGTGTGAACTACATTTTAACTGAAGCTGTGTTTTTTGGTGTAAAGGTTTGTTCGAAGAAATGAATTTGTTCATGGTAAAAGTTTTCCTTTAAACCTCTGGAAACTCTGGACAAATGGGCATCACTGTGGTATTAAAATTTATTCTATCTTATCAATTTTACCCTTACTCAAGAACCTCTATTTCAAACATAGACAAACAACTTCTTCATATGCCACAACACAAAATCCTTACAAAACAATATTGTAAGATCTCCATCATGGTTCAGGAGAAGTCTGGACATTGGATAGAAGCACATTATGTGGGCTTTTAAAATCTGTGTACATCCTCAAAGAGGTATAGGCTTCCAAGAAAAACCAATTTGTGATAAACAATTCACTGCAATTACCAAGGAATTTTAATGACAGAAAGTAACTTGAAATTGTTTTGAAAATTTTTTCTTCCGTGTCATTTTTGGGGCATTGTGGGAAGGGGGAGAGAATATACTGATGATAATGTACTACTACCGATTTCTTTCATGCCAGAGTTAAAGAATGTTTCAAAATCTACTCCTTTGTCATGTCTGTGCAACTTGCTCTGTGGAAAATGCATTATTTTTTCTTCCAATTGTGAACCTAATGATTGACTGAAGGGATTTACAGACATCATTCACACAAGGAATGCCATATAAAGTGTATGATATATGATATTCTATTTTGTTCTGACAGCTGAAATGAGAGGCTTGCTTTTGATTTGGAAAAAAAATTACCGTAATATTAGTGACTGTACAATAAAGAATCATTGGTTACCAAAAAACAAAAAATATAATTTGTAAACAAGCATCGCATTAGAACTGTCAGACTCATATTAATATACAAACACAGGCCATGTATAAAAGACAAAGATGGTATATATATTATACGGTAATGTTTATTTATTTTGAAACATTACCCCTAGTATGTTACTCAAACACATCTTTTCATTTTCAAATTAAATGTAGTCATTTTTTCATATCAAATGAAGTCAATGTAAATAAAGACATGTGACAACTATTAAGTAAATAAATCATCAAGCACTTTTAAATCATTTGATATATGTCAATACACTGTGCTATGACAAGCATGCATTTCATAATGCCCTACTTTAAACTCTATGAAAACACTAAAACACACAAATCTCTGCTCTCACACGCACAAAAACAAATCCTGCTGACCTTTTTCATCTCTCCTTTTCTTCTTACCTTAGAATGGTGACGTCTGCTTCAAAAATACCGAATTCACAACGAGAGCGAAGCTTATTATAATTTTTCTCTCTAGATATACAATATTATTAAACTTTTTAAACACATAGATTTTAGTATAGAGTCAAGTTAATACAATAGATTAATGATTTCAAACACACAATTGAAAATTGACCGCTGATCACGATGAAGTTTTTTATTTTCATTTGCACTAAAAATATATTGCATTCTTTAATTGGGCTTTTATTCTTGTACAAATGAGCATTGTATCTGTTGGCATACTTATTTATTAAAATGTCAAAACCAATTGGCCATCAAAGCATTGTTTGGTCAACCATTGATTGTGACGTCATAATTTAAGGATCCCGCACCCTAATAGAGTACTTCCGGTTAAAATTTATGCATATTTTCAAAATTTCCTGACAAATGCCAATGATTTCATAATCGGGAGCCTTTGGGGTGACAGTAGATCATTGTTTGAGAAGTGTAATCCCTCATTTTAGCTAGAAAAGTATGAATAGCATTCTTTTTTTAGATATTGAAAATTCTTATTTCTGGTGATTTATTATTGAAAATGCATTTATTATTGAAAATGCATTAGAGATTGAATACCTTAAAAGTATGTGAGCAGTCACAATATCAGACATTAAGTAATCCCTCATTTGGCACAGAATCTTGGGTAGAGATCATAGCAGGTCATGGTTGCCGATCAATTATTCTCAAGAGAGATTATTTAAGAAATAACAACTAGCTAGCCGTGGTTTATTGTCCGTGAAGCGGCGAGGTAATAATTTGATTTGTTCATGTGACGAGTGGAATTACTGGACAATGAATCACAGCTAGCTAATTGTTATTTCTATTCTAATATAGCATTTGAATGGGTGGAGCTTAGCGTACTGGAAGTTTGTTGGAGATTTTACACAAGGCGAGTTCTATGGTACATACAGGAAGAAAATTTCAAGTCATATTAGAATTTCCAACATTTCTTCAATTCTTTCACATAAACATGTATGGATTTTTCAAAGGTTAAGTTTTCTTATCTTGAAAATTGTTTCTTCAATTTGAGATAATGTACCGGTACCTATTTACCTTGATTGCCATGATCATAATGATACTGCAAAGTATGAATCTTTTCATGTAACCTCTGAACCTGATGTACATGTAATTTGTTAATATTTTGTTCAGAATGTGTCATTTTACCATTCTTTATAGGTACAGTAATTCATATTTAGTGTTTCAGGAGAACCTTTATTGATTTGAACAAAATGGACTTGAAGTTACTATGAAAAGTTCTTTTGAAGCAACCAAACATTTATTATGCTTTTGATACCCTAGTTATGATCCGATTTGCATAATGTTTGACCTAGCAGTCAATACCGGTACTATTGGTATATTGTTATCAGTCTATAACATACTTTATTTAATTTAAAATTTCATTTCATCTTAATTCATGCGGTATTATTTTAACCACACCAAAATGATCTGTTTTGAATTTGGTAAGAAAAATTTGCAGTTTCACAAAAGAATCTTGAATATTGTAAAGAATTTGGTTTTGCAGGGTATGAACTTAACGCTCGCCCACTCGCCTAAGACGAGTATTTTTTCTTGTGGGCGAACAAAAATGAGCATTTACTCGCCCACGTGACGAATGAATTATAGTACTTGTCCCCTTAAACGTAGTATCAATAACGCCATAAATATGTCTGTCGGTATTACGGTATAAATGAAATATTAATAAGAGGTCAAAATACACGAATGTGTTCGTTGATCGCCTATTTGATATCCATACTTAATTTACAAATAGATTCTGTATTTCACAGGACTAGTAAGTTGGAGAGGGACTAGTAAGTTGTGAGAGAGGGACTAGTAAGTTGTGAGAACTTGTTCCCAATCCTTTTGCTATCATGCAATGAAATAAGTTTAAACTATTTCACAGTCTATAAATCGTCAGATCCATTGCACTTTGTTTGCCGTTGAATTGTCACTTTGTCTATTTTGCCGTCGCCTGTTTATATGACATGACATGTACGGCGCTGCAGCGATGGCGGAAAATTCAATCGTCAACACAAATTTAATCGATGACAACGCAGAATATGAATCGAATCAGAAGTGATGATGAAGAGAACAAACAACGATTTAATTCTCTGGTATATTCCCCCCTATCGACATACAAATTTCAGCCGTGCGTTCAAATATATACGTGACAATCAAACTCTTTACCTGGGATAGTTTTTATTAAAAAAAAAACAGATAATTTATTTGTATTTTATAAGAGAACGCCTAATCACCTGGATAATTACTTTGTTTGGCGGTATTGTGTGAATAACATTTGTTTGTACCTTTACATCGGGCGGATGGCGGTATATTTTGCTGGTTCAGCGTTATAACAGGGGGCGATATAGCAGGGAGGGGGGGGGGGGGTGGGGTGGGGGGGGGGGGGTGGGGGGTGGGGGTGGGGTATTTTAAAGCTGATATAGCAAATTAATTCATCTAAATCTTTGATGCTTGCAATCCTTGAGTTTGTATTTGTATGACTTCTTCAAAAGTTTCATTGATACGGCATTTTGATTACGTACAGATTTATAAAATATGTGTTTTGTACATTAAATTTCTCGCCAAGCCCAGTTGGATCAGTTTTTTAAGGGGGGTGGGTTCCTGAAAGGGATTGTTTGGTTTTCAGTGTGAGATTGTAAAAAGTTGTGTGGGCCCCTAAAATATAAATTTTACAAGCCCACATGGCTAGTAAAATTTCCAGTAGAGTTCATACCCTGTTTTGCCTTACCATGCATGGAGGTAAAAACCGTAATATTTTAACACACATACATCCTGGTCATTCTCACTTCAGCAGGATTTCACATTCACTCATCTTTTTATCAAAATAAAGGAACAGAACACGACAAAAAAGTCCAGACGCAATGTGGCTTTTTTGAAATTTTTATCATATTTCTCTCTAAAAGACATCACATACTAATGATGTATAACCTTAGTATAATAAAGTCTCTTCAAACACCCTGAGAAAATCAATAACAAGAAATGACAAATTATCACAAAAATACAAATAGAATAAAATTGTTTTTTTTTTTTTAGCCACCTACCGGAGGAGACTCTTTAATACTATTTCTCTTCTTCAAGACATTTAATTAACATCCAAATGTGAGGAAAATAGCTTTTGAATAAATTCAAATTTTCTCTGACATTCATTACAACTCAAATATTTAGTAAATTACTTGCAACATGTACTTTTATCAGTAAAAGAGGAATTAGTCAATTTTCATGTGGCATTGATAAATTTTGTGCTTTTTACCATAATAGGAGAGATGTGTAATTTGTCAAATCTTGTTTATGTATACTATCAAATAAATGAGTAATAACCTCCTGTTCAATGTAAATCCTCCAATATTTTCCGCAGTTCGGGAATTGTGCCACCAGTCTCTCATAAACCTGTCTGGCAAACTCTATCGGCTTCATCTGACAATTAAAGAAACATAACATACATTCAAAATACTTGTACATAGAACAATTTTTTAAATAAATCTAGATAACATGAAAGCCTTCTAAACTTTTCTTTTTAATAAATTTAGATAACATGAAAGCCTTCTAAACTTTACATTATTCTAACTGTGAACAAATAATTGCATTAACCGCTGCATGTCATGTACATAAGTCTTCTGAGGGAGAATAAGATGTATTGCTACTAGTCACTTGTTCATTTTCTGAGTTCATTTGCTACAGCATGTACCAAAGCAGTTACACTGCTCATACTCTTCTATACATTATCACAATAATTCAAAATTTTAAGTTATTTTCTTAAGATTTTTTTTCATCAGAACCACATGACCCTAAATCTCTGATTCAAGGGAATACAAACTAAACTAAGTTATAATAGTAATAAAGTAGAACAAGAATGCATGGTTCACAGAACTTCTGTCAAACTTTACCATGTTTACAATAAATCAAATATTAAAAGAATAGTAGACTGATCACTGCATAATTGATGAAGCTGGCTTACTTGAGCATCCCTGATGAGAACACTCCACGCCTCCGTGTCATGGGGATGGGCTGCTATTCTTTTGTCTGCTTTCTTCATCTTGTCAGGAACATAACCCATTTGCTAAAATGATAATTCTCTGCATGAATTCAAACAAAAGAATGATGTATCATAGGAAACAAATACAGTAACAAACAACTAAGGGGGCCCAACACAGCTATAGTTTTCGTTAAAAATACTCTAATACAATCCAAAGTTTAATATGGCAAGGATTAAGTTTTTTACAAGTAGGAAAAACTCCCAAGGTCAAGGTCATAAGGTAAAATAAACAAGAGCCCCAGGGGGCACAACGCTCACCTGATACCCATGCACGCTCCAACTGACATACTGACATTGAATACTGATAGTGCCAGTACCAGGATTTTAGCCCACAACCTTTCTTAAAAGATTTTTGCCGGATGCAGAGAAGTTTTTTTTTTTCAGACAACCTTTAAAAGTACAAAAAAGAAAAAATAGTCACATTTCAAAACAATAACTTTTTTACTGATTTGAAAAGACGGATAAAGTGGTCCAACGTCATATGCCCAGCTAGTATAGTTCAATTATGCAACATCAAAAATAAAATCATATTGTAACATTCCACATTAATGTGCAGCAGAAAAAGAATAAAACAATGAAATGATTTCATAAATTAAGTTTATTTAAAATTGAACACAAAACCTTTCATTATTGATAGCTAGCATGCCAGAAATTATAAAGCCTGTGTTTGTGAAACGAGAATGCCCCCAGCAGCATCTTTGTTAGTATAAACGCCATTTTCTGTTAAGTATGTGAGAGGTCAGGGTCAGCGTAATATTGGTATCAATGGAAAGATCTTGTCACAAGGAATACACATGTACAATATGAAAGCCCTATCACTAACCATTCAAAAATTATGCCCAATGTTAAAGTTTTTGAGAAGTACGTGAAAGGTCAAGGTTATGGTCATGAGGTCAAAAATTTTGGTATCAATGGAAAGGTATTGTCACAAGGAATACACATGTGAAATATGAAACCTCTATCACCAGCTTCCATTCAAAAGTTATGCCCAATGTTAAAGTTTTTCGGAAAACAGACAGACAAACAGACAGACGGACAGGCCAAAAACTATATGCTCCCGAATCTTTTATTCCAGGGGCATAAAAAACAAAGATTTTTCGGTTTTGCCTTTATTCACTGAAATCTATGAATTATGCTTTTGAATAGTATTGATTTCATCTCAAATACATGAAACGTACAGTTAAAATCATTTTGATCCAATATTTATCAATTCAAGTGAGTTGTGCAGAAATTGGGCCAGTTTGTTTCCAAACAAGAGCCCCAAGGGGCACAACGCTCACCTGATACCCATGCACGCTCCAACTGACATACTGACATTGAATACTGATAGTGCCAGTACCAGGATTTTAGCCCACAACCTTTCTAAAAAGATTTTTGCCGGATGCAGAGAAGTGTTTTTTTCAGACAACCTTTAAAAGTACAAAAAAGAAAAAAATAGTCACATTTCAAAACAATAACTTTTTTACTGATTTGAAAAAAACGGATAAAGTGGTCCAATGTCATATGCCCAGCTAGTATAGTTCAATTATGCAACATCAAAAATAAAATCATATTGTAAAATTCCACATTAATGTGCAGCAGAAAAAGAATAAAACAATGAAATGATTTCACAAATTAAGTTTATTTAAAATTGAACACAAAACCTTTCATTATTGATAGCTAGCATGTCAGAAATTATAAAGCCTGTGTTTGTGAAACGAGAATGCCCCCGGTGGCATCTTTGTTAGTATAAACGCCATTTTCTGTTAAGTATGTGAGAGGTCAGGGTCAGCGTAATATTGGTATCAATGGAAAGATCTTGTCACAAGGAATACACATGTACAATATGAAAGCCCTATCACTAACCATTCAAAAGTTATGCCCAATGTTAAAGTTTTTGAGAAGTACGTGAAAGGTCAAGGTTATGGTCATGAGGTCAAAAATTTTGGTAAATACACATGTGAAATATGAAACCTCTATCACCAGCTTCCATTCAAAAGTTATGCCCAATGTTAAAGTTTTTCGGAAAACAGACAGACAAACAGACAGACGGACTGGCCAAAAACTATATGCTCCCGAATCTTTTATTCCAGGGGCATAAAGAACAAAGATTTTTCAGTTTTGCCTTTATTCACTGAAATCTATGAATTATGCTTTTGAATAGTATTGATTTCATCTCAAATACATGAAACGTACAGTTAAAATCGTTTTGATCCAATATTCATCAATTCAAGTGAGTTGTGCAGAAATTGTGCCAGTTTGTTTTCCAAAAAAGCAGTGTATGTTGTATCATACCTCATGACCCAGTGAAGCCATTTGAACAAATAATTTTCAGTAAATATGATGAAATGCGACGCTTCTTGCCTATGCATATTTCAACAGGCGAGAAGGAGCGTCGCATTTCAGCATACGCTGTTCAACAACTCAAGTGGTTTCTCTAGGTTTCGCAGTTTGAAACAAATTAAAAGGCCCATGAAATTGTTAAGCTTGTCCAACTAGCAGACCTACGACATCGTTATTTACTGTTAACTAATTGTACACGGACAAGTTGTTAGCGGAGAGAGTTCATGAAATGTATCAGTTGCATTGGATTTGCCGACAAGAAGTTATTTGGTCCGATAAAAACTCATCATGTATCTATTATTTGATCAGATAAAAATTCCCAAATGTCTTATCACAGGATCCTGTCGTTTTATGAGAGAAAATATTTTATTATTCACAACCTCAGGCCTCTGTGTTCCTCTTAGAAATATTATACATACAAGATGACGAACACAGTGGCTTAAAGTTGTGAATAATAATTTATTTTCTCTATTAAAACAACAGCCTCTGTGTTCCAACATTTCATTGGAAGATTTCAGGAACTATGAACGGAATTATTTATTTTCAAGAATTTCAGATATTAAATGTCCTATGCATTCTCAAAATCCAGAGGAAGAGATTACTCCTTAGACGTTTCTTCAAGAAATCAGTCCGTAAATTACTTCATCTAAGGGAGTCTAAGACAGAGGAAATTCGAGCAAACTTTATACATGATAACAAGTATATGCAAGTGTTCCAAGTACATGAATGATAACCATTATGAAAGTGTTCCAAGTATAAAAATCTATTCCGTTTGCACTGTATCTCCTGAAATGTATCGCAGTACTACTTTGCGGTTTGTATTGCAATGAAGCGCCTAGCGGAATACGATGCGTCTTGGGGACGAAGATGAATTAATGCATATCTAGGTCATTGTCCTGTCAAATAGTTCCGATTATTTTCTTATTATTTTCAACAATTGGTGGAAAATACACACAATGTTTATCTTGAATTGTCTTCCCGTGATTGTTTACTAGATAGATGAAATAAAATTTTGAATATAGTTTAAAGTGTGTGAGACATCTACATGTGTGGAAGAATACGTGTGAAAATGGGTCCTCAGATCCAGATCATAAAATTCGAATAATTCCGGTCCGGAACCAGGTGCATGGCTTTGAAAAAATATTAAAAAAGTTGTGTACTTTTAATCTTTACGGCATTTTTTTCTATGTAATTCAAATAAAATTTCTAAACATTCAAAAGTAGTGTCAATGTGTTTAAGCCGGTACGAATTGGGAATTTTTCTCCTATTTTTGGTAAGAAAGTACTTGAAAAACTAGAAAGGTTTCTTGTTGCGGTTGCAACAAGAGTGTCTTCCTCCTATACAATTTTTGGTTTGGAAATATGAAGGACGTCACATTACATGTATTTATATTATATATTTAAGTTTTCAAATAGCAGTGACATTAAATTTTCAAACCGATAATTGTTGGTGAGCAACCATTTGATTTGGGGGGGGGGGGGGGGGGGGGGGTTAGGAATTCTATTGCCAGCCGGTAAAATTTTTTCAGCAATTTTCTGATCAGGCTATTTTTTTCAGCCATTACCAGAGTCGGAGAAAAATTTTCGCCGGTTCTTCGGGCCGGATTTACACAAATTGTCAAATGTTGTGAATGTCTGTGTAAGTTAAACTCCCCGCTGTTACAGAGTATGAGTTAATAACCGTTCCTTCAGATGTCTCTTTGCAATTAGCGAATTTCAGACAGATTGTATGATGTTTAAATAGAACCTTTTCTAGATTTTTGTGCCTATGCGTATTAGGTCTCTGGTAGATACAGCTATATGAACAGTTTGTATTTATATTAATTAATTTTTTGAATTTAAATTGTCTGGCACAAAGGGCCAGCAAAAATTTCCATATCATGCAATGTATCCTTACTTTTGCATGGTCCGGGAAAAAAATTGCCGGCCCTTTGGGCCGGAATATTTTTTTCAGCATTTTTCAGAGCGGGGATTTTTTTTTGCAAATTCTTCGAACCTGCCCCCTTCCCCCATAAAAAAGGCGAGCTCGTAGCTGTAGAACCAATTTTCTTGAGAAGAGAAATGGTAATAACAAGTTACGTTCAATATATATATATAAATACCATGAGGTTCTCGCTGTGCAGGTTCAAATTTGGACCCCCCCTTCCCTTTTTTCAAAGTTTATTTTGAATTTCCATCATGGCGACATCGTTCAATATAAACAGAACTGTTTTCGAAAAACGAGGAGAGGGAAGAATGTTATAGAAATTGTTCATCAATTTGTAAATAAACCAACCGAAAATTATGTTCGAACGTTTGCTAGAATTAGAAATTAAACTTGATGTTCAAAATATAGTTATTGAAGTTTAGAAACAGGTTTGTAGGTTAGAAATCGGAATCAAACTACCACTTTTTGTGTGTAAATTCTGGTTTGTAGCTGATCTCTTCTAAATTAATCAACTGTTTTAAAATCAAATTGTGTATATCGAAATGTATTTATGAAATGCATATTCATCATTGCCGTGAAATCGGAATTTGAAAATCTCAACACTGCTTTTCTCGAGTCGGACTCGGACTACCAATTTTAGTGTGCGCCCGATCTGTTGGCGTGAAGGTGTATCGAAATACCCAACTCAAAATTTCGATGCTCATATCTTTTCAACAGTAAGAGATAGGAAAAATCAGAAAGACTTAATAAGACAGATATATGGATAAAAAATAATAATATTGAAATTTTTAGGAAACTTCATAAGCTTAATTTTTGTTTACTATTATAAGCAAAAAAGTGTCTTCCTCCTATGAACTTCTGAATTTGGAAATATGAAGGACGGTGAAGGACGTCATCGTAATAAATCGTTACAGTGTGCATCTAGCATTTCATATCTTGCATTGCTGTCGACTTTCAAAAAGAATGGAAATTGTAGATAGCAAAATACGAGATATTTAAGCTTACAAATAGCAAAACATGAAATTTTCGGTCCTTTTGAGTAATTCGACGCTCCCGTCAAATATTTGAATCTACTAAAAAACATGATAAAAAAAAATAACAGAGACCAAAAATAAAAAAGACCAATCTAGCTTTTATTCCAAACGTAACGTTGGAGAAATTTCATTGTCCTAGCTTACAGGGTTCTTGAGAAATCGCTGATCCAATTTTCCACGGTTACGAAAACAATAGGTCTTCCGACGGAAGTCGGAAGACCTAATAACTGGGATCTGGATCCTACACGGCAAAAAATGGCTTGTTCCCGACTTTAAAAATAAAATTCTAAACAAGTATAAAGAATTTAAATAATTGAATCATATCACATGAAAGATCAATCAATAAGACATTGGAGCATGTGTCACTTGTTGAATTATCAGCTGTAACCTATGGCTCAGGTGAGCTAAAAAGGGGAAAAAAATTTTGTTGGGGTCCCGCCGGGGTTTGAAGCCACTCCCCATGGGTCCATTGGGCATGGAAAACATACATTATACCTATGTACAATCTTAAAAAATATTCCTTAAAAATCCAAAAGTGGATATCTTGACAAAATTCTTTCACTTGTAGGGTACCATGCATGAGTACCTCATACCTACAAATTGTCATGACAATCTGAAGAGTGGTTATAGAAAAGAAGCAGAAAATGTATGAAAATCACCCCCCCCCCCTTCCTTTTTACATAAGAAAAACATAGTGTAATCAAAGATTACGAAGCTCACCCCGCGGCAGCAAAATTCAATTAAAACATATCTCTAGGTACATGTATATTGGCTTTAAAAGAAAAATCGCTCAAGTGGAAACCAGACTTGTCAGAATGACAACATAGCTCGCCGGTGGCAACCATATGTAAATTGCAACAACAACAATAAAAAAGGTCTTATCACAAGGAATGCACATGTGAAATATCAAAGCCCTATCACTAACCATTCAAAAAATATGGCCAAGGTTAAAGTTTTTCAAAAGTAGGTCAATCATCTCCAAGGTCAAGGTCACAAGGTCAAAAATTTTGGTATCCATGGAAAGGTCTTGTCACAAGGAATACACATGTGAAATATCAAAGCCCTATCACTTACCATTCTAAAAATATGGCCAAGGTTAAAGTTTTTCAAAAGTAGGTCAATCATCTCCAAGGTCAAGGTCACAAGGTCAAAAATTTTGGTATCCATGGAAACGTCTTGTCACAAGGAATACACATGTGAAATATCAAAGCCCTATCACTTACCATTCCAAAAATATGACCAAGGTTAAAGTTTTTCAAAAGTAGGTCAATCTCCAAGGTCGAGGTCACAAGGTCAAAAATTTTGGTATCCATGGAAAGGTCTTGTCACAAGGAATACACATGTGAAATATCAAAGCCCTATCACTTACCATTCCAAAAATATGGCCAAGGTTAAAGTTTTTCAAAAGTAGGTCAATCTCCAAGGTCAAGGTCACAAGGTCAAAAATTTTGGTATCCATGGAAAGGTCTTGTCACAAGGAATACACATGTGAAATATCAAAGCCCTATCACTTACCATTCCAAAAATATGGCCAAGGTTAAAGTTTTTCAAAAGTAGGTCAATCTCCAAGGTCAAGGTCACAAGGTCAAAAATTTTGGTATCCATGGAAAGGTCTTGTCACAAGGAATACACATGTGAAATATCAAAGCCCTATCACTTACCATTCCAAAAATATGGCCAAGGTTAAAGTTTTTCAAAAGAAGGTCAATCTCCAAGGTCAAGGTCACAAGGTCAAAAATTTTGGTATCCATGGAAAGGTCTTGTCACAAGGAATGCACATGTGAAATATGAAAGCCCAATCTGTATTGGTTTAAAAGTTATAAGCAAGGTTAAAGTTTTTGTGCACGCGCACGCAGACGCAGACGCCGACGCCGGGGGTATGACAATAGCTCTCCGGACATTCGTCCCGGCGAGCTAAAAAGTAGGTCAAGGTCATTTTATGAAAGTTTGATCAAAGATACATCCAATATGCAAGTTTGGTACATGTAGCTCTTATACTTTGCTCAATATTAGCCTTTAAAGGCAAAATCACTCAAGCTGAAAAAGTAGGTCAAGGTCATTTTATGAAAGTTTGATCAAAGATACATCCAATATGCAAGTTTGGTACATGTAGCACTTATACTTTGCTCAATATTGGACTTTAATGGTAAAATCACTCAAGCGGAAAAAGTAGGTCAAGGTCATTTTATGAAAGTTTGATCAAGGATACATCCAATATGCAAGTTTGGTACATGTAGTACTTATACTTTGCTCAATATTGGACTTTAAAGGTAAAATCACTCAAGCAGAAAAAGTAGGTCAAGGTCATTTTACGAAAGTTTGATCAAAGATACATCCAATATGCAAGTTTGGTACATGTAGCACTTATACTTTGCTCAATATTGGACTTTAAAGGTAAAATCACTCAAGCAGAAAAAGTAGGTCAAGGTCATTTTATGAAAGTTTGATCAAAGATACATCCAATATGCAAGTTTGGTACATGTAGCACTTATACTTTGCACAATATTAGCCTTTAAAGGCAAAATCACTCAAGCGGAAAAAGTAGGTCAAGGTCATTTTCTGAAAGTTTGATCAAAGATACATCTAATATGCAAGTTTGGTTTATGTAGCACTTATACTTTGCTCAATATTGGCCTTTAAAGGTAAAATCATTCAACCGGAAAATGTAGGTCAGATGCTGCATCCGATGCATGGGTTCACCTCAGCATCCAAAGATGAATCACTGGTGCAAGTTTGGTTACTGTAGCATCGGTACTTTGTCAGATACTGAGCTACCCCAAAAACTTTAACCAGACATTGACAAAGTCATTCAACCGGAAAATGTAGGTCAGATGCAGCATCCGATGCATGGGTTCACCTCAGCATCCAAAGATGAATCACTTGTGCAAGTTTGGTTACAGTAGCATCAGTACTTTGTCAGATACTGAGCTACCCCAAAAACTTTAACCAGACATTGACAAAGTCATTCAACCGGAAAATGTAGGTCAGATGCAGCATCCGATACATGGGTTCACCTCAGCATCCAAAGATGAATCACTTGTGCAAGTTTGGTTACTGTAGCATCAGTACTTTGTCAGATACTGAGCTACCCAAAAAACTTTAACCAGACATTGACAAAGTCATTCAACCGGAAAATGTAGGTCAGATGCAGCATCTGATGCATGGGTTCACCTCAGCATCCAAAGATGAATCACTTGTGCAAGTTTGGTTACTGTAGCATCAATACTTTGTCAGATACTGAGTTACCCAAAAACTTTAACCGGACGCGGACGGGGACGCGGACGCGGACACCGGGGTTATAGCATAAGCTCATCTCAACTTCGTCGAGGTGAGCTAAAAATTCATAAAAAATCAAAAAAATAAAATTTAAGCATAAAATACATATCAAAGCATTAAGTAAGTTAAATATGATAAATATGTAGTAAATGAGTGTGTAAAATTTAAGCATAAAATACATATCATATACACTTATTGAGTTATTTAAAGAAATAGTGCAAAAATATGCATTTCTGACTAAGTCCGAAAAGACGTCAAAAACGCGTCAAAAATTTGACTTCGAAGTGGAACCAAAAATAACAACACTTCTTAAGACATCTCTCTAGATCATCCTGATGCTTTCGGTTTGTCGATACATGCTTCGGTTCTGAAGAAGAAGTTTGTCAAAGGAGGGTACCCCCCGTGACCTACTTTTGGCTGTGGTGGCACCACCTGTTGACAGATCCGGACGAAAAACAACAAAACTGGTAGGGGACCATGAGTACTTCATACCTACCAAGTTTCATCAAAATCTCTTCAGCCGTTCTGGAGAAGAAGTTTAAAATGTGAAAAGTTTACGACGACGGACGACGACGACGACTGACGACGGACGACAGACGACAGACGCAACACTATGACAATAGCTCACTTGAGCCTATGGCTCAGGTGAGCTAAAAACGTGTTTGTGAAACGTTGGCATCTTTGTCGGTAAAACAGCTGAAAACTAGTTCACATTTAGAGGTCAAGGTCACAAGGTCAAATTTGGTATCCATGGAAAGGTCTTGCCACAAGGGAGTCATATGTGAAAGCCCTATCACTTACCATTCCAAAGTTGTGGCTTAAGTTTAGATTTTCAAAAGTAGGTCAAATTCCAAGGTCAAGGTCATAAGGTCAAAAAATTTGGTATCCATGGATAGGTCTTGTCACAAGGAATACACATAGTCTAGTCAAAATAGCCTTAATTTTAGCCTAACCTCAAAGAAATTGCAATAAAAGCTTTTTTTGCCTCAACACGTCCAATTATATGTCGGCTAAGATATTACAAGTTTCTATTGACGAAATTGGTGTCAAAGTACCATTTTTGGGATAAAACCATAAAATCAAAGGACTGAAGGTCCTGAGAGATACTTCTTTTCAAAATTTATAGTCAGCAGATAAATGTTGAATCATTTTATTGTTTAGGTACTGTATTTAAATGATGATGATTTTTTTTTACATAGGATTCGAAGCTTAATAATGAAAATAAATTATTCATTTCTATGTGCTCAATGTGTTCTTAAAACAGCACAAACTGTTTATATTTACTAGAAGTGGTATACTTAAAATTACATTTTTTTCTCATGACTTAAACCTGGAGCAGTGTTTTTAATTAATTAACCCGTTTGGTTCTATAGAAACTAAAAAGACCATGCATGCTTGTCTAAATTACTGACAGTCTACCGTATATTTGATGAAAGAGCGGTTGCATGTACTAGTAGTTCCAGCGTAACTTTAAGTTTATTATTGCTGGTAATTTCCAAAAATTCTCATTTCAATTACCAGAATTTCTTATTTCTTTCAACAAAATCGTGCTTTGTTTCTACTTTCGTTTCTCATCGTTTCGTCTTAATATATGGAAGACAACTCTTATAAGTTACTCTTATCAAAAGTAATATATTATTACGCCACAAACGTGCAGTGAAAGCAAGAAATTTACTTTATATGAAATTGATTTTTTTTTTTCAAGAAGGACAATATCCTTGTTCTTGCTTTTTGCATGTGTCAGACAGCAAATTCTAAAATTAGAAAAAGCACTATATTTTGAGGTAGGTTGCAAAGCGGCGGTATCTCAATTGAAGCAGTTACTCTAACAGTAAGAGACTTCCTGAAAGGTAGTATCTTAAAAAGCACCGAAAACTGGGAAAATTGATTACTTGAAAGACGTTATGCTCCAAAAAATTATTTTTTCTTTTTAATTGTTATAAAGTATACCAACTAACATATAATTAATGTTACAATCATATAATCTGTACAAACTGTGATTTTGGGGGCAAAAACTAAAGAAGGGGAAAACAGTAAAGCTAATAGATTTTTCCTCAAACATGTATTTTCTTTTTGTAAATCTATTGAGAAGTGTACATACTCGCATATCATAACATCCGGAGCACTCTTATAAAACCAAATTGGCCATTGATAGAGAAAGAGCGAAATTTTAACTATTAAAAGAATCGCTAAAATACGTCCATTGTTAAAGATTGAACGTAGTGAATATAGCAAAATCTGCTATTTAATAGTCCACAGTGCACTTGACAGGAACAAAGTAATTCTAATTTTAAAAGACTTTAAATTAATATGTTTATTTCAGTGGCGCAATTGCCACGAGTTCGTCAACAATAAGTGAATGTTATTCATGATGCATGATGGGGGGGGGGGGGGGGGGGGGGGGGGGGGGGGGAAGATGCCACTTACATGTGAAGGTGGATTATGTTTGGCACAAGGCTAAACCCCTAAACTCCCCTTAAAACGCCCATTAAGTTTCTTTTTCTCATTTTCTCATGAGAAATGCATCATAGATCTATCAACAGTGACCACGGAATATACGCTTTTTATGTTGAAAATAGAATAGGATCATGGACAGAGAAAGGTCATTCATAATAGCTACTGTATTTGAATAAGTCTATATCACTGTCAATTAAATATCATATCCATGGCAATTGCTTTATATGCGCGAATGTAGATTTTTTTTTTCAATCAGGCGGTATGGCATTTTACCCAAATACGTGTACTTTAGGGATGGAGACGAGACGTCATCTTATAATTTTTGGAAAATTATTTTAAACAGTGGCGGGGGCGTTCGCCCAAAATTTTCCAAAACATGTATATTCTGGCCCATTTTCAGAGTGGGACCGTTAAAATAAGGACGTATCAGAGCCGCGATTTATGAAGATGACTTTTAGTTTTTATAGATATATGTGAATGTGTGGAATGAATATTTAATAAATCAAATTAATATAGAATTCCCAAACGACTAACACGTTTATTCTTCTAAAAAAAGTGTATGTTCACATGCATTTCCAATTTAGAATCTGTACACAGTGTCATGAAATTAGTGTTCAACATGCAAAAAGAGGAATATATATTTGTTCAATACTCAATTTTGAATTCATGAATTTTCATATTCAATGGGACAAATGGCCATGTTTTTTCCAGGCACTTGTAATACTCTCAAAGGAATGGAAAATGATATGAAATTTCTTATCAATTATTTCCGATGTTTTGGAAAAATATATATTTTTCAATTTCTACTGGATGGTTATTTACATAGTATGGAAATCTGTATTTATCTGTACATAAGCTGACAGTATGCTACATTGTATGACACGAGTCAAAATTGATATAAAGACGTTGTTCATTTGTCCTGCGTATTGATACACCCCAAGAGTCATTTTTCCAATGATGTTGTATACATGTACGGCAGACATATTCTCAAAATCTGCTATCTGATATAAATTCTTTTCTAAGTTTTTTTTCTATATACGAAAAATATATTTAAAACTTACCAGATCCTCCGTCCGCCACAATATATCGATTGAAAATAACCTTCAAGGGACTGTTCTTTTTAAAAAAATATTTATCATCATGTAAACCCCCGGGCAGATACAAGCTTCCCCGTTCGTTACACACAATGACTATACATGTATATATAGATCACAGATATTATGAAAATAATTTCCAATATTAAACCAAATTATTAAATGAATAAATTTAAAAAAAGGTAAGATATCGCCCGTATAAATAATTCTTCGCTTCCATGTCACTGGTCAATATGTTCAGCTCCCCCCTCCCCCCGGGTCACCTTTCTCCCCTTTTCAAACATCATCGCTAAGTAGCTTTTCATAGGTATTCTCCTCACTGGCAATATTTTTCATATCTAAACTATGATGTGTTTTCTATAACTTTTTTGATAAGTTACAGGGCCATAGCAGTGATCAGTATTGACAAGAAGGACAACTCTAGCTAGCAAATGACGTCATGACGCAGAGGAAATTCGTTCAAACACGAAAAACAAGTTGAAGAAGACTGAATTTTTTAAAATCATTATGTTTCGTGTATTTCATTTACATAAAGCAACCCGTCAGATTTAGTGCATCAACAACAGAAACTGTTTGAATTAAATCGGATAATAAGTAGAGCTGCAACGTTTCACCACGGTGCACCAAGAATCGCGATTCTTAGCTCTGACTCGAATCGCGAGTCGTTGTGGTCAGAAACGATTAGAGTCGAATAGTCTAAATAATGCAGAAAAACGTTCTAATTTCAACTTTAAAGATTCACTAATCACAGGATTCCCAATAAGAATGGTTTTAGGTGGTGATTTAGAATAACAGGTGAACCCTTCAAGTGCATTTCACATAGAAATTCGAACAGCGACTTTTGCCGAAGATCGACGAGTGCTGCCCCAAATACTGAAATGCCTCTTTTAAAGAAGTTTACCATGCAAACTGTTTAATTATCATGTATCCTTTGTGTACAGTATTGACTTTATATCCAAAGAAGGCTGTTCTGTGGAGGGGGGGGGGGTGTCTTTGCATGTACATCATTCACAGCTTTCACTTGAACTGGGATTTTATGCTTTGCTTTTAGATTCAGATGAGGTTTTCAATTAAATTTTCAAATAAATGGAAAAAAATAACGTATCCATGGAAAATTATATCCTAAATAAATCGAACCGAAAAAAATCGAATCGAGACATAAAAATCGAAATCGAACTGAATCGAGAAGTTCCCGACTCGTTGCAGCTCTAATAATAAGTCAACGCAGCACCAGAAATATCATGTTCAGTGTAAACCGTGATATTTAACGATGTTATATTTTTAGATTCTAATTAATTTATTTTCAAATTTTGAGGCACATGTACGAGGTAGAATTTTATAGAAACTTCTTGGAACATCTTTCTTTGATACATAAAACTCATAGAAACTAAAACTTGCTTTGTTGCAATTTCTTCTAGGTTAAAGTTTATTTTGACTAGACTAACATGTGAAATATGAAAGCCCTATCACTTACCATTCAAAAGTTATGGCCAAGGTTTAAGTTTTTGCGGACAAACAGACAGACGGATGGACAGACCAAAAACTTAATGCCCCCGAATCTTCGATTACGGGGGCATAAAAATATATAGACCGAGAGCAGGCCAAAATTTTATTCTTGAGTTGGTATTTTAATATATATTTTAAAATACCAACTCGAGAATAAAATTTTGGCCTGTTCTCGGTCTAAAAAATATATATCAAAAGCAACAAGCAATAAAGACATGAAATCTCTATCTGTATCAGGTAGAATTCAAACTTTATGAACTTATAGTCAAGCTGAGATCAGAACAAAACTACGGTAAAACTTCGTCCAATCAGATCGCTTATTCAATTTCAGTTGATCTTCCGGTATGCTGATTATTCAAATCATAGCCGTCCTAGTGTTTAATCGATTAACGAGGAGTTACGGGCATACATTACACTTCTAGGTTATAGAAATCAATTTAGAATTCACAAACAATCAAGCATTCATAGCGCATTTGTCTGTTGATTCTCGCAAATAGAATGCACAAATGTCGGTCAAAAGCTCTTCTGAGCTTGTGTTTACATGTCGTCTTCACCATGCTGACTTTGAATAAATCTTGTCTTGTCTTTGCACTGACTGAACACCGAGCTAAAGTTGAAACTAAAGTAAATTCAAGTAAACAAAAACTAGGTCACTGAAGAAATGGTACCTATGATATCTCTGGAAGTACGGGGAATTTTTGAGTGAAGTTTGGTGACATACGGTAGTAGATAAAATATATACTGTGTGCACGGCTCACTTCAGAAACTGCAAAAAAACACGATTTTGGAAACTTTGTAATGCAAAAATTAAAATAAAATCTATATCATTGAAAAGATCTTGAATAGAATTTTAGATAGGACGTTTTCATTGTTATATTTCAGCGTGATGTTGCCAAGTTTAACATTGAGTCTATGGAGAGCCTCACAATGTCACAGGAAAAAAATAGCATGGGAAATGGCCCACCTAAAACTTGTTTTGTCTATAAAGTTTGATTGCGTGCACTGACTATCATATTTACCGGTATATATTACTTATACCAAAATTTACAACTAAGCGAGATATATTGAAAGATATTATCAATTTCATTTAAAGTTTTGCATGATAAAATATTCAAAATAACGTTTATCCAGATTCCGAAGTGAGCCACGCAGACAGTAGGTACAATCATAGAAAGTAATCTTGCTGCAAAATCTTTAACGAATTTTTGCAAAGGTTGAAATTTAAGGGCTGGGACAATACTTCGAGTCATCGATGCATCGAAATATTTCATTTCGCCATCCAAGTATCGCTACACCCCGACGATACCTACTGTCCTGTTCACTAAATCCAGAGCACCCTGTTTGGGCAAATTATTCTGTCATCTGAAGAAGTTTGCCATAAATTATTGTTTCCGAGAATTGACCTCCTTCAGTCGTAACTGGAAATTAACTTTAACTTACCCTATCAGCTGCCTACAAACCGCAAATGAAAAAAATGTCTACAGGAAATTCCCATGTTAATTTCAAGCCGCCGCCATATTGTTCTCCGTGTCAACAATAGTAAACAGTGACGTCAACGCCTCCGACGTCACACATTTTCAGTGATTTTACTATAGAAAATCCCCGTAGACTTTTTATTTTCCCTCCTATTTCTAACTTAGCTAACGCACAGACAAAACAATGGTATTTTCTGTTATGGCTAAATGAGTACTATACAATTGATATCTTTTTGGAAGATGACATTATCATATTTTAGAGAAAACCGGGAAAACAGGGTGCTCTGGAATTAGTGAACATGACAGCAAGTTAAAATTCACAAACCAGTTCGGGAAAACTCAAAATTCTGCAACTTTGTCAAATTTGGCACCATATTGCCGAATTCAGCAACATTTCAGCAAAAAAATCAAGGCCGGAAATACAGATCTAGTGTCTGATTTACACTCAACTTTTTTCCACCTTGGAATTTGCTTACCCGTGCTATCTCATCGAAGCTTCATCGAAGGATACTTTTGATTGGGTGTCAATTTAAATCCCACCTACTTGCGTGACGTGACAATAACTACAACAGACCGACGGGTGAACTCAACTCGTTTATAATCAAAAACACAACCACGTGTCGGTGTCGTGTGCGCAAAATCTACTTATACTTTTGATTTTTTGAATTTGATATCGCGATAATATTTTTATTGAGGAGAGTCTTTTAATCCACGTTCAGATATTGGACATGACAGCCCTGCATCCGGCCTTCCCAAACGATTGTTTAGTTACACTTTGTCAGCAATCGTTGTGTGTAAATTATGAAAAAAATATATTCACATCGGTGGTATCTGGAGAGTATTTCGGCTATTACAGACAGGTCCGGGTGTAATAGGGAAAAAACAAAAAACGCAGTGTATTTATTTCAGGTGTTTTCTACAGGTAAATCAGAAAACACAGTGTTATTGTACTCCCCCTCTGTCACTTTCATCCCCCTCTGTAGCTGCTATATGCCCCTCTGATGGAAGGTGTGAAAATCGCTCAGGTGTGGAAGTTACCCTGACAAAAGGCCAGGTAGTGGCATTTATACTAGAAGGAAATATTAGATACCATTACATGTATGAAGGCTGTTTTCTGTTTATTTTTCAAAACTTAACAAACACTTGAAGTTTTAACATGTATAAAAGTGTATTTTAATTTCATAATTTAAACTTTATAATATCCACTAATTTTATAATAAATTGAAGTTTGTTATTGGACATTCAAAAACTGAAATTAAAACATGCTAAAATATAAGATAAAATTACTTTATAATTATACATAATTATCTTTTTCTTTTTCTTTTTTTTTCTTATTCTTTTTTTTTTTTACATATGGATATCTGAAAGAAAAAATATAAATAAAAACAAAACAATGATTATAAAAAAAAATTATTGTACTTTGTAATTATACAAAATTTCATTCAATTAAAGAAAAGCTTTTTAAGAATTGAAACATATTTTTCAAACATGTCAAAGAATCGATTTCAGGGTCAGTGTCCCCCCCCCCCTCATGAATTTGTCCAATACTTTCAGCCGGTAACGCTGCCTGTGCAAACAACATATACCCCTGCGTTAATCCGATTATCTGTTTAGCTTAGGTGACTTCTCAGGACAATGATTTCCCACGCCTCAGAATATGAACTAGATAAAACACGGGAATTATACATTTTAGAGTCCTCACAATTATGGCCGGGGTATTGGAGTTTGTCGTTTAAACAGTCATAAAGTGTTTGTATATCAAGTTCTCCCAGTTTTAAGTAAAAAACGTCACGATTTTTTTTTTCATAAATACTAAAGAAGGGTAAATTATTTTGCGCTCCTGTAACAGTCAGATTTTTTTTTGACTGACAACAACATTTATATCGTTACGCGATAAACTTATGACACGTGACGGTACTACGTGAATCAAGCAATACATGTAAACGTTTTCTCGTAGCGGGGGGTATGTCAATATAGAAATATACAATGTACACATGTATTTTGATAATGTAACACGTTTCATCATACATTTAATGAAGGAAAATTACGGTCTACATGTTTAAAGTACGACGGAAAATGAGATTAACGTACGTGCGTA
The DNA here is from genome assembly GCA_028142955.1 of Pinctada fucata. Taxonomy (NCBI): domain Eukaryota; kingdom Metazoa; phylum Mollusca; class Bivalvia; order Pterioida; family Pteriidae; genus Pinctada; species Pinctada fucata. The sequence continues at coordinate 2,235,536 of AP027104.1, forward strand.
GTACAGGTGGACGCCACAAAAGCCGTTTCTCTGGTAAATACAAGCTTGCTGTGGACTACAAGACGTTTAACACCTGGAACCAGGTATAAATCAATAAACACAGCGCGGTATTTATGTCTTTTAAACGACACCGTAGACTTTATCATCTTTTAACTTCCCGTCTAAATAGGACTTTTAATATAATATATTGATCTTTGAAATTTACCATCACGGACATTTCACTGACATTCAATCGTGTATTTATCCCACAGACTAGGAATTTACAGCATGGAGTACATCGGATACGAAGGGGGGGGGGGGGGGGTGTACCAATACTATGTTCTCAAAACCTGGCAAGTCGGGCTACTACGCTATTTTAGTTGGTGCCGTCTACTTCGCCGGAGATTATTAAAGTGGCGTTCAGTGAGCCGTACAGGTGTGAAAGAGAGTCGTGGTATCGACAGATATTAAATATCGAGATAAACATGATAAATAGACAATCCCCCAACACTTTACCCTTTCTTTTTTTTGTAAAATATTAGGGAATGAAAGAGAGAGTTACGTGAAATGTATTTGCGGCATCTAAATATTTCTGCAATTACATTTTTTTTCATAGAATCGAGGAACGGCGGAATAGTAAGATTTTTTTAGTGTTGTAAATGTAGAAGCAGAGTTCGTGAAATGTATTGGTTTTAGCGGATTTGCTGATAAAAAAAATTTGGGGTCCAATAAAATCGCACGTTATATCTTTTATTTGTACAGATAAAAATCCCTAAATGTCCTACATTTAATTGGAAGATTTCAAGAACTCTGCAAAACTCTACAAAAGACTACAAGACTCTACAAAATTAAACGATTAGGTCCTATTCAAAAGCAATGGTAAACTACCTACACCCCCCCCCCCCCCCCCCCTCTTTTGTTAGTCCCCTACCGGTAACGCCGAAGGGAACCCTTTTCTAAATTTTCAAGACATCTATAGACAGTCGTTATACTATGCGCAGTCAGCCAAAAAGGTGTGAAAAACAAGTTGATTGTCAACCCCTCTGCCAGAAATATACTTAGACTAGGTAGAAGATTACCGTACCTGCGTACCTGTAAAATATAATTGCATTACCGCGCCCACCCGAAACCCCCCCCCCCTTTTTTTTTAAAGAAAATCAATGGATGGGATATTCACCGTTTTTAGAACTATAAAGAAGCGGACAGTGTTGTGAGTCGGGAATTTCTGTTGGGTTTTTTTTTTTTTTGGGGGGGGGGGGGGGGGTCTGGAATAAGTCAGTACTATAGAGGATATTTTATTGTCATTCCGTATAGTTCTTTCCCCTCCTCCCTCTCTCTCTCTGAATATTCTTTCTCTTAATTTTTCAATTTCAACTTATTTGGGGTACGACGAACAAAAAAAAAAAAAAATAATAAAATAAAAAATAAAAAAAATAAAAAAATAAAAATAAAGTAAAACGAATAGAATAGAATAGAGGCCGGAAAAAGTGAATAATAACTATTCATAAAAAGCAAACAAAATGTATTGCACACGCGAACAGACTGGCCTTTTTAATACATGTAATTTTCATCGACAAATGGCCAGTAGCTCTGAATCGTCAACGTGGATAATCTTTAGAAATATTTACAATGCGTGAATGAAGTCTTTAAGACAGCGTTCTATTCTATCGTACACCCTATACTCGCAGATTAGACGCTGCCGTAAAATGACTTGTCATGGTGCGCTGATTGTACGTTGGAACATTTTTTATTTAAAGACGGATTTACAAGACAATGTTATTTCCTTAGATAAATAGATAGATAGATAGTAACCAGCGATCCGAAATTAACCAGCGACCGGAAGCTATGCATGACAGATTTTTTTTCATGAATACGTAGGTCTCGTCGGTGAAAAATTATAGCGCGTGGCGGTGTCTGGGAAACAAAGAATGAATTTTATATGGCCGGGTCTACATAAAATAAATACGATAAATTAGAGAAACAAGAGGAGAGCGATTGCAAACTCGAATACCGACTTCTTTGAAAATTAATAGATCGGAGTCCATGGCCGAACATAAAGTACAAATACACAATGTATTTATTTCAATAAAAATGTTTAAACCTAGAATTGACACGTACATTTTTTTGTACATGTATGCAAAGACGGGGTTCATCTATAAACTTTATGTATATTGTCAGATAGTTAAACTGGTAAACTGTAAACAAATCAAAATAATTTGGGCCTATTTGTATATGAAATTTTTGTTCTATTTCCAGTTACTCGATGTTTTTTTTTCTTCCTTTTTTAAAGAAATTTATTTATAAAATCAAAATAATAAGTTTGTAAGAATATGATTTTTATTTCATTTCTACTTACCCATACAATTTCTTCTTAATTTAGAAAATCATGAATAAGGATAACTTTAATTCAAATGATATAATGAATATGAATATAATTAAATATGAATAATAAAATAATAAAAATTGGGATAACTTAAATTCAATATATGAAAAAAAAAGTTTTATAAGTTTTTTGTTTTTTTTTTTTATTTCTACTGAATAAATAAAATTTTAAACAAGTAAATTTTTTAACAATAAAAATTCTTTCTTAGAAAGGTGACAATACATCTGTGTGTCCTGTATAGGTGAGGGGAGTTGTTAATTGGCTCAGGTAATAAACATCCCCAATAACACCCTACTACAGGTAAAGTCGCTCTAGGATGGCTCAGGTAAAAACACCTGAAAAACACTGTGTATTCTGATTTTTTCTGCACTGTGTTTTTTGTTTTTTCCCGATTACACCCGGACCTGTCTGCAGACAGGTCCGGGTGTAATAGGGAAAAAACAAAAAACGTAGTGTATTTATTTCAGGTGTTTTCTACAGGTAAATCAGAAAACACAGTGTTATTGTATTCCCCCTCTGTCACTTTCATCCCCCTCTGTAGCTGCTATATGCCCCTCTGATGGAAGGTGTGAAAATCGCTCAGGTGTGGAAGTTACCCTGACAAAAGGCCAGGTAGTGGCATTTATACTAGAAGGAAATATTAGATACCATTACATGTATGAAGGCTGTTTTCTGTTTATTTTTCAAAACTTAACAAACACTTGAAGTTTTAACATGTATAAAAGTGTATTTTAATTTCATAATTTAAACTTTATAATATCCACTAATTTTATAATAAATTGAAGTTTGTTATTGGACATTCAAAAACTGAAATTAAAACATGCTAAAATATAAGATAAAATTATTTTATAATTATTCTTTTTTTTTTTCTTTCTAATATCCATAATTATCTTTTTCTTTTTATTTTTTTTTCACATATTGGACATTCAAAAACTGAAATTATAACATGCTAAAATATAAGATAAAATTATTTTATAATTAATTATACATAATTATCTTTTTCTTTTTTTTTTTTCTTATTTTTTTTTTTTTTTTACATATGGATATCTGAAAGAAAAAATATACATAAGAACAAAACAATGATTATAAAAAAAATTATTGTACTTTGTAATTATACAAAATTTCATTCAATAAAAGAAAAGCTTTTTAAGAATTGAAACATATTTTTCAAACATGTCAAAGAATCGATTTCAGGGTCAGTGTCCCCCCCCCCCCCCTCATGAATTTGTCCAATACTTTCAGCCGGTAACGCTGCCTGTGCAAACAACATATACCCCTGCGTTAATCCGATTATCTGTTTAGCTTAGGTGACTTCTCAGGACAATGATTTCCCACGCCTCAGAGTATGAACTAGATAAAACACGGGAATTATAAATTTTAGAGTCCTCACAATTATGGCCGGGGTATTGGAGTTTGATATATATTTTATGTCGTTTAAACAGTCATAAAGTGTTTGTATATCAAGTTCTCCCAGATTTTAAGTAAAAAACGTCACGATTTTTTTTCATAAATACTAAAGATGGGTAAATTATTTTGCGCTCCTGTAACAGTCAGATTTTTTTTTGACTGACAACAACATTTATATCGTTACGCGATAAACTTATGACACGTGACGGTACGACGTGAATCAAGCAATACATGTAAACGTTTTCTCGTAGCGGGGGGTATGTCAATATAGAAATATACAATGTACACATGTATTTTGATAAAGTAACACGTTTCATCATACATTTAATGAAGGAAAATTACGGTCTACATGTTTAAAGTACGACGGAAAATGAGATTAACGTACGTGCGTAGTAGAGGTGGAAGCCACAAAAGCCGTTTCTCTGGTAAATACAAGCTTGCTGTGGACTACAAGACGTTTAACACCTGGAACCAGGTATAAATCAATAAACACAGCGCGGTATTTATGTCTTTTAAACGACACCGTAGACTTTATCATCTTTTAACTTCCCGTCTAAATAGGACCTTTAATATAATATATTGATCTTTGAAATTTACCATCACGGACATTTCACTGACGTTCAATCGTGTATTTATCCCACAGACTAGGAATTTACAGCATGGAGTACATCGGATACGAAAGGGGGGGGGGTGTACCAATACTATGTTCTCAAAACCTGGCAAGTCGGGCGACTACGCTATTTTAGTTGGTGCCGTCTACGTCGCCGGAGATTATTATTAAAGTGGCGTTCAGTGAGCCGTACAGGTGTGAAAGAGAGTCGTGGTATCTACAGATATTCAATATCAAGATAAACATGATAAATAGACAATCCCCCAACACTTTACCCTTTCTTTTTTTGTAAAATATTAGGGAATGAAAGAGAGAGTTACGTGAAATGTATTTGCGGCATCTAAACATTTCTGCAATTACATTTTTTTCATGATATTTTTTATAATAAAATAGCGAATATTACGTCGGCGCTTCGGGCCGGTAATTTTGGGTTTGTTTTTTTTTCGATATGCTTTTTTAATTTAAAAAAAAGTAAGAAGGTGGCGGAAACGAGGAATGGCCAGGCCTAAAACGGCGGAATAGTAAGATTTTTTAGTGTTGTAAAATTATTGTAGAAGCAGAGTTCGTGAAATGTATTGGTTTTAGCGGATTTGCTGATAAAAAAAATTTTGGGTCCGATAAAATCGCACGTTATATCTTTTATTTGTACAGATGTCCTACATTTAATTGGAAGATTTCAAGAACTCTGCAAAACTCTTCAAAAGACTACAAGACTCTACAAAATTAAACGATTAGGTCCTATTCAAAAGCAATGGTAAACTACCTACACCCCCCCCCCCTCTTTTGTTAGTCCCCTACCGGTAACGCCGAAGGGAACCCTTTCCTAAATTTTCAAGACAAAATTTTATAGACAGTCGTTATACTGTGCGCAGTCAGCCAAAAAGGTGTGAAAAACAAGTTGATTGTCAACCCCTCTGCCAGAAATATACTTGGACTAGGTAGAAGATTACCGTACCTGCGTACCTGTAAAATATAATTGCATTACCGCGCCCGCTCGAACCCCCCCCCCCCTTTTTTTTTAAGAGAATCAATGGATGGGATATTCACCGTTTTTAGAACTATAAAGCAGCAGACAGTGTTGTGAGTCGGGAATTTCTGTTTTTTTTTTTTGGGGGGGGGGGGGGGGGGGGGGTCTGGAATAAGTCGGTACTATAGAGGATATTTTAATGTCATTCCGTATAGTTCTTTTCCCCCTCCCTCTCTCTCTCTCTCTCTCTCTGAATATTCTCTCTCTTAATTTTTCAATTTAAACTTATTTAGGGTACGACGAACAAAAAAAAAATCAAATAAAAAAATTAAAATAAAGTAAAACGAATAGAATAGAATAGAGGCCGGAAAAAGTGAATAATAACTATTCATAAAAAGCAAACAAAATGTATTGCGCACGGGAACAGACCGGCCTTTTTAATACATGTAATTTTCATCGACAAATGGCCAGTAGCTCTGAATCGTCAACGTGGATAATCTTTAGAAATATTTACAATGCGTGAATGAAGTCTTTAAGACAGCGTTCTATTCATCGTACACCTTATACTCGCAGATTAGACGCTGCCGTAAAATGACTTATCACGGCGCGCTGATTGTACGTTGGAACATTTTTTATTTAAAGACGGATTTACAAGACAATGTTATTTCCTTAGATAAATAGATAGATAGATAGTAACCAGCGATCGGAAATTAACCAGCGACCGGAAGCTATGCATGACGGATTTTTTTTTCATGAATACGTACGTCTCGTCGGTGAAAAATTATAGCGCGTGGTCTGGGAAACAAAGAATGAATTTTATATGGCCGGGTCTACATAAAATAAATACGATAAATTAGAGAAACAAGAGGAGAGCGATTGCAAACTCAAATACCGACTTCTTTGAAAATTAATAGATCGGAGTCCATGGCCGAACATAAAGTACAAATACACAATGTATTTATTTCAATAAAAATGTTTAAACCTAGAATTGACACGTACATTTTTTTGTACATGTATGCAAAGACGGGGTTCATCTATAAACTTTATGTATATTGTCAGATAGTTAAACTGTAAACAAATCAAAATAATTTGGGCCTATTTGTATATGAAATTTTTGTGCTATTTCCAGTTACTCAATGTTTTTTTTCTTCCTTTTTTAAAGAAATTTATATATAAAATCAAAATAATAAGTTTGTAAAAGAATATGATTTTTATTTCATTTCTACTTACCCATACAATTTCTTCTTAATTTAGAAAATCATGAATAAGGATAACTTTAATTCAAATGATATAATGAATATGAATATAATTAAATATGAATAATAAAATAATAAAAATTGGGATAACTTAAATTCAATATATGAAAAAAAAAGTTTTTTTTTTTTATTTCTACTGAATAAATAGAATTTTAAACAAGTAAATTTTTTAACAATAAAAATTCTTTCTTAGAAAGATGACAATACATCTGTGTGTCCTGTATAGGTGAGGGGAGTTGTTAATTGGCTCAGGTAATAAACATCCCCAATAACACCATACTACAGGTAAAGTCGCTCTAGGGTGGCTCAGGTAAAAACACCTGAAAAACACTGCGTATTCTGATTTTTTCTGCACTGTGTTTTTTGTTTTTTCCCGATTACACCTGGACCTGTCTGTAAATAGTAAACAAAACAAATTTGCCACTTGACCAATCAGGATGACGGATACAAAGCGTTCGTGAGTACATTTAAATTGCCGTGCGCATTGACCTGGCAAATTCCACGGTGGAAAAAAGTTGAGTGTAACATTGGGTGTAATGGGCAACATTTTTATTGCTCTACAGATTTTTTTCTCAATTGCTCAAAAACATGTAGAATGGTCAATTATTCAAGAAACTGGCAGCATTTACATGCCGATTTTTCTAGTGTAATGCTGATTATCAGGGATTTTTTTAGGGTCTGTAGGGGGCCGAAATTCGGCCCCATTCCCAACGTCAAAAAGAGGTACTTTTTCCCAATTTTAGACCTAAAAATTCCCAATTCAATCTTTTCTCCAAAACGAGAAATTCATTTCCGATTTATGTATCATTAACAGAAAGTAAAGCGAAAGTAGAACAAACATGTTGTGTTAGTTTAACTCGAGGAAGGATTCAAAATATAGACAATTGATATGATAAGGGATAATTTGCATGAATATATCTTTCTGTTGTTTGAAATTCCTTTCCCAATTTAGGTTAAAATGTTAAAAAATTCCCAATTTCATAGGCCCAGGCCCCTGACGTCAGGGGCTAGAAAAATCCCTGTATTCAGTGAAAAGTTGCTGAATTCGGCAACCTAAAGTTGCCAAATTCAGCAATGAGTGGTTAAATTTGACAACGTTGCCGAATTTTGAGTTTTCCCGGAATGAAACAATTGGTGTGATTTTTCCGGATTTTTTTGTCTGTCATACCAAAAACGAAAATAACTTTTGAAGAAAAGTTTGGAGAAAGCTAGCGTTGAATAAATATAACATGTTGAATACAAAAAGCTACTTATCTTATGAATATAAATACATGTACTATCAAATAGCTTTTTGAGAAGGTTTTATCAATTTACTTACTGTCCGCGCAGCTCACTTCAGAAATCGGAAAATTGAAGTTTTCTCTACTTTATCAGCGTATTTTCCGGTTAAATTTATATAAGGGGATAGATCTCAAACTCTCATAACTAACGGTATATGATATATGTCTGTACGACTAATACTACACTCACAGTGAAAGGAAATAATTTTAGATTCGAAGATTTCTATCTTAATTTTAGCGCGACGTCGTGGATGTTCTCCATAGACTCATTGTTAAAGATCGGCGACGTCGCACTAAAATTAACATAGAAAAATCCCTATCTAAAACTATTTTCTTTCACTGTGAGCGTAGTATTGGTCGTACAGACAAATATCATACACCGTTAGTTATGAGAGTTCGAGATCTATCTCCCTATAAAAATTTTAAACACAAAAATTGACGACAAAGAAGAGAAAACTTCAATTTTCTGATTTCTGAAGTGAGCTGCACGGACAGTAGTATCACGATACTGTACATATCGTATAGGATGTCAGGTATCATGATACAAATCGGATGTGCTGGGTGCAGTATGGTCCCAGCCCTAGTTGAAATTAGAAATTTGACATTTGTGTATCTCCAAGATATTGGCCTTAAGGATGGTGACTCATATAATAAGGAGTATTAAACTTTTTATAAAAATGGGCCACATATGAAGAACAATTCTCATACTTTAATTTTACATATCGAAATATCAAGGTCGGTGTTGAAAATTTCGAGATATAGCTAAAAATAGATTAAGGGAATTTCTGTTGCTATTTTTAGACAAAAAAACACCCATTTCCAGAAAAGCACTAGTAACTGAGCAAAGAATGTTATTATGTGATTTTTGAAATTTTTAATGAAAAGAAGACATTTTTCTTCAATAAAAAACATATTTATGAAAGAAAATAACTTTAATTTAGGAAAGTAGCGTCCTTATCAATTTAATGTAAAAAAATGTAAAAATTCGTAAAATTATCATTTTTTGCCTATAAAATTCACTTCAAAGGAGTATTAAACTTTTTTTCTATTTATGACAGAAGGAATATATAAATCTTGATCTTTCAATTGATATATAAAAATACATAGGTCGGTGTTAATATAAGAGCAAGATAAAGCGTTGAAAGAAGCTTTCATGTCCATGATGACGTCATACCTAGATTTTATATATATAAATCATAGCGTCGAAACATTTCAATAAATGACGTTCATATCATAGAATCTTATTCATTTTCATTTAAACAAATATGTATTCCTGTAGTAAAGTCTCATTAAAAATTGACTCAACACGAAAATTGTTCTCGAAGAATGGGCAATATCATATTAGTCAGTGTCCATTGTGTAAATTGCTGGGAAATAAAGCAATTCGTCGCATTATAAGCTAAAACCTACCTGTTTTACTGACCTATTTCCGATCGAAATGTTAGAGAGACGATGTTTTATTTCCCTTATATATGTAGAATACACACTTCGATTTAGATTTTCGTAAGCTTTATAAAAACTGTGTATTTTCGCTAAGTGTTGAACGAAGACGTCGTATTCAGTGAAAGACTTATAATATAATAATGGCGTAGCTCTGCCTGAAAAGGGGGGCACAACATCCCAAAATTTCTAACAAGCCAAAAAAAAAAAAAAAAAAAAAAAAAGAAAAAAAAAAAATGGGGGGGGGGGGGGAATTAAAAACAAATATGGGGGTTTCATGTTCTGTATACACAAATTTTAACATTTCTGGTGCAATTCTAAATTTTTGAGTACATGAAAAAATGTCTGGCGAGCGGTAGCTAGCCAGGAATTTTTTTTAGCAAAATATTGATCTATCAGAAAATACTTTCTATACCCTCTATCATTAACAAGTACATATAATAATATTCTATATAGTTTGAGTTAAATGTCTTCATATACATTGATAAAGTAATATGTATATAGGATGGATCAGAATAGCTAAATTATTCAGAAAGTCTATAAAGAAATGGCGAGCGGTAGCGAGCCAAAGAAAAATTTTGAAAATTGACCGAAAAATTGTAGATTTATGGTACAAAATGTTGCTATTTTAAACAATGTTAATGCATCATAAAATTTTGTGATTGAAAAGTGGGGGGGGGGGGGGGGGGGGGGGGGGCACAAAGATGGTTTCAAAGTGGGGGGCATGTGCCCCCGCTGCCCCCCCTTCTCCTACGCCCTTGTATAAGACTTACTCAGCAACATAAAATTATAAGATTCCTGTCAAAATATCAAGAAATGAATTTCAGTGGTGGATCTAGATTTGAAAAAAAAAACGGGAGGGGGTTCGTAGTGCAGCTATTAAGGATACTGCTCATAGAAAATCTAACAAACAAAGAAAAAGAAAAGCGCTGGGCATAAGCCTTTCCTCCTGCAAGTAACGTAAAATGGCGTGGATGTTTACTCTTTGGTTTCAAACAGTAACCGGCGTCGGAGAGTAGCGATCAAGAAAATATGAAGAAATGAAGTATTGATTCTGTTTAGATTGTCCCCGGTTTTCTATATAATCCAAAATACAAGGCAAAACCTCAATAAATTCTTCTTCCGCCTCAAATTTTCCCGCCCAGCAAATTTCTGTAAAACGATTATCTTAATATTGAAAAAATCTTAATTATTCAAAATGGTACATGTTGTAGAAGTCCTTAAAATATGATTGCCCCTCCACATAGGACTATCATCTGATGATAAGATCACAATTAATGTTTTTATGTCATTCCCACGCATGAATTTTACATTACTAGCTAGAATTATATCTTGAAATTTGTATTTTTCTCTATGTCATCGTAATAAGTGAGCATGGGGAAAGGGAGGGAGTGGGGGGAGGGGGGTTACAGGATGACTTCTGCCAGCCGTTTTTTTTCAGCAATTGTAAGAGCCGGATTTATTATTTTTTTTTCGTCGGCCCTTCGGGTCGGTTTATTTTTATATTTCTTTAATTTTCCAAATGTTGAAAATTACTCTTTTAAAAGTTTATATCATTCAGCGCAAAATTTCGGCCACAAGATGTATAAAATATCAAACACGGAGTGAGTATCTCTATATGTTGGAAGACAGAAGGGGGGGGCTATTTTCATGATTCCTTCTGGCCAGAATCTTTTCCCCCTAAAATATCCGTCCGGAGATTTTTATTTTTGCAAAGTACGTCTTCCTGCCGCCTCCTCCCCCCCCCCCCCCCTTTCCATAAAATCACATGGCTGTTCCCTAAGATCAATTCATGAGAACACCTGTACATTGATAGATTGATTGACTGATGGTAGGTACCATAATAGACGGACTAAACAGTCGCCCCCTCTCTCTTTATCTTTATCTATGCTAAATCTAGGACCTTGGGGGGGGGGGGGGGGGGGGGGGGAGGTTTCGCTTCTTGCATTCCACTTTCCATCTGGCCAGACCCCCATATGAATAAATTGCTTAGTTATTATTCAAGACTCGAAACACATACGTATTATATGTTTATGATATAATGAATCCATTAAAACATAATATTAAGCAAAGCGTACCGAAAAGAAAGTTTACAGCTTCAACATAAAAAAATGTATTCCAAATCAATAAGTTTGGATGAAAAGGGGGGGGGGGGGGGGTTAATTTGCCACGATGTTGGAAACCAGCATATAAATGACTGCACTGATTTGGCCCTCACCCAGGCAATACCAACCTTCCGGAGAGTTTGTCATAATAAAACCTACAATCTATTTTTAACACCTCACTGAAGATCGTAGGGGAAGGACGGGATGGGGAAGGGGGGGGGGGGGGGGGGGCACTTACGCTCATGAGCGTACATGTATATAATAGATTTATAAATATACGTCCCTGTTACGCCCAATCCCATCCAGTTCTCTGGAAAAAAATACGGTAGGGTGATATTGAGAGATTGCAAGGATTCTAGGAATCGTCAAACACGTACAAATGTATATATTTACTCGAACAAGGTACGTTTTTCACTAGAGAGAGCGACATTGAAACAAAATTCTAAATTAGACTATGAACATTCATATGTACAGTCCTAAATCGAGCATTCTAGCGTTTTATCTTATGCGACATCGCCTGCGTTATAACGTCATGCGTATGACGCGATGACGTTCGAATCGTCTAATACGTTGCGCAGTGCTATGTGCGCACACGTGATGAGTCACCATCGTTAAACAATACACAGGTCATACACATACGCACGCGCATACCATGCGCTTTTACGACCTGTGGTGTAACACGAGTAAATTCGGGCAAATTACTCATTTACATGAATTTGTACATTGATTAAAACATACCTCCGGTGGGAGCATAGCTCCTTGGTGAGACATTGGGAAACAGGCAGAGGCTGTTAAATTAATAAGCAAGGAATCGTTGATTTCATTCGTCACATTGTTCCACGAAACTGAACGCAGCCATTTCCCTTTTTCATTGGTTAAAGAAAGTCACGTGAGCTTACAGGACAACTCTGATTGCGCTCTTTCAGTACAAGAAAGTTGTCATTGAAATGAGTAGTTTTGGGAGAAAAAAATCTTTTTCATTCCAAAATAATTGAAAATAGTAAAAATTTTATAAATTTTAAATGAATGGTGATTTAAAAAATCTGAAAACGGGAAGATTAAGATATAGTATTTAGATCAAATATGCTTTATGTTCCATTTCTGACTCTTTTCATACATTTTTTTCTGGAGGGGTTGAACAATTTTTTTTAACTTTCACAGAAATCATAATTTCTTCTTGCAAATAGATCTCCAGATTGCTTATGATTTAGAAAATTTTAAAAAGTCTCAGCTGTCAAGAGACACAATATTTTGTAGTGTAGGCTTTGTTGCAAAAGCCTAGGATTATTGTTTTATGTTTTCAATTTTAAAATACCTAATTTCTGTACACTTATTTAAGTAAAGGCAACGCAAGTGCAACATCTGTTCTATACTATCAGCAAAATGATTTTAAAGTCAAGTCCATGGTGATTTAAAATCAAGTCCATAGTTACCTTTAACCTTGAAATCAATAGGGAACATCCTCACCATAGGGAACATTTGTTGAAAGTTTGGTGATCCAATGATGATTGCTTTGACTTCTATGCTGTCCACAGTGACCTTGACCCTTGACATTGAAAATCAATTGGGTTAATCCTCTTTCCATGGGTAACATTTGTGGAGGGTTTGATATTTCTATGATGATTACTTTGTCATTAAAGCTGTTCACAAGGATTTAAGTCCAAGTCCAGTGACCATTATCTTGAAAATTAATAGGGTTCAATCTTTTTCCATAGGGAAAATCTGTGGAGGGTTTGATGTTTCCTATGATGATTACTTTGTCATATGACCTGTTCACAAGGATTTAAGCCAAAGTCCAGTGACAATGAAAATCAGTAGGGTTCATCTGTGGAAGGTTTGATGTTTCCTATAATGATTACTTTGTCTTCTAGGCTGTTTACAATGATTTGAAGTTTCAGGTCACAGTGACCTTGAGCTTTGACCTTGAAAATTAATAGGATTCATCCTCTCCCTATAGGACACATTTTTGGAAGGTTTGATGTTTCTACGATGATTACTTTGTTTTCTTGGCTGCTAACTTCACAAGAATCCGGACACAAAGACACACGACCCACTGCAGTGAGATCTTTGACACTGAAATTAGTAAGGCCAATACTTTACATGTGCTCAAAATCAAGAGAAATTTGAGTATTCTAGATTCATAATATCCTTCTTTTTGACCTTTTACCTCAAATACTGAAATTTGATTTGGGTTATCCTGATTCTGCCAGAACTCCTCATTAAATTAAATTTCTAAAGACTATGTAACAATGATAATCAACAAGTTGAATTTCTTTATTTTTGTATACAACTGATCATGATGATGATATGAAAATAAACAACAATAACATATTGCTAATTAAAAATGGATATAATCAATCTACAAATCAAAATGACAGGTGAAACTCAGAATTTCTACAATGACCAATATTCATCTTACTTTCAAGGTTTAAAAAAAAGAGCTTATAAAAAAATTTTTAAATAAAAATACCGTACCAATATCAATTCTAGATACCGTAGTCAACACTAAAAGAAGAAATATTGCAAATTTAAGAAATGCACAACTTCAAATATATAGTCAATCTAATTTCTATTGGGCATTATGAATTTTTTAAAATAAATTAAGTTTTGAATTTATTTAACATTTCTTCACTTAATGCAATTCCTAATGTTTAAAAACTTAAATATCAAACATGGTAAAAGTAAGAGGATTTTTGAAGGTATGAAAGTAAATGGAATGATCGGGTACAATGTACACATCAATACTGTAGCTGCTAGTTAATTCTGGAATGTTTATCAATCTATGTTAGTACAATATCACACTTATTCCAAAAAGCCAATATTCAATACAAAATACAAAACAAGGTCAAATATTCTAAGTACGAAAATCAATGGATTATACTCTCTGACATGATATCCACATTTGGCTTTGCACTCTGCTAAACGTACTTCTTTGGTAAATTTTATAGTAACGGTGGAATACAGAACAGGAAGGATTTTTTTTTTCGGTACCATAATCATGGATTAATTATCAAGAAATGACGAAAACTTTTTTAAAAATATGTTATCATGAAAGATGAAAAGGACTACCCATGATGCATAAGTTATCTGAGCTTTTGAACAGAATCATGACCATCAACAGCTAATAACAAACCGTTCTTTCACTTTTGTTTCAAAACTTATGATTGACAATTTAACTTGAATGAACGATGCATACATAAAGGTATGAATTAGGTTAAGGTCAAACATCTAAAATTATGACCGAGGTTAAAAGGTACATGTATTAACAGACAGGGAGGATAATGGCCACTGTCAAAGCAATCTGCAGGTATCAAACTGTGATACTGTAAAACACACTGAAGATACATGTAGCTACAAAAATTCCAATGAAATAAGTGAAATAACAGATCGAATACTACATGTTTGTACATGTAACAGTTGCAAAGCCAATGAACACGATTGTATATGCAGAAATGTAATATTAATCATAATAAATATAATAATAAAGAGCAGAAATTGCACATGAAACCAACATACTTGTATATATAGTGAAGATGCCTGTACAAGTATATGACGAAAGATATTATAATGTATGAAGAGTTAAAGGAAAATTATGTTTATATCAGAAAATGAATCAAAATTCAATGTGCGTACAGTTAGCGTAAAATGAGATAATTGGTGATTCCAAACTATAATATTATTTACATGGCTTACAATGATCTCTCTATATAGTATACAAGACTACATGTATACACAGGCTTGCTGTAATAGTATGTTCATCAAAATGTGAAAAATAGTGCAGAATTTGGCACCCACTGTGTACGAAAATGTCCAGGTAGTAATGGTCAATGGTATCATTCACAAAATCCATCATATCTGTATACATTATTAACATCTCAGTTTACATTTTCTTGTATATTATCATATAATTCAAAGACATTTTCTTTGATGATACAATACAATCCAATGTCTAAGTTTACACTTTTCCTGTATATTACCATATACTGTATAAGTAGAATCATTCGCTAGTACGTTCTTTCACGTTCTTATTAAAGTAAACCCTTTCCCTTGGACAATAATTAGCGGATCCACTCCTGATGCCATTCAATAATGCATTTTGCATTTTAAATCACCGAGACAAACTTTCGCAGTACAAGACAGACTGCGAAAGTAACGGAGATTAATCACACAGCGAATGATTCTAAGTATACATTAATTTAAAGACATCTTCTTTGATGACATACATTAATTCAAAACATAATTCAAGGTGATATGTATTATTGATTTGTGAACAATAACGCAAGTAAAAAAGCCGATTCCTGATTTTTTTTAAATATGGAAGAATATTAACATTGGTGAGAAAAGAGAATATATAATACATGTATATAATTTTCAAACATACATGTACATCTACATTCTAAATTTATAAGGCAAACAAATTCACTGTGTTGCATCTTAATTTCACTGAGCTATTGGGACTTGCCTCTCTCAATGTTATACATGTATATTAAATACTAAACAACAAGTAAGTGCTGAACCCCCAAATGCCTCACATTGCACGTCGTAGAGGACTTTCTTATCAAATCATAATCAAACTGTCAATTTGCACCTAATACATGTAGGTGTGACTTATTTTCAATCCCTCACAAGTTTGACATTGCTATATGATGCCCTGAAATTTCAAACAATCTCTGATAAAGAAAAGAAAGTTGGACTTTTAAAAGAAATAATGCTAAAGTTGATGTCTAAGGCACACAATTTCTATTGATGAACGTAAAATTTTGATGTCAGATAAAACATTTTGAGTACATGTACATCTTTGTTCAGTCACTTGCCCAAGTCAACTAATTCATCATAATGAAAGAAAATAACCTACATGTGAAAAAAATAACAATTTATGAAAAGAAAGACATATGTACAACCTTTTTCATAAAGCTTGAGTTGAAATATGTTCTAAATTGAAAAAACCTACATAATGCAATCAAATTTTGGGAATTTTGATGCATACGGGCTTATCTTATGGCACAATAAATAAAATGTAAATCAATGACAGAGAGAATAGCTAATTTATTTAATTTTATAAAATGAAAAGGTAAAACAAATTCTATAGAAAACATGTACATTCTTGGTAAGGAAAAAAAATTTGAAAGAAAACAAATTTCCGAAAGAATTTTCTTCTACAGTTTATTATTGAATTTCGACAATACTTCCATTAGCCTAAAAAAGGGGGGGGGGGGTCATCTGCAAAGGTAAACATAATCAAAATTATATTGAATGGGTGAATGGGACTTTTGTAGAATTATTATGCCATTCTATGGCTGGTGCTTTCAAAATGGCTTTTTTTTTACAAAATGCATGTCTACATTTACAAATGCTGTAGCAAAAAAGAAATACTGAGAAGTAGGGAAAAATATTACAAAAATGTAAAATGCTACAATAATAAATCATCACAACCTCACATCATAATCTGTACAATAACAAAACTTTAAACTTGCTGTACATGTGTATATTAAGACAAAATTCACACCTGGTGTAGACTTGAATAAGACAAAATTTACACCTTCTGTTCATGTGAATGAAACAAAATTCACACTTGTTGTACATGTGAATAAAACAAAATTCACACCTGTTGTACAAGTGAATAAATCAAAATTCACACCTGTCGTATATGTGTATAAGATAAAAGATATTTGACACTTTGTGAGGAATGACTTTGAAAAGAGATTCTCTTTTCTACAGAGGAGAAAGGAAAGTGTAAACATCATCTTTAGACCATAGATTAAGAAAAAATATATTTCCCCAGAATATAGTTGAAAGGGAATGTAGAAGACATTTTATTCCTATCAAATACAGTACTTCAGCAAAGACATTCTCTGGGGAAATGGAATAAATGCCTTTCATACTTATGACACAGAGAAAATATAAATACAAGAAGAAATCTATGTTTTTGCCATACCACGTCAAAAAAAAAACTCCGCAACTTATTACACAAAAACCATAATTTTCACTTCTAAAAATAGATTGATTAAAAGAAATAAGCAATGAATTATAAAATACCTTTATGGTTATCTAGATTACTTGTAGTTCAGATTAAACCTTAAAACTTTATACTTTAAAGAATATAACAGATTTTAAATATAGAAAATCTTGTATCCTGTGATTATATTTTGTACTATGGGATAAAACAGTTACATTGTACACTGAATTTGTTTCCACCATAAAAATGCAAAGGGTGAAAAGTCTTCACTCATCAAAAGGCACATACACATGTAAAGATTTAGGCAGAATGCCATACTCTGATGCATATTCAGAGTTAAAGTTGCCCTCTTTTTTTGCAGACATATAACATTCAATGAATTTTCTGCAAGCAGTCGTGAAAACCTTTAATTATTTTCCAACGTACAAGAGGAATTTAGCAGTGTACAACTCCGTGCTTTCAGGCTTTCCTTTATTGAAGTTTGACGCCCAGGCGACACATTTGATATCAATGTAACGATTAAACATTACTGTGAATTGTACCATCACTGCTGGCGTAATGTATTTGTCTGACATTTTGGGAAAGAAGGCTGTGGGGAAGCCACTAACAGGTTGGTACTCGATATTGTCTTCTGGCTTGCCAGAGGGCGATACAAAATGGTCTGTAGATATATGATTCCTATCTGCTTGAGTCTGTAGGTAAAATTATTAGACTTTAGAATGAAAAACTCACAATGAAAGTGACTATTAGCCAAAATATCTTAAATAATTAATTGCAGCGGAAAATTAAATGATTGTGGCATTTGATACAGACTATAGTGACAGGCTTCATTGGTACATGTAGCAGAATCTATTAAGTTGCATCAAAATCCCTTCATGCATTCAAAATAAGTAAATGAATATTCCAATTTGCACAAGGATGGCAAATACAGACTTTAATACCTGCCGATTAGAGCTGAGAGGAATGGGGAAACTTTTTCTTTTTTTCTATGCTGATTTTTTTAAAAAGAACATTTACATAATATTTTTTAACTATTCACAATTCTTTATTTAAGAAATGACTGTCTTACTTTGGGTGTTCATGGTAGTATAATTCTGGTTGGTCACGTGCAAATTCCGAGAATCGTGAAGCGATTCTCGGAAAATTTGCAGGTGTCCAACCAGAATTATACTACCATGAACACCCAAAGTAAGACAGTCATTACTTATATTTCCATTTGTACTAAATATCAGACACCCCGTTTAGCATTAATAATGAGCCTATTGCATGTTATAACGTCAAAAGTATCTGAACGTTGGTAAATTCTCCGTACTTTCAAAACTAAAGCGTGACGTCATAGTAGGCAACCAGAATTATAGTTTATAAATCCGCTTGCCTAACGGGCGCTTAACATGGGGATTCCTCTGCAATGGAAATATAATAGCTATAAACATAAAATCTTTTTAAATTCTTGGCTTCAGATACTCACCACCCCATCGCATGACAGCCCTACATGTGTACTTGACCATCGGGATTTCAGAATTTTACTTGCAACATCCGATTCTTTTTCAAATGGAATGGGCTTCATAGTCTCGTCCTGAAAAATTTCAATGCAAAAAATAAATTCAATCAACACACTACTCACATATTTAAAATTATTATCACTTGTGTACATCATAGTATTTACATATATCAAGGAACTTACTTGATCCATAAAGAAATGGAATATCTTTTTTCTTACTAAGCGACGTTTAAAACTTACAAACATTCTTTGGTCACTACTCATGCTACTATGGATAAATCAAAGGAATCAAAATTGCAAAGAGGCACATACATGTATTTTCGTACTTATGTACAAGAATTTGAAGAAACAGATAAAAGGAATAAGCAACAGTCAGAGGTAAAATCAAATCGTTTTACAGACCCAAGAGAGCATATCAGAAGAATCTTTTTGATGTACATTCAACTCGTAAAAAAATTGAATCAATAAATTTGAACCAAAACTAGTTCTAATGCAAAGATCTGTAGTCCTTTATAAAGTTAAAATGATGCATGTACATGCAGTACAAACTACACATATTTCTTACCAACTTAAGTGACAGTAAAATGCAAGGTCTACCAGCTTTAAAACCAAAGTTCTTTTCTCGTGTGCATTCTTCTCCAAATTGAGAGACAGGAAACTTGCAAGCAAAGTTCTTAGAAGGAGTTGTGCCATTGGAACAATCTATCAGGTGACTGTCACTTTGTTTAACGTCGCTGTAATCTGAAAATTCATGATTTGAATTCATAAATGAAATAAATTTGTTAATAGTACATTCTTAGGTATGGCATATTTGTCATGTGTGCAGAAAAGCTCTTAAATGTTTTAGGTCAAAGTGAAAACTTTATTGTTTTCTACACACAATGCATTGATATTTTCTGAATTCATGTTCTTTCTAAGCATGCAATAATAATGTACACAATGAACCGTAGATACTGTGCATAATAAAATAACTAATACATGTACTATTCATGAATATTAACTCATGCAACAAATACATGTAACGTTAATGCTATCTTACCATCCATGCTTCTTCTAAGTATATTGACGTAATCTCTATAAGTTTCAAATACAACTGGATCAAACTTGATCATCGTGGATGGAGTTTTCTGTGGCTCATAGAAAAGTCCTGTAAAAACATAACAAATAGTAAAATAATAATACATGTACCGTACTAAGTAAGTTCTTTACTCTTGAGTATATCTCTATTATCAGATTGTAAATATACATCTACTATAGTTAAATATATCTTCTTATACTATTATAGCCATATTATCAATATTATACATGTTTATATTAATATATGTAATGGAAAATCTCAAATAAAGCGCCCTTGGAACAGTCTTTGCATTCTTTTCACTCCTCGCATTAATTAGTGTGACAGACTTATAAGCCACTGAGACTACATGGACTAGGTACTTTTTGTTTTATCCCTATGTGTATGACTTATGGCACAAGTACAAATTGTCTTTTTTCAGAATGACTTGATAAGTATAACTGAAGAATTGCCTTCTTCGGGAATGTGTCTTTTGGGATGACTTGACTAAGCGTATGAGCTTAAGTTTTTAAAATTCAAACATGTGCACACTACTGGCAGAGTATTCATTTAGTTTTAGGTGGCCAGAAAAGGGAGGAAGAGAAGATATGTACAATTTTAAAGCATATATCCATCACATGACTGGCATGTCCTAAGTATCTGGATATTAAAACAAACTGAGTGCCCAGTGTGATACTGAGTGAGCTAAAGGGTAATCGATTCCATATATGTACCAGTAGCTCAGTCATTGGGCTGATTTGTACCTTCCCAAAAAGAAATTAAGTGTGCTGAAGTTCACCAGAAGAATCCATATTGATTAAGTTTTTTCAACAAATGGATATGCCAAAATGCACCGCGTCTCCCCTATGCATTTCAAAGTGCGAGGAGCGGTACATTTAGTTCGGCGTAAGCCATTTGCCGAAAAAACTCAATCAAGTTGCTATGCCTGGTCCTGGCAAGTTAAGATGTTTGAATTGGCATGCAGGCATACAAACATTGAACACAGTGAAATATCCTCTAGTCATTTCAATATTTATAACACATTCAATCGGCTTAGACAGGCACTGTACCAGTGGTGACTGCTGGCTTGTAGAATAGAAAAATCTAATGCTCACTTTTGATTCTTCGTAGGACAATTTTGCCCACCAGAACAAACAAGAATTTGCCCACCAGAACAATCAAATTATATATTTGACGATGTACCCAACTAGTAGCGATTTGGAGCAGAATAACGCCATTTGATTGTTCTGGTGGGCAAAAATGTCCTACAAAGACTGAAAGAGACTACTGTCCTGTTCACCAATTCCAGAGCACACTGATTTCCGGGTTTTCTCTAAAATATGATAATGCCATCTTCCAAAAAGATATAAATTTTATAGTACTCCTTTAGTTGTAATAGAAAATACCATTGTTTTGGCTGTGCGTCAGATAAGTTAGAAATAGAACGGAAAATAAAAAGTCTACGGGGATTTTCTATAGTAAAATCGCTGAAAATGTGTGACGTTGGAGGCTTTGACGTCACTGTTTACTATTGTTGACACAGAGAACAATATGGCGGCGGCTTGAAATTAACATGGGAATTTCCCATAGACTTTTTAATTTTTCATATTGCAGTTTAAAGGCAGCTGATAGGGTAAGTTGGAGTAAATTTCCAGTTACAACTAAAGGAGGTCAATTCTCGGAAACAATAATTTATAGCAAAGTTTTTCAGACGACAGAATAAATCACCAAAAACAGGGTGCTCTGGATTTAGTGAACAGGACAGTAGTTACAGTGCAAAGGAGAAGTGATATTTTGCTGTGCAGCAAAACATCACTTCTCCGTTGCACTGTAACTACGAAGAGACAAAAGCTTACCGCAGGAACATTAGCATGAAAGGGTCTATTATTCTTGACAAATGAAGTTGGCCCTTTGAAGCGGTTGCCAGAGGTTTCGGACAAAAACCAGTTCGGACTCGAGAGGTTTCGGACAAAAACAAGTTCGGCCTCAGAGGTTTCGGCCTTCAGTTATTTTTGCCTGCCAAAGGACTTCAATGGTTTCGGACAAAAACAAGTTCGGCCTTAGAGGTTTCGGCCTAATTTATATCTACGGATACACCGTGCATGACTGGCAAGTGCAGCTCGGTGGGTCTAAATAAAGAACTCTAAAGAATTCTCATAATAGCGAAGAACCTTTCAATTGTTAGTGAACAAAAGAATTTTGTGCTTCTGACTGGCTATTGCTCCAAAACACGAGTACAGAACTTTTAGATAGATTTAAAAACCAAAAATGGACACCGTAGAATAATGAGCACCAAGGCGCAGCGAGTTGCCGATTTTATGGGCCTTTTTTCAGGATGGGACTATGGCAAAGGGTGCGTGGCCTTCCCAATCCCTGAAGAGTTCTCCATTTTTTTTATACGCCCGTCTTAAGACTATGCGTATTATGTTATGGTGCTGTCCGTGAGTCTGTGTGTCTGTCCGTCCATCCGAGGTCTTGTTTTCCGGACTTTTTTTCTGTGCAGTTAGTTATCACAGCTTGACATGTCCACAGGATGTTTTGAATTACAATTTTTCACTCCAGATGTAAAGGAGCTGTTAAGATAAGTGCCCTATTTAGCCCTGAATCTCGTACCGTAATTTGTCATATTTTATGGTCTAAAAAATCGATCTTTACAAAAATGCACCCCTTCCTTTTTTGGTTTTTCGTCTCTAGGGTAGTGTTCCCCCCGGAGATACAGAACCCCAATTTTCCAGAAAATTTGTATCGTGGATACACACCTCCAGTAAAAGTGGTACTCTGAATATACGGGGGGAACAATGTTCAAAAAAACTTTTCCATTTTATATTGATTTCTATAGGAATAATACAAGTTCTGACCCAAATATTAGCAAAATTATACAAAACAGATAAAAAATCACTTCAGATTCTGATGGGGTGCCAGTTAGATATACATTTTACGAAGAATTTTTTTTTTAATTCATACCTGTCAACTGACCCGATTTCGGCGGGTCAGTCCCGCTTTTTTACCCTTTGACCCGATTATTTTTTATCACCCGCGCGGGTCATGCCTTTCACCCGATTTTTCGTTGCTGACCCGGGAATCACCCGATTCCGATTTGGTTCCGTCTATTACTTGGGACTTTAAATTTCCAGCTGTGACTTTTTCATTAAAACACCTGCAGTTACAGGTAAATTGGGTTGTTTGTTTAGTGATATAGGAAGTAATTAGCCACTTTCATGTTGTTTTAACAAACTGGGCTTGGATTATTATGGAAATGTCAATGGGAAGATGATCGTAAACACGGAGATTTATGCAGACGAAAAGGAACGAATGTTTTTATAGTGTTTAAAACGATTGAAGCAGTGAAATTGTAGAGTTCATTTCACATAAAATCTTCATCATGGTATAGCAATACATGTAACTGAATAAAAATATATTATCTAGCCTAACAAATTCAACTATGAACCTTCAGGCCTTGATTAATGAAGTCCTAAAATTTTACACATGTACTACAATACAAATGTATCATGATTATGCAGTATTACTTAAAAATAAATGCTTTAGATGTCTTACAGTGAAATGAACTTTATTGACCTGACATGTTTTTTTTTTGGGGGGGGGGGGGTAAATTTTATTAATAATGACACAAGCAAAAGGTCGCGATTTTGGTTCGCGCGCTATGACCCTCTTTTTCATTTCCCAAAGAGGGTCATTGACCCTCTTTGGTCTGAAAAAAGTTGACAGGTATGTTAATTTCCATTTTCAAAATCCAACTTTTCAGGGCTGATTTTACGTTTTATCTAAACAGCTCCTTTAACTTACGCCCTTTAAAACGCTTTAACGATCGTTTTTTATACAGAGTATAATTTTTTTTCAAACAAATCAAGTGGTCTGACCACTTGATCTATTTGAAAAAAAATTATACTTGTAATAACGCAATGGAATATTCAATATAGTTCTAAAACAAAATACTGTCCATAAATCTAGGAAAAAGGAGGTTTCTGATCATTCTAATAAAAAAATCCATTTTTAACAAATTTGAAAAGTTTGAACAAAACCCGTCCGTCCATTCATGAATTATCAACTCGGACCACCACTTTGAGTGTACACTGTTCTACATCATTATTTCTTTATTATTACTATTAATTTTTGAAATACCAAGGAATAGTTAAAAGTTGAAACGCCTATGGGCCGAACTTGTATTTGTCTGAAACCTCTTCCCCGACAATTGAGGCCAAACTCGTTTTTGTCCGAAATCTCTTGTCCGAAACCTCTCGAGTCCGATCCGAACTGGTTTTTGTCTGAAACCTCTGGCAACCTTTGAAGCCTACGGTAATATCACTCTCAACTGTCCATCAAAAAAATATTCTTACCAAGACTTTTGTCATTTGTGTTCTTTATAATTGGCACATTCTTTCCTCCACTCTCATTGTGATCCAAATTAACTTTGCTGCCAGATGCAAGAACAGCAATTATGCATACCAAGAGGAGAACCAACACTCCCCCAATGACAAGAAAGAAACTCAATCTACGCTGTATTCTAAAACAAGCTATTTTGATTGTGTCATCCCTTCTCTTATGTCGAGAGATAATGGATACCCCCGGGTAGACACCAGTTCCAAATTCTTCTTGTTCACAATCTGAGTGAAGGTACACATTCTCTGGATAAGCAACTCTGTCGTATTTTGACTCCATTTAAGAGGTTTAGTCAGTTTAGTAATGAGTAACAAACAGGTGCGCTGAAACCGGAAATCAATAACAATGTTCACAGCGCCATCTACTCTAGTCGTATCGCTCCTATATCTATTTCGTTCCATCTATCACTCTGTGCACAGAGGACTGCCTTTTACGTCAGGTGGACTGTCCGACACATTCTTGAAGAAAACAATGTACAAGTACACTTCGCACCTATAACATGAGAAAGACCCCATGTACTAAACAAGTGTTCGTGGTGGTGAGGATGAGAGGTCTGGACAACACCCCCTTTGGAACAAAGCCCTTTCCCCCATAGTTCTAACTAAAAGGTCAAAGTCACACGGTCAAAAGTCACGATATC
Organism: Pinctada fucata; assembly: GCA_028142955.1. Classification (NCBI taxonomy): domain Eukaryota; kingdom Metazoa; phylum Mollusca; class Bivalvia; order Pterioida; family Pteriidae; genus Pinctada; species Pinctada fucata. The sequence goes on from AP027104.1 coordinate 2,260,512, forward strand.
AAATGAAAGCTCAGGTCATGAGAATTTACATGTGAAATATCAGAACCCAGGTTAAAGTGTTGTAAAAGTAGGTCAAAAGTCAAGGTCACTTGGTTAAAAGTCATCAAATCAAATGAAAGTTCTGGTATTGAGGAATCTATATCTGAAATATCAAAGCTTTATCCCTTATAACTTAAGAATAGGTCAAAAGTCAAGGTCACTAGGTCAAAGGTCATGGTATCAAATGAAAGCTCTGGCCATGAGGGATCTATGTATACGTGAAATATCAAACCCCAGTTCAAATTTTTAAAGTAGTTCAAAGGTCAAGGTCACTAGGTAAAAAAGCGTGGTATCAAATGAAAGCTCTGGCCATGATGAATCTATGTGAAATATCAATCCCCTATCTCTCACAGTTTAAAAGAAGGTCAAAGGTCAAGTCAATGTCATTAGGTCAAAAGTCATGGAATCAAATGAAAGGTCAGGTCATTAGGAATCTACATGTCAAATAGCAAAGCCTTATCCCTTATAGTACATTATATATAGCACAGGTCAAAATTTTGTTTTAAAGTATGTCAAACTCAAAGATATAGGTCACATGGTCAAAAGTCAAGGTCTCAAATGAAAGGTCTGGTCATTAGGATATTGTGTATGAAATATCAAATGCCCTTTATAGTACATGAGATATAGCCCAGGTTATGTTTTCAAATGTAGGTCAAACTTGAAGGTCAAGGTCTCTAGGTCAAAAGTCAAGGTCTCAAATGAAAGGTCTGGTCATGAGGAATACATATGTGAAATATCAAAGCCCTAACCCTTATTGCACAGGAGATATAGCCCAGGTTAAAGGTTTTCAAAACTAGATCAAACTTGAAGGTCAAGATCACTAGGTCAAAAGTCATTGTCCCAAATGAAAGATCTGGTGATGAGGTATCCACATGTAAAATATCAAAGCCCTACCTCTTGTAGTACGTGAGATATAGTCCAGGTTAAAGTTTTTCAAAAGTAGGTCAAACTTAAAGGTCAAAATCAATAGGGCAAAAGTCAAGGTACCAAATGAAAGGCCTGGGGATGAGGTATCCACAAGTGAAATATCAAAGCCCTTCCCCTCATAGTTAAAAAAATATAGCCCAGGTTAAAGTTTTTGAAAAGTAGGTCAAAGTCCAAGGTCAAGGTCACTAGGTCAAAGGTCATCGTTTCAAATGAAAGGTTTTGTCACAAGGTATCTACATGTGAAATATCAAAGCCCTACCCCGTATAGTTCAAGAGATATAGCCCAGGTTAAAGTTTTGTCTAAGGACGACGATGCTGACAATGACACTGAGGATATGGCATTAGCTCCGGACTTTTTCATCCCGGCGCGCCAAAAATGTTGGCTCATTTGTATTAGATTATGTAGAAAGGCCTTGACACAAGGAATACACAAGTGAAATATCAGAGCCTATGACACGTACCAAGGAAAAGTTATCTTAAATTCCATGAAAAGTAGGCTTGATATCGTGGTCGAAGTCACAAGGTCAAACATTTTGGTATCAGTAGAGAGGAAGATACAAGGAATATACGAAAAGTAAAATATTTTAAAAAGCTTGTAACCAAGCAATTTTTTTAAAGAAAGGTCAAATACCTAGGTCAAGGTTATGGTGTCAAAACTTTTGGTATCCTTAGACAGGTCTACACTTGATTATGCAATATAAACGTTAATCATCACCATGATCACCAATCAAAAAGTGAAAGGAATGCGACAGACTTACAAAGTGATCCCCAAGTGTGACTAGTCACTATGCTTTGCAGGCAACACAATATTGAATGCAATTGAGGATGACCAGGACCTAGGGAAAAGATGTTCCATAAATCAACTGCAATTAATTGTATACATTTCATAGGACATCATACGACATAAAATTATTTCAGTTGAATCCAGTCAAATGAACAGACAGCAAGACAGATTAGTTCGTAACTCAAAGTCCCCTTTGGCTTTCCGGTACTTAGGGGACTAATTATTTGCCTCTGGTGACCAGTCATCTGTTGAATAACCATTATTTAATGTATGCAGTACTAAATGGTTCACGAGATATTTTATAGTTTGCAAATATTGAAAACTTTGCAATTAGGTCAAGGTCACAAGGTCAAAACTGGTGTTATCATTAGAATATACATGTAATCTTAAGAGTATCATTATAAGGTATCAACCAAAAGCCAACTGTTATAATGTACTGTTCACTCTTGTTATACCCTCCGCAAACAAAGTTAAGGGGGTATATAGGAATCACCCTGTCCATCCATCTGTCTGTCTGTCTGTCCGTCTGGTTAAGAAGTTTTGAAACCAGATTTCTTTTATAATATTTATGGTATGCCTTTCATATTTCATACACACATTCGCCATAAAGAGTACTAGCTACATTTTGGTAACATGACTTTGACCCTGTGACCTTGGCCCTATACAACATTTTAGGTCAAGAAGTTTTTTAATGACAGGCCTTTCGTATTTCATACACACATTCACCATAAAGAGTACTTCATTTTGGTATCATAATTTACCTTTGTGCCTATGTAATAAATAATGAACTTCATAACCAGAATAATAGTATTTTGGTTATGAAGTTCTGAAAGCAGCATACTAAGTACTAAATTTTCATACCAAAACATTTAATCCTGAATAAGTTTCAATTTGAACAATTGAACGCTCTGTCATAAATATGCTCTCCTTTATTCAACACATCCCACGGGGGGCTATATAATTCGTCCACTTTAGGGCAGTTCTAGTTCTGCTTAACTTTGAACTCTGGCTAGAGAAGGACATAGAATGCATGCAGAACACCTTTGTGTTTATTAACTTGATAGTCAATTTTCACTTTTCTTGAATGCCTGCTGTTTGTTGTATGGTCTTCTTTTTGTGATTCTGAACATTGAAGATAATGCTTTTATTATTTAAGTTTTTGTATATTTTTAAGTTTTAGCTTAATTCACCCAAAGGATACCGACTATACATATGCTTGATAGAGAATCCATATTTTTTTTCCAAATTTTAGTTTCTTATTGATTTGGATAAAAAAATCCAGAAAACTGATTTCAATGAGTCTTCAATGGGTGAAAATTGGTCAAATGTGAATCAAACACGACAAAACTTATATACAGAATGAGAAAAAATTCTAAAATTTCATCAACAAAATTTTAAAATCCATATGGTCAACAGATTCAGCTTCACATTCAGTAATACAAATACAGTGATTCAAATATCATAAATATCTATGATGATTGAATCCAAGAGACATTCTGCTTGAGGTTAGACAAACAGATGTACATTGTTAATCTATATTCTACCATTACAATGTACTTAGCAACCTGGTCCAAAACTGTCCTTTTTCTTTAAAAATAATACATGTAAGACAAACTTTATTTTAAGCTTTTATTAATTGTCATCTTTTTATATCAGCCATTAGTTTTATATTGGGTCTAATGAAACATAAGAAGCAATTAGATGTAACCCATCACAGAAGATAATGAGATATACACATATAAAACTCTGATAAAGTTTGAGTTCTTCTTCCAAATAGGCATGTATATCTTACTTTAACACAAAAAAACTTACAGAACTTTGTAGAATAACAAAAAAATACTGTATTATGTAAAATAAACCAAAAATATTTATCAAAAATGCTCAGTACCAAACAAGTTCTTTGCTCTGTACGTAAATAAATGCATATTAGGTATACTAGAAGTACAGACAATATCATTCCTCTACTTTACTCAGGATAACATTCTCGACAATAAGAGTAATCCATATTAAAAACTACTACACTGTAAATATGGGAAAAGGTTTGAAATCTTTGAAAATTACAATTATACAAACATTTTCTGATTAAGTTTAAAGTCCTGCAAGACATAAAATTTGCTGAATTCTGAAGATTCATGAATGACTTTCTATAATTAATTTTAAATCAATACTTATGCATGCTTCAAGAACGGTAATAAATCATGAAGAAAAGCATTGCGAAGATATTTACATAATCTAATTAACTAATTAATTAAATTCACATTTGTGTATTAAATTGCCATTGCTGATTTCCATGATTTCCTGTCTATTATACTTTCATCTATATTTTACATTAAAGCCTACAAGAAATGCAATTTATATTCATATTTGTTTTTTTTAAGTGCTCTTCTATTAAAGGTACAAAGTTCAAGATATGTATGATTTCATTAAATTCTCTTAAAGTTCAAATATTGCTTTAACTGTGGTGATAAAAAAGTAATAACCTATACTTGCATGTTTTAAAGTACATGTAAATCATGAAACATAGTGTAATCAAAGATTACGAAGCTCACCTCGCGGCAGCAAAGTTCAATTTAAACATATCTCTAAGTACATGTATATTAAGAAAATCACTCAAGTGGAAAAAAGTAGGTCAAGGTCATTTCATGAAAGTTTGATCAAAGATACATCCAATATGCAAGTTTGGTACATGTAGCACTTATACTTGCTCAATATTGGCCTTTAAAGGCAAAATCACTCAAGTGGAAAAAGTAGGTCAAGGTCATTTTGTGAAAGTTTGATCAAAGATACATCCAATATGCAAGTTTGGTACATGTAGCACTTATAATTTGCTCAATATTGGCCTTTAAAGGCAAAATCACTCAAGTGGAAAAAGTAGGTCAAGGTCATTTTATGAAAGAATGATCAAAGATACATCCAATATGCAAGTTTGGTACATGTAGCACTTATACTTTGTTCTATATTGGTCTTTAAAGGCAAAATCACTCAAGTGGAAAAAGTAGGTCAAGGTAATTTTATGAAAGTTTGATCAAAGATACATCCAATATGCAAGTTTGGTACATGTAGCACTTATACTTTGCTCAATATTGGCCTTATAATGCAAAATCACTCAAGCGGAAAAGTAGGTCAGATGCTGCATCCGATGCATGGGTTCACCTCAGCATCCCAAGATGAATCACTTGTGCAAGTTTGGTTACTGTAGCATCAGTACTTTGTCAGATACTGAGTTACCCCAAAAACTTTAACCAGACATTGACAAAGTCATTCAACCGGAAAATGTAGGTCAGATGCTGCATCCGATGCATGGGTTCACCTCAGCATCCCAAGATGAATCACTTGTGCAAGTTTGGTTACTGTAGCATCAGTACTTTGTCAGATACTGAACTACCCCAAAAACTTTAACCAGACATTGACAAAGTCATTCAACCGGAAAATGTAGGTCAGATGCTGCATCCGATGCATGGGTTCACCTCAGCATCCCAAGATGAATCACTTGTGCAAGTTTGGTTACTGTAGCATCAGTACTTTGTCAGATACTGAGTTACCCCAAAAACTTTAACCAGACATTGACAAAGTCATTCAACCGGAAAATGTAGGTCAGATGCTGCATCCGATGCATGGGTTCACCTCAGCATCCCAAGATGAATCACTTGTGCAAGTTTGGTTACTGTAGCATCAGTACTTTGTCAGATACTGAACTACCCCAAAAACTTTAACCAGACATTGACAAAGTCATTCAACCGGAAAATGTAGGTCAGATGCTGCATCCGATGCATGGGTTCACCTCAGCATCCCGAGATGAATCACTTGTGCAAGTTTGGTTACTGTAGCATCAGTACTTTGTCACATACTGAACTACCCCAAAAACTTTAACCAGACATTGACAAAGTCATTCAACCGGAAAATGTAGGTCAGATGCTGCATCCGATGCATGGGTTCACCTCAGCATCCCAAGATGAATCACTTGTGCAAGTTTGGTTACTGTAGCATTAGTACTTTGTCAGATACTGAGTTACCCCAAAAACTTTAACCGGACGTGGACGCGGACGCCGGGGTTATAGCATAAGCTCATCTCAACTTCGTCGAGGTGAGCTAAAAATCATTGACAGTGCTATTTACAAATGATTTCAATTGTATAAACAGCATTTGCATCAACATTGCTTAATCTATTTTTTAAATTAAATATCACAATAAATTGTTGTCAAAACGAAGGATAAAAAAAATTCATATGCATGAACTTGTAACTTAATATCAAATACTAATTGAACGCTGAGAGTTGATTATGGACTTTTTTAAAATTCAATTTTTCATTGACAAAAGTCCATAAAATGTATCAATAAACAAACATAGAATTAACTTCAGAATATTACATGTATATATCATATAAAAGGTGTATGTAATGCCATAGTTGTAAAATAATAAGATGCGTTTTTTGAGAAACATCATTTCACCATTAGCAATATTTAGGTGTTTCTGCTAGGTCAAGGCCAAACATCAAGGTATCAAATAGCACTAACAGTTCTTGTCACAATGAATTCATGTGAAACAGGAACCCTCTATCTTAAAGGATGAAAAAGATATATTCTTTGATAGATTTTTTCCCCTATAAGTATGACGGACATAATCTAAGTTGAAGACCACAAGGGTAAAGGTCAAGGTATCAAATGAGGTATCAAAAATGGTCTTGATATATAGAAGACATTGTAAAATGTGAACATCCTATCTTAAAATATGAAAGAAATACAATGTATTGCAATAAGACTATAGGTGAATTTTTTCTCTGAGAAGGTTATCCTCCAAGGTCAAGGTCACAAGATAACAGCTCAAGGTATCAAATGAAAGGTCTTGTCACATAAATGTGAAATATCTTAATTGAGTTAGCTGTTTATAGGAAGGTTCAAACTTATGACCGAGCTTAAATTTATACAGATGGAGGGACAAAAACTGAACGGACAGACAAACAGACAGATCAGAAAAAATTAGCTCCTGCTATTTGATACAGGGGCATAAAAAGTAATATGAAATCACATGTACCAACTCGAAGTCTTTATGAAATAATAAAACAGTCTAACACTTAAAGACAATTCATTACTTGTACATGATTTATCCCAAACTATTTGTACCTAATGTTTATCCTACATAATAAATATTAACCATACAAAAATATGACAAACATATCTCTAAATTCAATAGGGTTGTAATACGCAATATCTATACATGTACTACTGTCAATCTAATTGAAAATAAATTTATATGAATTAAAACTTTTTTAAACCCGTATTAATTTTAACAATAAATATTGCATGACTGTATGTTCGAAACTAAAAACTTTCTTCCATATAATAATAATCTTTATCAGAAGATTATTTCATGAAGTACATACACATAATATATCAGGTAATCATATACAGTGTCAAGATTGTCTCAGTAGAGTGCAGTAAAATTGTTTTGCATAACATCGGCCATTTCACAATTTCCCCACAGTACTTTATTTCACTGCATGCTCATTGAAACCATATAGACTGATAATAAAATTCAATTCATTACCAAATACAATGTATATGAGTATCTAGGTCTGATCCTACTACATTTTTCTTTCAAGTTGCTTCAAATGTCAGACAACATTTGACATACTGTAATTGTGATGTTAGGTATCTAATATGAAAACCACAAATCGAAAGCAAACATTCGGCCACAAATGCCCTAGCTGTAAACCATTGTAACATTTAGAACTAAATTCTGCTCAAGATATGAAACTTCGATAAAGTGACTTTGAACTTTAGCTAAACTTCCAACTTAAAATTTGTGTTATCCTTACAAATAGCACTGTAGAAGGTAAGGAATATGACAGCTCTACCTTAACCTAATCCAGTTACTGTGTTAAATCTGAAACATTGATGTAAATAGTTGAAGTCAAAAGAATTCAGGAATTCAAAACACACAATGAACACATGTATGGAATATCAAAATGACTATGTCAATAATGTTGATTCACATACATGGAAAACATAAGAATGGCCTTGACCTTTCAACTTCTGACCCCAAAATGTGTATAAACATCATCCTCATATCATAGTGAATCCGTTTATTGAATATGAGGACTCTTAAATCTAAAACTGGTCACAACAAAAGAGTAGACAATCAGAAGGAAGGAGACGGCTAATTCTTATACAGCATTTCAATGCAGGACCCTGATAAATATCTGGGAAACTATCATACATGTACAAACATTAATTTTCTATAAGAATTTGATGATATTGTTATAATAGTTTAATGTCAGAGGAAGACAATGTAGTATTACTTGCTATTTAATAATCGATCTATATTATATGGTTTACGACAGTTTGTGTTTGTTGTTCCTTAATTAATATCCATAAGGATGGTTCCTAATATAGGATAGCATTTCAAAACTTGTAATCATAACAAATACAAAGAAGTAACGATATACATTTACAATACAATTAGTACATTGTCAGAAGAAAGCTAAGTTAGCATTTAGTATCTCATACATCACAACTTCATACTAAAGCTCAAAATATACATGTATTTTCATAGTTCTATACAAGAGTTTGTGTTTTAGAAAATGATCAACCAAATGATTAAACTCTGAAACCTGACAACATAACAACAGGTAAACAACAAATAAATAACAATAATAAGGCAGGAATCAAGCAAGAGCAGAAAAACAACAAATTGCACACATGAATTTCTTTTCTCTCCTAGAAAGAAAACTGTAGTACTGTTTGAGCTCATATAATAAAGAAACCACACAATAATAAAGGCTGGTGTATAGATATTGACACAATGTTAAAGACAAAGGAGAAAAGGACTTACTGCAGTGATGATGAAAAATATGCAAGAGTCAATGTATAAATCCAGCAGTTATATATTCACTCACTTCAGAAACTGGATAAGCACGATTTTGAATACTTTGTCGTACAAACATTTAAATGAAATGGATACCATTCAATAGATCTCGCTTAGGCACGGTCCATTTGATATTCTGGGGGGGGCTTGGGTTTTTTGTCGGAGCGAGATTATTTTTTTGGCCCCGAACTGGGGCAAAATTATTTTTTTCTTACAAAGTTGGAGCAAGGAAATTTTTTTATAAGAATTGATGTGAATATTAAGAATATTTGTGTTTTTTCATAGAAATTCTTCAGTTTTACTTAAATTACTTTAAACATTACTTTATTTTTATGTAAAACTTGTATTCACTTCTAAACTGAGAGAGATTAAAGATTTTTGCAATATATAATTTTCAGTAAACAAAATCTATATATGGTCATGTAACATGTAAGAGGGCCTGATGCAAGTTTTTACATGTAGAAATGTAAACTAGTGAAAAACTTATTTAAATTCTCCTTCCAAGCTTGTACATGTATATAAAATTAGACACTATGGTGATACATGTATCTATTAATAGTAATATATTATATTGATAATGTATTTAAGCGTTTTTATTGTTTCAGTCACATGCATACTTCTGATATTTTCAAATATGAACTTGCCATTACAGAAGAAAACTATGGAGAATGAAACGAGCCAAAATTTTGTATAGAAAGTCAAATCTGTGGCGAGCGAAGCGAGCCGAAAATTTTTCAGGAATTTTAAGCGAATTTTATGGTTATTCTTCAAATTCAGATTACTTGTAAGAGCAAGATTATTTTTTTCTGTCACACCATAACCAAATTTATTTTTTTCATCAAAATTCAGAGCAAAATTATTTTTTCCGAAAAAAACCCAAGCCCCCCCAGAATATCAAATGGACCGTGCCTTAGTTGTAAATGTCAGTATAAGTTATACGATAGTGCTTGCAATCAAACTTTACAGACATAAGTTTTAGATGGGCGATATCCCATGCTAATTTTTCCCGTGACGTCGTGACACTGACTGTCCATAGACTCTATGATAAACTTAGCGACTTCATGCTGAAATTTAACATTGAAAATGCCCCATCTAAAAAGTATTTTGTCTGTATAATATGATTGCATAAACACACGACTATATATTATATACCAAAATTTACCACTAAATGAGATCTATTGAATGGTATCTATTTTGTATAAATTTTTGCATGACAAAGTATTCAAAATCGCATTTATCCATTTTCCGAAGTGAGCTGAGCGAACAGTAAGTGACCTTGAGTAATCTCATAATGCTTCAAAGTTTATTATTGTGAAGTATATAAATTGTTGAAAGTTTATGTGCAAGCTTAGTTACAGAAGTCCCATTTTATGAGCAAACTCTTCTCTTTTTGATATTTTCAATTCTATGGTATGAATGACCTTGACCTTTCAAACATGACCTTGAGTAGTTATTACTTATAATGAAACATAGTAGATATATATTATGTTCATAACTAGATATGAGAATTCACAAAATGAGCTCATCTTTGTATGATTCGTCTTATTTAATTGGCGACCTTTCCTTTTTGACCTTGAGTGACCTTTGTTTAAATCTTTACTCCCTGAATAACAATTTTGTGAATGATTAAGGAACTTTGGCATCTGGCTTAAAGGGCAAAATCACTAATCAGATACTACTTAGAGGTCTCCTTCAGTGAGGATATAATGTCATTCAAAAGCTAAAACTTATGTAAAGACAAACTATTTGAAAATATTCAAAGATTCCATGATTATTTGATAAAGAGGCAATTTTTTTTAAAAGATATTGTAAGGAATGTAGACTTCATCAGACAGTAAACCGGGTTTTCTTGGACAAAAATAATTCAAGATAAAATACCATTGTTTTTGGCACAAAATTAGAACATTGACAGACAATGGATAATCTACTGTGAAATTGACCTTGTTTTCAAGTTTGGCCTTCATCTGCAAATATATGTTTCAAGGAAATTCACCTGTAAAAATATTTTAAAATCAAACTTACTGTGTATGACACCTTACCGAATAACATGTACCGACCAAATCTAAAAGTTTACCGTTTTGGCCAAACTACACGGTAAAAATAAACCAATGTAATGCCAGTGGGGTTTCACATTTAACTTAGCAGCTACAAGGGTAACAAAACTAAAACTGTAACTACCCAGTATATCATGCCCATAATAAGACCCTTACTCCTAGTGACCCTGACACTGAAATTTGACCTACATCTTTAAAAATTCTAGGTAGAGTACATTGTCTTTGGTATTTCACTTTTAGATTCTGTAACCAGAGCATTAGTTTTGATCTGGACCCACTTTTCAAAAAAATATATTTGAACTACATTTGTATATTTACATCTTATGAACCATCTTTTGAGTAGTCTTTGAAATTTCACATTTATCAGCTTTGTTATCAAAGCTACCATTTGGTACAATGCCATTTGACCTTAACTTATATTCTAAATAGGAATGTAAAGGTTAACCAAAAAGTGAGTTTACTGTTGTACAATTAATCATGATTTAATTTGATACAAAATTTTGTGATTCCATTTTGAGAGAGAAAGAGTGTAATTCATGTATTAAAACATGTAAAATGTACCGGATACCATATAATGAAGGAGACAGACTCATTTAATAATTCCAATATCACGGTTGTCTATATATTTTGAGCATTTAATACTGGTATTTTATAGGAAACAGGTAACAAAAAGGGGCACACTGACAAATATGAAATAACGTTACTATGAATTTGCACCAGGCTTTATTGTCTATTTTATTAATCAAAACTACTAGTGTTTAAAGAGCAAGTAGTCTGAATAAAATAAATTTGAAAGCACTATCACACATGAATGATTCCATCTTAAAAAAGTACCAGAACAGAAACAGTGAACTTCTTTCACTCATATCACCCATTAGAGTTCCATGCAACTCAAAATGAGTCTCCACTTACGATGAAGACACGGCCAACAGATTTGTTGATGAAGCTAATGTATTTAAGATAGTAGTCTGTTTGCTTGCAGTATTACCAGTGGCATCGTTAGGTATTGGTAAGACTGGTTCCCCATTATTTCCATACGGTAGCTCAATCAAACCTCCCTCTGTGGTGATTTTGATCCGTGAATATTTACCGTCCATCTCCGGAGAAGGCAGTATGGTGATCGGTTTATCGGGATTGGCTGCTATGAGTATAGGAATGTGCTCCGTTCTTAATGTCAGCTCTACGATCTTAGGACCCACCTTGGTGGTACTCTCATCAGGTGTGTAGTTGGTGTGACATTTGGCACATGTCTGTACATTTTCCTCCCCCTCAGCACTTTGGTTTGTTGATTGTGATTTGGAAATAAGGTTTTCTTCTAGCTCAGCTAATAAAGAATTTTCCTCGTCAGTGATAGGGAGGTCAAATTTGTTACCTGAATCCAACTTCTGCTGAAGTGCTTCGCTAGCAGGATTCGTAGGAATATTGAAGGCTTGTAGAGAATTATCAATTTGTGGAATATTGCATATTGTAGGTGGTATGGGCAGTTCGGCATTAGTGAGACTAGGCTGTAGAGCTTCAAGGGATGTGCATGAACCAGCCACATCATTGCCACATAAGACAATACCTTGACCATTTGGCAAAGGACTACTGTCAGGGGCCATAGCAAAGTTAAGGTCACTGCCCGACTCGTCTTGTGTTGCCAAGTTAGACGATACTGTCGGGAGACCAGGGGTGAGTTCAAGGATTTCTGATTTAACTTGCTTTCCTCCTGCTGTATTTGCTACAACTTTTGTTATCAAATAATGCTGCACTGTCACATTGCCCTCCAAACTATCCTTGATATTGGCTGGGGTCTGTAGAATTGGTAGTGCCGTTACAGTTTGGATTGAGTCGTCACCCCTAGGCATGGTGTTTGTTATGGGTATGGTTACAGGTTGGGAATCATGAGTGGTAGATAGATTTGGCACCATATTTTGCATGCTTTGTATATCCTGTACAATAGGTAGTGTTACCGTTGGCGCGTGTGATAGGCTATCCATCACCACCGACTGTGCGTTTACGACCGGCATCTCTAACAGATTATTCTGTAGCTGGTTACCATCCATCACAATCTGAGGTACGGCAGAGTCCGTCCTAGGACCTTGAGGAGTTATACTCAGGATATTTTCTGTCCCCTCACTACCAGGATGGACACATAACGCACAGTTCTCTGTGTCTGTGAGGTCTGTAATAAAGGACTGGGGGATTTCTGTTCTTGGCTCATAGCCTGAAAAAAAAACATGCACATGTGTCATAGTCATTCATGTATTCTCATATTATGTACTTTATTTCAAACTTATGAGCAGCTTAATGAATACAGACCTTGCTAAATTCTTGAAAGACAGGCAAGCCAAGCAAAGTTCATTTTATATTTTCTGGAATAAGGCTCTGGATATTGTTGGAAAATAAGATATTCTTGGCAAACAATAATGCCTCTGGTGGGGATTTTTCATATACATGTATATATATAGATTTACAGACTGACCTTGCATTTGTGCAGACTTTTCATTTCTTCACAGGTTTACTACATGCTACATGCTATGTTTTGTGTTTTTCCAGAGCTTGATCTGCTAACATACATGTACATGTACCATCATTTTGTGAAGAATTTTACCTCTATATAGGTTTCCTAAATTCCCTGTAGTTGAGTTTTTATTCTCAACATTTTCTCTATACCTTCTTTTGGTAAGAGTTGTCAGTAGACCATTCTTATATTACTGCAGTAGACTTGCTTTTTATACACAAATAGACCCCAACATGACAATATTTGACAGAACCTTTTACCGTGACATTGTAACAGATCTATGAGAACAGTAACAAATGACAACAAAAGGTGTAGCGGATGTTTATAATGCAAGTCTAGGTAATATGAAAATGGTCTATTCCAAAATTTCACTCAACGTGTTGATATTGGGATTTACCTTGAGCATGTGATGGGTTTTCGTTACTATACAGATTTGATGCACAGATTTTATTAAGGAGCTGCTCAGCTTCTGACATCTCTCCAGTCTAAAATAAACAACATACAAAGCTTACAATCTTACCACCCCTCTACCTCCTTAAATAAATGTAGAAAGAAAATATATATCACTATAATTATAACTGTGTTTAAATCATAAAATGTTTTGTTTGTAAGGCCATGGTAATTAAATATTCTATTTTACATCCCAAATTTTTTCTAAAAGGTACCCTCCCGCCAGGCATAAAAACACATGATCAATATGAAGGAATTTTTGAGAGGAAGACTAAAATCATAAAAGAAAAGTATTTTTCTTCAAGTGAGATTGATAATACTGACTTTATTTTTTTTCAATTCACTCCTAAAATTAATGATGGTAGAGGCATTTTACTGAATTCAATATCATTTACTGATTTTTTTACTCGAAAAAAAAAATGCATGAATGTGCGTGTTATTTTCCTGGGCAATTCTTCTAAAAGGTACCTGCCCATGAATGTAAAAATAAAAGGTACCTGCCTGTGAATGTAAAACAAACTATTCTTTAAATTACTATGGCCTAAGTTGGAATTTTGCCCTGTTTTTATGATCTAATCAAAAGGATGATGACATTATATATGGTTTGAATGTTATAGGGAAAATTGTTCACTGAATCATAATTGAATTAAAGTTGAATTGTAGCCTGACTTTTCCCTTGCCTACAGTTGAAGTGAACATGTATTTTTACATCCTCTTGTCTACATACATGTACGGGCTATTTATGAAATTACACCATTCATTTTATAAACAACCTACATGTATAAGCATAACATATATAATACTTACACAGTTGGTGCTGTCCTCTGCAATATAATCCTCCAGGTTACTGAAGTCATACATCTCATCTTTACTCTCCCAAGTCCTTGACTCCTAAAAATAAAACATGTAAATGAAAGACAACGATCTGATCACGTTCTTAATCGGCATAATGAGAAATAGCAGTGAATGTTACCATGATAGTCATTGGATTGTTAATATTTACCTGGAAAACACAATTTTAGAGAACAAAAACTGCATATTTATACACACATGTAGAATAAATGTTATATTTTGTGTTTTGTTACAGTTATGCAACACATAGCAAGTGCATTAATCGTATGAAACCATTACATGTACAATAAATTCACTTGCTGTTTGTTGTTTACCCGTAATAAAACACAAATTTAGACACTTATTCTCTTTGTACATACAACACATACTGTGTAAGTAATAACAATTCTGAGTGGTTAAAAAGTTCACAGTATATTGCATACTTAAAATTTTTCTCAAGAAGACATAATTTCCCCCATTTTTGCTTCCGTCAGCATGGACGATATATTTTTGAACAATTTAAGGTTGTGCGAGATTAATGGTTGGGTAACAGGAAATCTAGAGCACGTTTGAAGGAAAATTAGATCATAAGGAATGACTCTGCTTTATTTTTTGGTAGATGGAGGTATACCACGAGAATAGGACGGAAAAATTATTTATCATGCGCTACGTGCAATGATACAGTTTTACGTCCTTTATTTTGTGGTATATCTGCATCCAACAAAATAAAATCCAGTCATTCCTTAAATACCTTTGTAGTACATGTATCCCCATTACTATCTGTTTTTCCATGCTTTGTTTTATGGGATTTCAGGCTATTAGGTGACGTGAAGGCCCTGGTACACCCGTCCTCCTTACATGCATAAGGCTTCTCACCTACGACAAATGAATTATACTTATTTATGGATTATCATAACTATCATGAAATAATATTAATATTAAATGTAAACGATTTTATATTCTTGTTACCTTATTTTCGCGAAAACTCGGCAACAGATTAATTCGTGTGACTTAAATTTCACCAGCTCATCAACTTTTCAATTTTTTTTTATCAATCCCTTTTTTCCGTATAAGGTATATTTCATTTCCTTATCACCCTCTATTAATTGCTGACTTCAAATAAGCTGAAATTAGACATTTGATATCGTCATATCTAATCTTATAAACAAGTCGTTTGTTTACTTTTTTCGTCTTTTGTTGAAAACGTGATGATTAAAAATATAGAGAAATGCACCAAGATTACTTCTTCTAAAAGATTTTACAATTCTTTAGTATATTGTTTTCTTGGTAATCAAGTTGCTATGTTTGTTCGTCAAAAGAAAAGTCCGATTCTGAAAATAAGTACACTGAAACAGACATTATACAGATGTTAAACTTTCTGATCGACAACATTTTTGTGGTGTTTGGAGGAAAGGTCTTCCAGCAAATTGTCGGAATTCCAATGGGGACCAATTGTGCCCCACTCCTTGCCGACATTTTCCTTTACTCGTACGAAGCTGAATTCATTCAATCTTTGGTCTCTGAAGGGAAAAGATACTTAGCGTCTGACTTCAACTTCACTTACAGATACACAGACGATGTGTTGTCCATCAATAATCCAAAATTTGCGGATTACCTGAGCAGTATCTATCCTTCGGAGCTTGAAGTCAAAGGAACTACAGAGACAAATAATTCAGCATCCTATTTGGACATAATGTTGTCCTACACTGATGGTCACATGAACACCTCACTCTATGACAAACGTGACGACTTCAATTTCAGCATTACAAACTTTCCTTTTCTGAGTAGCAACATCCCTTCATCACCTGCTTATGGCGTGTTCATACATGTATCTCAGTTGATATGCCAGAGCAAGTACCAAATATACGGATTTTGTTCTAAGAGCTAGGCGTCTTTCAGATAAGCTTCTCAGTCAGGGATATGTTTGTGACCAACTAACATCGTCACTGAGGACGTTCTACGGTCGATATGGGGAACTCGTCATACACTATGATGTCCCACTTTCCAGAATGGTGGATGATATTCTGTCATAGACCATTTGAACCATCCAACCAAAGATTGTACTTTACATCTTCCAAAATGGAAGTAACCGGATGTGACAGTTCTACCGAATTGAAGCGACGGGTGTTGCATGCAAGCAGGAGATGCTTACTCTTCCTGGGCACCTGGTCTCACTCTCATATCGGGAGTTCGCTTCTTTTCATATGGTGGAGGTTTTTGTTTGTTTGCTTTGGTTCCTGTTTTATCCTGATTTTGTATGCCTTTGGTTTCTGATTTTCTGGGTTATCGATTTTGTGCTGTAAACAGGGATATGGTCATTATCCATATTTGTCATTCCTAACATCCACGCGTATGATCCTACGTTGTCTAATTAGGGTAATTAATTCCAATGGAAAGAGAAAATAAGATGCTTTTAAATTTTGTCAAATTTAATCTACTTTTTTATCTTTTGGACAGACCTTTTATTAGCAAAGACGTTAGTTTTTTCCACAGTGAATAATAATTTACCTGTATGTGCTCTGATGTTAGTTTTCTCCATAGGAAATAATAATTTATCTGTATGTGTTCTGATGTTAGTTTTTTACACAGGAAATAATACTTTACCTGTATGTGTTCTGATGTTAGTTTTTTCCACAGGGAATAATAATTTATTTGTATGTGTTCTGATGTAAGTTTTTTCCATAGTGGTAATAATTTACCTGTATGTGTTCTGATGTTTTTTTTCCACAGTGAATAATAATTTATCTGTATGTGTTCCAGTGTTAGTTTTTTCCACAGGGAATAATAATTTACCTGTATGTATTCTGATGTTAGTTTTTTTTTCCACTGGGAATAATAATTTATCTGTCTGTGTTCTGGTGTTAGTTCTTTCCAAAGTGAATAAAAATTTACCTGTATGTGTTCTGATGTTAGTTTTTCCCATAAAAAAATAACATTTTACCTGTATGTGTTCTGATGTGAGTTTTCAAATGATGACTGGCAGCAAAAGCTTTCCCACATCCATCCGTGTCACATCTAGGAAATACATGTACAATCAAATATACATATCTCTCGTGTTGATTTTTATTGCCATTTTCAAATTTAAAACTTCAGCTTATATAATACCATCTGTTAAACATATAAATATTATGTTCCATAGTATTAAAAGTACATTTTTTCCAGTATGAGTATTTGTATGTTAAAGTAAGTCTGTATACATGTATAAAGTATAATGCAACAAACTCACAAGTATGGTTTTTCTCCAGTATGTGTTCGAGTATGTTTACGTAGGTCACTCTGAGTGGTGAAGTATTTGTTACAGCCATCCTCCTCACAGTTAAATGTCTCTCCCGTGTGTAGACGCTGATGAGCTCTCAATCTGAATCATAAAAGTAAGACTTGTTTCAGCATTCTATGAATCAAGAGCTTCAAATACACCTACATGTACAGGGTTTTTTTTTTATTTTGGGGAAGGTGCCTGTGCCTGTCTCATTTGGGCAAATTTGCGACATTTTGCTAAAATTGGGAAAATTTTCGAATAAATTTTCAATAAAGTATAACCCTAAAGTATCATTTATTAACACTGGTAATCTATTGATTTGCTTGAACTGAACAAGGGATGAATAAAAACTTTTAAAAATGCACTTCGAAATAGGACATTTTGTGGTGATTTCCAGGTTTTGAGTCTTATTCTCTCAGGTGATTTTTTCATAATTCCTCTTTGGGAATTTCAGGGTGATTTTTTGGGAAAAATAGAGGAAATTTGGCATTGGGAAGGGGCCGAAATTTGGCCCCAAAACAAGGAAAAAAAAAACCCTGATGTTCAACCATTCATGGCACTTATTCAAACATCTCACTGTAAATTCTAATATTCTAGTTTCCCTTTGAAACTGTCTTGTACTCTTTTGATTCACAATCTAATAAATTACTTGTTTATATATTTCAATTAGAAAAATTGTCTCTAATTTTGACAAAGTGATCACTAAGTATCACTGTGCTTTACAAGTAACATTACAATAATAGACATTTTTCACATTACTGCAGTAAACATGCATTTTATACAGACCAAGACCCGACAACAATTGACGTAACTTTTTACTGTGACGTTGTTATTGCTTTATGACGTCATAGACAGAAATAACATCAAAAGTTATGATGTCGGGTCTTCAGCGTGTCTAAAATGCAAGTCTAGCGGTAGTAAGAAAATGGTCTATTACCTGTACAATGTATTATAAGACTTTCTACAACCCTGCATGTAACATTCATATGGTTTTTCTTTGGTATGGACCCGCACATGTATCTTCAAGCTATATGAAGTCAGGAACATCTTCCCACAATTAGGCTGGTTGCACACAAATGTATATTCTCCTACAAGAAATAGAAAGTATGTTGTAAGGGCTATCATTTCATTTAATATCATATGGCAAATCTTTTATAATAGATACTGTACCAAGTAAAGGCATCTAATGCAATGCCAATAAGCATGATAAAACTGAAAAGTGTCTTCTTGATTGTCTTTTCTACAACATAAAAATCTTTTGATTAATCTTTCTGTTTAGTAATTTTTTTTTTTCATTTTTCAAAAAGGTAATCCTGACAGTATTTCAATAATAAATAATAATGGCGCAGAGAAAACGGCCTACTTACCCCTATGGGTTTTCATGTGAGTTTTAACGGCCTACTTACCTCTATGGGTTTTCATGTGAGTTTTCAGATTTCCAGCAGTGCTGTAGGTCCTAGTACAACCAGTGTAATCACATTTAAACCTGCAATAGTTATAGCATATATTATGTACCTTTGTCTTACATGTATCATGATAAACCTCATGATGCAAAAGTAGGCAAGTTAAGATTCTCTCATTGCAAATACATGTAGTATTGTATTTTAGCCGAATTCATATTTTCGCAGAATTCAAATTTTAACAGAATTAGTCACTTAGTGCTGCTTAGGCTAATTGAATTCTGCACCTAACCATTTAAACTTTATGGATAATCAAGTGCGCTATTCATAATTACACCAGTATGTCATTTTGATCATTCTTGTATTGTTTCAAGACAAATTTGGTTGTGTAAAAATAAGTAAATGTAGAGTAATCACTTCCTGGCATTCAGCTTTTATTCTAATCTTTCTATACAGGAGTCCTGACTATACCAGTACCTTTTGATATCTTTCTCTTGAGTTTTAGGATTCTCACTTTC
Source organism: Pinctada fucata (assembly GCA_028142955.1). Taxonomy (NCBI): domain Eukaryota; kingdom Metazoa; phylum Mollusca; class Bivalvia; order Pterioida; family Pteriidae; genus Pinctada; species Pinctada fucata. The sequence goes on from AP027104.1 coordinate 2,280,141, forward strand.
CACAGTAATGTAGGCATGTGAAGGATTTTCCGGCATAAGATCTGTACCAGGAGTGATCTGCATCATAATCTGATCATCAGAAATAGTGTGCTGTATGTATCCTCCACTGAAACAATATTATTTATATCATAATTCATGGAAGAAAAAGATATCTGAAAAATGAAAGAAAATCTTTTGTAAGATAGGTCTACTAATAAACGAAGATCTTTAAATTGTACAATGTATGGCAGTGGCTCTGAATACGAAAAAGCCAATGGTTACATAAATAATGTTTAATTATTGATCTTACTCATTATCGCATTAAGTTAACCAGGTTTTTAACTGTCCAATTTTGGTTCAAATTGAATTTATGTCCTCTAAATACGACCCAAATTAAGATTCAACAATTGACATACTCATTCTGAAAATGAAATTAATTATGTGTACAGACTGTATATAGAATATAATTGTTCTTGACTTTTCTAACTCCTTACCAAACCAAACAGGCAAAGCGAAAGTTTGGAGAATCAACCAATCAGAACTAAGGTTACAAATATCATGTGATCAACTTTCTTTATCCTTTGTTCTGATTGGTCGAATCTCCGAACTTTTGCCTTGCCTATTGATTTGATAGGAAGTTAAAAATTGGCAAAAATGCAATAACGAAGCGACAGAAAAACGCGAGGTTGGTAGAGATAGTAAGTTTAATGTTTACACAAAGGTCATCTGCCAAAAAATCAATATTTAAGGTCTGTAGTATGGAAAAATCATTGGGCAACAGTTTGGTCTGACTTCGTTCTGTAACAACGATAGTGGGGTTCAGTCTCTTTTCGCAGCAGCGGTAGAGACTGGATTATTTCGTCTAAAAATTGACATGACTGTGTATCTGCAAGATATTGGCCCTACTGTAAACAATACACAGGACACTTTTACAATTGATACAGCAAGACGGATAAGAATGTTAGCAAGACGAATAGAATCGTAGCCTAAATCCATTTCCACATACACCAACGTCCAACATGTACGAAAGTACATGTCCCAAATTGGGGACACGAATGTCAGATCCTCACCTATTTGAATCATTATCTCTTGCGAACACACCAGTCTCATCTTTGTTACTGGTGATTTTTTTATGCTGACTTTCTTCTGAATTCATTTTCAAACTTGTAGAATCTAACATACAGCAGTCCTTGTCATAATCAGTCAAGTCTTCATCAAGTTCAAGTGTACTGTTCATTCCGAGTACAACATTGAATTAAATATGATATACATTCATTAAATAGAGTCATGAGGCTATTTCCCTTGAAGAAATATCTCAATCTTTCAGAATAAAAATCTTGAATCAACTAAATTGGAGCTCAAATGTCAAAACAACTCAACACAACAAGTTATTCTGTTGCACGTCCTTTTTTTCCAATGACACATTTAAAACAACGAATGTGATTGGATGACTTAACAACACAATGACCAATCAGATAAAATGTAACAAAAATTTCTCAGCCTTTCCGGAAGTGACAGAAAAACCGGAAGAAGATTTCTTTTTTCGATCTTTTCTACTTGCGGTTCCACCATGGTGAGACGCGAATTGTTGCTTACAACAATCTGCAGTCATCTTCATTACTTGAATAAGCTCACATTACACAAAACATCATTTTACATCTGTAAAACCTCTTCTTTTAATGTGTCCACAATTTATACGAAGAAATATTGCACATCTGTAATTTTACTGAGGTGTTCTGTCACGAGAACGTCATGTACACACATTGACAAACTCTTGCTAGAGAGCTAGCTATCTCACTTTTTCATACATTAAGATACATTGACCAAAAGTCCAACTCTTAGCTTAACCAGAATTTAAAAAATTCAAAGACCAACGCACAGGCACTTGCTTACTGTAGCGCCCCCACCCGTGCATGAATGTGCCCATCTTCTTGCACTAAACAAGTTGCCATTTATTCTATTCACAGGCACATGTAGAAAGAGCGTCGGTATCCTGCATGTAGTCCGACTTGCAGACCTACGACGGTGTTATCTGTTTTTCGTCTTCGGTCTGACTGCTATGCATAGGCAAAACTTGAGAATTTCGGTGCGAAGAAAAAATCGGTAATTCGTCCTTTTTATTCACAAATTCCAGTCTCCTCAACCAAAAAATAACTCACCCAGTCCTCCTACCCCTAAAAAATTCCCTCTAAGCTTGGTTTTACCTCTTCTTCTCTTCCGACTTTCCTCTGATTGACAATATTTTGTCATGCGCACAGAGGCCAAACCAGGCCTAGAGGGGATTTTATAGGGGCAGGAGGACTGGGTGACTTATTTTTTGGTTGAAGAGACTGGAATTAGTCAAAAAAGGGAGAACTTGCCGAAATTTTTTTCCCACCGAAATTCTCAAGTTTTGCCTATGCATAGCAGTCAGACCGAAGACGAAAATACAGATAACACCGTCGTAGGTCTGCAAGTCGGACTATCCTGCATGTATATCGATACCCCTTTACCAGGTTGGGGAAAGATACCGATCGAGCTAATATACCTCGATTGGGCTAATATACCTCGATTGGGCTAATCAATCTGAATATTTTCAGTAGTAAGAAATTAAAACATTCTCAAAATTATTCTTTTGAGCAAAATCGCATCAGTTCTTTATAAAAGAAGTTATGTTTACAAAAGAAACATACCTGAAAAGTGAATAGTTACTGAGAAAATATACCTCCATTTTTCTGAATATATTGGGTGGGATTTCTCGAAATCTAAAAAGTTTTCAGGCATAGTTGCTTTTTAAATATTATTTCTTGATATAAAAGCTGGTGCGATTTTGCACTCAAATATGATTTGGAGGAAAAAAGTACTTTTTTCTGAATAAAAAAGTCGGATTGATTAGCTCGATCGAGGTACATTAGCTTGATCGAGGTATATTAGCTCGATCGGTACCTTTCCCCAACCTGTTTACAGGTCATAATGTATAGAAATACAAAGGCCTCTGATGAACTTTCAGCTGGAAGTAGCATCTGCAATTTTTGCATTTGACGTTTGAATGGCAAAATGGGGTATGAACATAAAGATTAATTTGTATACTTCCTAGAACATGTAGAAACATCAATAATTTACCCAAAAACATCTCATTACATAGCCTAATCGTCTACCAAAGTTGGACTGTTTTTAGCTCACCTCGACGAAGTTGAGTGAGCTTATGCTATAACCCCACGCGTCCGCGTCCGTGTCCGCGTCCGCGTCCGGTTAAGAAGTTTGGGGTAGCTCAGTATCTGACAAAGTACTAATGCTACAGTAACCAAACTGGCACAAATGATTCATCTTTGGATGCTGAGGTGAACCCATGCATCGTATGCAGCATCTGACCTTCATTTTCCGCTTGAGTGACTTGGTTAAGAAGTTTGGGGTAGCTCAGTATCTGACAAAGTACTGATGCTACAGTAACCAAACTTACACAAGTGATTCATCTTTGGATGCTGAGGTGAACCTATGCATCGGATGCAGCATCTGACCTACATTTTCCGCTTGAGTGACTTGGTTAAGAAGTTTGGGGTAGCTCAGTATCTGACAAAGTACTAATGCTACAGTAACCAAACTGGCACAAGTGATTCATCTTTGGATGCTGAGGTGAACCCATGCATCGTATGCAGCATCTGACCTACATTTTCCGCTTGAGTGACTTGGTTAAGAAGTTTGGGGTAGCTCAGTATCTGACAAAGTACTGATGCTACAGTAACCAAACTTGCACAAGTGATTCATCTTTGGATGCTGAGGTGAACCCATGCACCGGATGCAGCATCTGACCTACATTTTCCGCTTGAGTAACTTGGTTAAGAAGTTTGGGGTAGCTCAGTATCTGACAAAGTACTGATGCTACAGTAACCAAACTTGCGTAAGTGATTCATCTTTGGATGCTGAGGTGAACCCATGCACCGGATGCAGCATCTGACCTACATTTTATGCTTGAGTGATTTGGATATGAAGTTTGGGGTAGCTCAGTATCTAACAAAGTACTAATGCTACAGTAACCAAACTTGCACAAGTGATTCATCTTTGGATGCCGAGATGGACTCATGCATCGGATGCAGCATCTGACCTACTTTTTCCACTTGAGTGATTTCGCTTTTAAAAGCCAATATTGAGCAAAGTATAAGTGCTACATATACCAAACTTGCATATTGGATGTATCTTTGATCAAACTTTCATAAAATGACCTTGACCTACTTTTTCCGCTTGAGTGATTTTGCCTTTAAAAGCCAATATTGAGCAAAGTATAAGTGCTAGATGTTCCAAACTTGCATATTAGATGTATCTTTGATCAAACTTTCATAAAATGACCTCGACCTACTTTTTCCGCTTGAGTGATTTTGCCTTTAAAAGCCAATATTGAGCAAAGTATAAGTGATACATGTTCCAAACTTGCATATTAGATGTATCTTTGATCAAACTTTCATAAAATGACCTTGACCTACTTTTTCCGCTTGAGTGATTTTGCCTTTAAAAGCCAATATTGAGCAAAGTATAAGTGATACATGTACCAAACTTGCATATTGGATGTATCTTTGATCAATCTTTCATAAAATGACCTCGACCTACTTTTTCCGCTTGAGTGATTTTGCCTTTAAAAGCCAATATTGAGCAAAGTATAAGTGATACATGTACCAAACTTGCATATTGGATGTATCTTTGATCAATCTTTCATAAAATGATCTTGACCTACTTTTTTCCGCTTGAGTGATTTTGCTCTATAAAGCCAATATTGAGCAAAGTATAACTGCTACATGTACCAAACTTGCATATTGGATGTGTCTTTGATCAAACTTTCATAAAATGACCTTGACCTACTTTTTCTGCTTGAGTGGTTTTGCCTTTAAAAGCCAATATACATGTACGAAGAAATATGTTTGAATTGAATTTTGCTGTCACGAGGTGAGCTTTGTAATCTGTGATTACCTATGTTTCTACTTTCTGTCTTGAATCTCCATTGCCAGACTGGACAAATACTGGTTCATTCAGAGGCTTTACCTAGACTAAATAATCCAGTCTCTCCGCTGCCGCTTAAAGAGACTGAACCCCACTATGGTTGTTACAGAACGAAGTCGGACGAAACTGTTGCCCAACGATTTTTCCATGTACAGACCTTTAATATTTATTTCCTTGCAGGTGAAATTTAAGTCAACATTAAACTAACTATCTCTACCCACCTCACGTTTTTTTCTTGCTTCGTTGAACATTGCATTTTTGCCCATTTTGCCTTGCCTATTTAGTTGGGTAGGGAGTTAAAATTGGCAAAAATGCAACAACGAAGCGAGAAAAAAATGCGAGACGGGTACAGATACTTAAGTTTAATGTTTACTTAAGTGTCACCTCCAAGAAAATCAATATTAAAGGTCTGTAATTTGGAAACATTGTTGGGCAACAGTTTCGTCCGACTTCGTTCTGTAACAACCATAGTGGGGTTCAGTCTCTGTTAGCGACAGCGGAGAGACTGGATTATTTAGTCTAAGGCTTTACTCTGCTTACTGTAAGCAGAGTAAAACACCTGGATGATTCAGACTAGCTAATCTGGCAATGGAGGTTCACGACAGAAAACAGTCCAACTTTGGTAGACGATTAGGCTATGTTATGAGATATTTTTGGGTGAATTATTGATGTTTTTAGGAAGTATACAAATCAATCTTTAAGGTCATACCCGTTTTGCCCTTCAAATGCAAAAATTGCAGAAATGCTACTTCTAGCTAAAAATTAGTCGGAAGCCTCGTCTTTCTATAGATACCAGTATTCTCTTACGACCATACAGGATATTGACGCTCTTTTTACATGTGCCTGTGATTCTGTTGCTATTTCTCGCAATGTTTTTGACATCTTAGCTTTCCATTGATGTTTAGAACAACTTATAAGGATGTTCTAAACATCAATGAAAAGCAAAGATGTACTTTCTTCATACATAAAAATGCGCATCAACGTGATGTTTGCTTCACTCATTCTAAATGGACCTATATTTCTCGTATCCCATGAACCCAATATAGAAGCCGGCATCTGATTTGCCATTGATGACAAAAGCATCTGAAACTGAAAGTACATTTGACAAATTTTAATTAAAAATAGACATGCTAATTTAATTCGTCAATGGCAATTCTGACATCAGCTTCTATATTGTGATCTCGATATAATCGAATTATAGGTTAATTTAGAACAAAAAAGGCTGAAGGTACCAAAACTAAAGCAAACAAAGAAATACATATGGTAAACTGAACATCGATGGGTAAAACTTTTTTATGAAGGACGAAAGAACAATATTTTACTGGTAGATTTCCATTGGTGTACAGAATATCGTGATATGTTCAAAACGTTGCGAGAAATCAGTGACAAAACAAACAATAACTAAACCATGTAAGTGCAAAAAGGTGTGTACCTGATGGAGTGGGGAGGGGGCTCTAAACATGTGCTTGTGGATCAACTACATCAATGGGCATATGAAACAGAAACCAGAATAACAGCAAACCAAAATCATTACTACTTGCCCCCTCTTAATTAAAGTACATATGTATTCTTCGTTAAATTAAAAAGGATCAAGTTCAATGAATTTATCAAATAATCTTTATTTGGAGTTTGATACATGTAAGAGTAACAAAATGTATAACATTAGCTCTACATGCTCTAAGGAGGTATTTACTGACTAAACAGATAACAGAGATAAAGTAACATAACAGGAATAACATACCTGTCAACTGACCCGATTTCGGCGGGTCAGTCCCGCTTTTTTACCCTTTGACCGGATTATTTTTTATCACCCGTGCGGGTCATGCCTTTCACCCGATTTTTCGTTGCTGACCCGGGAATCACCCGATTCCGATTGGGTTCCGTCTATTATTTGGAACTTTAAATTTCCAGCTGTGACTTTTTCATTAAAACACCTGCAGTTACAGGTAAATTGGGTTGTTTGTTTAGTGATATGGGAAGTAATTAGCCACTTTCATGTTGTTTTAACAATCTGGGCTTGGATTATTATGGAAATGTCAATGGGAAGACGATCGTAAACACGGAGATTTATGCAGACGAAAAGGAACGAATGTTTTTATAGTGTTTAAAACAATTGAAGCAGTGAAATTGTAGAGTTCATTTCACATAAAATCTTCATCATGGTATAGCAATACATGTAACTGAATAAAAATATATTACCTAGCCTAACAAATTCAACTATGAACCTTCAGGCCTTGATTAATGAAGTCCTAAAATTTTACACATGCACTACAATATCATGATTATATGCAGTATTACTTTAAATAAATGCTTTAGATGTCTTACAGTAAAATTAACTGTATTGACCTGACATGTATTTTTTTTTTGGGGGGGGTTAAATTTTAATTATAATGACACAAGCAAAAGGTCGCGATTTTGGTTCGCGCGCTATGACCCTCTTTTTCATTTCCCAAAGAGGGTCATTGACCCTCTTTGGTCTGAAAAAAGTTGACAGGTATGGGAATAAAAGAAGAATTGTAAATTGGTTTTTATTTGTCAGGTACCAATTTTCATCAGTGCCTACCTTGACAAAATTACGTACCAACAAATATAAATACTCCTGACAAAATATAGTGTACATGTAGAAAGGAAAAATTGAATTGTAAGAGGAGGACCATTTTAGCCTGGCAATTTTTTTAGGTCAGATTATTAAAAAAAACTCAAGGTCAGAATATCTATTTTCAACCTGTAACAATCCTGACAAGCACAAAAAAAAACCCCAAAAAACGAGAATATATGCACACACACCCTGGTTATGTCAACTGAATATCAATTATTTACCATATGAAAGACTTTATTGGCACTTCAACAAGTCTATATACATATGAATGTACATGTGTCACCTGCATAGTCTAAATTGAGTTTTTACAGCACATTGGGAGAGGGTTATGCCAAGGAAGTTTTCGAAAAAAATTTTTTTAGTGTAAATTGTGGTCTTGTTGCTAGCGAAGCAAGCTGAAATTTGTTTCGGTAAATGGCAAGTGAAGCGGGCTGAAAAGTTTTGGAATTTAATACATATATGGGCAGAATATTTCTTTCTGTAACAAAGAGGGTCAGATTATTTATTTTCAACATTTTCTGGGTAAGAATATTTATTTCCCAAAACTGCCAGCCAGCCCCCCCCCCCCCCCCCCCCCCCCCCCCCCCCCCCCCCCCCCCCCTCTGTATGAAATGGTCGTTCCCTAAGAGTTATTACGACAGGCAAATGATAAATCAATGAAAACTGAATACATACACAAAGTCGCATATAATGTACTTGTTACCAAATGATATGTTTTCACAACAAGCTAGGTGGTTAATTGTTTGTTCACCGATAATTGTTAAAAAAGCATTGAAAACAAATGCATATGGCCTATCTAAATGTTAAGCTGACATTTGAAAAGAGGAATTTACATTTTAGGGACCCTTGGATGAGGAAGTTGCGTACTGACGGAATGGTCATTTTGAATGAATTGACGAAAATAAAGCAATTTACACTTAGTATGTTACTCTGTTATATAGGGCAAGAAGAACACATTAGTTATTTTCCCACGATCAAATGACAAATAGGTATGCAAAGTTTTAGTCCTTAAAAAAAAGCCATGGAAGTTTATGAAAGCCTTCCTTACAATATCACATAATGTTGATCTCATCAATATAATGTAAAAAATTAAAGTACATGTATGTAATGACTGGTTTTGCTTTATTTAAGGGTGTAAGAGGACGCAAGAAGCATATGAAGCGCTTGACAGCGCCCAAGTCATGGATGTTAGACAAACTGGGTGGAGTTTATGTAAGTATCATCGTAAACTACTGGACTTGATTATGTTCATTATCAATATTATATTCTAGTGTTTGTTGTTAATCTTTGATATTTCTTAGAATTGCTAGACTTGAAGGTATATCATGACTTAATTACAAGGTCAAGGTCGTTGCTCACATAAATATTACAACAATTTGTGCATGGCTTTGAATTACATTGAAAAGAATATTGTACAGAAATGTTGTCAATCTTACATGATGAAGGCATAAGTGAAAAAAAATGGTAAAAGCTTTCAGGCATAACTTTTAAACCTCTGCACAGATTTTTAATCAGTTAATAATGCAAGATGAATTCCAAAGAAATGTTGCGGAATACCAAGCATGTTTCAAAACTTTATTTTTAATCCTAGGGCATAATTGCAAGAGGAAGATTTCTTTAACTGGTATAGACACATTGTTTTTGCCTAATGGTAATGTTGCAGATCTGATCTGGTTGATTTTCTTGTTACAAGCAAAACCAAAGGTTTTGATTTAAAATTGCTTCCATGTAATATACCTTTAGTCAGTAAAAGTAAAACTATTAAAGAATCTATAGAAAACTGTGATATTAATTTACTTGTAATATTTCTGTTGTAGGCTCCAAAGCCCAGCACTGGTCCCCACAAATCCAGGGAATCTCTGCCACTGATTCTCTTCCTGAGGAACAGACTAAAGTACGCTTTGACATATGATGAAGTGACCAAAATTGTGATGCAGAGATTAATAAAGGTTGACGGAAAAGTCAGGACTGACAAAACCTACCCAGCAGGTTTTATGGGTAAATGACTCAGCAATTTGATATTTATATTTCCTATTTTTCATCTATGTTGACTATTGGCCCTATCGAAGCTCTTCTTGGCCATCTAGAGGACAGAGGAGTCAATGTGTGGCCAATACCAAAGTCACTCAACGGTCGCCTGGAGATTGGTGTCTTATAGGCATTACCAATGTGTGAAACATTTCTTAAAAGTTTTGTTTGAATTCTGTATATTGTACATGTACATGTATGTGTATTCAGAGAAAAAGAACTATTATAAAACTATCTTTACAGAGTCAAGAATCCATAGGTCATGACTTAAAATGATAAAATGCTGTATCATACGTAAAAAGTTTTAAAAATGTCCGATTTTGATGGATGTTATTACTGTGTAAGCCTACATAATAAAATTTTTCCTTCCACAGATGTTATCACTATTGAAAAGACAGCAGAAAACTTCCGACTCTTGTACGACGTTAAAGGCAGATTCACAATCCACAGGATTAAGCCTGAGGAAGCTAAAGTAAGCCAAACTATCTTTCTATGTGACATGTGTAACATGCTGTGTCCGCCAAAATTCTTCGGATAAAATTTTGATTGGTCATATGTTTATCATTTCCTTTATGGACTGATTTGTCCATGGCTGTTTCCTATGCCTGATGGAAATGCTTCTTTGTTGGAAAGAAATAATGTGGTACATAATATTTCTCAGTATAGGACAAAAGTTCACAAAGTTTGATGCTGTTGAGACTGCTGAGTTGTTGTTTTGTCCAATAACAGATATATTCATTGTGAAGTAGTTGACACTGAAAAGTAAAACAAAATTCTAATATGACTTGAAATTTTCTCCCTATATGTACCATAGAACTCGCTTGGTGTAAAATCTCAAACTTCCAGTGCGCTAAGCTCCGCACATTCACATGCTATATTAGAATATAAATAACAACTAGCTGGCCGTGATTCATTTGTCCAGTAATTCCACTCGTCACATGAACCAATCAAATTATCACCTCGCCCCTTCGCGGCTCGGTGGAATTACTGGACAATAAACCACGGCTTAGTTGTTATTTCTTAAGTCAAGACCAGTCCTCTAAAGATAGTATTTCCCCTTTTTACTGATGAAACTTGTCTGGAAGAATTGACATAATAATGCAAATTATTGGGTATGAAGTTGTTAATTTTTCTGGGGAATGAATCTATTGTGAAATCTACATTATCTAGAGCTTAAACATTACATCTTGGCAAAATTTAGTAAGAAGCTCCATATAATAGTCAAGTAATATGAAGTGTTAAAAATAATCGGCAAATTATGAAGTCCTGTACGAAAATTGTATCGTTTGATTTCAGTACAAATTATGCCGCGTGAGGAAAGTAGCATGTGGGCCAAAAGGAGTTCCCTATATCACAACACATGATGCCAGAACCATCAGATATCCTGATCCTCTAGTAAAGGTCAATGACACCATCATGGTTGACATTGCCTCAGGAAAAATCAAGGATTTCATCAAGTTTGATTCAGGTATAGAAAGCAGTAATTGCTTGAATCAATTTTCTGTGTGAACCTGTGTAAATGTTGATGCCATGTATTCATATATCTATAATAATTTTATTGCAAAATGACTGACCAACTTTTTCCATTTGAATGATTATTGATTTCTTGATGCAATGATGACACATCTTTCGGGTCTGAAATCTCAAAATGAAGATAATTACCCAACGTGTACTGAAGCATCAGTTTATTTTATTTATACGGCTCTAGCCAGTGATGCACTAGACTTTAGCAAACATTAAGGAATTTCACACACTATCTTGATCATGACAGTTTCTGTATAGCTTGCAAGGCAAGAGTGTGGTATAGGGATTACTTTGTCCAGCGTCCATCTGTCTGGTAGTCACACTTTCACATATTTGGCTATAACTTGATACAGACATCTTGCAAACTTGATGGGATTGTAAAGCATGACGAGACTCAACACTTAATGTAGGTCAAGGTCACTTTCAAAGGCCAAGGTCATGTTATTAGGATTACTTTCCAGTAGAATTCTTCTACATTTCCTTCTTTGGCTACAAAACTTCATCCCAAAAAATGAATTATCTGAACGATTTGTGCATGTAAGCTATTTAGAAAAAGATATATATTCTAAGATGACAAGTGTTTGAGTTGTGCCATGATGCTATGATGAGATTTATCTTTCGGGTCTGATGTCTAATATGAAGACAATCTTTCCCAACGTGTACTGATGCATCAGGAAAAGCTCTTTGATTACTGAATTTCTCCATTTGTACTATGGTTTTACTTAAATATTCTGATGAACAAATACATTAGTATACTGACCATTCCCTGGACAGTATACTAAAGTATCCTATTTGTATTATGGATATGTCAAAGTAATATTCTTTCTGAGTTTATCACATTGAAACTCAATAATTGAACTTCTGTGATTACAAACAAAAAATAGTAAAAATTTCCAACACATATAAATTATGAGTTCATGTAACATTTAATTTCATGAAGCCTATTTGTGTAATGGATATGTCAAAGCAAAAGATCTTCCAATACTTATATCATAATTATAGTTTGTCAAAAGACAGCAAGTGTGAACAGCAGTTGTAGTATAAAATTTGTATGCAGTCGGTAACAGTCATTTAGAAATCTGATAAATTTACATGCTCCAAGGGTTAAGAGAAAATTCTGGAGTGAAGTATGCAGAAATCAACTTCTATCGTTCACAATTGCTGGTTTTTTTGTTTTACTTGCTTTCCTGTAGAATTCTTCTACATTTCCTTCTTTGGCTACAAAACTTCATCCCAAAAAATGATTTACCTGAACGATTTGTGCATGTAAGCTATTTAGAAAAATATATATATTTTAAGGTGATAAGTGTTAGAGTTGTGCCATGATGCTATGATGAGATTTATCTTTCGGGTCTGATGTCTTATATGAAGACAATCTTTCCCAACGTGTACTGATGCATCAGGAAAAACTCTTTGATTACTGAATTTCTCCATTTGTACTATGGTTTTACTTATATATTCTGATGAACAAATATATTGAAAGATCATTTGAAAAGCCTTAGTAATAACCATGACGCATTACAGGATTATAAAGTGAACTTTGTCTTTGTAGGAAACTTGTGTATGATCACCGGAGGTCATAACTTGGGACGAGTTGGTGTTATACAGCACAGAGAAAGACATCCAGGATCTTTTGATATCGTACACGTCAAAGATGCTCTGGGTCATACCTTCGCTACAAGGCGAGTTTCTTTGTTCTCAAGCATTCTTTTGGTATTTTCATTATGGGTCCAATTTGTGACAGGAAATACTTGTACGCCTGTTTTAGACTGATTAGCTTTCAGCTATACAAAATGAACATTGTCATTTCAAAAATCAAAACAGATTAGCTTTGCAATGGTGTATTTATTGCTAATGAAAAAGTATAAAAATTTTGGATATTTTGACAAAACTGACTTAAAATTCTGAACACGTGCTGATGCTATGATGAGATTTATCTTTCGGGTCTGATGTCTTAAATGAAGACAATCTTTCCCAACGTGTACTGATGCATCAGCATATTTTCTGTAAACTTTTAAGAGAAAAGGAACATCATTTGACACTTAAATTTGTAAGTTTCTTTCCGAGTATTGCACTATTGGTCATAATTTAAAAACCTGTATGACCTCAGAATGTATTTATATGGGAAAACACTAAAAAGTGTAAGGATTTTATATCAATACCATCAGTATGTAAAACAAATTCAAGGTTGACTTTATTTAGCATCATTGATTTCAATCTTGCCTCCATAAATAGAACCTGACTTTGAAAGCTACATGTAGTGTTACATGGGCGTAAATAAAACATGTGCAATGTATATCAACTATAGATAAGCACATGTATTTATGTAGTTATGTAAATGTATTCCATAGATTGCATGCTGGCTGATTGATTGATCATATTCAAGGCAAAGCATGACAAGAAGTTACATTAAACAATGTAGATTAGATAGAACACAAGAAGAAAAACTATGGAATAACAAACACTAAAAGTACACCACAGTAGCACATACAGGCTGTACTTCATGCCTGAATGTGATTGTCTCATGTTTATTTTTACAGATTGAGTTACGTTTTTGTGATCGGAAAAGGAAACAAACCATGGATCTCCCTACCACGCGGAAAAGGAGTTAAACTGTCGATTGCTGAGGAGAGAGATAGGCGACTCGCCTCCAAAGTGTAGACACGGACAGACAATTATTATGTGTATTAAAGACGTGTCTAAAAGAAATAATTTGCATTCTTTTCTTTAATATCTGTTTCCAAATGAAGTGGAAGGATGTCATGTTTACTTGTTATGAAAAAAGTACGAGAAAAACTCATGAGAGATACTGCCAATTCAATTGTCAAAACAAAGTGACCTGACTGGGCGGATCTAATTTAATCAAGCTAAATAGATGAATCAATTAAATTTAAAATTAGACAGAATATGTGGTACAAAAATTAATAATCGGAGTAAATGCTGATTACCTATGATTTTGAATAGCTAATATCAGCTGGTCAGAATTGAACCTTTGTGATGACCAGGTGAAGATTAGCTCTGCCTGGGCAGGTCAGTTTGCTACGACAATATACATGAAGGATCAACAAACCGTCTTCACTCTTTAGCAAGCTGTGAAGAATGTCGGGGAAGCTAATGTCGTGGCTTGGTTGTAGGCGTGGTTAGTTGGGTGGACAAAACTTTAACCAGGAATATATCTCATGAACTTTAAAGTGTAGGACATATGCATTCCTAATGACCAGACCTTTCATTTTGGACCTAGACTAGTGACCTTGACCTTTGAGTTTGACCTAGTTTAGAAAAACCTGGGCGATATCTCACAAATTATAAGGGGTAGGGCTTTGACATTTCTCGTGGAATCTTTGAGTTTGACCTACTTTTGGAAAATTTAACCTGGGCTGTATCTCATGAACTGTAAAGTGAAGGGCTTTGACTTTTCACATGTTGATTCCTTATGACCAGACCCTTCATTTGGGACCTTGACTTTTGACCTACTTTTAAACTTTAATCTGACCATAGTTCACAGTGAGACACTATGTTTAAAAATTGCTATTAAAATACCTACATGGCGAGCAATGTTGTCTTCTGAGAAGTCTTTAAATTCCGGCTTGGTTTCAAAGAGTCTTTGGATTGGTAATTTCTGTCTGTTTATCTACATACATGTATTGGATAAAGTTTCTGATTTAAGCAGAATCTTTCCAACTTAAAAACCATCCATAGCCGAGGGCTCTTCGGAAATTGGACTATCCGTCAATGTTCTACATTATTAGCTGTATCAGACTTGAAGTTTCCACTGCATCACTTTAATTCTCCGGATTTTTTAGCTCAAGTGAGCTATTGTCATAGCGCACCGTCCGACGTCCGTCGTAAACTTTTCAACATTTTCGACTTCTTCTCCAGAACCACTGAACAGATTTGCATGAAACTTGGTAGGAATGAAGTACTCATGGTCCCCTACAAGTGGTGTTGTTTTTCGTCCATCAATAGGTGGCGCCACCACAGGCAAAAGTAGGTCACAGGGGGTACCCTCCTTTGACAAACTTCTTCTTCAGAACGGAAGAAGTATCGACAAACCGAAAGCATCAGGATGATCTAGAGAGATGTCTTAAGAAGTGTTGTTATTTTTGGTTCCACTCGGAAGTCAAATTTTTGACGCCTTTTCTGACCTTGTCAGAAATGCACATTTTTGCACTATTTCTTTAAATAACTCAATAAGTGTATAATTTTACACATTCATTTGCTGCATATTTATCATATTTAAGTTACTTAATGCTTTGATAAGTATTTTATTCTAAAATTTTAATTTTTTGATTTTTTATGAATTTTTTTCTTATGTGAAAAGGAAGGGGAGGGGGTGATTTTCATACATATTCAACTTCTTCTCCAGAACCACTGAACAGATTTGCATGAAACTTGGTAGGAATGAAGTACTCATGGTTCCCTACAAGTGTTGTTGTTTTTCGTCCGGATCCATCAACAGGTGGCGCCACCAGAGGCAAAAGTAGGTTACGGGGGGTACCCTCCTTTGACAAACTTCTTCTTCAGAATGGAAGCACGTATCGACAAACCGAAAGCATCAGGATGATCTAGAGAGATGTCTTAAGAAGTGTTGTTATTTTTGGTTCCACTCGGAAGTCAAATTTTTGACGTGTTTTTGACGTCTTTTCAGACTTTGTCAGAACTGCACATTTTTGCACTATTTGTTTAAATAACTTAATATGTGTATGATTTTACACATTCATTAACTGCACAATTATCACATTTAAGTTACTAAATGCTTTGATATGTATTTTATACTAAAATTTTAATTTTTTGTTTTTTTATGAATTTTTTTTCTTATGTGAAAAGGAAAGGGGGGGGGGGGATTTTCATACATATTCAACTTCTTCTCCTGAACTGCTGAACAGATTTTTATGAGTAATTTTTCAATCATGAATAGATATGTTTACTGTGCACATGGACCCAAGGCTTGTTGGTTCAAGTTCTGGTACTTCTTTTATCTATATCAGGAATTTTAACCCTGGTAGTAACTTTAGTTTCGTATAAGAGGGGGAGAACTCATAGAGTTTGTACATGTATAACAGCAGAACTCAAATATGCAAGAGTTGTCTTTCTTTAATATTGATATATGTTTTTGAGGTTTAAATTCTTGGATTATCGATTCATTTGAATGTTATATATTTTAAATAAGTATGCAAAAGGAAACTAAATAATTCAAAAAAGACGAATAAGTATTTTCAAATTCATCTTGTGAAGACTTAGATATATAACTTTGAAATTAAAATATTAAGAGCAGCTCAAAATATTAATGTAAAAACATGCAGAACTCTACATAACGTAGTGAAAGGAGGGGGAGAAGGCTGTAATTTATTAGCAGGATTTTGCTTTAGCTTCTGTATAATTGTCTCTCTCAGGTTACTTAGATTACTCAAGAAGAAGGGGGGGGATGATTTTCATACATATTCAACTTCTTCTCCAGTACCGCTGAACAGATTTTCATGAAACTTGGTAGGAATGAAGTAATCATGGTCCCCTACAAGTATTTTTGTCCAGATCTGTCAAAAGGTGGCACCACCACAGGCAAAAATAGGTCATGGGAAGTACCCTCATTTGACAAACTTCTTCAGAACGGAAGCACGTATCGACATACCGAAAGCATCAGGATTATCTAGAGAGATGTCTTAAGAAGTGTTGTTAATTTTTGTTCCACTCTGAAGTCTGGTTATTTTCCTCTTACAAACTTCTCTTTGTTTGATATGCTTAGTTTACGTAGTTTTCAGGTGAGCGTTGTGGCCCCTGGACCTCTTGTTTTTCCTCATTTGTAGAAATTTTGAGATGAAATTTGATACCCAAGTACAGCTACAGATCAAGTTCAAGTTGCGACTTTCCTATAGAAACATTCTAAGCCTAGTTACTGGACTTTTAAAACTTGTGTCTGTGGGAGGCTGACATTGCTTTAATTAGTCATTTAATCATCTACCCACAGATAGGTCACTAGTGTCATATTTGACACACTTCTGATAACCTTGAAAGATATACATAGTATGAGTGGATGTGAAGTTTTATATGCTGCTCATATTGAAGACTGGCAGACATAATGTTTTTAACCTTGAGCACAATTCAAGAATGTTAAATTGATTACGTGCACATTCCTTGTGACAAGACCTTATGGTGTGAAGGTTTGACTTTGCTTACACACAAAAGAACGCATCTTTTTCTGTTATACATGACTTGTACAGCAGTATTATCTACAAATTGTATGTAATAGTATGTTGCCGTCGTTGGGTTTTTTTTGTCTCTAGTTCAGGGGGTTTACCAAGATCAGCACTTCTATTAATGCCCATTTATGGTGGTACTATTCTCTCATAGTGTTGCTTTTAGAAGGAGTAGTGCCGAGTGCGTGCTTAACCAATGAAATTCCCAGGATTTATCATGATGCACTAAAGCTGAATAGTTCAGGAGGTTTACCAAGATCAGCACTTGTCTCAAGACAGCTGAATAGTGTCATTTTAAAGCAATTATGCATTGAATTAATGGATGCTCTCTGTATTTTAGAAATGACATTTTTAATGGAAAAAACATTGTCAAATCAAGGAAAATAATGTACAGAAACAAATGTATACATCAAATTAAAACAAAACTTGATTGGGAGGTATAAAGACAATTTTTGCTCGGATTGCAAGGTATTTTTCCAGTCTATAGATTGACTGTGTCAATCTGTCGTCAACATTTTGGTTGAAGTAAAATCTTCAAACCAAATCTAAGTTGGGTTATAATTATTGTACCGTTATGGATACAGCTTTATTTTTTTCACATGTAGATTATCTTTGACCAGTTGTGTACCATGACTTGGGAACTTTTACCTACTTTTCATATGTTCCTTTTAAGTGAGAGTTTTAATTTGATAAATTTGACCTAATTTTCAGAATATCTTATTTGTACTAGATCTACATTGGTTTTACAAAAAAAAAATTATGAAGGATAAGAATTTCAGGGACATCAAGTGGATATATCTCTACAAGACAAGGACCTCATTCAAGCCTTGGCTTTCCATTGGAATCATTATTTACCTTGACTCAGTTTGACCTTTTAGCGAGCCGTGACGAATGTCCGGGGAGCTACAGAATGTCATAGCCTGAGTGTCGGCGTCGGTTGCGTGGACAAAACTTTAACCTGGGCTATGTCTCATGAAGTGTAAGGGGTATGGCCTTCCCTTTTAAAGTCATTCATTTATTCGTTCTAAACATGTTCACATGAAATGCACAAGATTTTGGAATGAAATAAACAAGAACATGCAGTTCATTTCTACAAAGTATGTATTTCGCGGTAAAATGCCTACTTTGTAGTCACAACCGTATTTTAGATTCAAGATTTTAAAATGTATGGTAAGGTTGAGACCAGTCTTTTAAATTTAAATTCTAGTATCTTGTTAAAACTATAACTATGTTTTAAAGTTTTATAGACATCCATATTAGTCGGATATTTCTTAATTTTCGACGTTTTTTGATCGATATTAGCTTCTTTTCAACATGGCTATCCCCTTCTCTTTGGACTGTAATTTTAGTATATAGAAACAATCTTACCAAAATGAAACTTGTATGAGGAATCTCCAAATACATTACATTTTAGTAATGATCAAGTTTTTCTTGCGTACAGATCATTGTGTAGAAGAAATATACTTGACAAGATTCAGGGCTACATACAGCCCTTATCTTACCAGCTCCTTTTAAAAGTATCTCTTCTCTGCAGTCAATTGCTCACTGTACATACATTGAAAGGGGCATTTCTTTTCAAATTTAATATTTTATTAAAAATGAAATTCTCTTCACATAATTTAATTTGATATAAGGACTTGAAGAAAGTCCACGGACAATTATCCTGGTTATTTTACATCGAATCTAAACAAATAGGAAATACCAAATCGACGATTGAAAAAAAAAACGATGATAGTTTCTTTAGTACAAGTATACAAACAAAACTGAACTTACCTTTGACATTGTTTTTAGATAAAGAAACATGAACTTTCGTCTAAATAATGAAATTGGGGGTCATCGTATATTTGGCATAAATTTGTATTTTCTCAAATGTATAGCTTCAATTTTTACATGGAAACGAAGACATTTTTCTGTACAACTTAATTTCATCTCTAAATTACAATTGTCTATATTTGATAGAACTGAAGAAAAATATAGTCCCACATTACTAGACATTTAAGATAAACGTCCGCACTACTACATAATCAGTGTGTTCTAGTTGGAAACTGCGAAGTTTGAGCAGGCTCAAAGAAGACATGGGGTACGTCCGGTACCAGATCAGCCGTGCTTCCCTGGGGAGAGGTGGTCGTGCTGTCCCTGATTTTCCTCATTTTCAGTTTCCTCAGGTAATAGGCCAGTCCAGCTAGTGCCGAGGCTAAGGCTGTAGCTCCGGCCGCTCCGCCAGCTATAGCTGCATTATTCGACGCTCCCTTCTGTTTCGACTTCTTGATATTTGGTCCTTGAAAAGGGAAAAATTTGCCCTATTGTAACTGTTCATAAACGAAAGATTGCACTTTGAATTCATAATACTGTGACGTAAGACATGAAGTTTTAAAATCCGATTGTGCCCCTGATCTATGCATTAACTGGTATCCTCCCTTCAATCATTTTTATGGAATTTTCTTGCTTATCTTCTGTTTTATAAACTTTTCCAAAAATACCCTATATTTAGGAGTATCTTTAACATCCTTTTATCTTACTATCACGTAAAAACTACGAACCAAAAAGGATCCCCAAAATCAATATTTTACATGGAAGATTTTTATTAAACTAAAACTTTCTTCTAAACTTGTATTTACTTAAACAAGTTTAAAATGATTTGAAAAGAAGTATGGAGTTTACGTTTCAGACTAAAATTAATTTCAAATTAAGTAGCGCATGCGTCAACATCAATCCATTGAGATATTTATTTTCATTCCTTAAAAATACACAGTCACATTCAGGTTAATTTTGTATGAACCTGGATTTTAAGGAGGTCATAGTTTTCAGAAAGTACACAGATTTATAAGTATAGGTACCTGCACAAAGAACTCCATTGTTACAAGCCTTCCCTTTGGCTGCACATTCAAACTGGACTTGAACTCCTCGTGTTTTAAGGCCTCTGAATGTCGTCTTTGGATGACATACGTCATCTATAAGGCTTGCATCGGAATAGGATTGTGAGGCCCACGTGGACACTGTTTGAGGGTCCGACGAATTTCTGTTCACGTAAAGATAATACACATACGTAAGAGTACTACAAATACGTAATAAAAATTAAAGTATTTTTTAAAATACGTAAAAGTAATAGAAGTACGTAACCAGTGGCGGATTTAGAGGGGGGCCCAGGCCCCCCCCCCCCTTTTTTCGCCCAAAGTTATTGATTCAGAATACTCTTTTTATGCTTAATCTCTTTACTTTTGGGGAAATTTTCGGCTCGCTTCGCTCGCCACACTTAATTGTTCATTAGCTGTCTATTTTTTTCGTCTTCACTTTGTCTTGAACTTTCTTTGTCATCGTGTTTGAACGGATCCATATGTCATAAACATATACAAAATTCAAAATTGAATTAACACTTGAATAATTACCAAATGCTTCATTTTCATGGGCCGATCTAACCAGTTTAGACAGGTGGATAGTGGGGTTGCAATGCCCTAATCTTCCCAACCTTCCCCAATTGGTCAAACAAAAATAGAGGATGGAAAATGAGAGAGATATTGTAATCTTATGACAAAATGTAACCATCTATTCCCAAAAATTCCCGGCTCTCTCCGCTCGCCAATTTAGAATAATATATATACATGTATGTATATATATACATGTATGGATGACTGAACCAAAAAAAAAAAAAAAGAAAACTTCAAATCTTAAAATTTTCCGGCTCGCTACGCTCTCCAGTACACCTATAAACTTAAGTAAACGTATCAAGAAACTCTATCTTCTAAATGCATCATGCAGTTGGAATGACCCCCACCCCCCAACTTATTAATTAAAATCATCAGTCTTGAGCTTCAGGTTTTGGAGGTCTTTTTTTTTTCGTTTTTTTTTGTTTTTTTTTTTTTTTTTTGTCAGTTTTTAATTGAACAATTTTCTTCGAGCTGAAACTTTGGGCCCCCCTTTTCTGAAATCCTAGATCCGCCACTGGTAACACCTAAACGTAATAAAAATACTTTAACGTAAAGTACTAAAAATTCGTTCAAGTTTTCAAAAAATCAATAAAATACATGAAAGTAAGAAAAATAAGTTATAGTAATACAATACGTTAACGTATTTAAAAAAATACATTATATGTAAAGTACTAGAAATGTGTAAAGGTAAAAAAACTAAGTAAAGGTATTGAAAATACGTAAAAGTAATGAATAAACGTACAAAGGTATAAAACATACGTAAAATATAAAATAAAAATACTTTTAATGTATTAAGAAAATATGACGAACTTATAGAAATACGTAAAAGTAATGAAAATACGTAAAGGTAATAAAAATACGTAAAAGTAATAAAAATACGTAAAAGTAATCAATTCTTTTAAGTAATTGAAAAAACGTTAAATTCTAAAAAAAAAAAAGACGTAAAATCAATAAGAATATATTAAAGTAATAAATATACGTTAAAGTAATGAAATTTAATCTAAAAGCACCAAGTTTCGGAGTTATATATCGTCAGTGTATTGTATTTGCGTGACCGGAACTCTCTGAAGTTTTAAAGTAGAGGGCAAAGGAACAGTGCAGAATCATCAAAATTAACCTTCTAAATAGTAAATATTAACTATGGAGAGTTAATTCAAAGGTCAAGGTCACGATAAAGATAAATCTTATGAACTTCTTTAAAGATAAATTGAAACATCTGTTTTTGTCTCTTTTAAAAATACCTATTCTATTGTAAGGCCCTTTTAGATATACCTATTCTAGTGTAAGGTCCATTTGAAAATACCCATTCTAGTGAAATACCCTTTTAAAAATACCTATTCTAGTGTAAGGCCCTTTTAAAAAATACCTATTTTAGTGTAAGCCCTTTAAAAATACCTATTCTATTGTAAGGCCCTGTTAAAAATACCTATTTTAGTGTAAGACCCTTTCAAAAATACCTATTCTAATGTAAGGCCCTTGAAAAAATACATATTCTATTGTAAGGCTCTTATAAAAATACCTATTCTAGTGTAAGGCCATTTTAAAAATACATATTCTAGTGTAAGGCCCTTTTGAAAATACCTATTTTAGTGTAAGGCCCTTTTGAAAATACCTATTCTAGTATAAGGCCCTTTTAAAAATATCTATTCTAGTATAGGGCCCTTTTAAAAATATCTATTCTAGTATAAGGCCCTTTTAAAAATATCTATTCTAGTATAAGGCCAAAGTAATTTGTTTTACGTCCGAAACTTTTTCTGAAAGGTACCCTCCTACCAGGTATAAAAACACACAAACACATACTCAGTATGACTGCAATATTTTGTATTTATTTGGAAAGGAAGAAGGAACAATTCTTTCTTCATAGGAGAAGGATAATTCTGTTTCGAAAATGTATCCTCCCAAGAAAAAGAGAGAAAAACAATTAAAAGATCTATTGATTTACTTTTTTAGCAGGGGTGCCATCCTTGTCGCAGTGCAATGAATTAGATATAAACAAAAATATTTACTTGGAGCATGTGACCATAATGCTGTTGTTTGTCGTTAGGATGTCCGAAGCCGATGATTCCTGTAGATTCCATACAAAAATAGATGGTTTTAAATCTGCTGATTCCAGGAAGCAATCGAAGACACAGTAGGTAAAATTTGTTGCTCGTTCCATCAAAGTGGTTTTATCGCCTGTATGATCTATATCCAAACTAACGTTGTATTTCCATTTTACGTTCTCAGATCCTGTATCAGTGAAAGAACCTTGAAGAAAAAATTATGTCTACCTATTGAATATTTTGATTCTAGTACCTGTGATTTATGTCACTTGTAATTAATTGTCTTTTTAGAGTAGAAATCGGTAGAAATGAAGAAAATATGGTAAATAAAATGAAATACTTGAAATATTATCTACTTGCCGATGAATGTAAGTACAAATAATGTCCAGTAAGTTCTCCCCCGATCCATCGCTATTAGATTCAATATACTTATATCGATCACTTCCTACATTCTTGTCAAAATTAACGTTATCTCCCTAGTCAAAAACTAACATGAACAAAATGCTTGTGAACGATACTTTTTGATTGGTAAAAATTAAATCATATCTTATCTTTGGAAAGGGTATTGAATTGTACCCCCGCACACATACCTGTATAGCTCACCCGGGTGGTAGATTTAATTAGCTTATGTTCCTATATCTTTTTGTTTAATCGAATTCTTGATTTCTTCTTCAGAATATAAAATGCAACTTAGAACACTGTAAATGGAATTAATGGGTAGAACCATACATAATGCGTCTGGTAGCTAAAGAATAAATCAATGACCTCGAAAGTCAGTGAAAGGATGCATGTACAGATCTGATCATTTATTTCCAAAAAAAGGAGTCCAGTCTGTGAGAAAATGGGTAAAGACTAGCATTTTTGATAAATTCCCGGGGGATGTCCAGTGGCTATGGTGTAGGGCCTGTTTCTTGTTTGAACCCTGTAGAATAAAGCAAAATCTGTGGATTACGCTAAATCTTTACTATTTGTCTGATTGAAATTTCAAAGATTCGATGTGACAGTCCTCTCATTACCTCTTTATTAAAGTATGCAGTGGCGTAGTATTTTCGATGTGGACGTGTACAGAAGGGATGGACCCGGAACCTGAACTGTGTGAGGGAGGGGGGGGGGGGGTCACCAGACACTTTTATGGGGAATGATTGAGTGGTGTGAGTATGATAGAATATGTTTCGCCCTCTCGTTGGTTAGGGTTTGGGGCCTTCCAAGAGAAATTTTGAGCGGAAAGATGAAGCAAAATGGCGGCCTCTGAAGAGTAAATTTGAATTAAATTTACAAGGGATCAAGCGTATGATTCGGTGTCAGCAAAAGATGAAGAAAACTTTCTATATGAACATGAAATGCTGTAGCTTCCATCCACTGGACGTGTCAGCCCTGTATCGTCGGCGATCATTATGTATAAACCTGAGGAAATGTTGAAAAATGCATTCAAATCTATGCTTTCTGGAGTGTCTTTGGGTATTTCTAAAGAGTAGTTTGCTATAAAACCCATGTCTCGCCCTCTTCTTCCGACGACGGAGGCACTTTCTGTTTCGTTTCTTTTTCTTGTTGTTTTTGTAAAACCGATGTGGACGTTTTTGTGTACAAACGTACGCCTGGCTACGCCCCTGGTATGAAAAGATTTGAAAACTTCTAGATGGTCAGACTATTAGATATTTTACATGTGAAAAAGAAATGGACGTGAAGCACTACAGGAGTCTTAAATTATGCTTATTAGGGCCAGGTGAGCTTCTCAAAATGTTCCCAGTGTACGCAAGATTCTAAATTCAGGCCAGATCGATATATGTTTTGATAACACATAATTTTTATCGCCAGGCAGAATTGGAACAACGTTACGTGAGGTTCAAAAGCATGTACATAAAACAAATATTATGTAAATGAGTTTCATGGATATCGCAAAGGAATTCCGTATCCTACCATGTCTTTGTGTAATTCTTCGATCTGCAGCCTATTTGGGACTGAGCTCCTCCGTCGACGTGTTGGTATGTGCTCAAACTGGGAAAACTCGGGGCATACGCACAAGGAAGTATTCTTTGTACAGGGCTTTGATACATTAAAAATACATATTCCTCAGTTTTGCTACAAATAGCTCTGACTAAAAGGCCACCCAAGTTACCCATCCTAAAGTTACCATCCGATCATAACAAGAATTACTTCGCATAATGTCAATCCTCAAATTAGAAGATATGACAAAGTTAGATAAAAGCCACAAATTGGATGACTAAAAGATAAAGAAAGGAGGGAATCTCCAGCAGCACTTGGTTGCAGCACTCACAGCAAAAAACCCAAAACACTCAATTAAAAAAACCACAGAGCAGACACTCACAGAAAGGGACACAAAGGGGGCAAGGAACACCAATACCATAGAAACATATGAAACACAAAAGACCACATGCAGTGATTAACCAACGAGAACAATTGGCAAAGATGAAATGTGAGTATCACTGAATACCGCAGTTTCTAGCGCAGATTGAAAGTTCATGGTTTCAACAGAGAACCTGATGATCGACCTATTCCCAATGCGTTTATCAATATTCTTAGATTGAACATGCTTGGCCTTCGTAAAAGATTAGGGTACGAAGCCATAGCAGTTGTATTGTTTCATGCGCATGATAGTTTTTGGTTTAGATATTAAAATCTGCAGTGTATTTAAATTTCAGTATGTCATACATTACTCTTGTATATTTCTTTGCGAAGATTTTTAAAAACAAAGTTACATATTCAAACATTATCATGCATCTCTTGCCGCAAACCATATCTTTTGAAGATAAAATTCTTCAATCCGAATTTGCTATTTTTAGTTACGGTAATACAGTCAGTTAACGCATACAGCGCTATAAATATAGAACAGGTGTTTTCCTTTTTAGCGCACCGTGTAGTGTACACATGCAGATCGAGTAGCGCCGATAGCTCGCCACTTCACATGTACACTTGAAAATCCTTGTTTTTCGTTAAATAACTTATCTCATTAGTAAAGTATAGCAAACACCTTTGATTTCATTATATACATTTATCATGGGTTTAAAGAGAAATAGAACATGTAAACCATGATTAAGTGACCTGAAGTCCCTACATTGGGAGGGATGGTTAGTTTAATTTAAAAGTGCATTGGAAGGGGGGGGGGGGGGGCTAGTTAATATAAATTTTAACTGCGATATCGTGGGTGTAGCTAGTATTCTTAGCGGAGTACTACAACAATCTAGGTGTTCATTATTGTAGACTGAATGACCTTTTTCACAGATTTGACCTTGTGTTGAATTGACAATGACCCATCATGGTTTACGTTGCACTTTTGTGATCTTGCTACTTTTTGGGTTCGACCTTGACCTAACGTACGACGAACGATGCATAAGACAGGTCTTTCACTGGTCTCATCTTTCTGTAATATGTTCTTTGAAGACAACTTAAAGAAAATACTGTTTGCTGAGTTTTGAACATTTATTGGCAATATTTGGCCGCGGTGGATGACAAATACATAATTTATGAAAATTTGAAAATAAAATGTTAAATGTAAATTCAAAATTCATTTCACGGTCAACTCGACCGGTAAACAAATTCAATTATTATGTAACCTTGTCAAATAGACAAGCAATGTGGCTGCCAAATTGACAAGGGCGAGCCACTTGACGGTCAACTCGACCGTCCAAACAATGAAATGAATATTTATAAAATTACGGTCAACTCGACCGGCAAACAAATTAAATTATTATGTAACCTTGTCAAATAGACAAGCAATGTGGCTGCCAAATTGACAAGGGCGAGCCACTTGACGGTCAACTCGACCGTCCAAACAATGAAATGAGTTCATAAAAAATATATACATATATAATGTTCACAAATTGGAGTAATTGGGTTCCAGCAGCGCCGGGTGAATATGCCATGCGTGCTGGAATATACAGTTCGTATTGAGTGGTTGACGCCGTATCGGGTGGTTAGCGCCTGATCCATTCAAGGGTCAAGGAGTCCAGGCTTATATATGATTCATCCACCGCGACAAGGGTGCGAGTCGTGGTCCGGAGAAGGAAGGCTGAAGTTGAGTCGACATCTAGGGGAGGTAGGGTGGCCCAGATGTTGCGCGAGAGGGGGTCCTTGAGCAGGAGGAAACCGGAGTACCCGGGGAAAAACCTCCTAGGACTTGGTGGTCTGAAGTTGATTCGTCATCCGAGAAGGAAGGCTGAGGTTGATTCGTCATACGGATAAAGAAGGCTAAAGCTGAGTCGTCACTTGGGGAAGGAAGTTGAATCGTGCGTATGACCCTCGGTTGAGAGGAGCACTGAAATGAGATAAACTAGCGACAGAAAAACTGTTATTTGAAAAAGATTCACAAAACATAATATTCGTGACAACTTAACGATTTTTAAAAGTGCATATTCAAAAATTAGTGAAAATTTTAATTGATTTTAAACAGCAATTAACAAGAGTTAAAATTGGGAGGGTGGTTGGGTTAAAAATTTTACGTCTTGATACAATGCCGCCTCGTGGTAAGAGGAAAGGTGCCCGGATGCGGACAAGTATTTCTACGCGGTTTGCTGGGGAATAATTTGCATACGGTTGCATGCACTATTTTTTTTGCGCTACAATAAATTCAAATATTACATATTGGCCTTCAGCCGTAATATTTGATGTTATTGTAGACTGAATGACCTTTTTCACAGATTTGACCTTGTGTTGAATTGACAATGACCCATCATGGTTTACGTTGCACTTTTGTGATCTTGCTACTTTTTGGGTTCGACCTTGACCTAACGTACGACGAACGATGCATAAGACAGGTCTTCAGGGATTAATCTACCTCTGCGTCCTGCGTCTCTGACGCATAAAAATCGCCCAGGACCCATTGGTTTCTGATCGCTGCGTCCCAAAGTGCGCATTGTTCACTTTCATATAATGCATCCGTTTTAGTTCATGTTTACAAAAGTCGAGAAAGTACATTTACAGTATTCATTGACATTTAGCCGTATAACGTGTAAGTGTTTCTTGTTTATATTTTGACAGTTCTTTTAATCATAACAGATCTGTGGTATTGTATGAGAAATCATTGCGAAGCATAATTTTTTTTTGAATTAAAAGTAATATGCAATCTGACACAAGTCTATTTTATATCATTTCAATTTTGGATACAGATATATATATATATTTATATATATATTTATGAAAAATTCTTCCACTGTAAACTTTACATGACATTATGAATCAATCTATTGAAATCGTTTAATTCACACCATCAGCGTACCGTCTTTGTAAACCGTATAGAATTGGTTTGTTTGGATAACGTTTTACTATACACATGTACGAAGTATCGATGACTAAATAAACAATCAATATACTTAATTCGGCAAAATTAGATTGAAGTTTAAGATTAAGACTTATTTTTGTGGAACATATAATGATTTCAAGGACACGCCGCGAGCTGGTCAGCTCACTTGTATTGGCGAACTTAAAACGCCGCAAAAAAGAAGGTTTGTAGAAATTGGGACGCATTAATTTCTTCTGGGACCCATTGTTTTGGCTGGGGACCCATTGGCCAAGTTTCATTGCGTCCAGAGGACCCATTAAGATCAAATTGTAGATTAATCTCTGGGTCTTTCACTGGTCTCATCTTTCTGTAATATGTTCTTTGAAGACAACTTAAAGAAAATACTGTTTGCTAAGTTTTGAACATTTATTGGCAATATTTGGCCGCGGTGGATGACAAATACATAATTTATGAAAATTTGAAAATAAAATGTTAAATGTAAATTCAAAATTCATTTTACGGTCAACTCGACCGGTAAACAAATTCAATTATTATGTAACCTTGTCAAATAGACAAGCAATGTGGCTGCCAAATTGACAAGGGCGAGCCACTTGATGGTCAACTCGACCGTCCAAACAATGAAATGAATATTTATAAAATTAAGGTTAACTCGACCGGCAAACAAATTAAATTATTATGTAACCTTGTCAAATAGACAAGCAATGTGGCTGCCAAATTGACAAGGGCGAGCCACTTGACGGTCAACTCGACCGTCCAAACAATGAAATGAGTTCATAAAAAATATATACATATATAATGTTCACAAATTGGAGTAATTGGGTTCCAGCAGCGCCGGGTGAATATGCCATGCGTGCTGGAATATACAGTTCGTATTGAGTGGTTGACGCCACTGATCGCAGATCACGCCAACATAGGTACCCCATGGACCATGTTGGTGAACCGCTCAGTATGAACTGAATATGTTTTGGATTCAAGACCAAAAACAAATAAATAAATAATTCAATAAATAGATAGATAAATCAATCAATCAATCAATCAAAAAATCAATATATATATATATATAAATAAAGAAGGGGGTGAGGTGTGTGAATGACGTAGCAAACAAAAACTTAATTACCACCGCGGCCTTTGAATATTTGGGAGTGTGGAAGGTGGGGGAGGGGTTGATAGGGACGCTTTTACTATTCAAGGATTTTCTTTTCAATAATTTTCAAAACACAACAAACATTGCAAATGAAGCTAATCTAAGCATAGCCTTATTCATCATCATCGTTAAGTATAACGGGAATTTATTCGTTATTTTCATAACGTGATCAATGTTGAAAACCTAGTTTATCATCATCATCTTCATTATTATAACCACCACCACCACCACCATCATCATCATCATCATCATCATCATCATCATCATCATTAGAATTTATTTAATTATTTCCATAACGCGATCACGTTAAAACAGATCATCATCATCATCTACATCATCATCATCATCATCATCATCAAAATGATAATTTATTAAATATTTCCATAACGTGATAACGTTGAGAACCTAGCTCATCATCATCATTGTGTCGCCTTCGTTATCATTTTGAACTTTCTCTGCTTCGGAGTAGCATTAAACTGTTCATCGTGTCCTTGTCATTTTGTTAACTTAGTATAATCCATTATTTACTTATAAACTATGCATATGACGCAAGCCTATTTATTTATTTCGGACGGATTGCATTCGCATGGTTAATTAATCATATGACCTATTGCATTGATAACCTCGTCTGGGAAGGGTCGCTTCTGGGTCAATAGACAAAAGGTTGTAAGTCTAGGGCATCTAATTGCCGAACAGCAGGGGAGATAGGAGTAGGGGTTCAAAAAGGGGGTTCGCGGTCCAGTGAATTTCACTCATCGGGGGCAAAACCAGATTACTTTTTTTTATACAAGATACAAGATGATTTATTTCCAGTTTGGGCTCATTGAAGGACAATGTGACATACATATGTATGAACTATAAAGCCAAATATCAATATACGGTACATAGAGAAAAACAAGCAATATATGACAAATAAAATTGATAATATTATGTAAAAAGGAAGTGACTCAATCATCTTTGTTTTTTTTTTTTTTTTTTTTACAGTGGAAGCACTTTTTTTATTAGACAGGGGATTTGAGTGCCACAGTGAGGCCCTGGAGGTAAAAGCCCTGTGGGATTCAAGAGGTGGAAACACTAGGAAGCTACTAGATTTTTTAACATTTCCAGGGGAATAATCATAATGACTCTTTGTAAACATTTTTGTCTTGGATGCACCTGTGTATTTGCGTATGCCTTGCTACGCGCCTGCTTAATGTTCCTCAATTGATAACGGGGATTTGGTTGAACTTAAGGTTAACTCACTGGTAATAAATTGTTAAATGTGACAATTTGCGCTGAAGCCGTGCCACACCTCGTATTGATATTTACCAGTTACTCTCTTATATATATGATAAGAGTGATGACCTACCGACATTGTATAATTAGCCAGAAACTATTCAAATTCTTTCCCACTTAACATAATCATGCTTTGAAAATGGTAAATGTTATAGAAACGTGATTTTGTATGGTTCCAGAAATAAAACAATTTTGGAAACATTTCATTTTGTTCAGTGCTATATTCTATACAAACTGCGCAGTGTTTTTTAAAAATGTTCTTGGAGCGTTTGGGCAGAAATGTTTCAACAGAACCTGTTTGAAGCCATACAAATATTGTTCGAAAATGTTTTGTGTTACCTGGGTTATTATATGACTAGCAAGCTAATATAAATAATAATTACAGTAGTAATGCAACAAAATGAAATCCTGCATGTGTAAATGGACTAACGCCTTTCATACCTTCTCTTTCCGTTATGTATTTCTTTTTTTTTTTTAAATATAAGGGGTGGTTAGGGTGCGAGGGAATGGGAGACGGGGAAGAAGGAGGAGGCAGAGAGAAGGAAAAAGGGGGGGGGGGGGTTAGGGGTATGAAAAGGGGGGAAGGAGGGGAAACAGGGTGAGATGAAGGGGTGGGTATAGGGGTGAGGGCGGGAGGTGGAAGGTAAGGGTTAAATGGAGGGGAGGAAGGGGGTAGGAGGAGGAGGAGACAAGGGACGGGATGGATGCGAATTTAAGGGGCGGGAGGGGTAGAGGAGTACCTTCCTGTCGGCTTGTTTGCTTAAAATTTTTTCAATTACTGTTCATTGAAGGGTAAACTGATCAGATTTATAAAATAAATCGAAATTAGGACATTTCTAACTTATTTATTAATTCTAACATAAAAACTTTCATAATTATAAAAGGGGGTTTAGGAAAAAGTTATACACAACTTTATCTTGTCGGTAGAATACGACTGAAACTATCGTGGGTGTAGCTAGTATTCTTAGCGGAGTACTACAACAATCTAGGTGTTCATTATCTATAGGAGGAATCCTCATGAAGGAAGTAAATATTTATATATAACATCAGTCCGCGCATGGGTTTTACAGCAATTATGCTCACCCCCGAGAGGGGTTCGCAATAATAGTCTCTTGGCTGCCTTTGGATCCAACTCAGACTTGATTATTCAGTCTCCATTACTGCAGCCAAAAGACTTGATTATTCAGTCTACAATATTCTGAAAGACAAATTAAGTGCTGATATGAGTTTTTGTTGGACATAAAGATCCTATTTTTTTTTTTTTTTTTTTTTTTTTTTTTGGTTGGCTTGTATTTGGATCAGATGTAAAAACTCAGAAACGTGACATCCTGTTTTATACGGTAGAATTTTCCTTCAATCAAGATTTTCCGTTTCGGATGACCTGGACGTGAGGATGTGAACTAGTATGTGGTTTCAATTAAGTTTTTACCGATAGAATAAGTGTCTTGATTTGTGTTGCTGAGTTAGGATTTGGAAAGGATGAAAACACTTCGAACTTTTCTTCTCGGTTTTATACGGTAGAATACTAGAATTTGCCTTTTCGGATGTCATGTCTTGGACGTCGTTCTGAAGCTGGGAGAATGCGAAAGCGTGATTTTCAACTCAGTTTTAATATACCGATTAATTTCTTTTACTAATTAATTCTTCGTACCTTCATTTATTCTAGAGCATCTTTCTACTAAGATAACAGGGACCGCAACTCTGTATGAAACAAATGTAACTCTTCTGGCAACGAACATGAGATTTTGACGGCGCCACACTACGACTTGATCTTGACAGACAAGTAGACCAGCTGAGAAGAAAATAGATGGAGACGTTAAAGAAGATTTGTACACCGTAATGGATAAAGGTACACCAGTTCTGGTCAAGCATGTTTCCGAACGGAAGATATTTCCGATCGATTCGCTACTGTAGATCGGTTAAGGGGTATGGACAAACCGTTATTCGCCATATAGGGATGTTCGCCGTGACGTCACAGGTCTCGCGAAAACGAGGCTGGTTGGAAAAAACGGTTGGCAGTGAAGGGAAATATACGTGATACCGCGGGGGATAAATCGACAGTTGATGCTCTAATAAGCGCTCCTTTCCTATTATTACCTGCTGTGACACTGACCATTCTAGTCATAGCAATAAAGAAATCCCGCTGTGTTCATTAGTATATCAGACTGTCGTTCGATTGGGGTGGGAGGGAGGGGGGGCAAGGATCTAATAAACTGCCGATATTTTTTCTTGTTCAAATTTTGCTTTTCAAAGAAGCCGGTGTAATTCATAGTGTCCCATTTTTATGCTCCTGCGTTAGGTGTGACATACCTGACTCATTACCTGTTGTTTTGACAAGTACACACCTATCCCTCAAACATGCAACGTTCCCGGCTATATTAGTTGTGATTTAATTAAGGCGGAGCATTTGAACGGGATAGAAAGAGGGGAATAGTTTGACCAAAATTAATGTCGAACTGTTTGAAAACGCAAAACGGAAAAAAAAATTAACTCACAGACAACGTTAAATGAAATAAAGAATACTAATTTCCTAGCTTTTGTTTTGTTTTGTTTTGTTTTGTTCTGTTTTTTTTTTTTCTCACGATCTTCTTTGATATGCCTTATTTACCTTTTTGCTTGCTGGAGGAAGGGGGGGGGGGGGTTCAAGATTAGAATTTCAGAATGCCAAAAGAAGCAATGATTTATTTCTCAACTTCAATGTATGTTTGGGCAGTCGCACTCCTAAAATCGTTGGGATAAAAAGAGACATTCAAGAATTAAAAATGAAAGATAAGATTAAAATACACCTTAAAAAAAATGATAAATGTTGATATGAATTAAAGAGAGGGATCTCGAACCATATAAAATCATAGCATTCTATTTCCATCTTTTGCATCTCGACTGTTAAAACATCCAATATTTGAAAAGAATTTCAAGAATAGATTTCGGACTTCCTTCTTTCTAATTATCGGAATTATTTAAACAATTATCCTGTTTAAATAAATAAATAAATAAATAAATAAATAAATAAATAAATAAATAAATAAATAAATAAATAAATCTTAAGATATATATGAAAAATATTGAATATTGATCCACTGTTCCAACTTTTATATGATTATGATCGATGTATAAATGGGTTGTATTTCCAACTAAAAGACAAATTAATGTTAGTATTTACCAAAAAAAAAAGGGTTTTGTTGTTTCATCCGTGTCGCTTAATCAAAATGTCAAAAACTGAAAAATGAAATGGATAGATCACATGCAGTGGCTATCTCTCCTTTGCGGATCATTGGTTCCGCCGCGGCGCCTGGGTGAAAAATCTACCTGGACAGCCGACAAAAATCAAGGTAAATGCATGGCAGGTGTCAGATCAATGTCTTGTGTATACGAGATACACTGTATAGGTTGGACTTGACAAATTGATGAATTATATAAGATGTTCACATTCACTTTAAAAATTAAATCATTTAAACCACAGAGAGACTAAATGCTATTTTACACAGTGATTAATAAAGAAAAATTGAATTAAAAAAATATGTAACATGCAATATTAAAACGATCGATTAATATTATAACAACTTTGAAGTAATCTTAACATAATTATATCTGTCGATAAACTGTACTGATAAAGAATATAACGTAAATAGAAGTGAACATTGCTATACATATATATAAGAGAACCACTTTTTGCCAACCAATTTTCATGCGCATGCGCAGTGTGACGTCACTTTTTCGTCACTCGAACATCCCTATTGGATTTTATGTAGTGTGTTATTGAAAATCTTTCCTTACAACGAGTCATGGCTCCAACTTCAACTATTTTAATCCCAAGTATTCTCAACCCCAATAGCTACATTTTCCCATATTTTCTACGGAAAATCACATTAAGATTTTAACATTAGAAACTTTTTAAATTCATGCACCGAACTGCACAGCTGCACCTCAGAAGAATTTATTAATAATACTATAACTTACCTTAAACATGACATGGATACTATATCTACAACCATTTGACCTTCGATTTTGAGTACAAGGTCTCATTATCATATAAATCGCTTGTTAATACAACACGGTGTCTTTTCGAACACGAGTTTTTACAGGTAGCCATTTTCACGTGCCGATCCGCCCCAACATAGGTAGAAAAAATAAACGATTTTAAAGTTCCTGGGGTAATTCACTAGAATTTCGACTGTTTGCGATTCAATTATTAATTATTTACATGATATATATTAGAGAAGTGGGATAGTCATGTGAATTATAGGTGACAAATTACAAATGTGCAACATTCCGGGGATCCGCCCCTGGATTCATTTCTATGTTAATATGGCTACTAGCCCCTTGCGTGTAAAATAAAGATACCCGGTATTTTGAGAAAGTATGATCAAAATTGGAGGACAAATGTTTGTAGACATATGTTGATAGTAACGTTTAAGGTAGGTTATAGTATTAATCATAAATCCTGCAAACCTGTAGCTGCGCAGTTCGGTGCACTAAGTTCAAATGGTTGTCATGTAAAAATATTGATGCAGTTTTTGTTTAAAATTATTGAAAAATGACGATGTTGAGGTAAAGAAAATTCAGTATTAAAATGGTTAAGATTGGAGTCTTAATTCTGCAGAACGACAGATTTTCAAGTATGCTTCACGTCAAATCCAATATGGCCGATAAACTTTTGTCCATACCCCTTAATTACTTGGAGCATGGAGGTTTTTTTCCACAATTATGGTGATTGAAGTGTTTAGATATTCAGAAAAATTAACCTGAATATAAAACGAAATACCAAAATAACTTATTTTAGTATGTTAGAATTAGTTTCTCCTGCAATTTGTAGCCTTTGTCGGTTTAGACACAGGGACCTGAATTCTGAAGTTGTGTGATATTTTATCAGAATATTGAATAATTAAAAAAAAAAATCCACTGACAACGTGTTTTTTGTCTTTTTTCTTGCTGTGTGTTTCATATAGCTTCACTCAAAAAACTATATGAAACACACAGCAAGAAAAAAGACAAAAAACACGTCAGTTGATTTTTTTTTAATTATTCAATATTCTGATAAAATATCACACAACTTTAGGTCCCTGTGTGTTTAGACCCCCCCCCCCCCCCCCCCCCCCCCCCCCCGGCCTTCTTTCAACCCCTTGCAATTTTTGTTTTCAACCATTTCTGCTCAGCAACAATTTTTTCTAAACATGCTTAACCATCAATTCACTAAAAATTTTCCGTTTAAGATCTGAATTTGACCAGGAACATCAATTAACCAAATTCCATTGTCATTTTCATGGTTAATAAGGTCAACTTTAGGTCCACAAATCAGAAAAATATTTCCACACTTGCAGTCTCGCACATGGACCGTGCACAAAAAAAAAGAATAATTATTTCAAAATTGAAAATATCTACCGGAATTCCCGACAAACTTTACATAGAGTCATTCATTCAAGATTAAGGTGATAGACACTTCATAGTATTGTTCTCTTATTGAGATTCTTCTTTAATACCAGTAGCAAATACAATTTAAAAATCGAGTGCCCAAAGCCCTATCTTAAGTAGGGCTGGGACCATACTAGCTGCACCCAGCCAATCCAATAGGTATCACAAAACCCGACATCCGATACGATTTGTATCGCGATACTAAATTGTTAAAACCTTCTCAAAAAGCACTTTGATAGTATTTTTATTCATAATACAAGTAGTTTTTTTATTTAATATGTTAAATTTATTCTACACTAGCTTTCTGAGTTTGTCCAAACTTTTCTTTTGTTTTCTTCAAACATTATTATCGTTTTTGGTACGACAGACAAAAAAAAATCCAGAAAATTCAAGCACCAAATTTTTTTTGTAAATTTTAACTAAGGTATCGTCGGGGTGTATCGATACTTGGATCGCGAATTAAAATATTGCGATGCATTGATGAATTGGAGTAATCATCCCAGCCCTAATCTTAAATTTGATTTATTGTGAATATGAATTAATAGTACTCAGGGATTTTGTTTATGTCCCTTTTTAGGGCAATTATTCGGCCCCATTCCCAATGAAAAATAGTATCGTTTCCCAATTGTGGCTCTAAAATTTCCCAGTCACATATAGATGGAATTGTCACAGAAGTTAGTGAAATTTACTGGTTCAAAAGTAACAGATTTACTTATTATTTGCCATATTGTTGAGAGCATAAGAAATTAAATCATATTTAAATGAAAATCATTTGATTAAACATTCAATTCTGAACTTTTGATTGTAGCTGTCATTTAACTTTTATATATAGAATTTCGGAATCCTAAATATAAATCCCAAACGTCGTTAAATGTTCGTAATTGCATGGGCCCTGAAAAAGAAAAGCGCTAATAGTACCGAAAGCAAATAGTGTAATATGAATCAAATCATGAGCATATAATAGTGTATTGTTATTGCAGCGTTATTACAGTTATTCATTTTGAAAATTGTTAGATAATGGTTTATAAGTCAAATTCAATGGGTCAGATTTGTAATTATGCATGAGTCCTCTCCGCCTGACTTTCTGAAACATGTGTACTTCATTGTTTATGTTATTGAAAGCAAATTACTGATAGGTTTCAAAGATTATAACCCATCTGCTTTTGTAATAAATGTATTTTTCCAGCAATTCTTTGATTTATCAATTTTGAGAATTACCAATGCAGTATATATTACCTTCGCATACAATTTCAGGCTTTTGATGTTACTAGTAACATGAATATAATGCCTTAAGTCGCACGAAATTGTACCATTATTATTTTCAATTATACTGCTGAATAAAAGTGAAATGTAGCATTGACTCGCGAAAGTGCATGGACTATGTGGACAAGAGAACTGTTTTTTATTTCTATAACTTTGACACAAATCGGAAAATGCACACATGAATACCCACCATTGTTTACATGTAAAATGCCGCATTTTTTCTAAACAGCATCATAAACCTAACAAAACATTGCCCACACTGATCATTGTAACATGACTATTGTGGTTAACAGACCTACATTTCATCAGCTTTCATTGAAAAAATCAATACCGAGACCACTTGATGGGTTTTAGCTCAAGGGTTAATTTAGGGGACTTCCTGAGACCTTGGAATAAAAATTGCATGAAGAGCAACTATTTCGAAGAAGTCAGTACCCCAAGGATTACCTAATTATACTCTCATGCATGTATATACTCATGATGCGCACGACGGAAATCGATGGGTTTTCAATGGATTTTTTAAAAGCATAAAATACGCAAAACACAGGCCAAAAGGAATCACTGTTTATTATTTTCATAACCATATAATATATCATTAATTTTACATTCTTCACGAAAACTTTATTCAACCTCTAGCCTGAAGACAAATTTTACTGGCCAATTGTATAGTTTGTTATACAATTTCTACTAGCCCGTCAGAATTTTTTGTAGCCCCAGGTGTCGGGCTAAAGAGTTTTTGTGAAGACTGATTGTAGGTTTTATATGTGCCGTATGCAATGCAAAACGTAATTGCTTTTTCTTATCTTATAACAGATTCACTGAAGCAAAGGAAGTTGGCAATAGCTCTTGCCATCATCTCTTCAAAGCCAGATGGTATGACCGGGGAACAGTACGCTAGCAAACTGTGTACCATGTATCAGACATCACAACTCCAGTGGAAGGAGCGATGTGAGAGAGCTCAGCATTATATACTACACCTACAGCAAGAACTGGTTCTCCAAACCCTTCAGGGCAATGATCAAAGTGTGTTTCTATCTTATTACAATTACATGATTTATAATTTACAATTATACATGTGATAAATACCAAAGTCAATATAGCAAGTAAAAGTTCAAGGTCTTAAGGTTTATCTTCATGTCAAGTCTGCTCGTTTTTAATCATTGCATGTTACTATAAGAAGTAATGGATAATCAAACTAAGCATTTTACCTTGAATAGGAAAAAGAAAGGTCTAGGTCACAGCAGTAATAGCAACTTGGTAGTGTCCATCAATGTCACAGCAGTGATAGCAACTCGGAAGTGTCCATCAAGGTCACAGCAGTAATAGCAACTCAGTAGTGTCCATCAAGGTCACAGCAGTAATATCAACTCGGCAGTGTCCATCAAGGTCACAGCAGTAATAGCAACTCGGAAGTGTCCATCAAGGTCACAGCAGTGATAGCAACTTGGCAGTGTCCATCAAGGTCACAGCAGTAATAGCAACTCGGTTATGTCCATCAAGGTCACAGCAGTAACAGCAACTTGGTAGTGTCCATCAAGGTCACAGCAGTAATAGCAACTCGGCAGTGTCCATCAAGGTCACAGCAGTAACAGCAACTTGGCAGTGTCCATCAAGGTCACAGCAGTAACAGCAACTCGGCAGTGTCCATCAAGGTCACAGCAGTAACAGCAACTTGGCAGTGTCCATCAAGGTCACAGCAGTAACAGCAACTCGGCAGTGTCCATCAAGGTCACAGCAGTAACAGCAACTCTGCAGTGTCCATCAAGGTCACAGCAGTAATAGCAACTTGGCAGTGTCCATCAAGGTCACAGCAGTAACAGCAACTCGGCAGTGTCCATCAAGGTCACAGCAGTAACAGCAACTCTGCAGTGTCCATCAAGGTCACAGCAGTAATAGCAACTTGGCAGTGTCCATCAAGGTCATGGTAGTGTCCATCAAGGTCATGGTAGTGTCCGTCAAGGTCATGGTAGTGTCCGTCAAGGTCATGTTAGTGTCCATCAAGGTCATGGTAGTGTCCATCAAGTCATGGTAGTGTCCTTCAAGGTCATGGTAGCAGTGTTCCAGCTAGAAAACAAAAAGGGCAGGGTGCCAGGTAGGGCACTTCTGCGTGCGATGGGCCAAAGAGGGCACATCATGCACGCGCAGAGGGCAAAGGTGGGCACATTTATAGGCCTGTGGTAAGCAAGGGAGGGCACATTTTTGCATTATGTAGTCAAAGGAGAGAATATTTACAAGGCATAAGCTTTTCTTTTTGCAAATAAGGCACTTTATTTCTTTTGCAGTACATCTTCAATAACCAAATTAAAGTACTAATATAATCAAAATTTCTCAAGTTTTATTGTTTCAGTCTGTAATACATGTACTTGCTATGCACTGTTGCCTGAGACTACTTTCCTATAATGACCATTTACAGAAGCATAAATGTTATGATTCAACTACTGACTCTGTCATCCCCTGTACACTGTACAACGAAACCATCGACCTTAGTTTTCCGTTTTATAAAATTCCTCTTTTGTATTACCAGTTTTTGGAGACTGCGGTAGTCATATGCATCTGCGTAACAATGTATAGGATATTCGTCTATGTGTATTCTTAATTTCTTTCGCGTACTTATATGTTTATGATGATATTTACATGATTATTTTGTGTATTGACGCTGATATACCATGAATTACGTCGGTACGTGTTTTGTGAGAGCAATTTCCGCGGTCAAAAAGATTTTGGTTCTGCACGTATTTAGTGCATAATTAAAAAATAAGTGAATAAAAATAGATCAAGAAGACGATAGATAAACTTATCGTCGATTTCTAAACGGACCCACGCGAATAATCGTACATAATAGTTGTCCGTTTTAGCTTGGGGACATAAGTTTTTAGACAGAAAGCATGGATACAATGTACGTGTAAAATGTCATCATTATCATCAGAAATAAAACAGTATAAATTCATCAAGGCGGATTCATGTGTATTTTTGTCGCGAGCCTTGTTAACGACACGAGGCTATAATTGGCGCAACTTAACAATGAAGTTATAGATTGCTTTGCAATTTTTGACTTTTCATTCTCAATCTTTGCTAACGTTTTCTGGAAGTCATGCTGTTACCGGTAGTTGTTGTGCACTGTGCGGTCAACTTTAAAAAAAAAAACGTCAAAATATGAAGTGAATTTTTTTTTAGAAATAAATCTCGCGCGCGATCGATAGAACCTATCTGTATACCTGCGTATTTAATCAAAACATCTTAATAAGGCAGTCGTTTGTGCTAATCGTAAAGGTGCTAAATGGTTGTACAAACAATTCAATGAAGCAAATTACATATTTAAGAAGGTTATGCATTAATTACAGCAAACGGACAACATAATCGAAACTTGAAGGGCGGATCGAGAAGGGCAACAAGCGGAAAACGGGAAGGCATCAAGGGCGCAACAATAGGGCATCAAGGGCGCACCAAAAGAGCATCAAGGGCGCACCAAAAGAGCATCAAGGGCGCAAGGGAGGGCATCAAGGGCGCGAGGAAGGGCATCAAGGGCGCGGCGCCCTTCTATTTTGGCCTAGCGGGAACACTGTCAGGTAGTGTCCATCAAGGTCATAGCAGTGATAGTAACTCGGCAGTGTCCATCAAGGTCACAGCAGTGAAAGTAACTTGGCAGTGTCCCTCAAGGTCATGGTATTGTCCATCAAGGTCACAGCAGTAATAGCAACTTGATTGTGTCCATCAAGGTCCATCTAGTATAAATTAAGTCTTAACAGATTACCATGATATAGAATGAACGGGAAAGCATTTCACCTTAAACAGGATAAAGCAAGGTGAAGGTCACACCTTACTAAAGCATTCCAGGCACTTATGATCAAGGGCTATCTACATGCAAAGTATTTAACACTATAGAGAACATATGTATAGGCAAAGGTCAAAAGAAAATTTGACAGACACACAGATATTCTAACATCACAATCCATAGTCCACCCTAAAATTTTACCTAACAAGAATACCAAGTAATCATAGGGATCACTTTGGCCGCTGTCTGACTACAAAAATACAAGGATGGTCCAGCATGAGAAGACTCAACACAAAGTCTGGGTCAATGTCATATAAACTGTTAATGTGATAAAAACATTAAACTTCAAAGTCAATTATTATTAGAACTTAAGAATTTAAGAATATTTGACCGATTTTATCTGCCTTGAATGGAGTCCATTTGTTTACCAATTAGTACTTATATTCACAAACGACTTTGAGCTGTCATTTTCATTTTCAGCTGGTTTCCCAGATGACAGTCAAACTTCTGTTGATCTACTTTTCACAACTCCATCATCAGAATCATACAGCAAGGCCGACACTACGGTAACAGAATCACTGGAATACCATACAAACTTCCTACAAAGTCTACTGAATCTGAGGCACATTACAAACTGTACAGGTGCCATTACTCCCACCGTACTTGTAACTATAACAAATAGTAT
Organism: Pinctada fucata; assembly: GCA_028142955.1. NCBI lineage: Eukaryota > Metazoa > Mollusca > Bivalvia > Pterioida > Pteriidae > Pinctada > Pinctada fucata. Next base: position 2,321,705 of record AP027104.1, read on the forward strand.
AGCGTCAGTGTGCCATTGCTTACAGGAGAAGGACAGTTTGTCAGATGTTGCTTTGAGAGCTTGTTTTCAGCATATAAATTGTTTAGTTGATCGTAGTGAAGTATTTTCATCAGAAGAAACACTACTGCAAATTCAGCAGCTGGGAACGACATTAGTTGAAAAAGTTTTGTATCACAGAACGAAGAAAATGGTAAAGTATATTATATTTTCTAATACATGTACAATATTAGTCACTAACTTAACCTTTGACACAATCTTCCCAATCCATAGGGCATATCCTCAACTCATGATAAGTGTTTAAAATTAAATGACTTAATAAGACTTGTCAGAATACAACATCGCTCGTCCTGCAGGTGTTTGATCGTAAAATGGCAATTTCATAGAAAATGAATGTCAAGGTCACTAAGTCAAAAGTCATTATATCAATTGAAATATCAAAGTCCTACCCCTTATAGTTCTAAAGAAGGTCAAAGTCACTTAGTCATATGTCATTATATCAAATGAAAGCTATGATCATGAGGATTTTATATGTTAAATATCAAAATCCCTAAAAGAATGTCAAAGTCACTTGGTAAAAAGTCAAGATATTAAACGAAAGCTCAGGTCATGAGAATTTACGTGTGAAATAACAGAACCCAGGTTAAAGTGTTACAAAAATAGAAATCTATATCTGAAATATCAAAGCCCTATCCATTCTAGCTTAAAAGTAGGTCAAAAGTCAAGGTCACTAGGTCAAAGGTCATGGTATCAAATGAAAGCTCTTGCCATGAGGAATCTATATGTGAAATATCAAAGCCCTATCCCTTATAATTCAAAAGTAGGTCAAAGGTCACTAGGTCAAAAGGCATGGTATAAAATGAAAGCTCTGGTCAAGAGGAATCTATATATGTCAATCTCCTACCTCTTATAGTTTAAAAGTAGGTCAAAGGTCAGCTCAAGGTCATTAGGTCAAAAGTCATGGTTTCAAATGAAAGCTCTGGTCATAAGGAATCTATGAAGCCCTACCCCTTATTGTACATGAGATATAGCCCAGATTAAAGTTTTTTAATAGTAAGTCAAACTCAAAGATATAGGTCACAAAGTCAAAAGCTAAGGTCTGGTCATGATGATAGGTACATTATTTACCTAAGTTATGATCCAGAAACCATTGATAAAAATATCCAGTGACTGACCTTTACGCCAAGATCAGTAACACACATCCTTGACTCATGGAGAAAAATTTAATGCATGAAGTTTCATGATAATAGATAAACTATTATTACATGATCTGTTATTATCCTGAAACCATGTTCAGCAATATCCTGTGGCCTTGACCTTTTGACCCTAAAAACAATAGTGCACATCCTTTACTAAAAAGGGAACAAACCTCTTAAATTTGAAATTTTATCAATGTGCTTTTAGCACATGCAATAAAATTAAGATTTTATGAGTAAAACTTAAGTAAGATATGATAACTGCAAAGCATTTTGTTCATTGTCTACTGCGTATGACGGGTAATTGATTTAGGAATATATATGTTACTAATAATATGTATAGTTAAAATAAGGACAAGGAAGATTTGATCATTAAAAGATAAGAGAAGATAAATTGGTACAAAATCAATACTTAATATGTGGTATTATGATATTGCTTACAAAAGATTACCCTAGTAATTTATGCATTCCATGCACAAAGGTCAAGATACCTTTCAAGTAAAGATCTTTTATTAAAACACAAAGGCGCGCTGATCAAATACCACTGTGGGCTAATCTGGAAGCCATATTCACAGACAATATTTCCAATAACCTTTGACCTTTAGAAAAAAAAAAATATGGTACATCCTTGATTCATGGGAAGCAAATAAGGTTTCATCATGATGATAGGTGTTATTAGCTCGCCGGGACGAATGTCCGGAGAGCTATTGTCATACCCCCGGTGTCGGCGTTGGCGTCTGCGTGCGCGTGCACAAAAACTTTAACCTTGCTTATAACTTTTAAACCAATACAGATTGGGCTTTCATATTTCACATGTGCATTCCTTGTGACAAGACCTTTCCATGGATACCAAAATTTTTGACCTTGTGACCTTGACCTTGGAGATTGACCTACTTTTGAAAAACTTTAACCTTGGCCATATTTTTTGAATGGTAAGTGATAGGGCTTTGATATTTCACATGTGTATTCCTTGTGACAAGACCTTTCCATGGATACCAAATTTTTTGACCTTGTGACCTTGACCTTGGAGATTGACCTACTTTTGAAAAACTTTAACCTTGGCCATATTTTTTGAATGGTAAGTGATAGGGCTTTGATATTCCACATGTGTATTCCTTGTGACAAGACCTTTCCATGGATACCAAAATTTTTGACCTTGTGACCTTGACCTTGGAGATTGACCTACTTTTGAAAAACTTTAACCTTGGCCATATTTTTTGAATGGTAAGTGATAGGGCTTTGATATTTCACATGTGTATTCCTTGTGACAAGACCTTTCCATGGATACCAAAATTTATGACCTTGTGACCTTGACCTTGGAGATTGACCTACTTTTGAAAAACTTTAACCTTGGCCATATTTTTTGAATGGTAAGTGATAGGGCTTTGATATTTCACATGTGCATTCCTTGTGATAAGACCTTTCATGTCGTACCATAAATTTTGACCTAGTGACCTTGACCTTGAAATTTTACCTACTTTTCAAAAACTTTAACTTGGGCCATATTTTTTGAATGGTAAGTGATAGGGCTTTGATATTTCACATGTGCATTCCTTGTGATAAGACCTTTCATGCCGTACCATAAATTTTGACCTAGTGACCTTGACCTTGAAATTTTACCTACTTTTTGTTGTTGTTGCAATTTACATATGGTTGCCACCGGCGAGCTATGTTGTCATTCTGACAAGTCTGGTATACACTCTGTTGTGATTTGGAAACCTCTTTCAAAGAAAAATGATCAGGGACCTTGACCTAAATTAGACATCATATCTACTCATATCGAACAAATGTATAAATTTTGATGATGATAGATGCAGTATACACTATCAAGGAATCTATCTGAAATGTAATGACTTATAAATCATTATTTACAAGGCTGTTCACTCCTCACCATGTTTGATGAAAATAACATAAGTATTTTCAGTATTTTAAAATATATACATGTAACTGCAAAGATTTTTAGTCATCAAATTTCTTCTTGCGTATATAAGACAGATTATTAGTTATACAGTGTTTACAGGGGGGATACAGAAATATATTGGGTCGATGAAAAAAAGTTGTATTGGGCGAGGCGAAGCTGAGCCCAATACAACTTTTTTCATCGACCCAATATATTTTTGTAGCCCCCTGTTAAACACTGTATAACGATTTTAGCCCACCGATGGCTTTTGGCTTGTGTATGTAACGTCAACATATATTAAAGCATTTCGGTGACGTCAATATCGTTAAGCGTCTTAGTGAAAGCAGGATATCAAAATAATATCATGTCAGTAAAATAATACAACATAATATCCGGTTCTTCTCAACCAATCAGATTGCAAGAAATTTGCCAGAGGTGGGATAAATTCTGATATAGTGAAGATTGATTTTGAATATTTTAAAGGAAAAACGGTACAAAGTCAATGTTTAAGTAAGGACAAGGAAGTTTGTACTGGAGATATAATATATAAAAGATAAGAGAAGTAATATTGATACAGAATCAATACTTACATGGGTGTTTTGATTTATCTTCCAAACATGACATGCATACATTGTATTATTGCTTTCATGGTATTACCCAAGTTATAAAGGTATTCCAACATACCAAATTAATATTAAACAAAGGAGCCTCGGGATCTTCTTTGGTGCATTATTAATATTATAACTGTCTCACATGCCTACAATGAACATGAAAGTGAACAATTGAGAATTAAGTCATAGATATTTATTTGTAACTTGATCATTATTTCAGCACTGTTGTACATGGCACAGTTTGTACATATAAATGCCACTTGATTTTTACATTAGAAGCTATATACATTCTCAAAAATTGCAGCATGACATTTACACTTGCCATTAGTAGGAATATGAATATAATATGGACCTAGGCTGGCTACTGGGGTGATATCACTCCAATATGAACTGTCCATACTGTTTATTGTTTATACATGCAAGCACGGATCCAGAGAGGGTCTCCCCCCCCCCCCCCTGAATTTTCGAAGCATAGTCAAATTTTTTTATATATAATTATATACATATTTCATAAGACTAAGTCATGATTCCCCTTTTGTTGTCATAATGTTTGAAAAATATAACATGAATTTATATTTGAAATCTTTCATTTTGATAATATTTTGCCGTCAGCATTTCAAAAATTATCCTAATCTGGCCCGCTTCCATTTGCCAGAATTTATTACATACCTTATTTCATATGATGAAGCTTTCCTATACAACCCATATACATTTACTTTGGTCAGTAAACAAAGGCACTAAGAGCAATGAAACTGAAAAAGTCACAGAGGATATAAATGGCATTATTGTTTAACCTTTTTGTCCCCCTGCTTTTGCGAAAGCGAGGGGACATTAAAACCATCCCGTCAGTCTGTCTGTCTGTCAGTCACAAAGACTTTAACCTTGACCAGAACTTCTGATTGGTAAGTGATAGGGCTTTCATATTTCACGTGAATTCATTGTGACTAGACCTTTCCATGGATACCAAAATTTTTTACCTTGACCTTGGAGTTTGACCTACCTTTCAAAAACTTTAACCGTGACCATAACGTTTGAATGGAAAGTGATAGGGTATTCATATTTCACGTGTGTATACATTGTGACAAGACCTTTCCATGGATATCAATTTTGACCTTGACTTTGGAGTTTCACTGTTTGACCTACTTTTCAAAAACTCTAACCATGACCATAACTTTTGAATGGTTAGTGACTGGGCTTTCATATTTCAAGTGTATTCCTTGTGGCAAGACCTTTCTGTTGGTAACGACATGCTGACCTTGTGACCTCGTACTTGGAGGTTGACCCATGTTTAAAAACTTCAACCTCGACCATAACATTTGGATGGTAAATGATAGGACTTTCATATTTCACATATACATTCCTTTTCACAAGATCTTTCCCTTGGTAACAAAGGTTTGGACCTTTTGACTTTTTCTTAGAGTTTAATTTTTTGATACATGTATTTAGAATTTTGATAGTAATTAATAGCATTTTTTTTTGCTCTTCAAAAAATTCTTTTGGACCACCCCTGAAAAAAATCCTGGATCCACCCATGACATGTGCTGTACACGTAAACACATATTTGTCTGCCAAAGTTTTAATGCATTGTACATTTTTAAAAAGTCTTTTTTATTATTTACAGAGACAAACCCTGGTTGGAGCGTGCAGCGAGATTTCCCATTCCATTCTTCTGTGTAGTGTCATGAGACCGTTGTTGGACAAAGTAGAAATGTTTTCAGAACATTTACGACAAGTTTCTCAGAATGGAGTATGTTTGGATGTGGACTTGTACGATAGAATGCCGTCCCTGTTTAACTTGGGAGAGACTATATTCCTCGGCTTACAGAAAAATAACCAAGCTAAAGAGGAGGACTTCCTCGAGGAAATCTATTCAAGATTAGATAACTCACTTCTATATGTATCTGATAAATTCCCATTGTATGCTCATGCTATTTGGAAATTGCAAGGAATGATGGAGCATTGTTCACCAAGGTTAAGATGATTATTATGAGCAATTAGTGCACATTGCATTTTCTTCTTTTCTTAAAAGTCATTTATACAGATGTACTTTAAATTCTCTTTATGTACATAAGTGCAAATGAGATAGGAAGTTCATGGAAATGAGTCATAACAAATTACATGAACATAGTAATTCATACTAAGATAAGGTACGATGAAACTTGAGGACTCGTGAATTATTACACCCAGATGCTGGCAAATTGATCATATATATATACAATTATAGCAACGCATTGTATTTTGCATTTGTTTATTTTTTACAAAATTTAATACAAAAAAAAAATATACAACTAGTAGTCCAATATCTATTACACATATCTGTAAACAAGTATACATGTAAGATCAATGCAATGTTTCATAATATTTTTACAGTAATGATGATTCACATTGGACAAATTATGAAACTTATATTATATAAGGGAGCCATTTAAAGAAATAAAATAAATGTCTCAACAAATTTTCTGATGTTTTCTACATTTCTTCTTCATTATGAGTATGTACATACGATACTTATGGTTAATTTTTCAATGATTTGTTCTTCATGTTCCCATGAGAATGAGCTTCCCTACTGTTGCTTCACATCCCCCCACCCCCCAAATTCATACACCTACTATGGGTAAGAAAGTTAAATATGAGAAAAACTTGCAATCTTACAGTGACAACCTGAATTGTTGTTACATAAACTTGATAAAATGAACTAGAAATACTACTAAAATACCTCGCTTTCTAAAAGATATACATATACTGGAAAAAAAATGTCTAACTGCAAATGCCAATGACAAATTTCACATCCATATACAAATACTACTTAAAGACTTGGGAGAGTTATAGCCTGGATAATATCTACAAAATAATTTAACCTTAAACTTACAGATGTGACCGTGAAAAGTATCACATGAATGTTCTGATTAATGAAACTTACAGATGGCTTTTATATGTACATTGGATTAATCAATAATAACAGAAAGGACAATTTCTATACTCGGGGCAATTAGCATAACAATTATCTTTTGCAAAGTACACTCTTTTCAATGGAGGCAAATAAGGGTGAAACGTTTACACGTGTGCATGGAGCCGTTTCGTTTTCTGACTGTAAAAATTTACATAATTTCTAAACGTGTACATGGACTACTGTACATACAATAAAAAGATATTATACAATTATGGACTTTTTACGAGGTGAATATGGTGTGATATTTTCTGAATTTGAAAATATTGACCGAGGCGACAGCCGAGGTCAATATTTTTGAATTCAGAAAATATCACACCATATTCACCGAGTGAAAAGTCCACAATTGTTTTATTATATAGTGGACTTAATCAGTATCTATAAAGGTACCTTTTCGAAACAGCTGACATCGACTTTTCTTTGAAAATGTTTCAAGACGTGTTAATATCAGCATTTTCTGTCGCTGAATTATCATGAACGTAATGGAATTCATTCAATGAGTCGAATGAAGAATATTTCAGAGTCAAAATCTGTAGATAGGCTCAAAATTCAAGACTTTGATCTCAGCTTCAGGGTCCTTGCTGCTTTTTACGAAATGACGTTAATGACGTCACAGATATAAATTTCGCGCGTTCTCTATATTTCATGGTAAACCGGAAGCAAGAGTTTTCGCGGTAGTGATATTTAATGAAATCGCCCCTCAAAGGTCAATATGATGAGACAATGACTCGTCACGTGACAGTTCTCAGCCAATGAGATTGGGAATATAAACAGACTATATAATAATCTTTAATATTGTTAATATTACTCTAAAACTCAATACTTGTATTGATTTTCTGAAGTCGCGAAGTCAGTCAATTGATTCTTCATTTAACATATGTACGAAATGTACATGTATGTGCTGTCGGAGTTATGTATGCATCCTTGATTCAAACACACTGGACAAACTTTAAACAAACGCTTAAAACATGAAGAAAATCTGTCTGAGAATCAATCTAATCCTGTTATAGAAAGAGCCGATATCTCAAAATTGACACCGCCGCAACCGTCTCTTTCTCTGTCATTGCCGTCTATTTCTTCGTCTATTTCTCCGCCCATGCCTTTTCTTGATGGTCCGGTGTCCAACCTTCCACGAGTTACTGTTTTTGTAACTTACTTGCACTTTTGAATTGTGGGAATTGTTCAAACACATTTGAAAATAACAGCTTGATTTTTGAATCTTTGAAAGTTTTATTGCTGTACGAAATATCAGCATGTCGTATTAAAGTTGTGAATTTGATCTAGTCAAGCATAACTAAGTCGTATTTATGTCAATTTATGACCATGTCTGCAAATGAATACTAGTGGATATCACTTTTCACATTAGAAATACACAGAAGGGTTTAAACGTTTACGTTTCGTTTACAGCCCTCCGTGTACACGTTTAGGAAATTTGGTAAACGTTTCACCCTTAGAGGCAAACCTTATCAACTAAAAGTAGAAATTTCAACATTTGTTTAACAGAAGGAAAGAAGTAAAATAAAAAATAATCTCATGATCTCAAGATGTTTGTGAAAGACCTACATGTATGTCCCTCTTCTCCTGTTAACTGTTTTAGTATCCTTGACCTTGGTGAAATTATTATACAAGAAAGTTCAAAATCTATTATAGTGGACCCAAATTACATGTATTAATAATCTTAAACATTTTAGAATGTATACCAACATACACTAAAATATATTCCTTCACTGCAAGAGCATACCTCTTGTCAAGTCATCTCCATATTAAAACTTGTTCATATTTATAGTAATGTTCCTCCAAAGTACACAGCCAATTGTGCCTCACATGAAATTCATATGAAATGAGCATCATGTAAATTTCACATTAAAGTTCATGTAAAATTCATATAAATTTCACGTAAGATCTATGTGAAAAATATTTTACATGAATTTCACATAAACTTCCTTCACATGAATTTCACATGAATTTTTCTAAGTGACCTTCACAGGAAACTGAATTCACATAACATCCATGTAAAAATCTTCACATTAATTTCATGTGAAAAATTTCATGTAAATTTCATGTTCGTGCTCGTTTCACATAAATTTGTAATTTTAGTCCAGTCAATCTAGCCTAAAATGTGACCGGAAAGGGAACTAATTGCAACAGAAGGTTTTTCAACGGTTTTGACTTCTTGAATATCCATTCCATCACCACAAAAAAATCGGACACACAAGGACGATGGGAAAGTGGTGAATTTGGGGCAAAAATGTGATTTTATGTGAGAAATCGCTGAAAATGGGAAAAACCCAAAAGATCACTAATTTTTCGTAAATTTTATGAAAAGTCAAAGTTATTATTCCAAGAGTTAATCAGTAACGATGTTTCAATATTTCACGATAAAAAAATCAACACAGCGCATGCGCAAGACTGTAACATGCCCTGATAAGGGCGGAAAATCCTAAGAAGTTGTTATATATAATAGAAAATTATTCATTATATCGTGTTCAGTAATTCAAAGCGGTTTCAATAAATAAAATAAATATGACATTGCTATTAGTAATTTCTGTATAAAATAAATCTGACTGATTTAGGTCACATTGGCTCTAACGTTAATGTAAAAACGAGGGGGGGGGGGGGGGGGGTTAATCAGTTCTGTAAGGTAATCTTTTTTTTTTCTAAGATGTGCATGCAGATTTGAAGTAAGTGTAAGACAAGAATATTGGTTCACGGTTCACATATCAAATTAAAGGTGTGTTTTGTTTAATAAATAGAAATTCAAATTTTCTGAGGAGAAAATACGGGAGGAGAAAAAAAAAGGGGGGGGGGGTGATTAATCATAAGTAAAGAGTAATTAATTTGTTACTGTGAACTGAAATCAAAGGCGATGCTTTGTTTTTTATTTGAATTACAAAATATCTGTAGTACTGTAGTAGCAGCTATTCATTTTCTTTGTAGAAAGAGCATAAAATACGAAAACTTCGGAAGAAAAAAAAGGGGGGGGGTTGTGTGTTAAACATATTTCTGTTCATTCAATCGTCAGTCAATCAATCGCATATCAGTGGCGGATTTAGAGGGCCCCAACCCGTCCTTTTTCACCCAAAGCTATTGCAATGAGATTACACAGCGGAGAAGGGACTATTGTTTTCCGACGATTGTTTTATTGAATCACTGGCAAAGCTAATTAACCCTTTGTTTGACGATCAAGATAATGAAAAATGATATAATAAATCAGATATGTTCTGAAAATAATAAAATTTGACGATTTTCGGTAAGTATATAAAAATGATCGCTAACTGGCTTTCTCCAATTTTCAAGACTTACATGATCATTTCCATATATTCATAAATTCTATATATTCATATAAATATTTTTTTATACATTAATATAAAAAAACACTTTAGTAAGCTAAATAGAAGTGAACAGCTCTAGTACTCAGCTCTAGGTGTTGTTTTTTTTTTTGTACTTGACAGCATTCCCGATAAAGCGGGGGAGGCAGTTCAAATGACTTATATTCCTAAGCTCACTATTCGTTACACCCCCCCCCCCCCCCCATCTTCTCGGGGAAACTTGGTCCCCGAAGCTTACTCATTTGCGTGAGTTCTCTTTGGGATATCCACGGTTTTCCTCTGTCACAAAATGTTTCAGCTGCTACTTCTCCTAACCCAACACGGACGGCAACTGACTGAGCAGAAGTACCTTCGGGCAACACATATGTGGTCCGAAACCTGGCCACATGAACCACCGAGTCACGAAAGACTCGCCCAGAGGGCCTGCCACTGACCCAAAGCTACTTCGCTGCCACTAAATTGTAACGTGAAGCTAGCCTACCGGGGAGGCAGTTCAAGTGGCTGACATTCCTAAGCTCGCTATTCGTTACACTACCATTACACTATGCTTTTCAACCTCAACCCCCCCCCCCCCCCCCCCCCCTGCTACCTAAAGTATAGAAATATAGAATGGTACAGAGGTGAGTAATAACACTATGGACCTAGAATCAAACTAAAGATTAATCTTTTATGATGGATTTTGTGTTAGTCATTCTTGCATTTGCATAGAATAAAACGGTTAATAGGTTCGATTGTGCAACTGGTTTTATATACAGTATTTACTACAATACTACAATATTACATTTGTAATGGGTTCCGATCGTCCATTGCAAATCTTCAATATCCAGGGACGTATCAGAATAACGTATGTTATGATGACTAAAAAAACCGATTTGTTGTGTTAGCGGCTACCTTGTACACTGTATGCAAACTTTCTAGCCGGGGTCAGTGAGACCCCCTTGCACCCCATTCAGTACTTTTTTCACGGGTACCAAATGGTTCCTAGGGGTCTTCAGAAACTTTTTTTCAGAATGTACCGTACTCAGATGTAATTGTCAATAAAAAAATATATGTTCTTTAGTACCAATTTTATTGTATTAGACACGTGTTTCGGATATTGAATCCTCGTCAGTAATACTTCATTTCAAACAGTTTAAATAAAGTCAAAGTGAATTTTCCTTGCGCCATCTATAATATAGACTTTTAATTTCCTCTTGCCAAAATGAACCAATTTACACATGTAGCTATGTGTTTTTCGACAGTTTCCATGGCAAGCCCCTGATAAAGTAAAGTATGTAACGAGGAAAGATTGCTCAACTGCATGTTCAAGTTTCATTTCAAGAAATAACTATAAAGTCTCCTAACTTCATTGAAATATGATTTGGATTTTTTTAAAAGCTTAGAAATTGACTTTTGTGCAGAAAATTATTTTTCTTTTAATTTTTGAGATGAGCCTATATCTGTATACTGATTATAAAATATCTAAATTATAAAATCGATTATTTTAACATGTTTGATTTTGAATGCACTTTCGTGTTATAAATATTTCTCAAACAACATATATGCGTATTTTCATTGTTTTGGGGCAACATCGTATTTGTTCTTGGGGTATTTTATATTTATAAGAGATTTCTCGGTATCATCTATGAGAAAAGTCACTGTTATCGATACAAAACCGTATTTGCAGATGTGTTTCCATGCATGGTTTTGATATCGATTTACACGTAAAAACTAAGATTACTTTTCCTACTATTTTTGCGTAAAATGCATGTCGATTTTCATAAAAAAAATACTGACTTCTGACTGAGAAACTATTTTAAATTCTTTATATTTGGAGCAATATGGGATTTGAAGCTAAGTTAAAAGTACATCAAATTGGTTAATATGACAACTTGACTATTCCGCTACCAATGTCTGAACTTCAGGGTCTTGTGTCACAGAAGCCGATTCCAATGACTGTAACTCAATGCATGAAAAGCAAAATCCAAGCGTATGAATTTAAGGTGTCTATGAACAATTCAGAACCAAAATTGTGATGCATTTGAACTCCTAGTCCTAACTTGAGCGGACAGATGATAATTGTTGCTTGTACATGTATTATTGTTTGCCCAAGTATTACAATTTTAACAATTTCTCCATCGATCTCACTATTCACACAGTTTAAATTAACCCTTCCAACGGAATTCATCAAATAAATAAAGTGAAAACTGAATCAAATATTGAAATAGAACTTAAAGATAAACATTAAAAGATAAAATCATACAAAATCATTCTAAAATCAACACAAAAGATACGATTATATACATAACGCATAGCATTATTACACCGCAGGGACTAAAATTAACGGTCGCCCGGTCGCCCGAGGCGACCACTTTTGCTCCCGGGCCCATGAAACCTTCCTACTCGCTCGCCCGTGTGGCGATTAAAAATTCTCGGGGTTTGTATGGATATTTCAAGCCTATTAACAAAGCACCTGTTGTTCGCGCGATGTTTACATCGACGTCAATCGTAATCTTGAAAGAGTTGCATCGTCTAAGTCGCGCGAGTGTTTGAAAGTACGGACCCGATGATGTGCGGAGCCTTAGATCCGTTTTGCTTCTGAATATTATACTTCACTTTCGTTTTAAACCCCAACGATGTGGAGATATCTCGAGGGGGTCAAGCAGCCCCCGGGGCCTGGAAGTAAGAAAAGAAATGCGGTCTACGACCGGGAATATGAAAAAACGAAGAGGCAAAGAACATTTAGGACCGAGTGGGCCAGTTCGGGGAGAACGGGGTTAAAAAATTGCAAAATTTCATTTTTTTTCACGGGCTACCAAAATTTACTCCGGGCTAATAAATCTGAAAATGTAGGGGCCCGGGTGGCTACCATGTCAAAAACTTTAATTTTAGTCCCTGCACCGCAATAAATTGTAACCCTTACAGTCTTCCATACATTGAAATTTCGTCGTAAAGATAGTCCCCTTTCTTGTCTCCAACACACAAGTTTTGTAACTTAATGATTTTATAAATATTTTGTGACCTAACTTATGTCTTTACTGATCAACCGGTCACTAAATTCTACGATATTACATTAAACTTTTAAATTTTTCGTCAAAGGAAATTCGACCTGAAATCGGTAAACATCACTACGCGCAGTGGGAAATCCGGTTAAAATGACTTCAAATTATTACAACTTATTTGCAATACCAAATAAACACGTTTTTGATTCATTGTTTACTCTTGAATGTCATTTCAATGATTAAAATTAAGTTTGAAAAAATATTCGAGCTCGGTATAACTGTTTAAAGGTTGCGTACGGTGCGCCATTGGCACAATTAGTAAATGATAGTTTTATTCATTTTTTTGTCGGCCGAAAAACTATATTCCCATGGTCCGATTTTGTCCGATTTTTTGTGTGATATTAACCACCCTTAGAACTGACGATTGCAGTAAAGAAAGCTTCTGTTGCAATTAGTTCTATTTGAAATGCTAGATTGACTGGACTATTTCACATGAATTTCATATGAGGCACAATTGGCTGTGTAATGTTCAATATGTGCATCCATTGCAAAGATAATGAAGAGAAATGTTCAGGTTCAAAATGTCCTACTAACAGTAGCAAAGGAATGTTCCCCCTCTCCCTAAATAAAGGGGGGGGGGTGTTAAAAATAATCACCTAAAATCTAAGATTCATACAATGTATTGCAAAATAGATAAAAATATTATGCCTTGGCAAGAATATTGCGCAATTAAAAACTTTACATAATGTCTCAGTGTTCTGTGCCACGTTTAATATATAACATAACAAAAGAGTAAAAGTGAAAATGATTACATTGATAGCTTGCTGCCTTGCTTTGAAAACATGATGTTTTGCAAATTTTTTGGGAAAGGAACTAAGCCAAAGATACACACATAGAGTGATTAAAGTTGACATAGTACATAATTCAACTTCTGACGGCATGTTTAAATGGTAGCATAAACTGTCAATTAGTTCCTTCATTTACCAAAAAAAAAAGAAAGAAGGACATTGTCATGCTCGTAAAGTTTTATAAAATTCAGGTTTGTGAAATGAAGCAAAATATCCATATAAGTAAGAAATATTCTTTCACTCATAACTATTTTTACAACTTAACTGTTTTTTTTCCAAAACTGATGTAACGATTATTTGCGAGTGGTTTTTTTGTGTCGCCTGCGAAGCATAGCGACACTTAGGGATCAATTTGTCCGTTGTCCGTCTGTCCGTCCGTCCGTCTGTCTGTCTGTCTGTCACACTTTGGGTGTCACAGCCCATAACTTTTGATTGGTAAGTGATAGGGCTTTGATATTTCACATGTGTATTCCTTGTGACAAGACCTTCCTACACATACCATAATTTTTGACCCAGTGACCTTGACCTACATATTTGACCTACTTTTCAAAAAAATTAAGAATGGATATATCTTTTGATTGGTAGGTGATAGGGCTTTGATATTTCACATGTGCAATCCTTGTGGCAAGACCTTTCTACACATACCATAATTTTAAACCTTGTGACCTTGACCTAGATATTTGACCTACTTTTGAAAAAAAGATAAGATTCGCTATATCTTTTGATTGGTAAGTGATAGGACTTTGATATTTCACATCTGTATTCCTTGTGACAAGACCTTTCTGCACATACAATAATTTTTGACCTAGTGACCTTGACCTACATATTTGACCTACTTTTCAAAAAAATTAAGAATGGATATATCTTTTTATTGGTGAGTGTAAGGACTTTGATATTTCACATGTGCAATCCTTGTGGCAAGACCTTTCTACGCATACCATAATTTTTGACTTTGTGACCTTGACCTAGATATTTGACCTACTTTTGAATAAAAGATAAGATTCGCTATATCTTTTGATTGGTAAGTGATAGGGCTTCGATATTTCACATGTGTATTCCTTCTGACAAGACCTTTCTACACAGACCATTAAATTTGACCTTGATCTAGATATTTGACCTACTTTTCAAGAAAAGTAATATTGGCTATATCTTTTGATTGGTAGGTGATAGGGCTTTGATATTCACATGTTTTTTCCTTGTAACAATGCCATTCTACACATACCATTATTTTTTTACCTTTTGACCTTGACCTAGATATTTGACCTACTTTTCAAAAAAAATTAAGAATGGATATATCTTTTGATTGGTTAGTGATAGGGCTTTGATATTTCACATGTGTATTCCTTGTGACAAGACCTTTCTACACAGACCATAAAATTTGACCTTTTGACCTTGATCTAGATATTTGACCTAGACCTACTTTTCAAGAATTTTGATCTACTTTCTAGAATAATAATCAAACCGCTTTGCAGGCGACACAAGCATTCCTTGGATTGCTATTTTTTTTATTAATATCCATGTACCTGCATGAAGTCAATAAACAGACATTTTGTTGCTTTGGCCTTATTATTTTACATTTGTGAACTAAGAAGTGAAAATAGATTGATTTGTTGATTGTAGTATAAAAACCTGGGTATACTGTTACTAATGAAACCGATATTTGCGTGCAGGTTTTAGATTAACGTATGTCTTTTTCATTTCCTCAGAATCTTCCTTTTTGATTTCCGTAAACTTTTCACCTTTGGTACTGACAATTCTACTGTCTAAATATCGGATCATCTTCTTGGACTCCTGAAAGAGTTTACAAAGAAAGTTGCTGAAGTTTCCTCGATTCAAGTCTTATTGCACATTTTACATTCATAAATTCCAGCTTCTTGTATTTCATTTCTTTTATACTTAACGAATTGAAAATATCAATATCATGCTGAACAAAAGGCGTTTGTGAAATTTATATGTGTTTTCACCAAGGTCTAGGTCTCAAAGTTAAAACTTGGTATTGGAAGAAAGGCATATTACACATGTCAAATATGAGCATATATATTAACATATATTTTGCAAAGTAGGCTTTGACAAAGTAAGAAACATAGGTGAAACCAGAAGTCTCTGATGAGACTGAAGCTCTCCTGGTTGTTTGCTGAAATTAATCTAAGTGCCACACTCATTTTCCAAGACCCTGAGATCAGGGGCTCAAACAAAATCCAAGACCAGAGGATGATTAATATAATGGAAAAAGAATAAACTCTCTATCAATTATACTTTCAGAGGAATTGATGTTCACAAGATTACATGATAAAGTTATATATGCATAGATAAACATAGGTAATCACAGATTACGAAGCTCATCTCGTGGCAGCAAAATTCAATTCAAGCATATTTCTAAATACATGTATATTGGCTTTTAAAGGCAAAATCATTCAAGCGGAAAAAGTAGGTCAATTTCATTTTATGAAAGTTTGATCAAAGATACATCCAATATGCAAGTTTGGTACATGCAGCACTTATACTTTGCTCAATATTGGCTTTTAAAGGCAAAATTACTCAAGCGGAAGAAGTAAGTCAAGGTCATTTTATGAAAGAATGATCAAAGATACATCCAATATATAAGTTTGGTACATGCAGCACTTATACTTTGCTCAATATTGGCTTTTAAAGGCAAAATCACTCAAGCAGAAAAAGTAGGTCAAGGTCATTTTATGAAAGTTTGATCAAAAATAAATCATATATGCAAGTTTGGTACATGTAGCACTTATACTTTGCTCAATATTGGCTTTTAAAGACAAAATCACTCAAGCGGAAAAAGTAGGTCAAGGTCATTACATGAAAGTTTGATCAATGATACATCCAATAAGCAAGTTTGGTACATGTAGCACTTATACTTTGCTCAATAATGGCTTTTAAAGGCAAAATCACTCAAGGGGAAAAAGTAGGTCAATTTCATTTTATGAAAGTTTGATCAAAGATACATCCAATATGCAAGTTTGGTACATGTAGCACTTATACTTTGCTCAATATTGGCTTTTAAAAGCAAAATCACTCAAGTGGAAAAAGTAGGTCAGATGCTGCATCCGATGCATGGATCCATCTCGGCATCCAAAGATGAATCACTTGAGCAAGTTTGGTTACTGTAGCATTACTACTTGGTCAGATACTGAGCTACCCCAAACTTCTTAACCAAGTCACTCAAGTGGAAAATGTAGGTCAGATGCTGCATCTGATGCATGGGTTCACCTCAGCATCCAAAGATGAATCACTTGTGCAAGTTTGGTTAATGTAGCATCAGTACTTTGTCAGATACTGAGCTACCCCAAACTTCTTAACCAAGTCACTCAAGCGGAAAATGTAGGTCAGATGCTGCATCCGATGCATGGGGTTCACCTCAGCATCCAAAGATGAATCACTTGTGCAAGTTTGGTTACTGTAGCATCAGTACTTTGCCAAATACTGAGCTACCCCAAACTTCTTAATCGGACGCGGACGCGAATGCGGACACGGACGCGGACGCGCGGGGGTATAGCATAAGCTCACTCAACTTCGTTGAGGTGAGCTAAAAATTACCACACCCATTTTCTATGAACCTGGGGGTCAGGGGTTCAAACAATAAAAGGTACACATCTAGACCACAGACTGAGAATAATGCAAAAACAATTATCTTTCTATCAATTATACTTTCTGAGAATTGATGCTAACAAGATTACATAATTATATGGGAGAAAATGACCACACCCATTTTCCAAGATCTTGGGGGTCAGGCCCTCAAACAAAATATCAGGTGCACATCTAGATCACAGCCTGAGAATATTGCTAAAAGAATTATCTTTGTATCAATTATACTTTCTGAGAATTGGACAAGATTACAGAGTTGTACAGGAGAAATGACCACACCCATTTTCCAAGACCCTGGGGGTAAGGGGCTCAAACAAAATATCAGGTGCACATCTAGACCACAGACTGAGAATAAAGCAAAAACAATTATCTTTCTATCAATTATACTTTCTCAGAATTGGTGCTCACAAGATTACATAGAGTTATATAGGAGAAAATGACCACACCCATTTTTTAAGATCCTGGGGGTCAGGGGATCAAACAAAATATCAGGTGCACATCTAGACCACAGACTGAGAATAATGTTAACACAATTATCTTTCTATCAATTATACATTCTGAGAATTGGTGCTCACAAGATAACATATTGTTATATAGGAGAAAATGACCATACCCATTTTCCAAGACCCTAGGGGTCAGAGGCTTAAACAAAATATCAGGTGTACATCTAGACCACAGACTGAGAATAAAGCAAGAACAATTATCTTTCTATCAATTATCCTTTCTGAGAATTGGTGCTCACAAAATTACATAGAGCTATATAGGAGAAATGACCACACCCATTTTCCAAGACCCTGGGGGTAAGGGGCTCAAACAAAATATCAGGTGCACATCTAGACCACAGACTGAGAATAAAGCAAAAACAATTATCTTTCTATCAATTATCCTCTCTGAGAATTGGCGCTCACAAAATTGCATAGAGTTATTTTGGAGAAAATGACCACACCCATTTTCCAAGACCCTGGGGATCAGGGGCTCAAACAAAATATCAGGCGCACATCTAGACAACTGACCGAGAATAAAGCAAAAACAATTGTCTTTCTATCAATTATACTTTCTGAGAATTGGTGCTCACAAAATTGCATAGAGTTATATAGGAGAAAATGACCACACCCATATTCCAAGACCCTGGGGGTAAGGGGCTCAAACAAAATATCATGTGCACATCTAGACCACAGAATGAGAATTAAGCAAAAACAATAATTTTCTATCAATTACACTTTCTGAAAATTGGTGCTCACAAGTATAGGAGAAAATGACCACACCCATTTTCCAAGACCCTAGGGGTCAAGGGCTCAAACAAAATATCAGGTGCACATCTAGACCATAGACTGAGAATGAAGCAAAAACAATTATCTTTCTATCAATTATACTTTCTCAGAATTGGTGCTCACAAGATTACATAGAGTTATATAGGAGAAAACGACCACACCCATTTTTCAAGATCCTGGGGGTCAGGGGATCAAACAAAATATCAGGTGCACATCTAGACCACAGACTGAGAATTATCTTTCTATCAATTATACATTCTGAGAATTGGTGCTCACAAGATAACATATTGTTATATAGGAGAAAATGACCATACCCATTTTCCAAGACCCTAGGGGTCAGAGGCTTAAACAAAATATCAGGTGCACATCTAGACCACAGACTGAGAATAAAGCAAGAACAATTATCTTTCTATCAATTATCTTTTCTGAGAATTGGTGCTCACAAAATTACATAGAGTTATATAGGAGAAAATGACCACACCCATTTTTCAAGACCCTGGGGGTAAGGGGCTAAAACAAAATATCAGGTGCACAACTAGACCACAGGCCCATTATAATGCAAAAAGAATTTAATTTGTACTATTCACATATTCAGAGGATTCGCGCTCACAAGAAAAGTTTAACGGAAGGACAGACAGACAGACAGACAGACACAGGGTGATCGCATAAGCTCGACTGGTCTTTGACCAGTAGAGCTAAAAACCTCAAACATGCAAGTATACTCACAGATTTTGGTGTTGTAGGTTTAAAAGTTTTCTTATCTTCATCGGTATCTTGATATCCATACCTAAATATCAGAGGATGTAATCCAGTGTAAAATAATTATACCTCTGATTATGGAGGGGGATTAGGGTCACAATGCTATTTGACTTGCTTACATGCTTCATGCTATGTTGCTTCATTCAATGTCTGATTATTCCATGTTCATTTGTCTTGCTTTCATTATTTTTTTTTCTGAAATGTGGGTGGGAAAAGTCCTTTTTTCTTAGATATTGTGGGAAAGGTGGTACTAGTATCTACTTATTCATAATAGCATATTTTTCAAATATTTATATAGTGTCGTAATCTACTTCTGTCCTCTCCTGCAATAATATAAATTATTTTTCAAACAATACTTTAGTAGAATGTGAAAGAGACGACAGGGGATCTTTCAAACGTCATTTCCAGGAATGGACACATGAGGTCGCGCAAAGCACAATCTGGTATCAAAATTGAAGTTAGCATTGATGAAGCAATATTGGCATTAGGACGAAAAAAGGATGCAGAATGAAAGATGTCATAACACATGGTATAACAACAATTATGCATTGACTAACGACAAATGTCAAATGCATGGATGCAAAATTAAACAAAGAAGAAAGATTAATTAAATTTGAAATGAAAGCAAGACAAATGAGCATGGAATAATCAAACATTGAATGAAGCAACATAGCATGAAGCATGTCAGCAAGTCAAATAACATCGTGACCCTAGTCCCCCTCCATACTGATAATCTACGTTTGCTTGCCAAATTTATCATATGACAACAGACTGACTACATATTTATCAAGGAGAGATTTATACCTCTACTTTTTATGGGACTGTCAGCTTGTTCTCTCAATCCAACCTATACATAATTAGCTGCATTCAATTTAATTAAAATTTTACATTTTAAATTGGTTTCTTCATAGATACATTAATTCTGCCAGTGCATCAAAATTCCTGATATTTTATGTAGAGAGGAATTGAAGTTATATGTTTGAACAGTATCATCAGTTCAGATGCATACAATTTCACTCAAGAGTGAGCTGTTTTACCCTCATTCATTCAACGAAAATATGACCTTATTTACCTTTGCACAACCAGTTGTTTGAGATTTGGGTCCTCTAGAAGTTTTATGCTCTTATCTTGTTTCTTTTTTTCCTAAAATGGAATGAAAAATAAGAAAAATTCTCTCATACAACTTTTATTATTGTTTTTAGCTCACCTGAGCCAAAAGTGAGCTAATGTCATATCTCTTCGTCTGTCGTCCGTCCGTTATCCATCCATCCACGTTTCACATTTTCAACTTCTTCTGCAGATCCACTGAACAGATTTTCATGAAACTTTGTAGGAATGAAGTACTATTGGTTCCATACAAGAGTTTTTTTGTCCGGATCCGTCAACAGGTGGCGCCACCATAGGTCAAAGGGAGGGGGGTACCCTCCTTTGACAAGTTTCTTCTTTGACAATTTTTTTCCTCAATACCGAAGCATGTCTGGTCAACCAAAAGCATCAGGATGATCTAGAGAGATGTCTTAAGAAGTGTTGTTATTTATGGTTCCACTCTGAAGTCAAATTTTTAACATGTTTTTGACCTTTTTTCGGATTTTGTCAGAAATGCTCATTTTTGGACATTTTCTTTGAGTAACTCTATTCATGTGTGATTTTGTGCTTGCATTTTCTGCACATTTGTCACATTTTAATTGTTCAGTGGTTTGGTATTAACTTTGAGTGATTTTTTTTTTTTAATTTTCACAAATTTTTATCTAAGTAAAAAAGGAAGGGGGGGGGGGGGTATTTTCATACATATTGGACTTCTTCTCCAGAACCACTGAAGGAATTTTGATGAAACTTGGTAGGAATGAAGTACTAATGGCCCCTACAAGTGTTATTGTTTTTGTCCAGATCTGTCAATAGTTGTGCCACCATAAAGTGTAATGTCACATACATGTATTTAAAGTATAACATTTTAATGAAGTTAAAGTTATAAATCTACGAAAGTTTGACTAATAGAGAAATGGATAGAGACAAAAAGAAAGACACACATTGCGACAATATCGCTTTGTCTTGTAGTCATTAATAAATTCACTTATTTCAAATTGATGGTACATACTTTGGGTTGTTTTGGTGTAATACTGAGTCCATTTTCCTGTCTATCAAGTATGAGTTGAGCGGCCTGTTCGACATCACCTCGGGACTTATTCAGGCAGTGAGATACCTCTAACGTGCACGAGGCTGGAAACATTTCCATGAGTAATCTGACTGGTCCCTCTTCATCATCATCCTTGTCCTCCTGACCAATCAAAAAGAACATTTCAATATTCAAAATAAACCCTAAACTGCTAAAGGCAGAATGGCCAGATTGCAAAGTGCCAATTTTTGTTTATGTTACTTTATCTACAGTATTTTTAATACAAGGAATCTACCAGTGAAATATTAAATCCCTACCCCTTAAAATTTAAGAGATATAGCTGATTTTAAGGTCAGGGTCTCAAATGAAAGGTTCAAGGTCACAGTCTCACTTGCAAAGTCTTGTCATGAAGAATCTTAATGTAAAATATGAAAGCAATACTGCTTTTTGTTTAAGAGATATCGTCAAGTTTTGATTTTGAAAAGTATACCAAAGTTTAAGGTCGAGGCCACAAGGTCAAAAGTCAAGGTTTCAGGGTCTTGTCTTAAGGAATCTATGAGTGGACTATGAAAGATATAACTAAGGTTAGTGCTTTTAAAACCAGGTCAAACTTCCACATCAAGGTCACTAGGTCAAAAGATCACAAATGAAAGGTCTTATCACAAGGAGTTTGAACATGAAATATAAAATCCCTACCCTTTAAGGTTCAAATGATATGGTCAAAGACAATGATTTTGATAAATAGGTCAAACTTCAAGGTCAAGGTCACTAGATCAAAAGTCAAGGTCACAAATGAAATGTCTTATCACCTGGAGTTTGCATATAAAATACAAAATTTCTAACCAGTAAAGATAAAAAGATATGGTCGAGGTTAATGTATTTGTAAAGTAGGTCTAACTTCAAGGTCAAGGTTACTAGGTCAAAAGTCAACATCTCAGATGAAAGGTCTGATTATGTTCGATGATTATATAAGGTAACTTGACAGTTCTCTCTATAGTTTTCTCCACATTGAGTTAAACACAAATTCAGAATTTTCTCTTTCATGGTCACAGGTCAAAATTTGATGCTGCATTTGATTCGTCTCATCATGGTATATCCTCATATAAAGTTTAAAGTTGCTGCGTCAAACAGTTTTCTCAAAAATAACTGGAACGCAACAATTTAACCAAAATGTTGACACACTGACGGACTGACTTCACCATTTCATAGACCAGATTTTGCTTCACAATCTGGCAATGACTTCATATAAGATAAAAGATTTTTTTTATCAAAGTAACATTAATATACAATTTGTATATTTAGAAACTAGAATCTGCTTACATTTTCAGTTGTAGTTTTCAAATAGTAAACATGTCTAATTCTTTCCCAACCATTTCAATAAATATATACATGTAACATATTCACAATCATACACCCTGGCATAACATCAATTTATCTGACTTAGTAGAAATGCCATCTTGCCACAGTACATATTTTATGCTTCTGACATTATAGGTGTGTCAGCATGCTTACATATGTTAGTTTACCAGTATACTTACAGCTGAGTTGTGATTTGAATCATTACACTGCTCTGTAGGTGTTTTAACAGCTGAAGCTGCATTGTGAGGGTTCAGATTGACGTCAGTCGTACCAGTTGACGATATTGTGAGAGACAATGGAGAATTCACGTCATAATTGTTAACTGATGAGGCCAGCTTAAACATCCATTCACATACCTGTACGCTGTAAAATTACTCATGCAATTAATACAAACATAAGATTCCAGGGTTCAAAATTAGATGTACATACATGTACATAATGCAGCAAAGCCTATCTTTATATTTTGTTTACTGATGGTGCACATGGATTTATCACGCTAATACTGTTTGCAGTATTTAGTATATATAAATACAGCAACTGGTATTAGCGTGATAAATCCCTGTGTGATGGTGTGTGCTTGACGAGTATAAAATCTAGTTATAACAAGCTTGTTAAGTGACCTCTTGTATGTTTGACCCTGAATGTGACCTTGACCTTGAAAGTGACCTTGACTCACATTGAGTGTTGAGTTTCATCATCCTTAAAAATCCCTGGTTTGATGGGAGTGTGAAGCAATTCAAGCAAGTTTCAATCAATCGTAAGTATATGTGCCCTCCTTGCATTTTGTCACAACATCGTAGCTAGTTTAAAAAGTATTTATTACATGAAGTACAAACATAAGCTGTTTCAAATAAAAGGACTAAATATAATACCTGTCTATAGAGGAGAATCCAGGAATGTAAGCGTCCATCATCTCTATAAACTGATCTACATCAATATTCTCCTCTGCATTGCTATCATCACCTAAATCCTCCAGTATACTTATCACATAAGACAACACAACATCATCGATTGATCTGTTAAAGAAATACATGTATTGTACATTTTGAATTTTGTAAACAAGATACGGTCACTATTTTCTGAGAAAACACATGTATCAATATTCTAACTTAATGGTCATAAAAAGACTCATATTGATGACAAGCCGATATAATGACACTTACTTAGAGGCTGAGTCTGAAATCATTAAAAGATCTGAAGAGCTTCTGTTAACCAGGTGTCTGACATGCCAACTTTAAATAAATCTTATCGAACTTACGAAGTAAAAATTACCGTAAATGTGCAATACAGTCTACACAGCTGGTGTCAAGGTGTGATGGACCACATTGCTTTTACTTTCATTTTATTTGGTCACTCAAATTTGAGGCATGTAATTGAGTACTTGCATCCCTCAAATTTTAATTTTAAACACTATGAGACTAGCTACCTATCCGTCTGCATTAGAACACTACTGTCCGTACAGCTCACTTCGGAAATCGAAAAATTGAAGTTTTGTCTACTTTGTCAGCAAATTTTCTAGTTGAAATTTATATAGGGATAACGGTATATCTCGAACTCTCGTACATGTAACTAACAGTGTACATTTTTGTAAGTTATGTTTACACTCACAGTGACAGAAAATAGTTTTAGATGGGGAGTTTACTATCTTAATTTTAGTGTGATATCACCATTGTTTAACATTGAGTCTTTCTTTCTTTCTGTTTGGGCACCCGCAGACCTCTATCATGTCTATTGGTTTAGTTGGCTGTGTCTATAGAGAATATGAAATTTTATTGGAAAATATTCTGACAAATAAGTCAAAACTTCAATTTTCCGATATCTGAAGTAAGGTGGGTGGACAGTAGAATAATCCATTACTGGTGTCAGAACAGTTTCTGGACAATTTGAAGGTTTTTCTGCATAACTCCTCTGTCCTTTAATGGAAAACATTCAAATTTCTCTCAAATAATGCTTTGCCCCCTCCACATATACTCATGTTGAAAGAGAATAATAAATCTATTATTATGGTTTCTGTACCAATTTTATGACCCTATATTTCGAACATTTTTCGCAAATAACTGGAACAGTTTCCAGACACCTGGTTTTTAAGCTGTCAGTCTCTATCAATTTCAGAAACTGGATGATTTTTGGATATTGTCTTCTTCAATCTTTCCTACAGTACAAATGACTGTGTAAAATTAATCTTGGAAATAGTACCAAAACTTATCAAATCATGTAGATTAAATTGTTATTGATCTGTTCTGACACCAGTACACTTCAATTACTTTATTACAGACACAGCAAAATATCACTTCACCATTGCACTGCAATACATGTATATATTTATAAGCAGGTTGGGGAATACTTCAAATCGAGCTATTATAGCTTGATCAGGCTATAATAGCTAGAACAAGCTATTGTCAAATAACATTTTTCATTACAAAATTAAACTAAAATCAAAATTTTTGAAAAATATTCATTGATTCCATTTGTAATCGATACCGGTATTTATATATATCAAATTTTTTAACAAGACATATATTATACAATTATGGACTTTTTAAGAGGTGAATATGGTGTGATATTTTCTGAATTTGAAAATATTGACCGAGGCGACAGCCGAGGTCAATATTTTTAAATTCAGAAAATATCACACCATATTCACCGAGTGAAAAGTCCACAATTGTTTTATTATATAGTGGACTTAATCAGTATTTATAGAGGTACCTTTTCGAAATGGCTGACATCGATTTTTCTTTGAAAATGTTTCAAGACGTCTTAATATCAGCATTTTCTGTCGCTGAATTATCCTGAACGTAATCGAATTCATTCAATGAGTCAAATGACGAATATTTCAGAGTCAAAATCCGTAGATAGGCTCAAAATTCAAGAATTTGAGCTTAGCTTCAGGGTCCTTGCTGCTTTTTATGAAATGACGTTAATGACGTTACAGATATAAATTTCGCGCGTTTTCGATATTTCATGGTATACCGGAAGCAAGAGTTTTCGCGGTAGTGATATTTAATGAAATCGCCTCTCACAGGTCAATATGATGAGACAATGACTCGTCACGTGACAGTTTTCAGCCAATGAGAGTGGGAATATAAACAGACTATATAATAAATTCAAATATGGACCGATGATGAGCAACAAGATTTTGAAAAAATGAAGAATTTAAGGTTCTTTATCTCCTTATCTGTTGGTATTTCAATAGGGGTTATTATATACTAAAGTTGTAGTATTTTATCAGTACTAGTGCAACTTAAAAACAAAATTTAATTATCATAATTTTTAAAATTTTTTCTTGAGAAAAAAATAGTTTTATGATAGCTACATGGAGCTATTATAGCCCGATCGAACTATTATAGCTGGATCTGAAGTTTTCCCCAACCTGATAAGCCATACTAGAGCGCTGTTGACTATTATCGGCAGGGTACAATTATCGGCACCTTTATTTTTTGCCTATGATATAAATAAACGAGAATATTGACGTGTTTGTTGTTCTTTTGTTATACAGGTAGAAGCAACAGTATATTAGAAACTATTTAATGAGCTTCAGTCCATCATATACCCAATAAATATGGTGCCTACCGTTACCACTGTCTTTTAAAAAGTATGAAAACAATAGTAGGGAAAACATCGTCCTTATCATAACAAATAAAAAACTTCCTTTTTTGAGTCGGTGTTTCATAGAATTTGAAGTTGGTTTTTGTAATTCTTTTCAGATTCCCAATGGCATAGTGGATTCCTCTTTCTTATTGCATATTTTTCGATTATTCTTATGAAGAACTTGCCTACCTTTTACTCCTTCAAATTTATATCCCATTTTCATGACCCGTCTATAATTATGGGCATATCTGAATACTTACCTACATGTATGCACCTAGCCATGTTCCCACTTTTGGAAAATTTCATTTCCGTTTTTCAGTAGACAAATATTGGAATTTGTAAATTATTTTATTGTCTTTTAATATAAAAGAATATTCATTGGAAATATGACCAAGTTTCAGTGTTAACCAACATTTTTCAAACTGATCAGGGAAGGTGCCGATAACGTGGAACACGCAGAAAACATAACTTCATGGATAACTTTATTCGGAAGCGTTTATGACCTTCCAGGGTCACGACGAACTAAAATAAAAAAAAAGAACACCATTCACGTGGTATAGTCATAAACTTGTAACATCACACTTCAGCCATCGCACAGCGGCAATTTTAAAAGAAATGCTCGTCTCTCTTGTTGAGGGTGCCGATAATACTGGACATATGCCGATAACACTGAACAAAAAGTGACTTGCAAGAACCGTTTTATCAAGAGGTGGGCTATGTTTGTGCTTCATGTATATAGAGATGGTGGTCAAGGTCAATAAAAAAATCCCCCTACACATGGTATAGTCGATAAAATAATAAACAAGATGCACCGGCCACTAGGCAAGGTAAAACATAAAGGTGGCGATAATTGTCTACAACGATCTATACATCAGTACATGTATGTACATTTATCCCACTTACTCTACTCCATCCTTCAATCCATGCTGATGCAGAAACATTCCCAATTCGTTCTTTACCAACGATTCACTAGAATTACATTGATTTGTTTTGGCAGATGCCATTTTTAAATCTTACACAATAATTTGGGCACGCATCGAAAATTCAATTTTGAGAGAAGAGGAAACTCGGTTTAAAATCTATGTGGAAATATGAATTGATGCTTTCAATCAATTTTGTTATTGTAAGTACATATTATTTTTACTTTAAACTGCAAAACATCTTTCTAATTCAAATGCATGTTTGTGATTTTTGCCTCAATATATCATTTATTTTGCAAAACAACTTGCAGTTTGTTTACGCCGGAAGAAGTAAAACAATATTTCGAGAAATGAAAACGGAGCGGAAATTAATTGTAAACCGTCTTTAGATGAATTATTCCGTAAAGCTAAAGCACAGGCTGCCGATGTTTATCTATTAAAAAATATAAACCAACCTTTTTATTGTTTTTTATCACACGTACAGGGAAAGAGGAAAAGGTAAGTTACAGAAATCGGGGCGAAAAATTTAACCTAAAAATGTTGACATGTTTTTTTACCTGCTGAATCGTTTATTTTAGTTTTCATATGGAAATCCAGGCATCGTTCGATTCGTTTACACTTCAGCTATTTGCTTCTATAACGCACAAGTCGAAATAATGTCACTAGAAGACACAGCACGGCCGTTTTCCTGCTCCCTTACCGAACCTCGACCTACTTCACCTCTGCCATTGTCGTTTAAATCACGTGATCACTAATAACAGAAATATGTGCGTGACGTCATAAGACACACCTCCAAACCTTACGATGTATTCAAAGCTTATAAATGCTTTAAAAAATAATGAAGTAGCATAAGTCTAATCTAAAAAATAAGGCAAACACAATTTTGCAAAACGTTCCATTTTATTTTGACGTTTTTTTATTTATTATATTTTATTTCTGTTTCTTCAGCCCGGAGTTGCACACGTCATTAGCGATCACGTGATTTAAACGACAATGGCAGAGGTGAAGTAGGTCGAGGTTCGGTAAGGGAGCAGGAAAACGGCCGTGCTGTGTCTTCTAGTGACATTATTTCGACTTGTGCGTTATAGAAGCAAATAGCTGAAGTGTAAACGAATCGAACGATGCCTGGATTTCCATATGAAAACTAAAATAAACGATTCAGCAGGTAAAAAAACATGTCAACATTTTTAGGTTAAATTTTTCGCCCCGATTTCTGTAACTTACCTTTTCCTCTTTCCCTGTACGTATGATAAAAAACAATAAAAAGGTTGGTTTATATTTTTTAATAGATAAACATCGGCAGCCTGTGAGCTAAAGTACCACATTATTGAATTATCTTAATTATTCCCTCTGATTGTGGTTGTACTAGCCTTGTAGATATCGAAATAAGAAATATTTAGAAAAGGATAAATTTTGGAGTTATCTCCCCTTGTTGAAAAATATAGAAAAAAAAATTAATTTGAGAAAAACTAAGTGGTGAACTTTTGATTTTCAGCAAAATTTGATGAAGAATATTTTAATAAATTTTTGAACAATCGATATTTGGTGTCCCATCGTTCTGTTGAAATTTTTTTGGGAAAAATTAACTTTTCCCCTAGAGTTCAATGTAAACTGTAAGGACCCATAACTCTTAAAGTAATCAATTTTTTCAATATCTAAACTGGTCCAAAATTTTCAATTAATTTTTACATCATAACTATGCTGTGATTTTAGGTCTAAGGATTCCATAAATGGGTGCCCCAATTTCCTCTCATTACCCATTGAATACCTTAATCAATAAGTTTTTTATTCTTACCATTTCAAAGTAGTCATGGTCGTGAACTTGACCTTTCAACCTTTTACAGGAAAATCTTTGAAAGACATAGATCTGGCAGTCTACTCATGTTGTCTCTGTATACTGCAGGTCTATAAAATGAATTCCTAGTATGTAGAAAAGGCATTGGATAGCCTGTTTAAAAGATATTACTTGAATACAACAAAGGTGAAAAAACTGCCTTTTGACCTTGATCATTTGACTGACCTTCACTAGAGGTAGAGCACATTTGAAAATGACCTTGACCTTCATAAAACATCTGAGAAAGTAGTTGATAGTACATTATAGAATACCTGCAGTAAACAGTCTGAACAATCAGTGACAGATAGACACAATGGCAAATCAATATATCTATTACAGGGGGAGACATCATCGATGATAATAATTAATACGGCTTTAAAAAGCTCTTTGAC
The DNA here is from genome assembly GCA_028142955.1 of Pinctada fucata. Classification (NCBI taxonomy): domain Eukaryota; kingdom Metazoa; phylum Mollusca; class Bivalvia; order Pterioida; family Pteriidae; genus Pinctada; species Pinctada fucata. The sequence continues at coordinate 2,351,353 of AP027104.1, forward strand.
ATTCATTCATCAGTATTCTCAGAATCAATGAAGGTTCAAGCTCTGAGACCATTTTGGTAACAATGCTTTTATCCTCATTGCTGAATTCTGAACTTAAAGAATTGTATATAATTAATTTATTTACACAGAGATAGACAGAGTATATAATTAATTTATTTACACAGAGATAGACAGCAATCGGAAAAGCAAGATAGCTTTACCAAGCTCCATCAGTGAACAACTTCCAACAACATTTTAAGTCAATTAGAATCTTGGAATTTCTTGCCAAACTTAACAGAGTATTTTACCATCTACCGCTCATTTCCACTCATACACTGCTAATTTGACCACACAGAGAAATGCAACTCTGTCAGGCAAAATTCCACCTGGCCCTTTTGTTGAACAAAGCCCTAGCAAACAGAACTTCAAGGATTTATCATGATCTGCTCCGAGATATCAATTTTGGCTTTGGCACATTGTTCATTATACCAAGACCAGTCATCATTTCAATATTTCGAATAGTCTGAGTAAAGAAAGGCTTCTACTGCTTTTGAGATTCATTGAAAACGAAATCAATTACCATTTGTAGGAGATAAATGTAAGAGGATAGGAAATCTAATTACTAGGTACATTTACATGTACAAATGTGTATGTTTGTACTGTTCATTTGTTCAGAGTAACCCTTTGAATTTCACATGTTTCATGATGTTGACAATTTCAATCACATAAGGGAAAAGATGGAATATTGAATTATGAGGATGTAAATTAGCAATAGAGTTATGAAATGTCTACAGCTATAAATAATCAACCCAACTCAATATAAATAAGGACAAACTATACAAAGGCTGTCTTATAAACATTTATTTATGAAAAAAATATTGCAAGAGAACTCCATTTAAATTCTTGCTCTTTCTCTTCTAATAATATCATGTATGTCTTCAAAAACTATTATCAATATTTTGGATTGATTTGATACACATGTACATATAATTTTTCATTAGAATTACAACAAGTCTTTAGATTTGAGAAGATTTTGAAAAGATGAAAATGAACACAATTAAATGACTTATCAAATTTCCAATTTTTCAAAAAAGCTTAAAATAATAACTAATTGTTTCTACTGTAAACATATCAAATAATTGTTGGTGTAAGGAATTTAATATAAAATGATAGTCTGTTGCCACTAAATTGTAAATGTATATTTTGTATAAGCAGCTATTTTTCATTTCCATATCAAAGCGGAAAGGAACTGATAATTCATTAATAAAAAGAAAGCTTGTGTTATATTGCTAAAAGAATATTTTTTACGTACTTGAACAAATAATTATACAGTAAGATCATATGGGAAAAATTATGAAAAAATAAAGCCTGTGTTTGTGAAACACGAATGCCCCCGGTGGCATCTTTGTTAGTATGAACACTATTTTCTGTTAAGTACATGTATGGGAGGTCGCTGGGTTAAAAGTTCAAAGGTCAAGGTCACGAGGTCAAAAATTTTGGTATCAATGGAAAGGTCTTGTCACAAGGAATACGCATGCGAAATATGAAAGCCCTATCACTTACCATTCAAAAGTTATGCCCAATGTTAAAGTTTTTGAAAAGTAGGTCAAAGGTCAAGGTCACGAGGTCAAATTTTTTGGTATCAATGGAAAGGTCTTGTCACAAGGAATACACATGTGAAATATGAAAGCCCTATCACTTACCATTCAAAAGTTATGCCCAATGTTAAAGTTTTTGAAAAGTAGGTCAAAGGTCAAGGTCACGAGGTCAAAAATTTTGGTATCAATGGAAAGGTCTTGTCACAAGGAATACACATGTGAAATATGAAAGCCCTATCACTTACCATTCAAAAGGTATGCCCAATGTTACAGTTTTTGAAAAATAGGTCAAAGGTCAAGGTCAAGGTCACGAGGTCAAAAATTTTGGTATCAATGGAAAGGTCTTGTCACAAGGAATACACATGTGAAATATGAAAGCCCTATCACTTCCCATTCAAAAGTTATGCCCAATGTTAAAGTTTTTTGAAAAGTAGGTCAAAGGTCAAGGTCAAGGTCACAAGGTCAAAAATTTTGGTATCAATGGAAAGGTCTTGTCACAAGGAATACACATGTGAAATATGAAAGCCCTATCACTTACCATTCAAAAGTTATGCCCAATGTTAAAGTTTTTTGAAAAGTAGATCAAAGGTCAAGGTCAAGGTCACAAGGTCAAAAATTTTGGTATCAATGGAAAGGTCTTGTCACAAGGAATACACATGTGAAATATGAAAGCCCTATCACTTCCCATTCAAAAGTTATGCCCAATGTTAAAGTTTTTTGAAAAGTAGGTCAAAGGTCAAGGTCAAGGTCACAAGGTCAAATTTTTTGGTATCAATGGAAAGGTCTTGTCACAAGGAATACACATGTGAAATATGAAAGCCCTATCACTTACCATTCAAAAGTTATGCCCAATGTTAAAGTTTTTGAAAAGTAGGTCAAAGGTCAAGGTCACGAGGTCACGAGGTCAAAAATTTTGGTATCAATGGAAAGGTCTTGTCACAAGGAATACACATGTGAAATATGAAAGCCCTATCACTTACCATTCAAAAGGTATGCCCAATGTTACAGTTTTTGAAAAATAGGTCAAAGGTCAAGGTCAAGGTCACGAGGTCAAAAATTTTGGTATCAATGGAAAGGTCTTGTCACAAGGAATACACATGTGAAATATGAAAGCCCTATCACTTCCAATTCAAAAGTAATGCCCAATGTTAAAGTTTTTTGAAAAGTAGGTCAAAGGTCAAGGTCAAGGTCACAAGGTCAAAAATTTTGGTATCAATGGAAAGGTCTTGTCACAAGGAATACACATGTGAAATATGAAAGCCCTATCACTTACCATTCAAAAGTTATGCCCAATGTTAAAGTTTTTTGAAAAGTAGATCAAAGGTCAAGGTCAAGGTCACAAGGTCAAAAATTTTGGTATCAATGGAAAGGTCTTGTCACAAGGAATACACATGTGAAATATGAAAGCCCTATCACTTCCCATTCAAAAGTTATGCCCAATGTTAAAGTTTTTTGAAAAGTAGGTCAAAGGTCAAGGTCAAGGTCACAAGGTCAAAAATTTTGGTATCAATGGAAAGGTCTTGTCACAAGGAATACACATGTGAAATATGAAAGCCCTATCACTTACCATTCAAAAGTTATGCCCAATGTTAAAGTTTTTTGAAAAGTAGGTCAAAGGTCAAGGTCAAGGTCACGAGGTCAAAAATTTTGGTATCAATGGAAAGGTCTTGTCACAAGGAATACACATATGAAATATGAAAGCCCTATCATTTACCATTCAAAAGTTATGCCCAATGTTAAAGGTTTTGAAAAGTAGGTCAAAGGTCAAGGTCAAGGTCACGAGGTCAAAAATTTTGGTATCAATGGAAAGGTCTTGTCACAAGGAATACACATGTGAAATATGAAAGCCCTATCACTTCCCATTCAAAAGTTATGTCCAATGTTAAAGTTTTTCGGACAAACAGACAAACAGACAAACAGACAAACAGACGGACAGGCCAAAAACTATATGCCCCCGAATATTTGATTCCGGGGGCATAAAAAAAAATCACAATCTTGCAAGTAAATTCATACTCTAAATTTCTCTTTTTTTTCATTATAAAAATAAATAATAATAGTGCATGCAAACAAATACTTCTTTGGTGTTTAAAGGTATTCAATCCTTAATAGAAAATGAAAGAAAGTATCATATACATGTATTATGCTAGACGTATATTAGAAACCTGATTTTTACAATGTCCAATGTTGTCTTTTACAATGTTGATACAGGGTATTATGTGATCGTTTTGTCAAGATAAGGTTTAAGTACAGCTCAAAACATACTTTCAGCGGAGCTTGCAAAATATACTAACACTTACTTTTAGTAACCTGCAAGTTTTTTCATGTACTGTGTCTATACAAAACTGTATAAATAAATTAAATTGTTCATCAGTCTCATGTCAACTTTTACACACAACCGTAATGGAATCTAGACTTAACATTGTGTAAACTATATAGAAAAAATTACAATAATAAATATTTAAATCAATAAAAATACATGTATAATTTTATTGGTCACATTATCATAAAATGGGAATTTAAATTTTTAAGATTTAAAAATTTGAGAATTCTTTCCTCAACATTAAAAATAATTGTCAAATATGAGACAGATCTTAAAAACAGAACTCTTCTCTAACATTACCTAGGCCTCCTTTCAGTTTTTGTTATCAATCTCATTTTTCTCTTACATCACAAACATAAACAAAAGCACTTTCATACAAACATGAACATTTGATTTGACAAAGCAAGTAACAATCTAATAAATGAAAAGAAAAGACAATAAGGGGTAAACAAATTATATTTCTAATATACAGTACATTTAAATACATATTACATGTATTTCAAAAAAAATATTTTTGTCACGATCTGTTTTGAAAACAGAGCTCCTCAAAAAGGGCAACATAGCAGGAAAAATATGTACTTACACCCCTATGAGCAGAGATCTTTATAAATACTTTAGCCAATAAAGCACAGATTCAAATATAAAATGAAAATTATAAGGAATTTGTCAAAATATATTCACACCTTAGTAAAACGACGAGAATTACTGCTCTGGCCAATGCCAGGTTTCAGGAACGAAACATTCGTAGTCTGTGGAATATAAATAATCTCGTATAAATTCTTCTTTGTTCTCTGGTTCGGGATAATATGCAGCCATATCTTCCTCGTAGACGTGTTCGGCTATACTACTAGCGATCTTCACTGAACACTCACGTACGTATCTAAGTGGTGGATAGACTCTACCTTGAGCCAAGTCCTCCTCTGTCACCAAACTAGCTAATGTCTGAAAGTTCAAAACAAAAAGTTGAAACACAATGTACATGTATGCTAACAATTTGAAAAGACCAATCAACTTTAAATTTAATCCATATAGCTAATGTTTGTTGAAATATAAACTCGAAGTAAGGAACAAATTTCCTTGTAGATTAAAAAAAAAGGTACGGTAAAATCATTATAACGGACAGGCAAACAAATGTAAGACTATTAAAGAATGCCGTTATTTCATGGCCAATAAGTGCTCTAGAAATACATGTACATTGTTAAACTAAAATCCATGACTGACCTGAGCTGATTTGAGGAAGATGGACTCTGGGATATGTCTAACACCACATGATATAGCTGCCAAAGCCACACCAGGGAAGATGTAGGCATTGTTACCCTGGCCGGGGTAGAATGTCTTTCCTCCGTACTGTACTGCATTAAACGGGCTACCACTGGCGAAAACACAACGTCCCTGTAAGACAGAGATGAAAGGATAAAATTCTATACATTTATTAAGGGGTGAAATTATATGCCAAAAGTGAATCAAGATATATTGCAATATTTCATAAGCTGTATTGCTATATACTGCAATATATTTTCTTTTTTCATTTTTAACAGTTTTGATGCAAATACAGGTTCCTCTTTCAAATTGTATGTTTGTTTATACTGTTCATATTTTTAATTGGATTTCAAATTGGTAATGTCATTTGCTTGAAAGAAACACACACAAGCCATTGTTTCCTTTTGAATGTTTTTGTCATAATTCATTTCAATTGTTAGCAATACTGACCATGTGTCTCTTGTTTTCTATTTAATTGATTAAAATAAAAGTGATTCATATAATCTATAAGGGCAGAGTATATTATGATCAGCATTTCATATCGCAATACGATATGGATTAAAAATATAGAAATACATACATGTATGTACATGTATATCGAAAAATCCATATAATTTTTTATTGTTAAATCCCTATTAGCAATGTTATAATATACATGTACATGTAAATGCAAATCTTTCTACACTTGAAGTATCAATTGAACACATCAATTTTCAGTACACCAAAGTACACCTTAAGGGATGATATTCAGCAACTACAAATGTAAATGATTGGTATCATGATTCCAACCTCCATATTACTGGAGAAAAATGTATCCGTTAGGTGATATCCTTACCTCTGTTAAGGTATAAGCCTGTTCTGCAGTACATTCCGACATACTGGTTGGATTACTGAGGGCAAAAATGATTGGACGTTCATTGAAGGAGGCCATATCTCGTATGATTTCCTCTGTGAAAGCCCCAGGAACTGCTGCAGCACCTGTAAGAATTGGTAGACTTGTTAGAATTTTTAAATAACTTTGAGAAGTAAGAATATAAACTGAACATGATGAATTTTTATAATTTAGAATATTTCAGTGTGATTTGATGGGAGACACTATATAATAAGGAAAAGGAATATAGTTAAAGAAGATGAAGAGTTGAAAATACATGTACTGTACAGTATCTGTGTGACACTTTATATTTTAACCTAATCATGGTACAAGAACCTTTGACACTTTGGGCAAATAAACATTAAAGAAGTACCGATTAGTTATTCAGTCTTAATGTTGAGAAGGCAAGGCAAAATCACTGAACCTCGGAATGATTAAATTTCCGAAGTGAGACAAGGCAAACTAATTTCTAACATGTTCATTGTTGAATGTAGAATATATTTCAAGTCATTTTTATGTAGTCATACGTGTGAAAACCATCTACCACAGAGAGAGACCGACAAGAGGTCTACATGTATATAGTATAGTGATACTATACATAAAACATAAAAACTTGACATGATTATTTTCCGACAAACAGAACTTGAAACCAAGAAATCACAGCGTACCTATCAATGCTGTAGGTTTGACTGCATGGACAGCTTCTGCTAGCGAGTCTACAGGTGGATGGTCTTTAACAAACACCTCCTTATGTCCTGTTATACCACCTTTAGGTCTATTCTGTAATCAAATATCATATACATTGGTAAACGAATTCAAAAATAATTTGTCGATCAGTTTAGGAGCAAGGAAAATTTTTGCTTTGATGGCAGGCAGAAAAAAAATCTGCCAATTTTAAGAGATATACTGTATGTAGAGTCTGACAAATTTGTCAAAGAACGCTGTATCATGGTATAATATGATAGATTTTTTTTATATTCTCTTTAAAGCCTAAAGTTTTTTTTTCTGTCAGCTGACCCACATCAGCAGTCAGGCTAATTACTGATATTCTCCTGTAAAATACCTGTGCTTTGTTACATACCTTAACAAGTAGACCTCTAGAATCGACCAGCCACATTTTACTGATGGCCTCCTCCTCCGTAGCCCCCTCAGCCTGCATGGCTAGAGCTAGTAGACTGGCAATTCCCAAGTTAGCCTAGTGAAAACAAACATCAAAATGTGAATCTCAAAACAGAAAATGACATATGTAGCATATGTAGAACAATATAAAAAAAAAACACACTATAAATATGAACTGACACATTTACTTGCGTTACAAAATAATAAATTATGGCAGAATCACAGATATCAAAATAAGCCACCATAGAATGTAAGCATTAATTACATGTCGCTGAATAAGACAGCCAAGGTTTGAAAGGTTATATTACTGTAAATTGCTTTATTTTCGTCAGTACCAATTTTCGTCAATTCGTTCAAAATGACGAGTTCGTCAGTACGTAAATTCGTCATCCAAGGGTCTCAAAAATGTAAATTCGTCTGTTCAAATGCCAACTTAACATTCAGATAGGCCGTATGTGTTTGTTTTCATTGTTTGTTTAATAGTTATTGGTAAACAAACAATTAGAGACATGTATACCGCTTACACGTAGCTTGCTGTAAAAACATATCATTTGGTAATTGGTAATTTTGTACATTATATGCGACTTTGTGTGAGTATTCAGTTTTCATTGATTTGTCTGTCGTAATAACTCTTTAAGATTTAATTTTTCCTTTCTACACTATATTTTGTCAGGAGTATTTATATTTGTCGGTACGTAATTTCGTCAAGGGAGGCACTGACGAAAATGACGAAAATTGGTACCTGACAAATAAAAACCAATTTACAGTACATGTCTTGAACTTTAAACACCCCTTAACATCTGTAGAAAATTCTGATTTTTTTTATCCAAAGCAACGAAAAAAAAAATGTTTTGCTTACTATCCCAGCATTAATTTCCACATAGCCCTTTTCAATATGTTTCAAATCTGACATAATTTTCACTTTAATAAAAATTACCTCTCCTGCTCCCTGGAAGAGGAATGTATTGTCCCTTAGTCTGGTGTTGGTGATCCTCAGTGAAGCAAACACACCAGCAGCTGCTACTGATGCTGTGCCTGATAAATAAAATTTTGTAGGTTGAGGTGCCATGTGAAATGCTTATCTCATCTTGACATTCACTTTGTGATGTGTAATCAACTAAATGCAAATTTGCAAGAATCATATTACGATAATAGAAAATTTGCTTATAAATTTTAGAACTATACACAAAGAAAAGCTAGACTGGGTAAAGTTGTCTTCATGAAAACAGAAAGGGAGGAAATTCTAATCAAGCAATGTCTCAATTATTACAGATTAATTTAGAATATACCTTGAATATCATCATTAAACATGCAGAATTTGTCTCTGTATTTTTCTAGGAATCTAAAAGCATTGTGGTTGCCAAAATCTTCAAACTGGATTAGTGTATCCTGTCCATATCTGAAAAACATATAATTTACCTCATCATCTCTTTCATTAACAAGCCTGTGCTTAAAATATACATGATTTATACATACATGTACGGTTCTTAATGTCATCTCCTCTTAGTTTTATAAATAATGCCTCATTAAATCCATACAAGAAATTTTGTCACATACAAAAACATAGGGTAATCACAGATTACGAAGCTCACCTCGTGACAGCAAAATTCAATACTAACATATTTCTTAGTACATGTATATTGGCTTTTAAGGGCAAAACCACTCAGCAGAAAAAGTAGGTCAAGGTCATTTCATGAAAGTTTGATCAAAGATACATCCAATATGCAAGTTTGTTACATGTAGCAGTTATACTTTGCTCAATATTGGCTTTTAAAGGCAAAATCACTCAAGCGGAAAAAGAAGGTCGAGGTCATTTTATGAAAACTTGATCAAAGATACATCTAATATGCAAGTTTGGAACATCTAGCACTTATACTTTGCTCAATATTGGCTTTTAAAGGCAAAATCACTCAAGCGGAAAAAGTAGGTCAATGTCATTTTATGAAAGATTGATCAAAGATACATCCAATATGCAAGTTTGGTACATGTATCACTTATACTTTGCTCAATATTGGCTTTTAAAGGCAAAATCATTCAAGCGGAAAAAGTAGGTCAAGGTCATTTTATGAAAGTTTGATCAAAGATACATCTAATATGCAAGTTTGGAACATCTAGCACTTATACTTTGCTCAATATTGGCTTTTAAAGGCAAAATCACTCAAGCGGAAAAAGTAGGTCAAGGTCATTTTATGAAAGTTTGATCAAAGATACATCCAATATGCAAGTTTGGTACATGTATCACTTATACTTTGCTCAATATTGGCTTTTAAAGGCAAAATCACTCAAGCAGAAAAAGTAGGTCGAGGTCATTTTATGAAAGTTTGATCAAAGATACATCTAATATGCAAGTTTGGAACATCAAGCACTTATACTTTGCTCAATATTGGCTTTTAAAAGCAAAATCACTCAAGCGGAAAAAGTAGGTCAAGGTCATTTTATGAAAGTTTGATCAAAGATACATCTAATATGCAAGTTTGGAACATCTAGCACTTATACTTTGCTCAATATTGGCTTTATAGAGCAAAATCACTCAAGTGGAAAAAGTAGGTCAGATGCTGCATGCGATGCATGGGTCCATCTCGGCATCCAAAGATGAATCACTTGTGCAAGTTTGGTTACTGTAGCATTAGTACTTTGTCAGATACTGAGCTACCCCAAACTTCTTAACCAAATCACTCAAGCGGAAAATGTAGGTCAGATGCTGCATCCGATGCATGGGTTCACCTCAGCATCCAAAGATGAATCACTTGTGCCAGTTTGGTTACTGTAGCATCAGTACTTTGTCAGATACTGAGCTACCTCAAACTTCTTAACCAAGTCACTCAAGCGGAAAATGTAGGTCAGATGCTGCATACGATGCATGGGTTCACCTCAGCATCCAAAGATGAATCACTTGTGCCAGTTTGGTTACTGTAGCATCAGTACTTTGTCAGATACTGAGCTACCCCAAACTTCTTAACCAAGTCACTCAAGCGGAAAATGTAGGTCAGATGCTGCATACGATGCATGGGTTCACCTCAGCATCCAAAGATGAATCACTTGTGCAAGTTTGGTTACTGTAGCATCAGTACTTTGTCAGATACTGAGCTACCCCAAACTTCTTAACCAAGTCACTCAAGCGGAAAATGTAGGTCAGATGCTGCATCTGATGCATGGGTTCACCTCAGCATCCAAAGATGAATCACTTGTGCAAGTTTGGTTACTATAGCATTAGTACTTTGTCAGATACTGAGCTACCCCAAACTTCTTAACCGGACGCGGACGCGGACACGGACGCGGACGCGGACGCGGACGCGGACGCGTGGGGTTATAGCATAAGCTCACTCAACTTCGTCGAGGTGAGCTAAAAAAAAATTCACTCTTTCTTCATATGAAATAGATATGAAATCATGTGAAATCATGTGAAATTTAGGGAAATGATGATAGCGTAAAATAAAGCTTCCACTGAAATTTTTGTCAGGCACTGTCCAAATCTGTGTTAAGAAATGTATATTTATTATAAATACCTCCTCTTAACAGCATCCATAAACTCATCAATAAAGTCATCATACTGCTGACCTGTAACTCTGGGTCTACGTAATCCTATATACAGTGGGTCCTGTTGTAGTTTCTGAAATGAAAATTAATATGGTAAGTCATAATATGCCAAGAGGGGGGCATTCAAGGTCTTATGAGTGCATGTTTAATGGAAGTATGATGTATTTCTGACAAGTTTAAACCTTTTATGTGAAAGTGTGACTACCAGATAAAGATGGATAGGCAAATGGCAAATACATGGACACCAAAAGGTAGGCAACACAAGATTAAACATACAAATAACCTCAGGATTAAACTGTGACAAACCTCATTATTAGTGCCAACATCTAACATGATGGGGAGGGTTTCCTCAGGAGGTATACCACCCAGTGCTGTGTACAGTGCCAGCTTCCCCACAGGGATCCCCATACCATAAGCTCCTAAATCACCGAGCCCCAAAATCCTCTCTCCGTCTGTAGCCACTACAGCCTGTCAAAGAAAATAAACTTTGTTGTGATATGAGGTTTGGCATTTACAAACATGGGTTTGTGAGTAAATGTATGTTTAAAGTTGTAATAGTTATATCTATCTTATTTGGTACAGTTCAAATAAAGGATTTCTAACATTTATTTAGTCCTAATACTGCTCCTAAATTTCAATTTAGATTGAAGAGAGTAGGTTGGCAGGGAAAGAGATGCATGGTAAAAATTTTCATTATTGCAACATTTTTAGAAAATGAAGGAAGTATTTTACTACAATGTTTTTTTATCCTGTGAAAATGTTTGAACAGTTTCCTACCATGTATGCAATCAAACATACATAAGTAATAAAACTATTCTGCATAGCACTGATCTAAAGCTAAGTTTTAAATGTTTTTTTTTTTTAAATGAGAACCCAAATTGCAGCTTTGATCTAATACATGTTTATTTTTAAAGATTTGTTCTACAGTGGACTCCACTTATTTGACTATCGCATAATCGGGTCATTCCTTTTATTGACTTGACTATCTCTGCACCAAACCACTTCTTATCTATTCTATGTTAAAATGTAGCCGTAATCGACTAGACTAAAACTCAATTCCCGTTTATTTGACTTATAAAATTCTAAAACTTAAAAATTTCCAAGGTAGATTTCATCAATTAGTCATTCCTGATAGCGCAAAGTCAGGTAAAGTTGTCGCCAAAGTGTAAATTACCTGTTTTGGACAGCCGTAGAACTTAATTACCCCTCTAAGGGGACAGAAGTTAATTCCACACGTGTTATTTGTATCTAATTAATAGATGGGGTCATTTAATCAATTTACCTGTGGTAATTGAAATTGGAGGGGTTAAAAAGGTCATAAATACGTGATCTTAATTAAGTTTATTAGTCGTAATAAGGCTGCTAAATTGGAGTGTGGGATACTCGAAAGTGATGATAATGATCGTCAGCTTACTTTAAAGTAATCGCCGAATCCAGAGTATTGGCTTGGAACATGTTCAAAGCCCAGTTTTTTTTCTTTAAATAAGGGGGCGACCCTCGTCATAGTCATTCTGACTCGTCATTCCTACTCTAGCAACTCTCCTACCATTTTGAAAAGTAAGCCGCTTTCAAACCGCATTGAAAAGTAAGCCATGTCATTGAAGCATAAGCGAAATGACCTCGCTCTGTCCAAGCAATATAGAGTTGTTGAACTCTTAGAACAAGGCAAATCCCAGGCAGAGGTGGCAAAGATTGTGGGGTGTTCACAGCCTCAAGTTTCCCAAATTTCCTGCTCCAGAGACGCAGTACATACTGAGTATGAAGCTAATCTAAACCACGACTGTAAGCGCCATAGATCAGGGAAGGCACCAGAAGTAGAAAGCGCCCTAACAGAATGGTTCAACAATGCAAGGTCCAGAGATATTCCCTTCAACGGAAATTGCCGAGTTGCTTATTCGAATATTCGGCTAATTGACTGGAATTGACTTGACAAATGGTCATCCCAAATAAGCGGAATTCACTGTATAACCTTGACCTTTGAGAATTATCAGTTATCAGAAAAGATTAAATATCCTATAAACATGATCAAAATTACATAACTAATTAACGGGTGAATGAATAGATTAAACAGTCAAGAATCATAACGTTGTGCAAAACTCCATTGATTTTTAAAAACGATGAATTCAAAGTTCATGATAAAAAAACACAAACGGCAAAATATTAAAGACAGACTCAGAGTATTGAATACATGTAAATAATGAGTGTAACGTGTGTACATGCTAGACTATAAAACAAAAATGTTGTGTTAGTAAAAATTTTTAAATGACTAAGCACCAAAAATGGTTGCTATGGTTACAATACTAACCTTCACGTCAAGTTCAGGCCAATTGCAGATCATTTCATAAAGATGACCCGCATCGTTTATGGATAGAAAGAGACCTCTGTAACAAAGATACAATATACAACAAGGAAGCTACAAAAAGGCTTCCACGTGCAAAAATTGTTTTTTCTTACAAAAATACTCAAATTTTTTGGAATCTTAACATGTATAGAGCATGAAGCATGATGTGATATATATCTTCCTGCAATGTTATCAAGCTCCAAAAAAATGTTAAAATTGTGCATGTGCATGTATAACAATTCCACCTCAATTATTTCTCTTTCAATATTGATAAGGTAACCGAGAGCCCAGCTGAATTCTTTATTTTTGTATAAAGCCCTACCTTTAAATTTTTCTTCTTTTGTGTGTTAGAATCCATGAAATTAAGTTTGACATTGACCTTTGACTTCCCAAGTTCAAAAGAACTCTCTTGTGATAATTTATCTGTATATAATATGTGAATCCTCTATGTTGAAAAACACTCAAGTAATCGGGCCAGAACCAATGTATTGACCTTGTCCTCAATTTGACCTTGACAGTTAAAAATTCATATTTTAAAGGCATATTCCTCAGATGGACAATAACCCTACACATATATGTTGCCCTTGTATTCAAAGTTTGGACAATGCATTTTTTTGTACTGAAAATAAAATATTTGGGAGAGACAAGTAGATAGAACAAAAACTGTCCCACTAGGATGGATACCCTAACTAAGGCAAGGGCAGATCCAGGATTTTTTTCAGGGGGAGGGGGGGGTCCTAAAGTCTGAATTTTTTGAAGGGAAAAAAAAAAAAAGAAAAAAAAAAAAGCAAACGCAAGAAAACAAAGTTTATGTCAGTTCTGTCTCTAATTATTAAAAATAGCAATCCAAGGATTGCTTGTGTCGCCTGCGAAGCAGATTTTCTTTAATTGGAATAAGGTCAAATATCAAGGGCAAGGTCACTAGGTCAAAAATTATGGAATGTTTAGAAAGGTCTTTTCATAAGGAATACAATTGTGAAATATCAAAGCCTATCACTCACCAATCAAAAGATATAGCCAATCTAAGATTTTTTGTAAAGTAGGTCAAATATCTAGGTCAATGGCACAAGGTCAAAAATTATAGTATGTGTAGAAAGGCTTGTCACAGGGAATACACATGTGAAATATCAAAGCCCTATCAATTACCAATCTAAAGATATAGCCAATCTTAGATGTTCTGAAAAGTAGGTCAAATATCTAGGTCAAGGTCACAAGGTCAAAAAAAAAAAATGGTATGCATAGAAAGGTCTTGTCACAAAGATAACACATGTGAAATATCAAAGCCCTATCACTTACCAATCAAGAGATATAGCCAATCTTAGATTTTTTGAAAAGTAGGTCAAATATCTAGGTCAAGGTCACGAGGTCAAAAATTATGGTATGCGTAGAAAGGTCTTGTCACAAAGATTACACATGTGAAATATCAAAGCCCTATCACTTACCAATCAAGAGATATAGCCAATCTTAGATTTTTTGAAAAGTAGGTCAAATATCTAGGTCAAGGTCACGAGGTAAAAAATTTTGATATTCATAGAAAGGTCTTGTCACAAGGAATACACATGTGAAATATCAAAGCCCTATCACTTACCAATGAAAAGTTATGGGGTGTGACACCAAAAGTGTGACAGACAGACGGACGGACTGACTGACAGACGGACAACGGACAAAGTGATCCCTAAGTGTCGCTATGCTTCGCAGGCGACACAATAAAACAGGTAAATGGAGAGCAATGGCTTTCAAGAAGCTTAAAATCTTGAATTTTCACATCATAGTACTTCATTATTGATTGTCAGTTACAACAAATGGCAAGCAGTAGTTAGACAGCAAATTTTTTTTTACGAGAATTGGAATAAAATCCACTATTAGTGTCTTTTTCAGTTTCTTTTCTTTTTCTTAGTGCAATTGTTTATTGACCTAGGTGTAATGTATATGTTGTATATAGGAAAGAGCAGCATACATGTATGTAATCAATTCTGGCGAGCGGATGCGAAATTTTTTTAAATGTTGACGTAAAAGTATTATCAAAATGAAAAATTTCTAATACAAATTCATGATATGTTTTTATGACAACAAAAGGGGAATTTTGACTTAATCTTATGAAATATGTATATTAATAAAAAAATTAAGCTATGCTTCGAAAATTCCAGGGGGAATCAGGACACCCCATCCCATCTGGATCCGCACTTGTAAGGCTTTGTGTAATCAAGCCCGTGAAACCTTTGTAAAGCCAAAATCAAGATTTATTAACTTATAACGTGTGCACTTTTCAGTAAAGCAGTGAGATTCGAACCAAGCTAATATGTGAATAAGTTTTGGATGAACATAATTCTTCACAGTAAGGGATTAATTTACCTGTAAGACCTGTATTTTATAACATGTGTGCAAAAAATATCTAATTCAACCTGGCTATTCTAACTTGTAAACAGATAGAAATACTTGTACTTCGGAATTCTACAGTATCAACAAATTTGTTATTCTGTTTAATCATCTTGAAAAGCATGAACTGTAAGGAATTCCAATGATTACCTCACCTTGGTTTTCTATAAATAACACCATATTCCTGACAGGCTTTACCCACGGTCGGTGTATAAACGATCGGCATCATCTCCTCTGTGTGCTCCACAAGACATCGGTAAAATAGCCGCTCGTTCCTGTCTGCTAAGGCCATCAGGTAGATATAACGATCAACATCCGTGGGACGGTTCTCAAAGTTCGTCATGACACGCTTCATCTGCTGATCTTGAGTAATGAGTGCCGGGGGTATAAGTCCGTGAATTCCCATCAGCTGTCTCTCCTCCAATGTGAAGGCTTGACCCTAAAGATGTCAAACTATACAATGTAGACCCTATGGATGTCATATTGGTACTAACAGTGTATTGTGGTATTAAAACCTGAATATTAGTAATCTCCCTTACAATTTATACATATATTTTAAATCATTATACCTTGTAATGTTGTACAAATTCATTTTAATTAATTTCAAACATGTCTTTATCCAGGGTTCATAATTTTTTTTACTAGTTTGCAATTCATTAAATTAATACATGATCAAAAGTGAGAACAACTTCACATATTGTTTTGGGAAGACTAAGTAACATTTTTGATTAAAATATAAGTTTAATTCAAAAGCCGCAAATAATGTTGATGCCAATACGTTATCCAAAACATGGAATTATTATTGCTTAAGATGATGTGTACACAACACAATTCTTTTTATACATGCATTTTCATCTGTCTTTTTTCTTAACCATACCTTATTTAGCTTTGGATTTCTCAAGATGTCAATACCCCTGGCCCTGGAGTGGTTAATGAGGTCTTTTTTAGCTTTAGGAGGAGGTGTCATTCTCTCATCATACGTAGGTGCAGATGTGTGGAAACCGCTGGTTATGGCTTTAACATAGCTGAAAAAATCAATGTTAATTATTCAGATTTGTTTTCAAGAAACATAAAATATGCAAGTGCTGACAAATGATTAAATATCTTCATTCATTGTAATCATGAAACATGTATGAACAAGAGAAATTGTCATTTATTGGAATTTTTCCAAGTCCAGTAACGATGACTCTGTCAAAAACCAGACAGTGAGACACGGTTCTATACTGAACAACAAACGAAAGCAGGAAAGGGTCCAAAATGATTATTTCACAAAATAAATTTATTATTATAACTGTCCACTCCACTCCCTTCAGAAACTCTATTTACGTAATTTTGACTTCTTAGCTTACTGTTTTAAAAATTGTATTTAAAATGGATATCACTCAATTGTTCTCAATTAGTAGTAATGTTTGGTACATGTATTTATTACATGGCAATCTAAACACGCATTCAAATATTATATATAGTCAAAACTCGATCGAATCTATTTAGATTGGCCAATTCCAACACTAATTTTTCCTGTCAACGTTAAGAGTCTGAGACAAAAAGCTATGAAAATGCCTATCCGATTCCTAAAAGAAATTTGTCCGTCGTACTACTCACAATCATTTAACTATAATTATACGGTTTATACCAAACATTAAATTTTGTTTAAAAACTCAAATACAAAGACTTACACCAGCATTCTACATTTCCTTACGTCCTATTCAATAAATCCAGAGCACCCTAGGCCTGTTTTGAAGATTTATTTTGCTGCCTTAAGAATTTTCAAATTATCTAATGTTTCCGTAGGTTGACCTCCTTTAGTGACATAGGGCTAAACAGGAAATGTTCATGAACTCACCCATTCAACTGTTTTTGAGCTACTTTACGGAAAAGAAAATGTCTATAGGAAATTCCCTTGTTAATTTCAGCTGGTCTCCATTTTGTTCTCAGTATCAACAATGTTAAACAGTGACGTCATGGTGTCCAATGTCACGCATCTTAGTCACTTTTAATTTAGAAAATCCCCACAGACATTTCATTTTCCGTCAAATTTTTTTAACTAAAAATATAATTAAGTTACTTGTGATAGACATGCAAGTTTCAGGTACTTAATTATACCTAATGAGTCCGACAAGTTGACCAAAAACGATTGTTAGTCACTGTTGTGCAGTATCGTTGTTGGCCACTGTTCTGTGGTATCGACGATACTATATTGTCATACCCAAATCTACATTTGGGTAAAAGAAGTCATACTAGGAATTCCTCTGCATTCCAAAAGGATATTTCATTTTTCCAGGACACCCTTGGAAAGACGTTCAAGTATGACAGGGGTTTTATCCATGTCCAATTCTCTGTTTTCAACTTCAAGGTCACAAAATTGACAGTGCATTATGATGATAAGCGTGAAATTGTAAATTGATTACTTACTTTTTTCTTGCAGAAGATGCACATATACACCTTTGCAGCTGATTTAAAAGTCTTGATGACATGTCTTTGCCTCACAGATCAAAGAGCTAAATGAAAAATGATCAGCTGATCTTTCTTGATCTTCCCATTGAAGCGTTGTCTCGAAATAGATCAACACAGGAGTTCTTGGTCCCGAGAACGTTTACCATGATAAAGGTCAAGTCGTAAGGAAACAATTCATACTTGCACATTCCGCACGTGATAAAATAGAAAATGTGCGCATGCGCTTGTTTTTTGTTTTGTTTTTGTTGTTGTTTTTTTTTTACTTTATTTAAACGAAAGGAGAGAACAGAAGAGAGAAATATGGAAAGGATGGTGAGCTTTGGTCAATTATATTACCAATCCACCCGTCACTTTTAAAGTCAAACGCAAATGACAGAAGAAAAGTCAGAATCTAAAAATCATTACGTAAAATCATAAAAAACCTCACAAAATATCAGGTTTCAAAAATTAGAATCAATATATAATTCATACAAAATAATGAAAAAATGCAGAGCCAAACAAAACAACCAATCATTTTGCAAAGGAGCAAAAGAGATCTGGGCCAGGATTTGGTGCCCGAGAAGGGTAAGCATTACCTGTTCATTCATAACACACTACTGAAAAAGTAGAGAATGTATCAAGTTCGTTGTTCATGAGCTTATCATCTGTTTCAAAATGACTAAGATGGCGTAATTTTAACATGTTTAAAATTAAATACAGTAGAATCAAAAGTATGCAACAAATGTGTGCTAATTTAGATTAAATCAGTTAATTCAATTGATGTACATATACAATTATAGTTCATAAGAAAGAAATAATTGTGATAATAAAAAGGACTTTGATTACAATAAGAAAGGGATGTGACGAATTCCGAAGTCGTTCTTGGTTTAGGTTTACATGCCGAATCGAACACTTAAACATGTGTCCTATCTCACTTGTCAACTAAAATAACAGCGAAATAGCCGAAAGTACCACCTGAAATGACAAATATGGATAAATGACCATATCACCATACACGGTACAAAATCGTTAATTCAGAAAATCATAAACCGAAGGCATACAAAATCAGGATAAAACAGGAACCAAAGCAAACAAACAAAAACCGCCACCACATAAAGAAGCGAACTCCCAATATGGGAGTGAGACCAGGAGCCCAGGAAGAGTCAGCATCTCCTGCTTGCATGCAATATCCGTTGCTTCAATTTGGTAGAATTGGCACATACAGTTACTTCCATTATAGAAGCTATAAACATATTCTGTGTTTGGATGGTTCAAATGGTCTTAGACAGAATGCCATTCACCATTCTGGACAATGTGTTATCATAGTGTATGACGAGTTCCACGTATCGACCGTATAACTTGCTCAGTGACGATGTTAGTCGGTCACAAACGTATCAACGTATCCCTGAAGAAGGGATGTTGCTACTCAGAAAAGGAAAGTTTGTGATGCTGAAATTGAAGTAGTCACGTTTGTTTGCATTTCTACTACATGCACGAATTGTTTGCTATGATAGCAGGATACCAAAGTATACTATAATGTAATATGGTTTAATGAGACCTCTTTGTCGCTTGACTTTGAATCGATGCCCCTGAATATACATCATTTTTATAGTGTTAGTAATTTGATGATGAAGTGACCAGTTTAAGTAAAAAATAAGTAAAAAATAAATGTTCCCTGCGACTATATAGTGAAATCGACTACTTTCTTAGACACAGGGATTTATCATGTTTCCCGATTGCTCTATTTATTATGGGAAGATAACCCATTGTCCATTGGTTTCATTGGTTTATGTGTTTTATTTTGTGATTAGTGTTTTGATCGTCTTTTCCTGTCCCTTGATTTTGCGTCTGTTGTTTTGCTTGATTATACTCTGTGCTGCAACTGAGTCCTGTTAGAGATTCCATCCTAGCTCTATAACGTGTCTTTTTGTATTTATCAGGTCACCGTAAAATGGTCACCGTAAAATGAAGGAAAGTAAATTGCGAACATTACGTTATCAGATGATGATAAATGGGTTTGAAGAATTCTTAATTTTAATTTATGTTCAAAAGTTTTGGATATAATAGCTGACCTTTGACTTAATCTTTTATCGTTTTCTTTCATAAATCAAATTTACATACAGGTACATTGATGACGCGCTCTCAATATAAATAATCCAAGTTTTGCGGAATACCTTAGCGGATTTTTTCGGATTACCTAGCACCATCCATCCTATGCTCTTTTGTTCTTAGATTTCTTTTTAAAACTATGTGCTACTGAATCGACACTTCAGGAAATTTGAAGCCGCACAATCTTTTCAATTAAGGTAGATACACACAATTAAAAATCAAACTAGAGGGCGTAACTTAATCACTTTCTATATAGATATAATCTCAGACAGTGCAATGCATGTATTTTATATATTGCTTTTATTTTCGTGTATGAACATCGACGGCGGGTGCGGCTAGTCAACAGGGGATGCTTACTCCTCCCGGGCACCTGGTCCCACCTCTAGCTCGCTAGGGGTCCGTCGATTCTCAATTTGGTGTTCTATTGTGAGTGCTGTTGAGATTATCGTCAGGATTTTCTTTAACTTACTTAAATAAATTTAACTCAAATTACTGATGGGGTTTTCTCTCCGAACACGCATCAGGTGTATCAGTTGGAAATGTTGTTTAAAAAGGTAACAAGTTTACCGGAAGAAGAAGAAGTTGGAGCCCTTCAATGTTCTTAAGACAGTCTGTCCGCGTGGACTAGAGGCGAAAGGGATAACTGCATGAAAGCTTCATGTCAAGTTTTAAGTCAAAGGCCATCTAGATACTTCAATATATGACATGCATGACAACGTCATAATTTCAAAATTTCATCGCCCATTCTTGAGAAGTAATTAACATTCCTGTCGCAAGAGATACTCTATTCCAAATACAACGAATTCGTTCTGAGTGCATGCTAGGCGACT
This sequence comes from Pinctada fucata, assembly GCA_028142955.1. Lineage (NCBI taxonomy): Eukaryota > Metazoa > Mollusca > Bivalvia > Pterioida > Pteriidae > Pinctada > Pinctada fucata. The sequence goes on from AP027104.1 coordinate 2,372,126, forward strand.
TTCTATCCGAGAATCTACTCAACTAGGGGAATATTTGTGAGTGATTTTGTCCCTGCAGGTATGTTCTGGACGTGACAGATTTCCATCTCTTTGTTTTCCATGTAGTGAAGCTAGATTGAGGCTGGTCCATCGGTGTCTTTTTCATTTATAAGGAAGCAACTAAGATAACTTTTATTGTATACGTAGAAATCTCTCCTTACAGCAGTACATGAATTCTGAGGTAGTTTAATCACAGTGACTATCTATGATTGTCTATGAAACGGATCCATGATTGTTCTCCCTCGAGTTATGTAAATGACATTTGATGTGCCTACTTTGACTAATTGTTCGAACGTCACTTTTGTACCACATTTGTATCACTTGGTGAGCGTCACTGTTGGTGGACTGGGAATCCCCGAGGGCCAATGAAGCCCTGCTCGATCAACTTCAGTTGATTCTGTTCACAAAACTTTCTCGAAATTTCTGAAAAGTGGGTCCTGTAGCATAATATCCCACCCATCCTGCAACGTCTTTCAGTAACTTTTGGACATAACTTTAACAATCTTAATTTTTCCATATTTAATTGTCTGGATTGAGGATAATTGACGAGGGTAAAACACCTGATACGTGCATGTCAGGTCCATGCTGCAAAATTTATCTGTTCTTGAAGACGAAACATTTGGTGTGGATGTTAGTGTGCATCTCCCTGCCCCCTCCCCCTCCTTGTTTAAGTTGTTTTGTCTGATGTCCTTGACCTTTAACAATCCTGCAGGTGTGTTCAGCTGTGTTTATATTGCGTCAATATTCAACTCGTAATTACACGTTGTTGCTTCTTGGTTATGTATGTGTGTAGCACGCAAATAAATTCAAAATAGTAACAACGTACAGGACTGGCGAAATATTGAAAGTACTGTGGTCAGTGCAAAAGGGCTTTGGTTTTTTTTTGGGGGGGGGGTCCCGTATCTTACTGCGAATTGTATTCTGCTTTCACAGGGAAAGTAGGAATGTTAAGGAGGAAGCATGTCGCTAAGTAAGATATCCACTACGGCTGACGTTTAAATTCTCACGAAGGATTAGCGGGGAAAACCTAAGAGTGACTCTTCGTTAGACAATGGAACGTGTGTGCTCTGTGGACTCGAACAAAAAGAAGGACGGGAAAAGTTAATGAAAACAATAGATTTTCTGTAGACATGTATTACAATTACTCATTTAGGTCAAGATTGGTACTTGACATTTCAAGTGTGACACCTATCACAAATCTTTCGTGAAGAGCACTATTGTGAAAAAAAAAATACATGTAGCTTCAAAGCCTTAAATTAAGGGAACTGAAGAATATCGTCAAATTTTAAAAATCTTATTTTTCATCTTTTGTCTTGTCATTTCTCTTTTTTAAGTACCTTAAGTATTGCTCAATTGTTCTACAGGATACACTCAAGAAAATGGGCGTTATTTTCATTCTAGTGTCGCTTTGTTATTTCCTAAAAGGAATAAAAAGATGAGTACTTTGATAAAAATTTAAAAGATCTAAAAAAAAAACCCACCAATACTCGTCATATTTTTAAACTAAAATAAAGAAAAAATCCTGAAAGTTCAAGTATATCAATTGAAATAGTCCCCGAGGGCACATGTATTCAAGTTCGATCAACTTCGGTTGATCGTTTCTTCAGCGCATTCGAAAAAATTCTGTTATCAAAATTTCTTAAAATTTCTAAAACGTGGGTCCTATATATCATCATATCCCATTCATCCTGCTACGTCTTTCGGTACATTTTAGGCATAATAACTTTCACACTCTTTGGCGATATTACATCGTTTAGATTGAGGATCACTGACGAGGGTTACATGTAAGTACCCGAAACGTAACAAGTCTGGTCCATGCTGCACATTTATCAGTTCTTAAATGATGCTATTGAATTTGAAGACGTTTAACATATTAAATGATGCTATTCAATTTGAAGACGTTTAACATTTGTACCACTTGGAGTGTCACTACTGGTGGACCAGGAGTCCCCGAGGGCACATGTCGCCAAGTTCGATCAACTTCGGTTGACCTTTTCTTCAACGCATTTGAAAATTTCTGTTAACAAAATTTCTTGAAATTTCTAAAACGTGGGTCCTGTAGCATCATATCACACACAGCCTGCTACGTCTTTCGGTACATTTTAGACACAATAACTTTCACACTCTTTGGCCATATTACATTGTTTAGATTGAGGATCAGTGACGAGGGTTGAGTACCCGAAACGTGCATGTCTGGTCCATACTGAAAATTTATCAGTTCTTAAATGATGCTATTGAATATGAAGACGTTTAACATTGTATTTGAGAATTTTCAAAGAAAGGTAGGGATCTCCTATAAGACCCGACTGCAGCCGCTACAGCAAAACACAGAAACATCCATACGCGAAAACACATGTTTTTCCAATGAGATAAAGAAGATCCTGACGATAATCTTAATAGCACTCACAATAGAGCACCAATTGAGCAACCAAGTTTTGTTGCAACATGCATCATCGTAAATTTCATGAATTTCAACTGTTAACTTTAATAAAAGATAAAACATAACAATTTATTTCAAAACACATGTACATGTATACATTTACAACAGAGCACTTTGAAATGAACAAAGTAGACAAGTCATTTTAAGATGCATGTAAAAGGACAAAGATTTATAAGCACTATTAAGTACACGTGATTATTTAATTAGAATTTGTACAAACAATATTTCTTGCAAGTAAATTGCAAAAATCCATACTGTTCAACATTTTTTCCTTCATTTTATTTCATATCTTTTTCAAATAAATGGCAAGATCATCAGTACATAACGGACCTGGCAGCTACATGTAGTAGCTATCGTTACGAACAATAGATATTTAACTAATCATTATTGAAATGTCATCAGCATCAATCACTTTATAATGACATCTAATAACAGTACATCCTGGGCAAATACTTATGTGTCAGTAGCGCGTTCATATATATACTTAAAATGACCCACATTATTTACTAATGAATAAACTCTCAGGCTCCATATTGCTATTTCCTCTACGCTAGATCATGTTCAATGTGACATCTTACGCTCTGTGTATTTATAATGAGATTCAGAGAGCGACTTTGTACAACCATAAGAATACGTCAACAACATACATGTATAATTTGACTAGACATGCACAAATATGAATTAAATGAATAAAAAGTAAACTTTCATTATCTTGTACATTTTGTAGGAAACCATGTTTACACGTCCAGCGTTGATTTTGCACCAATTTCCTCATAAATGTTGTTCACACTATGCAGAGAAAAACTTTCCAGACTTGGAAACTTCTCGTTGTCATGACGACTGGCTGACCTTGACACGGGGGTTTCGTAGCCCTCATCATCGACAGACGATCCCACGGAGGTGGGTACGACGTCAGGCGGCTTTTCTATCACTGTCTCGTTTAGATTTACTACATCCCGTGGGGTCTTTCTGACCGGATTTTCCGGCATGACGTATATCAGTTTGTCCCAGAACCAGGGATCATCGTACCTCAGTTTATTTGAAATTCTTAAAAATAATCTCAGCACTTTATTGAGTCTTTTCTGGTTGATATCATGAAGGATGACAATAATGAGCGAGCTCTGGCGATTAACGAGAGCGTTATGATGTGATGTTTGGAAGTCATACTGAGACCATTCATGATCTATGAAATTGTTAGACAAAACCATTATTGTGCGACGGCTGTTTTCTATTGCATCTACTACTTCACTTGTGTTATACGGCGAATTATCTCGCTGGTGGGCACAAAGGTTATACTCATTCTCACCTCCCTCTAACCTAGAAATGATTTCCCGCTCCACAAAGTCACTGTCCTTATGACTATATGAGACGAAAGCGTCGTAAAGCTTCTCACTTTCGTGACTGTTACATTTGAGACGCACTCCGCATTTTGAATACACATAAACTTGTACGTATGACCTGTATATCAAGCAAATTATACACATGATAAAGCTAATGAATAAACTAATTCCGATGATAACATAGTATGGATGGTCATACGTGGACCTTATTAATATCTGAGCGATAGGTCTCTCGCGTGTTCGATTTTCTTCTACCGGCAGAGTAATGTTCACGTGAGGACACATGTATTTCATATCAATGTTCATTACTTCCTTCGAAAACCATTTACCCCCAAAAGAAACTGAGTATGTAGAATATGGAATCGCTATTTCTTCACATTCCACTGAGAATCGGTCTATTATGGCATCATGCGTCAAAACGAAAGTATAAAACTTCTCAAGAAAATCGCATTCACAGGACCAAGGATTTTCGGACAAGGACAATACTCGTAGCGGCGGCTCCTTATACATGATGACGTTTGTAATTTCTTTGAGATTATTGTGATCCAAATATAGCTTTCTCAAATGAAGTAAGTTAACAAATGTTCCCCTTTCTATGAACGATATCAAATTGTGTTCAAGGTGAAGTTCCGTCAGATTTGTGATCCAATCGAACACGTCTCGTCTTATTTCTTGCAAATAGTTGTGATCTAAAAATAATCTCTTCAAACCAGATGTCCCTTTAAAAGCTCCATTTTCCATATGCTGTATGCCGCTATCATTCAAATAAATTACTTCCACGGATATGAGAGAAAAGAATGAAAGTTTTCTTAGGACAGAAAGGTTATTACCATCCAGACGAAGGTCGGTGGTTATTGAAGGAAATCTCGGAGGAACAGTTATATTTTTGCCACTACAAACAACAAAATGGTCAGCCCCCTTTTTCTTTTGATGAAAGCACTCACAAGGATTAGGACAATTATATTTACAAATACATGGGTCAAAGTCACAACATCGGCAAGTTCGGGTGTCGCATTCCTGGGTATAATGACAAAGCATATTTTGAGAGTCCACTTTCTTTAATGGAGTACCCTGACCGATTCTAAATCCAGCCTGGCAAGTAAGCTGGTTCAAGTCCTCTATAAATAGACTTCCATGCACAGGTGGTCGGTCGATTATGTCTCGGAGCCATTTTAGTTTGCAGTCACATTTGAGTTCGTTTCCCGCCAAATATATGACGGTAGGAGTCAAAACTGAAGGTGACATCACAAGTGCATCAGGCTTTATTGACTCAAGGTAATTAAATCGAAGATCGACAGTTCTTATGGAATTAAGTTTATAGAATGTATACAGGGCTATTGTGCTGATGTTATTGTGAGCTAAAGACAAGAATTCTAAAGAAGTAGGGAATACCCCGTCGTAAAGAGCTGTTGCTATTTCGTTTTCGGATAAATCCAAATGAATTAGGCTGTGCAAGTGTAAAAGGATCTTATTGATGTCCTTCAATTTATTATTTTTCATATACAGCCAGCGAAGATTAGTCGGTCCTCTGAAAGAATTTTGGTGGATCTCTTCAATTTCATTGTTAGATATATCCAATCGCTCTAATCTTGATGCTATAGAAAATATGTGTCTGGGAATTTCTTTGATGCGATTGTTCGACAGATTCAATTCCTCAACAGACACGAGGTCACCAAAAGTTCCCTCGGAGACGTTTTCAATTATGTTATATCCAACGTCTAGTGCTGTTAGATGAGTAAGCTTCGCTACATTCGGAATAGAACTCAGGTTATTATGAGAAATATTAAGATGTCGCAATGCTGTCAGAATTGAAATTGATCTGTTGTCTACTTTTGAAACATCATTTCTGCTGATATCTAATTTGGTTAGATTTGATAGACCAGTGAATGAATGCTCCTCAATATTCCTTATTTTATTTCCATTCAAAAGAAGAGTTTTCAAATGATCTTGCCTCGAGAAAATCTGGTCGTTGAGATTTGATATTTCGTTACCGCTTAAATCGAGGTATTCCACATTAGTCAGCGATTCCATCGCGGTACGGTCAACTCGGGTGATGTTATTATCAGCAAGTTGCAATTCTCTTAAGCTGCGCAATGGTGACAATGATTCCCAGATACTGTCATTCAATGATGTCTTTGAAAGTCCAAGAACGACCAGTTGAGTGTTCCATCCTAAAAAATCGTCTGGTAATTCTTCAATAGGGTTTTCGCCGATTGCAAGCACTTGAAGCTTATCGTTATTCGACAAAAGCTCGGGCGGCAATGAAGTCAGTGAATTATTTGAAAGATCTAACCATCCAAGATAAGGTAGATCATGCAATACGTCGTGTTCTATGTTAGAAATGTCACAATTGTCAACGTCCAATTCCCAGATATTGGGTGCCGTGATCCCTATTTTTGTGTCTATCGTCTGGAATGCATTTTTGCTCAATATCACAGTCTTCAATTGACGAAGGGAGACTCCGTTTGCACAATTCATTCCTAGATTCGTAAAGTTTGCGATGTTGTTATTCGTAAAGTTGATAAATTGCAGGGATCGTAGCTCACAAAGACTTGGAACAGTTTCTAAATCACTGTTAGTAATGGTTAGATGGGTGATCTTTCTGTTTTTCGTAAATATGTCCTCCCCTATTCTCAAATATTTGGCATTGTCTACAGAAATGTGTCTGAGGGATAGCATTCCATCAAAAACATCGGTCGGCATATAGGAAAACCGACAATTGGTAAAACTTATTCCAAGAAATGATCGTAAATCCTTGAACATAAAATTTCTCAGTTCGGCTTCTTCAGGTGAGATGCAGACGACATATAATATACTTGGAATGGTGGTCTGAATCACTGAAAAATTACTGAAGAAGTTCAATCTTTGGAGGTTGCAGACGACATCAACCAAGATGGCCCCCGGCTTCCTTTGTGTGCACGTGCATTCTTTTGGACAAGGGTAAGAGTCCATTAGACTTTGACTCGATACTAATCCAGATGACAACAACAAGACAGCAATAGTCAGAACGCTGATATCGTATGGGTTCCTCATACTGGAAATTAGAAAGAAAAACATCGTTCAAGCATCTTTATCACACCATATATAGATATATATTTTATTGTCAACTTCAGGTAATAATCAATATCTGGAACTAAACAATCCAACACGTACAGCGGTATCTTTTGCTCCATCTGTTACATAGACATATTCTAAGCCTCTGGCCTCACGCAGTAATGAGGCGAAAGGATATATTTATTGGTTGTCGCACTTTCTTTATTATATACTAAAAATAGAATGTTATATACTTTACATCGTTATCATTATATTATTATTATGTCATTAACTATCCATTGTCACAATTTCTATAAAACAGTTTATACTACATGTATTATATATTTGCATGTATGTATTTGCGTTTTCACTTAATTGTATCTGTTTCTTAAAGTTCTAATGTCAATTCAGTTGAATTAATTGACAGACAAGTAAATAAATGAATAGATTCATTCATGGATAGGAAAAAATTCGAAGGACGTTTGTAAATGAAGAAATGGTATTCAGGATTTAAAAATTCAATGAAAATATTCATAGACCTCATATCTAGGAGATCGCTTTTTTATTTTTATTTATTTATTTATTTTTTGCTATATTTTATATCAAAATCCAAGAGAGTATGATAAGCAGTCCTTTGGTAAAAAATCGAAATGGGACAACGATGCCCCTTATAGAAAATGTGCTTTACATTTTATCTAAACTGTGCATTCACGGTTCCATCTCTTGGTGGTAGGCAAACAAACGGTTGTAGAATATGAAAAAACGGTGCTATTTGTGAGCAGGGAGTAATACAACCTGTCAAATAAAATAACTCTAGAGCAATAACGGTGTGGATAAATCCATCAGGCGACTCTAATGGCACGTCACTTACGACGTAATCAGATACAAAAAGTCGCATCAGCTCTCTGCTTTTCGTCCGCGGAGACGAGCGCACCGGAACAAAGCGCAACGCTCTGAAAGGGCAAGCGACGGCAAACAGATAATTTGCAAAAAAGCTTTTACAAAATGTATATAGCGTATTTGTTGGTTGATTTCCTTTTGTCATTTGAGGTTCTTTTTAATGGCACTTGTGACAAATGTGTAGATGGCAATACTGTTGACGTGGGACCTACTAGACTTACTCAAATAATGTTAAAATTAAATACATTTAAATTGTTTTTTATTCATAGAGTGAAATCTTCAAAGTTTTTTTCTCTGTTTTGTGATATAAGTCCTTATTACCAATGACTCACTGCTTATAGTTTTAAAGGGGCAATTCTGTTTTATTTGAAAATTTTAATTGATAACTGCAATTCTCTTCACATAACTTTATTTCATATAAGGACTTGGGCAAGTCTAGGGATCTACATGTTGGTTTTACTACTGACTCTCATGATGTAACGTCTAATGTAGGCAAGGTATCACTGTTCACTTTGGTGATTTTGTTTTTGTTCTTTCTCAGTGATGTACTTGTAAACATGCATAATATGTACATCATGTCGTTGTGATGTAAAGTTCCCAGAGTCCGGCTCAGTCCAGGGAGGAATAAAGGGCTGACATTTAATTTTGTAAAAAAAAAAAAAAAAAAATGGAATCACTTTCTCCCCTATAGATCCATACATGCATGTATGCCTATAAGTTTATGCTTTTGGCTAATAAAGATTACAAAGCATTAATTATATAAATTACATGTCTTTCACCAGTTCGGGGCCATACAGTGGTACATTCCACGGAATAAAAAAGTACTAAGCAAGAGCTAAAAGAGAACCAATTAACCATCGATAGACTCTTGTGCCATTACTTCTCTCCATGCAGACACGTGAATCTTGTCTGGTGAATAATTCATAAGTTAATTGATAATTAAAGGCAAACAATTCCACGAGTTGTTTGCTCTTTACAAGCAATTACTAGTAGCTAATGTATTATCCATGTGACGACGCCAATCAATCTTAAATATCTTTACATGTATGTCTGTGTGTCTATCTGTCTGCATTTTATTGTTATTCACTGAAATATTCCGCTTTTCGGAATCGTCTCGTTCTTATCCTCTCCGAATACAACGACAAAGAAAATATCAAAATAAGTGAAAGGGAATGCATGGTACTAGTATTGTGAACTATGGACGCAAAAACTACTGATGACAATTGTATACAGATGGATTTTGCTTATTAGGTAAAATATCACTGGAAGAAGTTTGCTGCTATTGGTGAAAGTCACGCACAAAACCCAAAATTTATAGAATCCAAAAATGAGCTTACAAAACCTTGCAAAATACACAACTAAACAATCCAACAAAACATTTTATAACTGACAATTCTACAAAAGATTATGAAAAATGTCATGTCTAAAAAACACAAGAGATCAAAATCTTGAAAGATACCTAGGACACAAGACAACAAAGTAGAAACTATGTTTATGTGATGAACAACTATCTGGAACGAGTGGGTAAATCATGCACAAATTTAGATCAAACGGATTCACTTGAAAAATTTAACAAAATTATTCACATTTAGCTTAGTTCATTTACATTGGTTGTTAAAAAGACCGGAATTTGAGGAAATTAGAACTGTGGAAGGGATTTGCATTTATAATCTTGAACAAAGCACTGACAGCGAAAATCGATATCTTTGATTAAGAGATACAAGAAAAATAAAACTAACATGGTGGCAAAAATGTGTTTCATTGGCAAACCTGATTTTTTTTTAAACTTTGAAAGGAGCTGTTAAGATAAGGGCCGTATTTAGCCCTGAATCCCGTGACTTATTTCTTCCGTATGGCGAATCGTACACAGAAAAACATGAATCATTATTGAAATAATATATTTGCAGACCTTTTACATGTTTTACATTATGTTAAGGAACTCTTAAGGTTGTAAAATTAAGGTCGAAAGAGGTAGGGGTGCTCGGATAGAAAATCCGATTATATCGACAAAAAACGTATACATTTTTGAATATTTTATCTAAAATGGATAAATATAAGCTAAAAGACATCAAATATGTCTACATTGTGTATCAGAAATAGATTTCGAACGTACGTTCTACCACCTTTAATCGGTAAATAATGAAATCCGGAACTTAAAATACGGTCTTATTCTTCATTCAATGGCTACAATGTAAGCCTTTTAGCGCGAAATACACATTGACGGAGAAATGAACATCACTCTTGCTTATTTCGTTTCTAATTCTTGTATCTTTCATTCAATCATATCGAGTACACAATGTTTGATTGATTAAAGAGGAAAAATAGTCAAATGTGCTATATTTAATGGTCAAAAAGATCGATTCTTATAAAATGCACCCCCCTTTCCATATTTAGTTTTTCGTCTCTGGGGTAGTGTTCCCCCCGGAGATACAGAACCCCACTTTGCCAAAACATTTGTATCATGGATACACATCTCCAGTAAAAGTGGCTTTCTGTATATCCGGGGGGAACAATGTTCAATAAAACTTTTCCGTTTTCTATTGATTTCTATGGGAAAAAGATAAGTTTTGACCTAAAAATTAGCAATATTATGCAAAACAGATAAAAAATAACTTCATATTCTGATGGGATGCCGTATAAGTATACATTTTACCAAAAAAGGTTCTTGAAATTTCAATTTTCAAAATTCCACTTTTCAGGGCTGATTTTACGCCTTATCTTAACAGCTCCTTTTGAAAGTTGTTTCAGCCTTTATTATCTCAAACATAAGTGAGGTAATAAAGAAAATGCAGGGAAAAGGAAGATAACGGTGGAATCTTCCGCGTGAGCTATCAGATATTGAAGAGGGAAGTATGTACAGATGTGATAAACAAGGCTCGTTTTAAGATAAACTTTCACGAAGGCAAAATGTATTTTAGGTCATTGATTTCAAGTCGGGATGTTCATCTTTCATGATCGTTGCATACATTCTTAAAAACACAATCTATTAACTGATCCATCTATTTCTTTAACTCAGTGTATTGATGTCAAATACAAAACCTGAAATAAATGATAAATTCTTGAAACCTTCTCATGAGAAAAGGAAATAGGTCAACAACACAGCCCCGCAGAAACAAGAAGGACAGCATCAAAATAAAATGCCATTCCATTGATCCCTGAACCCACCAAACGTTGACTCGATCTGTTTTTATAAACACAGTGATCACTGAAGATTCTTATGATTGATCCACTTCTTTTTTAATCTGCCTGTTCCCAATTTTAGATAATCTACGACTTTTTAACAAAACAAAACAAAAAAAATTGAAATCTATTGATGCTAAAAAGGTCGCTTTTGAGAGCAAAGTCGGACTATAACTTTATTTTTTCATAGTAAGATAAATCTATCAATGTCATTAATTTTTTTATTGTTGGATTTTTTCTTTCTATCCCCCCCCCAATCTGATTAAAACCAGATCTCTACATGCTCCCGATTTTGTTATGTCGCGTAGAGGCTCTACGCGACATAACAAAATCGGGAGCATGTAGAGATCTGGTTTTAATCAGATTGCCCCCCCCCCCCCCCAATGAAAGACGATGTTTCAGTACATTGAATCATTGATTTCGTTCAAAGTTTCAAACAACAAATGCTTGATTTCGTCATAGTTTTATCTCAGTCTAATTGGAAATCACACCTTCAACCGCTTTGTGTATCGGCAATAATGGGTTCCCCTTCGTTCTAGGGTCAAAGGGATGGAAAGGAAATACGCATCCATGTACGTAATGAAGCATGAAGGGAGATGGTGGGATTCTCTTATGAACAGATTATATATCGTTTGTAAGAGTGTATAAACATGTGAAGTTAATTACTATTTCATACTACGTGTTTGACATGTAAAGATACAAATGTATATAGCAATATAAATGAGTTGTACGTTTAGTCGTTTCTATCTGACGAACTGAAATGAAGCATGGTATAGTGAGTTTACTGATCAATCAGAGCCATATGTCCTTTTTTCTGCTGGTTATAAAACCTGGGAAAATGTTGCTTTTTGTCATTGCTTTTCGTGAAACATGTGTGCAGAAACTATCGAATCTATTATTGGCCTCGGTTTGAGTATCTTTATGGGGATAACATGTCTAACGCAGGAAAACTAATGAAGATATATGCTCGAGATATAGATACGGCTATTGAATACAATATATCTACATTGTAAAATTAGTCTGATATGATATTTTTCATCCTTTAGTTGGATAGGTTCCCCCCTCTTGGAAATTGCACAAAATTAGAAGGATTTCCCAGTTTGAATACATTTTATTCAATAACTTGCTGAAACCAATCCGCCTTGCTTCCCCTCCCCCTTTTAGAAATTTGGAAAATTAGGAATTTGGTTGTGGTACTTAGATACGTATTCCAAAGTTTTATCTTTTTTTTAAATGTAGTGAATCACTGACTTAATGTTTTACATTTATCATAGATCATCAACATGATCAAGACATCTGATACATTAAGGCTCTGCGCTTTCTGTTGAGATTCTAAATCTTCATTATGTCACGCTGTGAAAACATTGAAAGCAGCTTTGACTTTAATCAGTGTCACTGAATGGGAAATCATAAAATCGATGCTACTACTGGAAACGAATCCTTTTTGATGAGAAATTCACTCGCAGTAAAGCTATTCGAACATAAAATTCAAAGAATAGAACATATTATACTTATTTACCCTAATAGCTTTATATACTCCTATGTTATATACCGCATATTGAAGTTTGATGGGAAAACTACATAAAAGATCAAATATTTTTGCTGGAAGATTAATTTCATGATGGTTACAATATGACGGTTGATTGATGCTAGGTGAAGAGTCAAAATTAATGAACTAAATATTGATTAACAATAAAGAATGTGAAAGTAAAGTATAGAGACTTAATGAACACATCAGGCTGGTTCGTTACACACGCATGATTGGGATAAAATGCAATAACTAATGATAAAATACATCGAAGATCAAACGATTCATAGAATATCATGAATATGAGAGATCCTCAGATTGAAAAGAACTACTCGGTTTCGTTTCAAGCTAAGACTGATTTATATGTATAAGCTATATTGACAGCATGCTTATTCTCTGCTGGTGAGTTTTTTCCAAAGAAAATGATAGAACTACGATCAGTTTTCACACATAAACTGCATACACACATTTATTTTTAATTTTAAAAGAAGAAAAAAGAAAAACCACAAAAAAAAAAAAATAATAGATAAATATAAAATAAATAAATAAAATAAATAGATAAATAAATAAAGTAAGTGCTAAACAGATTTACAGTAATGTGTGAAAACCTCAGTACTTGTTTAAATTGTTTAAATTTTAAAGTATCTTTACTTTAAGATATCTACTTGTAAGTTTTGAAAACATATGCAGTTTGAATGTATCTGTAGCGATTTCAGAAATGTATCGATATAAAAAAAGAACCCAACTTCTTTTTGAACTGAACAAAGTGTAGGCCAACAGCCAGGGCGCTTGCTCAGACAGCTTATTTTCTGTAAATGTTGCCAAACAGTTCCTTGTCATGAGAAAGGTACATCATGTACATCGGATACAAAAATTCGTTAAATTGCGGCATCCAGTATAAATTGCAAATTACCGGAAGACCAAAAAAAAAAAAAAAAAAAAAAAAAAAAACCCTCCCCCACCAAATCCCGTAAAATTTGCTACCTACAGTACGATGATTTACATCTATTATTTCTTTCGGTAAGGAACGAATATGTAAATAAATAAATATATAAAATAAATTAATAAATAACATTAGTTTTCTTCTCGGCATTCATTGACAGGTGGCCGAAATATACAGTAAGAAAACTTATTTTTTCATTTAATTACATTATAAATAAACGAGGTAAATAAATAAATAAATAAATAAATATTTAAATAAATACCTTTATTTGACCACATTACCTTATCTATGATTAAAGTTTAGCATTTTCCGTTTTATGTATTTCACTTCATGTATTTTAATGTATTTCACTTCATGTCAGATATCGCATCCTCAATGGTTGCCTACAAATGGTGTAGCACTTGTGGTTAGGAGCATGCAATCCTACACAATCTTGATTAATGAAGTAGATCTACTGGCAAATTAAATAAGAGCTACCTACTTCTTTCTTTGACGTTTACTGAGCCAAATATACTTGAACTTTATCCCATCCTGAGCGCCTTCATCAAGCAAGATATGATCCACCAACACTGTTGATCGACTCTAGCTGTCCGAACCATAACACTTTACTGATGCTAGATTGAGAGTATATGTATATGTGAAAAGAAATACTTTGCAGCGATTATTTTTGACATTTTTATCTTTACATTTGCATAAATACGCTTCACACCGTTCTAGATGCTAAAATTGAAGTTTGCGCATTGTAACGAGTTACGAAGTAGTTTGCTAGTCCAATATTTCTAGGAAAACCAGATATCCGTCTGAATTTATATAAACTTGCAGTCTTTACAAACAGGCATGCATTCTTCACCGTTAGCGTGCGAGAAGACATGCATCCTTTGGCGCCTAACCAATCCCCCCTTTACAAATTGATACTTACATTAAGAGGGGCGTACACATCCGGTCAGTTTTATTCGCACTTGACGTCCTTGTGGGGGTGTAATCATAATTAAAACCTCATCGGCGTAAACGAGCGTCCATAAGCACACGTTCTCAGTTTCAGACAGAATACTTTATAAAAGAAATTTTGAGTGGTATTTGCGTTCAAAAGAAAAGTGACTTATATTCATAAGCACTTTGTCTCTTTGCGACTTCCCACTTCATACTAAGTCTGTTTCGCAAAGTGTTAGGGCACTATACTATAACTCAGCCTTTTCGCAGTCTAATTTGTCTATGAAAACAAACTGTGAACAAAGACATGTTTTATCCGCCTCAAGCAATCTTTGCCAGGCTCCGCACAATAATTACATTGCGAAAAGCATCACCCTTTTATCTTGTTTTTCCTTGCCGTACAGCGGTCCAAAATTTGGAGACGAGAAAAAATCGATGCAAAATTAATTTTTGCGTTTTCATTTTCCCATCTTATCATCTGGAAGTAGAAGTCATAGAAATGTAGAGAAGGATGCTGGGATACCCTTTATATTTTTTTGACTGTTACATTATAGGATATTGATTTCTATTGTATTCCTGGTCGTCAACGGTTTCTCTTTGTTACTTTGACACCGTACGTGCGAAATCGACGACGCGTATCAAAACACTTTATTAATGTTTCATAAGAGAGTTATGCTTGGGCTGCTACGCAATCATTTTTACCGTTATGTATTTTTTTTTTAATATTGATCGTGTACCTATAATTATTTCCGATGATAAAAGAAGAAAACACGCATTAAAAATTTATTTCATATTGATTAAGTTCCCCTTGGATGTATTTTCATTTGATGTTTATTTGATTTATCAATACGTTCAAGTAACAAAGCTAATTGTAAAGGTTGTACTAAATAAAGATACATACATTAAAAAGTGTAATTTTAAAATTAGTCATAGCTCATCATTCATAAAGCGTTCTTAAATGAAGCATCTAATAATATGCTGGCCAAACTTGGTCAATATCTTTTTTTTGGGTATGATATAGAAATACTAGTATTTCTTAACTTTTTTTTTTCAATTTATAGTACATACGAAGAATGTCGGCCAACCCGTGGTACTAGTGAAGCAGCAACTATACACTAGACCACGGCGTCGAATGACGTATCTTGAATGAATACAACATTTCTTTTTACTGGATTGGTTTAATATCAAAATATATTGCTGACACTGTATACCAAACCACCTTTTACATGTTTAACGTCTTCAAATTCATTAGCATCATTTTAAAGCAGGTTAATTAACATCATGGACCAGACATGCATGTTTCGGGCACTTAACCTTCGTCTGTGATCCCCTATATAAACAATGAAATATGGTCAAAGACTGTGAAAGTTATGATTAAAAAAATACTGAAAGACGTAGCAGGATGGTCCACTAGCAGTGACACTCACCAAGTTGTTCAAATGTTAAACGTCTTCAAATTCATTAGCATCATTTTAAAGCAGGTAAATTAACATCATGGACCAGACATGCATGTTTCGGGTACTTAACCCTCGTCAGTGATCCTCAATCCAAACAATGAAATATGGCCAAAGACTGTGAAAGTTATGATTAAAAAAATAACGAAAGGCGTAGCAGGATGGGTGGGATATGATGCTACAGGACCCACTTGTAAGAAATTTCGAGAAAATTTTGTTAAAAGAAATTTCCAAATGCGTTTGAAGAAACGATCAACGAAGTTGATCAGACTTGGCTACATGTGCCCCCCGGGGACTCCTTGTCCACCAGCAGTGAACGTCTTCAAACTCAAAGCAGAACATTATGGACCAGACATGTACGTTTCAAATTTATTATCATCATTTTAAAGCAGATAAATTAACGTCATGGACCAGACATGCTCATAGAATTAAATATGGTTATTAAGCATAAAATACGATATAATATAAAAAGCAAAGAATTATGTATACATTGCATTTCTATGATTTAGGATAGATATTATGAACTCGATATTTGTGCCCGAAAAAAATATAAAATGAAAATGAATAAAATAAGGTTTAATTATAATGTGTACAAGATAATATATTATATGGAAAAAAAACAACCCGAAATAGACGGAATAATCGATGAGATACATTCAGTGAAACGAGGAAGCGACACACTAGCTTATTCTTTCTACTTGTGAATCATCTTTGCTTAACACATTAGTTATCCAACACATGCAATGTTGGATACATAGTTCTACTTTGAACATTACCATTGGCATTCTAGACTCTCGAAGGAGAGATACACCCCGCCAAAAAACCTTTCTAAAAGAAATTAATAATTTGAATTCTAAGCGATATTGGAGACGAACATAGTGAATTGTTCTGCACAATTTGTACAATACGAACGGTTAGCATAATTGTTTTGAAATGAGTCAATGAAAGTCAAACACAAAAGCCGACACCAGATTCCAAAATTCACAATCGAAAGCGTACGAAAAAAAAAAAAAAAAAATACAAAACAGAACTTTCAGAACTTTGTCACGCGAAAAGAAAAGAAAATGGACGAACAGACGGAGACGATGACAAAGCTCCATAGAAACATGAAGGATAACCTATCTAATGAACTACCCAGCAAGCAAAATATATTGGACCCATATGGGTTTATATATGGCTCCTATATTGGCAGCCCATATGGGTCATATGTGAGCTTCCTATGGGTAACATATGGGTCCTATGTGAACTTTTCATGGGTACCATGTGGGTCCTAGATCCAGTGTACATATAGGTCCCATATGGGCAATATATGGGCAAACCCATATGTATTGTACCAATGGGACTAGTATTAACTTATATATATATTTAGAGAAGACAGAATTAATTAAATACACTCCTCGTAGACCTACTTGTGTGCGTCCATAATAAGGAATGTGAATTTGATCAATACAATTTGTTTAAGTAAATAGCTTATTTCAATATACTATATTCGTTTATTTCTAGATGAATCAATATATATATATATATATATATATTATGAAATAGATCACTGGATCACTGACGAGGGTTAAGTACCCGAAACGTGCATGTCTGTTCCATGTTGCCAATTTATTTGTTCTTAAATGATGCTATTCGATTTGAAGACGTTTACATTTCAGTCAGACTATACATTTCTATGCAAGAATTGTCAGATCATCCATCTAGAATATATGGACAAAATACTTATCATAATTTGAAAGCGGTTCTAGAAGAATATATATATAAAATCCAGAATTTCATAAGATTGAAAATAACACTGCATTATTGCCTCTAGTGGACAGAAAACTGCTGCATATGGGACTCATATGGGACCCATTTCAGCAAAATGATTTTGGAAAAATCAATATTATGAATTTTAGGACGAAACGGACTCTAGAAACTGGTGGCATTTGAATATTCTAAAAAAGAATATGTGTCTGCAAGATAAAATTGGTGCTATAGGTGTTATATGGGCCCCAAATGGGCTTTAAATCCCATAAGGAACCCATATGGGTCTAAGATGGGCATTTGCCCAGATTCATCCCACAAGGGACCCATATGGGAATAAGATAGGCATTTTGCCAATATTCTGCCCATAAGGGCCCATATAGCATCCAAAAGGGACTAACATGGGTATTTTCACCAGATTCTGCCAATAAGGGACCCATATGGGTCTACGATAGGTATTTTGTCCAGATTCTGCCCACATGGGACCCATATAAAAATTTTAGCTTAAAGTCCTATAAGGGATCCATATGGGTATAAGCATTTTGCCCAGATTCTGCCCACATGGGATCCATATGGGTCTAAGATGGGTATTTTGCAAGATTCTGCCCACATAGCCTTGTTTGCTAGGTATATCCAGTGTAAGTACGGAAGGCATTACAGAATGTTATCAGCGCCACCTACTATTAATCCTGTTTTTGTACCGGACTGTGGAGATTGTTCATTAGATAGTGTTAATCCCTTGTTTGTACCGGACTGTGGAGATTGTTCATTAGATAGTGTTAATCCCTTGTTTGTACCGGACTGTGGAGATTGTTCATTAGATAGTGTTAATCACGTGTTTGTACCGGACTGTGGAGATTGTTCATTAGATAGTGTTAATCCCATTTTTGTACCGGACTGTGGAGATTGTTCATTAGATAGTGTTAATCCCTTGTTTGTACCGGACTGTGGAGATTGTTCATTAGATAGTGTTAATCCCGTGTTTGTACCGGACTGTGGAGATTGTTCATTAGATAGTGTTAATCCCGTTTTTGTACCGGACTGTGGATATTGTTCATTAGATAGTGTTAATCCCTTGTTTGTACCGGACTGTGGAAATTGTTCATTAGATAGTGTCAATCACGTGTTTGTACCGGACTGTGGAGATTGTTCATTAGATAGTGTTAATCACGTGTTTGTACCGGACTGTGGAGATTGTTCATTAGATAGTGTTAATCCCGTTTTTGTACCGGACTGTGGAGATTGTTCATTAGATAGTGTTAATCACGTTTTTGTACCGGACTGTGGAAATTGTTCATTAGATAGTGTTAATCACGTTTTTGTACCGGACTGTGGAGATTGTTCATTAGATAGTGTTAATCCCGTTTTTGTACCGGACTGTGGAGATTGTTCATTAGATAGTGTTAATCTCGTTTTTGTACCGGACTGTGGAAATTGTTCATTAGATAGTGTTAATCACGTTTTTGTACCGGACTGTGGAGATTGTTCATTAGATAGTGTTAATCCCTTGTTTGTACCGGACTGTGGAGATTGTTCATTAGATAGTGTTTATCCCTTGTTTGTACCGGACTGTGGAGATTGTTCATTAGATAGTGTTAATCCCGTGTTTGTACCGGACTGTGGAGATTGTTCACTAGATAGTGTTAATCCCTTGTTTGTACCGGACTGTGGAGATTGTTCATTAGATAGTGTTTATCCCTTGTTTGTACCGGACTGTGGAGATTGTTCATTAGATAGTGTTTATCCCTTGTTTGTACCGGACGGTGGAGATTGTTCATTAGATAGTGTTAATCCCGTGTTTGTACCGGACTGTGGAGATTGTTCATTAGATAGTGTTAATCCCGTGTTTGTACCGGACTGTGGAAATTGTTCATTAGATAGTGTTTATCCCTTGTTTGTACCGGACTGTGGAGATTGTTCATTAGATAGTGTTTATCCCTTGTTTGTACCGGACTGTGTAGATTGTTCATTAGATAGTGTTTATCCCTTGTTTGTACCGGACTGTGGAGATTGTTCATTAGATAGTGTTTATCCCTTGTTTGTACCGGACTGTGGAGATTGTTCATTAGATAGTGTTAATCCCGTGTTTGTACCGGACTGTGGAGATTGTTCATTAGATAGTGTTAATCCCGTGTTTGTACCGGACTGTGGAAATTGTTCATTAGATAGTGTTTATCCCTTGTTTGTACCGGACTGTGGAGATTGTTCATTTGATAGTGTTAATCCCGTGTTTGTACCGGACTGTGGAGATTGTTCATTAGATAGTGTTAATCCCTTGTTTTTACCGGACTGTGGAGATTGTTCATTAGATAGTGTTAATCCCGTGTTTGTACCGGACTGTGGAGATTGTTCATTAGATAGTGTTTATCCCTTGTTTGTACCGGACTGTGGAGATTGTTCATTAGATAGTGTTAATCCCTTGTTTGTACCGGACTGTGGAGATTGTTCATTAGATAGTGTTTATCCCTTGTTTGTACCGGACTGTGGAGATTGTTCATTAGATAGTGTTAATCCCGTGTTTGTACCGGACTGTGGAGATTGTTCATTAGATAGTGTTTATCCCTTGTTTGTACCGGACTGTGGAGATTGTTCATTAGATAGTGTTAATCCCTTGTTTGTACCGGACTGTGGAGATTGTTCATTAGATAGTGTTAATCCCGTGTTTGTACCGGACTGTGGAGATTGTTCATAAGATAGTGTTAATCAAGTGTTTGTACCGGACTGTGGAGATTGTTCATTAGATAGTGTTAATCCCGTGTTTGTACCGGGCTGTGGAGATTGTTCATTAGATAGTGTTAATCCCTTGTTTGTACCGGACTGTGGAGATTGTTCATTAGATAGTGTTAATCCCGTGTTTGTACCGGACTGTGGAGATTGTTCATTAGATAGTGTTAATCCCTTGTTTGTACCGGACTGTGGAGATTGTTCATTAGATAGTGTTAATCCCGTGTTTGTACCGGACTGTGGAGATTGTTCATTAGATAGTGTTAATCCCGTGTTTGTACCGGACTGTGGAGATTGTTCATTAGTGTTAATCCCGTGTTTGTACCGGACTGTGGAAATTGTTCATTAGATAGTGTTAATCCCTTGTTTGTACCGGGCTGTGGAGATTGTTCATTAGATAGTGTTAATCCCGTGTTTGTACCGGACTGTGGAGATTGTTCATTAGATAGTGTTAATCCCGTGTTTGTACCGGACTGTGGAGATTGTTCATTAGATAGTGTTAATCCCGTGTTTGTACCGGACTGTGGAAATTGTTCATAAGTTAGTGTTAATCCCTTGTTTGTACCGGACTGTGGAAATTGTTCATTAGATAGTGTTAATCCCTTGTTTGTACCGGACTGTAGAGATTGTTCATTAGATAGTGTTAATCCCGTGTTTGTACCGGACTGTGGAGATTGTTCATTAGATAGTGTTAATCCCGTGTTTGTACCGGACTGTGGAGATTGTTCATTAGATAGTGTTAATCCCGTGTTTGTACCGGACTGTGGAGATTGTTCATTAGATAGTGTTAATCCTGTGTTTGTACCGGGCTGTGGAGATTGTTCATTAGATAGTGTTAATCCCGTGTTTGTACCGGACTGTGGAGATTGTTCATTAGATAGTGTTAATCCCGTGTTTGTACCGGACTGTGGAGATTGTTCATTAGATAGTGTTAATCCCGTGTTTGTACCGGGCTGTGGAGATTGTTCATTAGATAGTGTTAATCCCGTGTTTGTACCGGACTGTGGAGATTGTTCATTAGATAGTGTTAATCCCGTGTTTGTACCGGACTGTGGAGATTGTTCATTAGATAGTGTTAATCCCTTGTTTGTACCGGACTGTGGAGATTGTTCATTAGATAGTGTTAATCCCGTGTTTGTACCGGACTGTGGAGATTGTTCATTAGATAGTGTTAATCCCGTGTTTGTACCGGACTGTGGAGATTGTTCATTAGATAGTGTTAATCCCGTGTTTGTACCGGACTGTGGAGATTGTTCATTAGATAGTGTTAATCCCGTGTTTGTACCGGACTGTGGAGATTGTTCATTAGATAGTGTTAATCCCGTGTTTGTACCGGACTGTGGAGATTGTTCATTAGATAGTGTTAATCCCTTGTTTGTACCGGACTGTGGAGATTGTTCATTAGATAGTGTTAATCCCTTGTTTGTACCGGACTGTGGAGATTGTTCATTAGATAGTGTTAATCCCGTGTTTGTACCGGACTGTGGAGATTGTTCATTAGATAGTGTTAATCCCTTGTTTGTACCGGACTGTGGAGATTGTTCATTAGATAGTGTTAATCCCTTGTTTGTACCGGACTGTGGAGATTGTTCATTAGATAGTGTTAATCCCGTGTTTGTACCGGACTGTGGAGATTGTTCATTAGATAGTGTTAATCCCGTGTTTGTACCGGACTGTGGAGATTGTTCATTAGATAGTGTTAATCCCGTGTTTGTACCGGACTGTGGAGATTGTTCATTAGATAGTGTTAATCCCGTGTTTGTACCGGACTGTGGAGATTGTTCATTAGATAGTGTTAATCCCTTGTTTGTACCGGACTGTGGAGATTGTTCATTAGATAGTGTTAATCCCTTGTTTGTACCGGACTGTGGAGATTGTTCATTAGATAGTGTTAATCCCGTGTTTGTACCGGACTGTGGAGATTGTTCATTAGATAGTGTTAATCCCTTGTTTGTACCGGACTGTGGAGATTGTTCATTAGATAGTGTTAATCCCGTGTTTGTACCGGACTGTGGAGATTGTTCATTAGATAGTGTTAATCCCGTGTTTGTACCGGACTGTGGAGATTGTTCATTAGATAGTGTTAATCCCGTGTTTGTACCGGACTGTGGAGATTGTTCATTAGATAGTGTTAATCCTGTGTTTGTACCGGACTGTGGAGATTGTTCATTAGATAGTGTTAATCCCGTGTTTGTACCGGACTGTGGAGATTGTTCATTAGATAGTGTTTATCCCGTGTTTGTACCGGACTGTGGAGATTGTTCATTAGATAGTGTTAATCACGTGTTTGTACCGGACTGTGGAGATTGTTCATTAGATAGTGTTAATCCCGTGTTTGTACCGGACTGTGGAGATTGTTCATTAGATAGTGTTAATCCCGTGTTTGTACCGGACTGTGGAGATTGTTCATTAGATAGTGTTAATCACGTGTTTGTACCGGACTGTGGAGATTGTTCATTAGATAGTGTTAATCCCGTGTTTGTACCGGACTGTGGAGATTGTTCATTAGATAGTGTTAATCCCTTGTTTGTACCGGACTGTGGAGATTGTTCATTAGATAGTGTTAATCCCGTGTTTGTACCGGACTGTGGAGATTGTTCATTAGATAGTGTTAATCCCGTGTTTGTACCGGACTGTGGAGATTGTTCATTAGATAGTGTTAATCCCGTGTTTGTACCGGACTGTGGAGATTGTTCATTAGATAGTGTTAATCCCTTGTTTGTACCGGACTGTGGAGATTGTTCATTAGATAGTGTTAATCCCGTGTTTGTACCGGACTGTGGAGATTGTTCATTAGATAGTGTTAATCCCTTGTTTGTACCGGACTGTGGAGATTGTTCATTAGATAGTGTTAATCCCGTGTTTGTACCGGACTGTGGAGATTGTTCATTAGATAGTGTTAATCCCTTGTTTGTACCGGACTGTGGAGATTGTTCATTAGATAGTGTTAATCCCTTGTTTGTACCGGACTGTGGAGATTGTTCATTAGATAGTGTTAATCCCGTGTTTGTACCGGACTGTGGAGATTGTTCATTAGATAGTGTTAATCACGTGTTTGTACCGGACTGTGGAGATTGTTCATTAGATAGTGTTAATCCCGTGTTTGTACCGGACTGTGGAGATTGTTCATTAGATAGTGTTAATCACGTGTTTGTACCGGACTGTGGAGATTGTTCATTAGATAGTGTTAATCCCTTGTTTGTACCGGACTGTGGAGATTGTTCATTAGATAGTGTTAATCACGTGTTTGTACCGGACTGTGGAGATTGTTCATTAGATAGTGTTAATCCCTTGTTTGTACCGGACTGTGGAGATTGTTCATTAGATAGTGTTAATCACGTGTTTGTACCGGACTGTGGAGATTGTTCATTAGATAGTGTTAATCCCTTGTTTGTACCGGACTGTGGAGATTGTTCATTAGATAGTGTTAATCACGTGTTTGTACCGGACTGTGGAGATTGTTCATTAGATAGTGTTAATCCCTTGTTTGTACCGGACTGTGGAGATTGTTCATTAGATAGTGTTAATCCCGTGTTTGTACCGGACTGTGGAGATTGTTCATTAGATAGTGTTAATCCCTTGTTTGTACCGGACTGTGGAGATTGTTCATTAGATAGTGTTAATCCCGTGTTTGTACCGGACTGTGGAGATTGTTCATTAGATAGTGTTAATCCCGTGTTTGTACCGGACTGTGGAGATTGTTCATTAGATAGTGTTAATCCCTTGTTTGTACCGGACTGTGGAGATTGTTCATTAGATAGTGTTAATCCCGTTTTTGTACCGGACTGTGGAGATTGTTCATTAGATAGTGTTAATCCTGTGTTTGTACCGGACTGTGGAGATTGTTCATTAGATAGTGTTAATCCCGTGTTTGTACCGGACTGTGGAGATTGTTCATTAGATAGTGTTAATCCCGTGTTTGTACCGGACTGTGGAGATTGTTCATTAGATAGTGTTAATCCCGTGTTTGTTCCGGACTGTGGAGATTGTTCATTAGATAGTGTTAATCCCGTGTTTGTACCGGACTGTGGAGATTGTTCATTAGATAGTGTTAATCACGTGTTTGTACCGGACTGTGGAGATTGTTCATTAGATAGTGTTAATCACGTGTTTGTACCGGACTGTGGAGATTGTTCATTAGATAGTGTTAATCACGTTTTTGTACCGGACTGTGGAGATTGTTCATTAGATAGTGTTAATCACGTTTTTGTACCGGACTGTGGAGATTGTTCATTAGATAGTGTTAATCCCGTGTTTGTACCGGACTGTGGAGATTGTTCATTAGATAGTGTTAATCCCGTGTTTGTACCGGACTGTGGAGATTGTTCATTAGATAGTGTTAATCCTGTGTTTGTACCGGACTGTGGAGATTGTTCATTAGATAGTGTTAATCCCGTGTTTGTGCCGGACTGTGGAGATTGTTCATTAGATAGTGTTAATCCCGTGTTTGTACCGGACTGTGGAGATTGTTCATTAGATAGTGTTAATCTCGTGTTTGTACCGGACTGTGGAGATTGTTCATTAGATAGTGTTAATCCCGTGTTTGTACCGGACTGTGGAGATTGTTCATTAGATAGTGTTAATCCTGTGTTTGTACCGGACTGTGGAGATTGTTCATTAGATAGTGTTAATCCCGTGTTTGTGCCGGACTGTGGAGATTGTTCATTAGATAGTGTTAATCCCGTGTTTGTACCGGACTGTGGAGATTGTTCATTAGATAGTGTTAATCACGTGTTTGTACCGGACTGTGGAGATTGTTCATTTGATAGTGTTAATCCCGTGTTTGTACCGGACTGTGGAGATTGTTCATTAGATAGTGTTAATCCCGTGTTTGTACCGGACTGTGGAGATTGTTCATTAGATAGTGTTAATCCCGTGTTTGTACCGGACTGTGGAGATTGTTCATTAGATAGTGTTAATCCCGTGTTTGTACCGGACTGTGGAGATTGTTCATTAGATAGTGTTAATCACGTGTTTGTACCGGACTGTGGAGATTGTCCATAAGTTAGTGTTCTGTGATGCTTTGGTATTGTCCCCGTCTGTTTACCCGCCTTTTCTCTTCTCGTGAGAATACGTTCCCCTTTATTTCATTATTTGGGGATCTCCTCCCTATCTTTCTTTTGTTTTATATCTTTTAACAATTAGTATACCTATTGATTGTGATTGTTTTGGAATATAATTTTAGTTTTTGTGATTGAGTCCCCGAGGGCACATGTAGCCAAGTTCGATCAATGTCGGTTGATCGTCTGTCTCTTCTACGCATTCGAAAATTTCTGTTATCAAAATTTCTTGAAATTTCTAAAACGTGGGTCCTGTAGCATCATATCCCATCCATCCTGCTACGTCTTTCGGTAAATTTTTGTGCATAATAATTTTCATACTCTTTGGCAATATCACATTGTTTAGATTGAGGATCACTGACGAGGGTTAAGTACCCGAAACGTGCATGTCCGGTCCATGCTGAAAATTTATCTGTTCTTAAATGATGCTACTGAATTTGAAGACGTTTAACATTGCATTCACTCTTTCTAATATCTTTTATGGCTAAGAAAATGCCGTGATACCCAATATCTTGAATGTGTTAGAAATTATTCCTCCCAATTACTACCACTAAAAATGACATAGCTCACAGCAGAAGTACGTGTCTTATATCACAGTCAAACGATCTCTCGAAACAATAATTTGTGTTGAAGCCGAATAATTTGTATGAATAGAAGGAGATGGGTCTGCAATTTTCCGCTAACTACCCGTGGAATTACTTTGGTGTCTAAGATGGCCGAGAGAATAAAACGTTAACGAGAGTAGGACGAAGTAATGGATGCAAAGACAACAAGGCTCGGAAAAAATATGACTGGGAGACAGAGGTTGTCTAATTCAATTTGGTAAAGTTTTGAAGCCTTAGATCGCAGCGGTATCGCTTGGATCTCAGCTCATTTGTTTTGACAAGAAATCGATGAGCAAAGCCAGCAATTTGGACGTTTTATATTTGTGAGCATTCATTTGGTACAGGGAGCGATGCTATATCTTGGGTGATCCATTGAGATAAAACTAATGTTTCTGGTACCATAATTGGCATGATTCTAGACACTGCAGGGATGGTAGAGTGAAATAAATGTCTGCAGGGATCAAATTTGTCTCTAGAAAAGATTGCATTGCATAATTTAATTTCCAAATGCACGCAAGTAGAAAAGAAAAAGATGAAAAAAAAATCGATAAAGATTGTGAGTCAGTTTATATCTAAAAAAAATAAAGCTCCATCTATGTATTGATATAATCGATTGCATAACGTTCCAGGAAAAGTAGGAAGTCCTGTAAAATCATACACAAATATCTCAGTGCGTTAAGGATAAAGAATGGTATTTTAGTACATATTTTGACTCCAAATGTGCACCATTTTCAAAATTCGGTATATCTATACAATTACATTCATGTGCTTTTGCTTTTGTATTGAAGAAAGCGGCTCAAGATGCAAAAAAAAAAAAAAAACAAAAAAAAAACAAACAAACAAAAAAACACAAGATGTTCAAGGTAAAATTCATTAAAATAAGCAATACTGAAATACATGTTCTGTGATAGAATGTTTTGTACAATATCACTGATTGAAGTCAAACATGAAGCCAGAATCAGAATCTAAGAATTACGTTCAATAAATAGACATACAAAAACTTGAAAAACATACAACGAAACAAATGTTAAACATCTTCAAATACAATAGCATCATTTAAGACCTGATAAACTCACAGCATGGACCAGGCATGCACGTTTCGGGCACTAAACCCTCGTCAGTGATCCTCAGTCTTAACAATGTAAAATGGCCAAAAAGTATGAAAAATATTATGTCAAAAATGTACCAAAAGATGTAGCAGAATGGGTGGGATATGATGCTACGAGACCCACGTTTTAGAAATTTCAAGAAATTTTGTAACAGGAAATTTCAAATGCGTTAAAGAGACAGACGATCAACCGAAGTTGATCGAACTTGGCTACATGTGCCCTCGGGGACTCTTGGTCCACCAGCATTGACACTCACCAAGTAGTTCAAATATAAAACGTCTTCAAATTCAATAGCATCATTTAAGACCTGATAAACTCACAGGTTGGACCAGGCATGCACGTTTCGGGCACTAAACCCTCGTCAGTGATCCTCAGTCTTAACAATGTAAAATGGCCAAAAAGTATGAAAAATATTATGTCCAAAAATGTACCAAAAGATGTAGCAGAATGGGTGGGATATGATGCTACGAGACCCACGTTTTAGAAATTTCAAGAAATTTTGTAACAGAAAATTACGAATGCGTTAAAAATGTCGAAGGGTTCCAACCCTCTACCTTCTTGAAGAAAATTCCAAATCAATTTACATGCACCAGACACGTGTTTCGAATATTAAATTCCCATCAGTGATGCTTTCGGCAGCGCCACCATAAATACTTTCAGTAGCGCCCTCTTTAATTTTTTGAAGTTAGATTTTTACATTTACATTACAGAGATCGCGCGGCTCCAAATTTCCTGTAGGGTCGATCCAGTAGCATATCCAAATAAAATCTATGTTCAAAATAGCATTGGAGGGATGGTGCTAAGATGTTAAACTCCTTTAATTTCGATGATATTTATCGGTGAAATGGCTAGTATCCGAAATGGCAAAAAAATATATTTTATGTCTCATTGATAAAAGGCCAAAACAAAGCTTCTTTCAGGTGACAGAGCTGGAAAGAAGTAATTAATACACTTGACAAACATCAGGCCACGGGGAACGTTTTTAACTGCTCCACACTGCAACGTGAAATAAGTGTCTATATTAATAATGTCGAAGGGTTCCAACTCTCTACCTTCTTGAAGAAAATTCCAAATCAATTTACATGCACCAGACAGTTGTTTCGAATATTAAATTCTCATCAGTGAGACAGACGATCAACCGAAGTTGATCGAACTTGGCTACGGGGACTCTTGGTCCACCAACAGTGACACTCACCAAGTAGTTCAAATGTTAAACGTCTTCAAAGGATATGGAAGAATGACAATACATGTGCTATATGTCTCATCAGTGATACTCAAGGCCTACATAGGGGTAATCCAAAAAATATACAGGAAAGCAAACAAGTACTTTATTCCTTCCAAATTTACATCAAATTTCCTTTAGTAATCTACGCATAGAGTATGGACACTTTCAGAAAACATTTCCAGCAAGACCGCTTTGCACTGACCGCCATTTCATATAACTCATTTATAATGAATTTTATATAGCTCATTTATCATGAATTTTACATAGCCCATATATAATAAATTTTATATAGCCCATTTATAATGAATTCTATATGGCCCATTTATAATGATTTTTATATAGCCCATTTATCATGAATTTTATATAGCCCATTTATAATGAGTTCTATACGGCCCATTTATAATGATTTTTATATAGCCCATTCATAATGAATTTCATATAGCCAATTTATAATGAATTCTATATGGCCCATTTATAATGATTTTTATATAGCCCATTTATCATGAATTTTATATTGCCCATTTGTAATGGATTTCAAATAGCCCATTTATAATCAATTTTATATAGCCCATTTATCATGAATTTTATATAGCCCATTTATCATGAATTTTATATAACCCATTTATCATGAATTTTATATAGCTGATTTATAACGAATTTTTAAAAAGCCCATTTATCATGAAATATGTATAGCCCATTTATAATGAATTCTATAAAGCCCATTTATAATGAATTTTATATAGCCCATTTATAATGAATTTATACAACCCATTTATAATGAATTTTATATAGCCCATTTATCATGCATTTTATATAGCCCATTTATCATGAATTTTATAAAGCCTATTTATAACGAATTTTATATAGCCAATTTATCATGAATTTTATATAGCCCATTCATAATGAATTTTATATAGCCCATTTATAATGATTTTATATAGCCCATTTCTCATGAATTTTATATAGCCCATTTATAACGAATTTTTGATTCTGATTTTGAGATTGTCTTCATACACTGATATTTTGAACTTGATAATTTAGATTTCATTTACTTTTCTGATTTTTTGTGTTTTTTAGTTTGTTTATTTTGCATTTTCGTTTTGTTGCTGTTCGGTCTACTCGTCTTTTGATTTAATAGCGCAATACATGTGCATATATGTATACATATGATCAAGAAAGAAGGGGATTCATAAGATATACATGTATATAGTTACACATCCCATTGACTTACATATTTCGCATTATATCTTATTGAGATCTTTTACTAAAACACCCTTCGCAACAAAACAGAACGATATATAGTGATAAATGTTGATAAAACAACTTCCACTTTTATTTGTCTGTAGTTTTGTCTGATAACCTTTAGTTTTTTATACTATTAATTCCACAGGGGTCCATAATCCAAGAGGAAACATTTCCATTCCGGTGCATTACTAGTATTTCAAAATGTCCGATTTGATATTGATGATTACAGCTAGATCAAAATGGTTATGTTTTATGCCAAGGTCTTTTACTCGCTCCATTTTCAAAGCATAAAAAAAACCATTTTAACCTACCTTAGCCTGTACATTGATCTTCCTCAAATTATGTTTTACCATTCATCGTTCATGTTTTGTTGCGACAGCTTTGATTGTTTGTAGGATTGTTCTGTATTAGACTAAATAATCCAGTCTCTACCGTTGCCGCTAAAATTCTTTTATCGTCAACGGTAGAGACTGGATTATTTAGTCTAGTTCTGTATGTGTGCTTATTTTGTGTGTGTCTCTTTGTATTTTGTGTTATTCTGACGTCTGTTACATCGAGTGTGTGTGTGTGTGTTCCGCTGTGGTCAATACAGGGGAGTCTTGCAGGAGCTTCTTCCACTCTATCCACGGGAGCTCGATGCCAACGATCGACAAGAATATCCGTCCCTACATTCCTTATATATACTTTGACTATAGAGAGATGGGAAGGGACGGGTGTCACTGACTGGGTTGTTGGCATCGAGCTCCTGTGACTCTATCCCTCTCCCCTAAACCGAATCTCAGGGAAAATTAAAATCGATAATAATATTTCAGAATGAAGTTGACCAGGCGACTCGCGACCAAATATTAGATCCAGTTGAAAGGACAAACAAATGATGACAGATGACGAATAATCTTAACTTTCTCCTCAGAAACTTGATAATCAGGATAATGAGCTACAGATGATTCTAACTCACTCGGGCTGGTGACATCACACATGACAATTCGATGTACGACCTGTATCAGATATAAAGTCAAGTGCTAAAAAACTTGTTAAAAGCAATCCTTAATCGTCCTTCTATTATCATCGATTGAAACATTTCAAGTGATTACACAAACTGTTCCGTCTAAAATAGCGGATCCTAGGCGCTTCGGCGAATTACAAATTGCTTTTTGTTGAAACAGAAAACTATGAAGAATTATTTAATTCGTCATTCTCGGCATGCAGGCAATTTGTATAGCTTTTATTGAATAAAATGATACAATTATCTCTTGGGTGCATTTTCGCTAAATCCGGCGGTTCTGAATCATCGCGTGTGATTTATGAATAAAACACCAATTTTCAATTGACATTTCATTTCCTATTTTTCGTAATCGCAATATAAAACGGAACAATTTTACAATAAATAACAGATTAAATGTCGTACTAGCCGTTTAGTATATTAGATGAAAACTTTCACATTTTCATAGCAGGCATTTGTCCCAGTTGCAAAAGAATAAGAGCAATGAATGAAAACAGGGATTCGCTTTATTATACGTTTTTTTTTTCGTATTATTAGATTGAAATGATACCAGAATTTTTCACGGTATGCTGAAATAATTAAAGCTTTATCCAAAACCTTTTCTTGCACATGACTTCTATTCTTTATAGTTGCTCACCTGAGTCAGAATTGATCAACTGTACACTTTATTATAACCAAATATTTTACTAATAGCAAGAAAACTCTGCTGTTATAAAGAGAGACAATCATGACCAAATATAGCACACCACACATGCTTGTTTGGGGCAAAACTAAAATGATTTGGAGATGTCAAAATAATTAAGTGCTGCACAAATCTTTTATTTTCTAGATTTCAAAAAAATAATTTAGCAGCCCCCCCCCCCCCCCCCCCCCCCCCCCAAAAAAAACAGCAAAAAAGAAAAACAAAAAATATCGAGGCCGATTTAGACGCGCTTTCTTAAAACGAAATGTATGGGGAAGCTGTCATGGTGTTCCCCTCCTATATTTTTTATGATAAAATAGAGTGAGATCCAGGATGCTTTGATATAAAGGTCAATTTTCTCTTAAATTTGGTCCCAGCGTTGGAAAGTCATTGATTCTAAAAAAACACTTAGAGGCGGACATTGCGGAAGTACAAGTCAAGAGACGACATCCATTTTCTGTTTATTGCGGTCGAAATCAAAATTTCAAATCCATCATAACATTTCATGTGCAGCCATCTAATGATCAAGATGGTCGCCAAAAGCTCCGATTAGATGTTGTATTTTGTCTTATGCTTTTTTGGTCATCAAGCGACAAAATCTAAAAGTTTAAAAGGTTGTATCTATTCATCCGAACCATAAAAATAGCCAACGGCTTCCGTTGGTCTATATATTTCAACTCCTAATGCAGACTTCAAATGACTCCATATCTTTGAAGGCTTAAGTGCTCTGTATCATATTGCTGTGAAGAAGTTTTGTTCATCACCATTGATCTACTACAGAGTGTTCGTTTGGACGATATAGGCGCACTAGAATTGAGTTTTTACTTCGGTTCTGCCTCGTAAATTTCATTACGTTTTTCCAGAAAAGCTTTATGTAAAGTTATAGGATTTAAGTTTACACATTTCCGCGTGGCAAACATGGCAATATGAGTTTTTGATTCAATTTCACTATGCTGCCGTTTTTCCCTTGCCACTCTGAAACAAAATTGATGTTGTTATCGTAAATTGGTGTTTATCAAATTCTTGCAGAGTCAAATATCAGTTCAGGACAAACCGACCGTAATGCCACGACGAGCTTATTATATTAATGATGAAGGCTCTGTCAGTCTAAAACGTGGAGGATCAAGAAATCAAATTAACGAAAAACGTATTGCAAAACGAAAAGTAGGATATCGGATCCAGGTTTCTATGACTGCACAATCAAAGGAGAATCAAGGTTTTGTCAATGCAAAGAGAAAGGGTTTCGAGAGTACAAAGAAGGAGAGGTGTTTGGGATCGCCTCGAGGGCCCAATAAAGCAATCTTTAATTATTCCAATAGATCGGGTCCAATGGGGTTCCTAAAACAGAAGTACTTTGTAAGTCAGGTATGCTGCGAAGGAAGCAGCATGTCAAACCGACCGTAATATCGCGACATATTTTGTACCCATAATCCTGAAAACGTAAACTTCTATTTTAGTACAACTGATCAATTGTATGTATGAGAATCATCTACCTGAAATTGTGGTTTCTCTCTCGTTATAATATGTAATAAAATGAAGTGATTGAAGTGCACAATACATAATTGACATACACTACTAAAACGTCAGCCTTCTTGTTTTCTAAAAAATTTAAGAGCACTTACTGTGAACGTCGCAACTTATTACGTTAAAAGTACTGGTACTATAAAGAGACATCGTCAAAGTATATGCATCATAAAAATAACACAAATGTCATTGATCTCTTAGACGTGGAACATAAAATGCTGCTTCCTTCGCAGCATACCTGACTTACAAAGTACTTCTTTTTAAGGATGCCAAATTGTTACTTTGGAAAACCATTGGACCCAATCTAACAAAAGCTTTACATCCCCTTGCACAAGATAAATATCAATATATAATCATATAATTCCAGTAATCATAAATTGATGACTATTTAAATGTGTTATAGGTTTAGTGTTCACTATGCCAAAATGGTAGTCAGGGTTCTAGAACATAGGGCATGACCCAGACTACTATCACTAAACCTAACATTATTTTTATGCTGGGTATCTCTTGATACTTGAAACCTAAAATTAAAAAAAAAATTGAGTTCCAAGCTCAACTTGTTTGGGCTCTATCTTGATAACATGGAACAACTAAACACATATTGAACCCCCTTCCCTTCTGCATAATTTCTGACAAAAGGTATAAAAACATGTTACATATGTGAAAGAATATACTCTCTTCTTGAAGCATATGAAGTTTCAAAACAATTTGACCCAAAATAGATTTTTGATGAATTTTAAAAATATTTTCACCAAAAAATCTATTTTTAGCCAAAAAATGACCCTGACCTTTGACTTGTGACCTTAAAATCAATAGGGTCTTTGTCTTATTATACTCAATTCACATGGTTCCAAGCTAACTCTATCTTGTTAACAAGGTACAAGTATCATCACTGTATGCATACATGTACATATATTGATCCCCCCTACCTTCCGCATTAGAAGTTTTCAACATTTAGATCAAAAGAATTATTACAATATTTTTACATAAAAGATCTATTTTTAGCCCAGAAACGACCTTGATCTTTGACCTTGAAATTTAATATGAATCTTTGTCTTATTATATTCAATCCACATGGTAAATTTGAAGTTCCTTGCTTAACTTGTTTACAAGAGACAGACATCGTCAAACCATAATACGTCCTGTATAAAGACGGGAGTATAAAAACCAACATCACTTCTTAAAGGACTTTCACTTATAACTTGAAATTCTGATGTCACAACATATGCAAAACATGTGTTAACATTGATTACTTTCTGTTTAAAACCATTGATAAAAGGCATCTCTAGAGTGTAATCTAAGATTTTACCTAATTCATATCTGTGACCTTGACCTTTGTCCTACAACAATGCAAATCAATAGGATTTCACTTTTGCCATTAGCAACAAGTGTACAAAGTTTGGCAATATCCATTAGGCTATATACAAGAGTATTAAAGAATTTCATACCTGTGACCTTGACTTTTGTCCTATGACAATCAATAGGGTTCTTTCTCTTGTCATACTATTGTATGAAGCAAAATTGTTCTCTCTAAGCTGTAAAAAGGATTTTAAACATTTCCAATCTGTGACCTTGATATTTGACCTGAAAATCTAGAGGATTCTCCCTCTTGTAATGAGCAATTAGTATGATGTTTGGTCAAATCCAATGAAAACTGTACCCTCTTGGCTGTAAACATTGATGTTAAAATTTCCCCAGCAAACTTTACTCTTTAAATTGAGGATAGGTAGTTATATGCACATATATAGCCTATCTAAGAATTAGGCAAAATTCATAAAAAGTTTAATCATAGCCAAGAAAACTTGAGTTAATGCACCTCTATGCATTCTTTGTACTTGAATACTACCCATCTTTAATAAGTTTCATCAGATTTTGAAAATAAATGACTTTTATCTTGTTGCTTTATAAATTTTATCATGAAACATGTATATCTCCCAGATATCCGTTTCATGATATTTTACTCTTTTTGCATTTAAATGTAAAGGACTTGCAGTAGGACATAAAATCTGCCCCAAAATAATGAAATTTCAAGGTACTTCATTTCTTCAAGTTGATGTAAGATTTTTAACGAAAAAACCTATTCAAAATCTGGAGAAAAATGTTCAAAAATTGCTCTAATAGATAGACATTTGAGTATAAATGTCCTTATTTTGTATAGAAATCAATGTAAAATGGAAAAGGTTTTATAAACCATTGTGCCCCCTATGGCTTTTAAAATCAATAGGGTTCTTCCTCTTGCCATAAGCAATCAATGTATGAGGTTTAGTTAAGATCCAATCGAAACTGCACCCTCTAGGCTACATACAAGTATTCTTATCATTTCTAATCTGTGTCCTTGACCTTTTACCTTGAAAAACAATAGGGTTCTTCCTCTTTTCATAAGCAATCAGTGTATAAAGTTAAGTGAAGATCCAATCAAAACTGCACCTTCCAGGATGCATACAAGGATTTTGACCATTTCCAATCTGTGACCTTGACCTTTGATCTCTGACCTTGGAAATCAATAGGGTTTTTCCTCTTGCCATAAGCAATCAGTGTATGAAGTTTTGTTAAGATCCACTCAAAACTGCGACCTCTAGGCTGTATACAAGGATTTGTTAATTTCCAGTCTTTGACCTTGACCTTTGACCTATGACCTTGAAAGTCAATAGGATTCTTCCTCTTGTCATGAGCAATCAGTGTATGAAGTTTGGTTAAGATCCAATCAAAACTGTACCCTCTAGGCTGTTACAAGGATTTTGTGACGCACACACACTTACACATGAATGACTGCGTTACAATATCCCCCTGCAACTATGTTGCGAGGGGACAAAAAATAAGCACGATTCACTACTATCCTTATCTTAATAGAGAGGTATCTATTTCAGCAAATATGTAAAGCACTGAATCTATCAAACAGGTAAAAATCATACAATGTCATTAAATGCTTACAATATAAATCTGCCTTACAATTGACAGCATTTTATTTTGACTGATGGCTGATGAAATTTCACATTTGTCATCATTAAGTCACAATGATATTACAGTGAACAGATTTGATGTTCAGAAATCCAGAATGCATTCTTGACAATTTGGTCCAAAAATTGCATATTGTCATAGAATACAGAATACAGTTTAAGGATAAATATCTCCTTGTCTATGAAGCTTGTAGCACTTGAAAACAAGAAATACAGTAAGTCTCTCGTCAGTAGACACATATCTAAATACAGTTGAATACTTTCTTCAACATACAAATTTTAAATAAACAAAAAGTAATACATAACGCACATATATCACATCACATATGTCTAAAAATTCAATTATTTCCAGTCATCTCTTCTTTTTTTACTCATAAACACCCACAACTCTTGCACACATCTCGACCGAATAAGAACCACAACTCTTGCACGTATCTCAAGAACCACAACTCTTGCACACATGTCAACAAAATAAAAACCACAATTCTTGCACACATTTCAACCAACTCTTTCACAATTCTCAACCCAATGACTCTTGCACACATCTCAACAAATTAAGAACCATAACTCTTTCACAAATATAAAAAAAAAAGCCACAACTTTACAAATAACTAGACACAACAAGGACATAGATATTGCACATAATTTGGAAGCTCAGTCTTCCCCCACTGGTATAGCATCTTCAAGTCGTCGTAAGAATTTAAGTCTGATTTCTGTTATATTGTCTCCCTTTAAAATGTCCTGTACAAACTTGACATCAACATCCATCTGAATCTGTAAAGCAATAAATAAGGGAGAAAATAAATTATCAGATGATGAAAATACAAAGAGTATTGTTTGCAAGGTCAATATGAATTTTCTTAGTGTAAAAAAACTTTCTTTTAAGAAATCATATAAATTCTATGAAAAAAAAAAAAAACATGACAGACTGGAATTGTTTCAATACTGTTTGTATAGGATAAAGACCTCGTTGAGGTCGGTATGAAGGTTAGATGCCCAAGGAGAGAACAGGGGAGTGTTTAAAGACCGAGGCTGAAAGCCGAGGTCTTTAAACACCACCCTGTTCTCTCCGAGGGCATCTAACCTTCATACCGACCTCAACGAGGTCTTTATCCAACTTACAAACCGCAGATTTTCTTCAATTTTTCGAAAAATAAAAATCTAAATATTCAGTACACCCCTGCTTTTCAAAATGAAATCGACCATGCAAATTATCAGAAGGAAATATGCAACGGTAACGATTATCAGGCCATAGAATTAAAATAATTTGTTATATATCCCGATGATTTTCTGAAGGGTATCCTGTATTCGGTCAAAGAAGAAAATAATAGTGTAACAATGAGTTCTATTTCCATTAAATTTTTTAAATATGAGATTACATTATTGCAAATAGAGAATAGGAAAGATTTTCTAATCAAGTGAAGATAATATTTCTTTATTTTGTTCATCAAGTTCCTCAATATTCATGTATTTGAAAAGCATTTAGAATAATTGGTCTTCAAGAATCGCTATACGGATCTAGATTGATTTTGAATTGGCATTTTGGGGTTTTCGGGATAGAAGAATCTATTCTTCTTCTGTTAAAATTTCTTATATAAAAGGATGTCTTTGGCGGACTTGAAACGCAATAGTTTCTATCCTATGGCCGAATACTCATTATAATCAAAACAATTCACATCCGCGACTGAAATAATGTTCGTTTCTCCGCCCCTCATTGTTTTTTATTTACCTCCACACTTCATTGAACGTTCATAAAACCTCGTATATTTAGAATCATCCGCGGTCTTTATGAAATGAAATAACCGATGAATAACAAAAGAATCACATTTGAAGGTTTGTAAAAGCTATGAAATATAACATTTCAGTTTTCTATGGCACAATTTATCAAATAGTTCATTATATAAACTTTTTTGTAAAAAAAATTACCATTTCTAATGCTCCTTTGATAACACCACAGAGAAGATTAGAGAAGTTGAGTTGTGAGTGACCTGGTGGTAGTTCCACGAAGTCTGTGAGGGGATTATTTTCTATCAAGAGGGAGAACTCATCTCCAGCCGGACTCCAGTTACTGACAACAGGGGTGATACCAAGGTACATCTTAAATCCCAGCTAAAGAAAGAAAAGGATAAATTGGAACATATCATTCGTTTATACAGTGTATTGCAGTTTTTAAAAAAAATAATTCTACATAAAAAGTACTATTGATATTGCAGTTTTTTTTAATAATTCTACATAAAAAGTACTAATCTTATTTTCCTATATTCATTTTCAAGCAATGCCTGTACTGTAATTCAATTTAGTCTTCCTTCTATCTGAGTACAAAGAAACTCCTTATTAAAAGCTTTTAAAGTAAAATTTCTTCATCCTCTATTTTTCAACACTGATACTAAAAGAATGCAGCATTCGAAGAGAAAAATGTGGAATGATGTTATAGCAAATACCTTAGATATAATATCAGCTGTTTCCCTGAAGTCATTACATCTTCCTACGTTAGATCGAGCAAGGAAATCCTCTATCAATCTCACCCCGATGTTGTAGCCCCTAGAATAAAATGTAGACACATTAAAACAAGACTTCTGCTTACCTACATTTTCCACGTATTCTTTACATTAATACAATACATGTATTAGGTAATGAAGCAAATCTTCCCATACACATGTACAGGTTTGACCTTGACTTTGACATTACAATCCCAAAGTGAATAGGGTGCCTACTTTTCTCATAGAAAATCTATGTGTAATGTTAGATGCTGTGCTCCCTTATAATGTCAAGTTTGACCTTTCACATGTGCATATATTGTATGTGGAATTGAAATTCTTGTGCATGGACTGAATGTTTGGACAGAAAAAGGGACAGACACACAGATAAGCATAAAAAGGTCAAGGATAAGTATACCAGTTGGTTGGAAAAGTAGATAAGTTATCCAAACTTTACTAACATTTTTTCCAGCTGTTTATTAACTTCTTCATCATCTTCATAATCTTTCAGTAGCTGGGCAACGAGGGCTCCATAAGTTAAAGTAAATAATTCACCATTCTGAAAGAAAAATAAATATAAAAGTTATTCATGTACATCAGAAACAAGAGGCCCAAGTTGGCTTGATTTGCTCACCTGAATATCCTATCATTAAAAAAACTCTGAAACATTGATATCTCAGTCTTGCAAGAAGAATGTGACTAAAAGAATGTGAAGCATTGGTTCTCAAATGAAATGGCAATGTAACAGGGTTCAACATCTTAAAGATAAAAGGTGATAAAAATTCAAACATGACACAATAGAAGGCCGACGGGGACACCTGGTAAATTTTCTGTTATTTCCTTGCTGACCGATGTAGGCTCTGTAATCGTTATCTGATTGGCACGTTTTAATCCTTATACCCCTATAAATTTTTGAATGACAGCTTAAAACAAATGATACTTGGGTATCTCAATGGCATAATAAAGAATAACCTGTCGGTACATTTAATGTACATCTTTGATGTCACGACATTCGCGACTTAGCTGAATAGACGCGCTATCAGATCTGAGAAGGCATTGCAAGCCTTAGTGGTGACCAAGCCTATGTCACTCAGGGTTGCATATTAATGACCAGGTAGTTGTCAACGTCGGCCTTTAAGTTTAAGAATAACACAGTAACACTAGAGACACATTAGTATACAAGAAACCAAAAACAATAGCGATCCAAGGAATGCTTGTGTCGTCTGCGAAGCGGCTAATTTTTAAAAAGTGGATCAAATATGTAGGTCAAGGTCACTTGGTTCAAAATAATTGGTATCAGTAGGAAAGTCTTTTCTGTCTTTTGGAATGTGATTATACTGTGATAAACCTACATGTACAATGGATCCAGGAATTATGAGAAACGAAGACGTAAGCTGTATGTTGGAATTTTGACCAATGCAACAGATCCATCCGAAGCAATGAGGGACCTTTAACATGCCTATATGCTAACCCTAGACACGAGACACTACATTTTAGGCTAGGGTAATTAGGCTAGTTACATGTACCGGAACAATGTGTCAGTCCACAACACTTGTCGAGTCTCTTACGTAGTTCCCCACTCATCCAAATTCGAAGCTAGGCAATGACATGCATCACTGCGCACGAATCAACAGACTGTGCTCTCGAGCTACACACCCCTAGTACGACTCATAGATTTGGTATTTGCATATTTGGGTATGAGGAGTCCCACGCACCCGATGACGGTGTATGCTACTATTTGGAGTGGATTGTTCTGGTGGACAAATCGTCCTATGAAGAGTGGACCTAAATTAAAGTCCTATATAATGAACGGTTCCGGGACTGTTGTACCCTCGGGAACTTTGACCCGGGAGAACGTTGATCCGGGTCCGTTGTACCCTCATACATGTTTGTTGTTTTTAATATTTAATGAATAAGCTGATCAATAAATGCCATTCAAATTTTACATCTTTTATTGTTATGGTATTTTATATGTATTCTATTGTCAAAATGTTGCTAAAATTCCGTAAAAGTTGAGTTTATTGCGATTTTTTGAAGTGGGAACGTTGATCCCTAAAATAATTTGTATACGGATAATTGATCACCCAAGCCACGTTGTTTGTTTTGTGAAACCTTAGGACATTCATAATAAAAACAATGTATATAAATGGAATTTTTCATTACTTTCAAGACGGTTAATATAAAAAAAGATGCTAAAATGTTTAAGTAATGAAAAAATTTGATACGAAAATAAAAAAAAAAAAAAAAAAATCATATAAGATTAAAGATTTGACAACAGATTTTGAGATGATTATGTGCGCTTATCCGTTCCGACAATGACTGACCTATCCTGTACTTTTCGTGTCCAAGTATGGGCAGCTTCATTTTCAGCTTTGTTGAAATTAGGGAAAGGGGCGGGGGTTGAAAGTGACATTTTCTGTACAAACTTTATTACATGTACATGTACTCCAAATTGAACCCATTGACTGACCACTTAAAATGACATGATTATTTTACGGACGAACGCATACACAAGTACCTTTACGTCGGTAAGATACGTAAGTGGACGTTGGAGATTTAAATCTCAGGCACAGAACAGGATAAAAAAGAATGTCGGAGAAAAATCAATATTGTATCAGAACTTTTCGGTGAGCGGAGCAATTGTCAGTGAACAAAAGAATTTTGTGCTTCTGACCGGTCATGTACAGTAAGCTGTGATCCACACGTTATTGCTACTGGTGTAGATCTACGTCACGTAACAAAGTAAATACGAGTACAGCGGCCATTTTCACAAAAATACTTACGAACAATTTCAGGAATTTTCGTAACTTTTTATCGTTTAGATCTTCTTTTGAAATCAAAATATCGATATTTTGTTTCTGACTTTAGATGGAGTATGTAGAAATGATATTAGAAAACATAGACTACAATCTAAATAGAAAATCTTTTGAACGTTTTATTAATTGACTAAAGTTACGAAAAAAAAATTTTCGTAAGAATTTTTGTGAAACTGGGCACAGGACTTTTAGATAGATTTGAAAACTAAACATGGACACCGTAGAGTAATGCGCACCAGGGCACAGCCAGTTGCCGATTTTATGGCCATTTCTGATCAGAATGGGACTATGGCGCAGGGCGCGTGGCCTTCCCAATCACTGAAATTTAGCATTTCTGGAGGATTTATATAAGCTGAGCTTTTTTCAAAATCCTGTATTCCTTTGCTTATGAATTATGTGAATATCGTTTGTTTCTTGTATAAATATGTTTAAACCAATACTTTTAGTATGTTGTCAACCTGTTAAATTTACACTTCATGTATCTTTGTTCAAGAAGATTGACCCATTACTAACTATTAACCATACTA
The DNA here is from genome assembly GCA_028142955.1 of Pinctada fucata. Taxonomy (NCBI): domain Eukaryota; kingdom Metazoa; phylum Mollusca; class Bivalvia; order Pterioida; family Pteriidae; genus Pinctada; species Pinctada fucata. Next base: position 2,413,610 of record AP027104.1, read on the forward strand.
CGTTGCTATGTAGTGACGATTGATAAACCCTATTTATTTTTAAAATGATTTCAATACGACTTCTTTTCAACAATTTTTATGCCGGCCTTAATGTAACCGTATGTACATTAAGAGTTTGTCAAGTGCTTCCTTCCCGTCCTTTTCAGTTTTTTTTCAGATGGAAACTACAGAACACTTTACACCCATTCAAACTGAATTTGAATCGGGGATAACCAATTGCTTCTAATATTATGTTTGCGACCTATAAATGCTGATTTTATGGTCCCAAACTGAATTTTTCATACAACACGTTAAGGGATGTTTTGGATTATGTATTTGACAGACAACACATATTTGAATGTCAGCCTGACAGGATTCCATTACAAATCCCTTTTTTAAAAATAACATTTGAAATTTTATTCAAAACAAGTGTGGAAAAAATAGATAACAAAATAAAAAAAAAAATCCGACCGATATCGACCTACCCTATTTTTTTCAGTATGTTATGAGAAACACATATTTTTGTAGGCCTTATGATCGTCTTTTACTGTATCGTATGTCAATTATTATTGTATGACATCACATTGCTTTGTTATTTATGATATATTCACGGCAAATTTAAAATAAATACATTTAATTTAACACTAAACAGAACTCTGTGTCATATAATAATGTAAAATTTCTTTATTTTGTACACCTTTCTCTCAGATTCTTTATTTCATTCATCAAATAGAGAGGAAAAGATAAATATAAATAATGTAAAATTTCCATAATATACCCATTTCTTTTGAAATTTCCTATGATTTTCTTTGTTATGCCGTTCTACCTGCTAATTAGAGTTGTTAACTAGTTTGTTTGCACAATAATTATTTTATTTTCAAAACAAACCAATTACCGTCACTACCACCTATACCAATTAAGGGTACAACAGTCCCAGGTCAAAGATCCCCAGGGTACAACGGACCCCTAGTTCAAGGTACCTGAGGGAACAACAGTCCCGACGCCTAATGAACAATAGCGTGACAGGGTCTTTGATTTTTAGTCAGAGGAAATTCGAGAAAAGAGAAAATATTGCTGTAATGTTTCTTACAACTTTTCTTGGATCACCGCCTCTTGCATTTTGTCTTGACATTGTGTAAATATATTTCAACTACATAAAAGGATAAAGATGTGCAAATTCTTTCTCTCAGGAACGCCTTCCAAATGACGGAAGCGTGAAAGTCATTGATTGGTCAAGTAAGCGGATTCCTCCAATGAAATTTGGTTTTAGATAAACGAATTCTACTTTCATTTTCAAACATGTGGATTAGCTGACAAGATGACAGATTTCAAGGAAGAGCAGAAAAACGAAATAGAAGCACTTGAATCAATATATCCCGAAGAACTAAATGGTGTGCTATTTGTCAAAAAACTCTTGGGTTTTTATTCACACGACTGGTCGGGTACATGTTATCGCCGGGTACATCGCCACTTCATTTATATCTTGATGGGTTTTTTTTACCATGATTACATCTTTAAAACATGAAATTGTGTACAAAATTTCAAATAATTCCACAATCTACACATAATGAATTTTTTATAGAAAGTTGGTAAATCTGAATGTATTTCTTCCATATCTCTTGGGGGGGGGGGGGGGGGGAAAGATAGGTCACTTCATCTTCCTATATATAGTATCACAGGCCGTAAAATTGCCTGGTATGTGTGCATATGTGTACGACCTGTGTATTATTTAAGGCCATTATCTTGCAGATACACAGTCATGTCAAATTTCTAACTTCAACCATTGCAAAAATTGGAATAAGCGATCTGATTGGACAAACTTTTACCATAGTTTTGTTCTGATCTCTACTGTAAAACTTTGTCCAATCAGATCGCTTATTCCAATTCAGTCAGATCTATGTAAATAAAATGGAAGGCGCTAATATTCAAATCGTAGCAGATCGAGTGTTTAATTGATTGACGAGGAGCTACGGGCATACATTACACTTCTATGTATAGAAATTAATTTAGAATTCACAAACAATCAAGTGTTCATAGCGCATTGGTCTGTCGCATCTCGCAAATAGAATGCACTGACTGAACACCGAGCCAGGGCTGGAACGGACACGCTAAATTCAAGTAAACAAAAACTAGGTCACTGAAGAAATGGTACCTACGATATCTCTGGAAGTACGGGGAAGTTTTTAATGAAATTTGGTGACATAGGAGATAAAATATTAAGTTACAATCATAGAAACAATGATTTTATTGGAATCTCTATAGCAAATTTTTGCAATGGTTGAAGTTAGAAATTTGACATGACTGTGTATCTGCAAGATACTGGCCTTAAATAATACACAGGTCGTACACATACGCACACATACCAGGCGCTTTTACGGCCTGTTATAAAGTATATATAGTCAAGCCTGTGTTAACTTATGTTATATACCGGACATATTGAACCGAACCTCTGCATAAATTAGACGTGACCTCTCTATAATGGACGATATTTGCAGTAGATTGAAATATTTCTTGCAGTGGGAAGGGATAATAGAAATGAAATTAAAGAAATTAATATGCTGCCGAAAATTTGTGTAAACGAGTGTTTGTGTTTTTAGGACAATATTTGATTTTCCCCAAGCTGTCCGTTATTGACAGGTTAGACTCTATCTTCAAGTTTTTTGAATTTTTTTGTATGAATTTTTGACAGACGAATAGAAGAAATTTCAAAGATTGAAATAATGTGAATTTTTTAGATAAGTTAATGATTTTTAATATGTTAATGAGAACAGGTGGAGGTGGTGATAATGTGTACCCTTCTACATGTATCAAACTTGGCCCAACCCTCATTTTCATGAATCACTGGTAAACAAGAACCCATCATCAGATTTTCATGAAAATTGGAAGAAATGTGTATCAATTTTTTTTTCATTCTGTGCAAATTTTATCAAATTCCATGAAGAAATAAATATTTTAGAGCAAAAACTTTTGAAAAAATATGTGGCAATAATATGATCCTGACCAGTACTGTCTGTGCAGCTCACTTCAGAATTGGAAAATTGAATTTTTTTCTACTTTTTTGGCAAATTGTCCGATTACAATTTATATAGGGGGATAGATCTCGAACTCTTGTAACTAACGGTGTAAGTAATATGTCCGAGCAACAAATAGTACTCTCACAGTGAAGGAATATAATTTTAGAAATGGAAGTTTTCTATGTTAATTTTAACATGATGTTGCCGATGTCGTAACTAATGGTGTAAGTATGTGTGTAATGTAGAGTCTATGGAGAAGACAGCGACTTCACACTATAATCAACATAGAAAACTCCCATCTAAAACTATTTTCTTTCACTTTGAGAGTAGCATTGGTCACAGTGGACTTAGACTTAAAGTTCCTATGAACGACATGGGAGACATGGCTATCTAAAATTTCTATTTCAATATTGACAAATCATAGGATCACCAAACCTTCCTGAAATGTCCCCTCTTGGGAGAGAAAGAACCATATTGATTTTTAAGGTCAAGGCCATGAAAGATCAAAGGTCAATGTCAATGTGGACCTAGGTTCATTATCCTTGTGAACAACTTGAAGACATAGTAATCATAGGATCACCAAACTGTCCACAAATCTTCCCCCTGGAATGAAACCTATCGATTTTCAAGGTCAAGGATCAAAGGTCAAAGTCACTTTGGACTTTATTTTAAAATCCTGCTGATAGCATAGAACATGCATCTGCGAGGGGATGCTACACTTGCATTGCCTTAATGATTTTGTGATCAAAGGTCAAGATGACAGGACTTTTAGAGTTCTTGAAAAACATTGGTTATATCAGATTTGCTGATAACAATTTGTTTGGTCCAATAAAAGCTCCCACTATAACTATTATTTGAACTGATAGAAATCGCCAAATGTCCAATATTCCATGAAAGTTAACAAGAACTCTGGACTTTCTTGATTCAACGTTTCTGGTTCGCATTATGGAGTGTGTAATTCACACCTATTGACATGGAACTTGCTAGAGATATTCCCCACAAATCAAGGATATGCCTTATTAATTTGAGATCAGAGGTTAAAGCCATAGGATTTACATGATTGAAAATAGTTTTCACATCATAACAGAAATTCTATTGAATATCAAATTTTGCAGTATGAAATTGTAATATGTACATTTTCTTTACTTGAGATTTCAACTGCTCATGTTGTTATCAGGTATGATAAGTTGCAATTTCATGCAATATTGTAAAACACAGTACCAGTATAAGATGAAAATATGCATTTTTTTCAACCATGATGCATGGGCGGATCCAGGAATTTTTTTCAGGGGGGTTCTAAAGTCCGAATTTTTTGAAGAGCAAAAAAAAAAAAAAAAAGAAAAAGAAAAAATACAAGCGCAAAAAAATAAAGTTTATGTCAGTTCTGTTTCTAATTATTAATAAAATAGGTAACTGGAGAGCAATGGCGTGCAAAAAGCTTAAAATCTTGAATTTTCACATCTTAGTACTAGTGCTTGATTATTGATTGTCAGTTCTAATATGTAGATACAACAAATGCCGAGCGAAAGCGAGCCAGCAAATTTTTTTCTGAGAATTGGAATAAAATCCACTATTCGTGTCTTTATCAGTTTCTTTTCGTTGTTTTAGTGCCCTTGCTTGTTGACATAGGTGTGATGTACATATGTGTTGTATATAGGAAAGCGCAGCATCATTTGAAAATAACGCACGTAATAAATTTTGGCGAGCAGTAGCGAGCCAGATAAAATTTTGAAATGCTGACGTCAAAATATTATCAAAATGAAAGATTTCTAATACAAATTCATGATATATTTTTCAAATATAGGACTTAATCTTATGAAATATGTATATTGATAAAAAAAAAATTAGCTATGCTTCGAAAATTCCAGGCGGGGGGGGGGGGGGGGGGGGGGGGGGGGGGGGGGGGGGGGGGGGGGGGTCCGGACCCCCCCGACCCCCCCCCCCCCCCCCCCCCCTCTGGATCCGCGCTTGATGATGTATTACAAGATCAATATCATGTGATTTTTAACTCGCCTTAAGGAGGTATTGAACACTTGGATGCCAAATTCAATTTTTCTAAAAAATTCTGAAATTATATAATTCGTGTCTGTCCTTGACTATACAAACTTATATTTGATTCTATCCACAGGAAAATTTTCTACGAAACTTTGAAATATGCATTACTCGACGTTTTCATGAATTTTTTGATGACGTCATAATATTGAAAGTGTCATTCCAGTTCTCGTAAAGCCATTGGAAATTAATTTTGATTTAACTTCTGAAATATCCATAAATATATTGCACTTACATATGGAAAAGATAAAATGAATTGTGTTTTAAACACAGGCAGGATACTTGAATAAAAGATGAGACTCTCGCTAAAAAATAGCAATTTCGAGTCAATTTACTGTAGTTGCTAGTTAATTATTAGGAATCCTGTGGATGAATCTTTGTCAAAAACTATCAAAATTATTAATAATGTCCAGAGATGATTTCATGATTAAATGGGGAAAATTGAATTTAGGATTAGAATATAACAAGGCTTTATATTTTTCATTTTTTCCTTCCAAAATCGTCCATTTTCAATAGAGTGACACCCGCTTTCCTGTAATGTAAATTTGTCAACGAATACACTGTGATTAAGATTGACTTTTCTATTTTATAAATGCTAAGTTTCAATGCAATATGTTTAGTAATAATGTTTTTATTGCATTTTGAATGTGAAGGTTTGTGACGCCATTTTTTCCCGATAACGTCGAAATGACGTCGTGGTTTGCTCATGAATAAAACTCCCAAAGTCCTAGATTTCGAAAATCGCAATAATTTCTTCAAATGACGCCGGAAATTATTCAAACTTCATCAGGATACTCAAATGCGTATATCAATCAGAGAATCAAATGTTTTAAGGGAGTTAAGACTGTGCTTTTCCTAGGAAGCGAGAAAACAAATAATGCCGCCGCCATCTTGGTGTTCAAACCCTCCTTAAAATCCATTTATGTTTTATTTCAGTACTAGAAACAGAGCCGTACCATATTTTTACAGTAAGAGTTTCCTCCCAGGAGACAGATTCTGAAGATGAAACAGACAGTGGTATGTATATTTCATTATGTAGAATTTGGCTGGTTACATATTTTGAAAAGAAGATACCTTCCCAACTTGATAAAACTTGTGCTCATATATCTAATTTTGTGTGGATACCATAAGGTTGAAATCTAGAAACTTTAAAAAAAATATGGAGGAATTATTTATTGATGAAAATGCAAAGCCCCATTTTCAGCTTCTTTTCCGATGTTGAAGAAATACATTTGGATGCTATTGTATTTCAGCAATATGTTCCATAAAGTTTACTTACACAGAAAATTACCCAGAAGAAGCTCCTCTGTACGAGATAGATGAAGCAGACAGTTTGGAGGACGATGATATTTCTCAGATAATGAACCTCATTAATGAACAGGTACATAATGACGATTAATTTATTTTAAAACGTGGCATTGTGGTATGAGGGGTCTGCTTTGTATGCAAGGCGAAGCGCCGCATGGAGTTTACCGACTTTATATATTTATCTTAATGTTAATGAAATGAGAGAATGATGTTATCATGGTTATGTTGTCTAGTTTGGAATCCATTTGACCCGAAGTTATCTTTCGTCATAAATTCTTCCAAGTTTGTATATTTTCATATCTTGCTGTTCACTCATCTTCTATCTCTCATGGCCGTGGTTTTCTCTATGTATGTACAGCTGACATCTTCAGATGAAAAATTATACAATGTACACATATGTATTACAGATAGAAGAAAACCTAGGTATGGTGATGGTATTCACTATATACACAGCTGTACAGGAGAAACTGACAGATCTAGTGGCAGATAGACAGAAAAGGAAGAGAGAAGAAGAAGAGAGGAAAATACAGGAACAGGAAGCTGAGGAACAGGTTTGATTATCCTATCATATTTATCGATTCATCATTAATTAATGAACCTTTTTTGAATGATTCTGCCTTCTTAAAATCCTCTTCAACTGGCACATTTGACAACTTGATCTTGCTTTAGGTGGTTCAACATTTTTGGTCAGACATATACTTTACAGGTTATTAGTGGGTTTGGGAGTGGGGAATTTAAAGGCATTTATTTTTTTCTAGAATTCCTTGTCATTATTAGAAATATATCTTGTTTATGTTGAATCCAAGACAGGCAAAATACTTATGCAACAGCTCCATATGGTCTTGCATACAAGAATGATTATTTTTAGCTCGCATGAACGAAAAAGTCCGGAGAGCTAATGCCATACCCTCGGCGTCGTTGTCGTCCTCAAATCTTTAACCTGGACTGTATCTCTTGAACTATAAGGGGTGGGGCTTTGATATTTCACATGTAGATTCCTTGTGATGAAACCTTTCATTTGAGACTATGTCTTTTGACCTAGTGACCTTGATTATGAACTTTTACCTACTTAAAAAAAAATATAACCTGGGATATACATCTTCTATTTTAAGGGGTAGCGCTTTGATATTTAACATGTAGATACCTTGTGATGAGGCCTTTCATTTGAGACCTAGTCCTTTGACATAATGATCTTGACCTTGAACCCTGACCTACTTTTGAAAAATTGTTTGGTCTTCATCTCTTCAACAATAATGGTAAGGAATTATATATTTCATGCATATTTTAATTATTACAAAGACCATTCATTTGAGACAATGACTGTTAACGTGTTTACCTTGACCTTAACCTTTAACCTACTTATTAATTACTCATGCTTTGGCTGTATCTTTAGCTCTCAAAGGGATATGACTAATATTTACAGATGCATGGACTCTTCATGGCAATACATTTTGGATTTTAAAAGTTCTTTGGTTTTTGACCAAAATCTACTACGGCCAGCTATTTAATCTTTGATTACCCTATGTTTTCAAGATTTCATGAGAAAATTCATGGGACACTAGATAAATAGTGGCATACCCTTTTACATAGAAATATTTTGATTATTTCAGAGAAAATTTGAAGGAACAAAAGTTACAGTAGAGACTTTTCTTGCTTGGAAAACCAAATTTGATGCTGAAATGATGGAAATGAAAAAAATCCAAGCTCAACAAAATATAGTTTCCAAAAAATTAACAGGTAAATATCTGTATGGAAGTTAAACAAAAATGATATTACAATAACAAAATTAATTGCATTAATTTTTGATAGTCAGAGATGATAAAATAAATGATTTTCAAATATAAATGAGTACTCAAGATATATGAAATATGGTAATTATCGACAGCTATGATGGAATGATGAACACTTTTGAACACAGTGTCACTAAAGTACATGTATTATGATGATGTTACCATGTAATTTGCAGATCAAAATAACAAAAATAAAATATTTAGTCACAGGTTGCGGTATATACATCGTATCTTAATTCTACAATTTTTTTCCTTCTTGTTCTGCAGGGAAAGAAATGTTCTTACAGGATAATTCTATGATTGATTCTGATGTTAAGTTTTTGGAGTCAGGTGAGTCAATTTGTAAATACCATCATAAAACTTTGTAAGTAGCAAGAAAGGAGCTGTATAACATACACTATTAATAGTCAAAGAATATTGCAAACAATAAACAAGTAGCAATATAACTTTATAAATTCATCCTCTTTAATTAATTAAGTTTATTGGCTTCAAAAAATTATCTGGTCAAAATATGATTTATAATGAAATTCAGATAGGTATTAAAGCAATTATCATAAACATATTTTAATGAATAGCTTCTCATTTAAAATGCCTTCAAAATTTCGTGTTTTCTAATGCATCCAAATTTAGTAAAAGGCTCACATCAAAGAATCGATAGTCACGATTGCTCAATTTAAGATTAATTAATTAATTTTAATTACTATTTATTACAGAGGACAACTCAGTAGAGGTTGATGAATCCTTATTTCAAGACATGGACGACTTTGACATTGATGATGATAATTTAGAGGACGTAGGAGATTGACATGTTCATTTATTATCTATTACTATAAATTATTGAAATGTAATACATTCTTCTTGTCTCTTGTGGAGCTTAAAAAATGATTTACAGATAGAGATAATGAGTTTATGGAATATAAGACTATCAATTTAATGATGTTTATATTTATGTATCATGATGTTTTGCAAAACTTTTTTCTCTATGGTCAGGACAGCACATGGTTGGAATGAATTACAAAGTGTGAAATATGAAAATTTTCACACCATTTTAATTCCTTCATATTAACAAGTGACTTGCTTCCCCATGTTATTTTGATGAATGCAGTCTAGCAGTCAACTGATAATATACTGAGCAAAAAAGTTAAGGATATTTATTTAGAGTTGGCATTGGGTTACCATAGTGATAGTAACTTTGTTTTATTTGCACAGTTCTATTGTCATAACCAAGATAAACATCAATTTTTAAGTAAGTTGTCAGTATTTGTACAACTCTTGGGTACAAAAAAGTCAACGGAGCCAAGTGTCTATCTCCTACTAATTTCTCTAAAAATGCGAATTTCAGAAAAATAGAATTTTAACCCAAAATCAACATGGAATGAATAATTCATAATTAATCAGTACGAATTGCATGTCTGATCCAACGTACACAATGATATTGTTTTGAAAATCCGGTATTCAAACTGAAATCATCACTACAAACGAAAATCTGACATAACCCGTGCAATTTTTGAAAACGTAAGAAAAAGAGTGAGAAAAAATTTTACATTAAAATGAGTGGTTTTAAACTGAACAATCATTTTCAGTTAAATGATAATCATAAGTTTAATGAATCTTGAAGGTTTATTAAGTAAGTGTAGCTAAAAAAGAGATAAGAGAGAAAAAATTATGATTTTTGGTAAAATAAGCATTTTATTCAAAATTGAAAATGGAGAAAATTCAAAAAAAAAATTTTACCAAAAAATTAAAGCAATGACCAGACATTATGTTTGATTGGTTTCTTTTTGTAATATTGTCCCTATTTTAGCTCCAGTATTTTGATGAAAATTACACAACACTATTTTGAACGAGAATGATCCCTAACTTTTTTGTCCAGTATATATTTACATGTATCTTTAAATTGAGACAAAGTTTTGCAAAATATTTGCATGGCATCACAAAGTGCTGATATTCTTAGTTCTTTAATCTTCATGATCTGGAGGTCATTTTTAGAAACTGAAGCTGTTTTGTGCGTCATTGGAGAAATATTGAAAAAGATCCTTACATTTACTTATTTTACAAGACAAGAGGTCATAATCTAAAGTAAAGAGCATAAATTAAAAAAATATGTCTGTGAAATACGAATGCCCCCATCAACATCTTTGTCATTGGAAGAGCTGTAACTTAGGTCATACTCCAAGGTCAAAGTTAAAAGTTTTTGTATCCACGGAAAGGTCTTTTCACAAGTAATACACATGTGAAATATGAAAGCCCTATCAATCACATGTACTATTCAAACGTTATAACTAAGGTAAAAGTTTTTCAAAAGTAGGTCAAACTCCAAGGTCACAGTGAAATATTTTGGTATCGGGTAAAGGTCTTGTCACAAGGAATACACTTGTGAAATATGAAAGCCCTATCATTTGTCATTGAAAAAAAATTAACCTTGGATATAACATTCATATGTCCAAGGTTAAAGTTTTTTCGGACGAACAAAGAACATGCCATAACTATAAGCCCACAAATCTCTGGGGCATTAAAATGTGTTTGTCTATGTGTAGTAATTCATCAGATTATGGTATATCAACTGGTCAAAGACATGTGTCTGAAATAATAATTAGTACTGTTTAAATTAGTTTTAACAGCATCCCCTACAACGCATTCAAAGTTACCTTCCGTGCTTGCACTTCAGATACCGGTATCATTAGATAGGTTGTCCTTTGTGGAGCTGTGTCAGGGGATGTGATTGACAAAATGAAATCCAGAAATTTTCAAGCCAATACGATTTCTTCATACAACTTTTCAAATATGAACACCACGCTTCCTCATGAGAAGATTAATGATTAAATGGTGCTTTAATCGAGAGGAGAAAACTTATATTTGTACATCTGAATCAAAGGGTTTCTTTTCCGCCACAGAATACAAATTATACAAATCATGGACATGTAGTGACCTGTGTAGTGCCTTGTCCATCCTCTTGGACAACATTTATGTAAGATTTGGTGAGAATATCTACACGCAGGTTGTATGGGTACTACTTGTGCGCCTCTTGTTGCAGATCTATTTTTATACACGTATGAAAAAGAATTTATTCCAAAATCTTCAAAAGCAAAGAAAGCATGATGATGTGAAATCTTTCATTGGTACGTCTAGGTACATGAATGATATTCTTACTATCGACAATCCTATTTTTGAAAAGTATAAAGATGTTATTTATTCACAAGAATTTACTCTAAACATGACAAACGTTACAAACACAGAAACACCATTTTTGGACCTAGATATCAAAATTGTTAATGGAGAGATTCATACAAGTGTGTATGACAAACGAGATGATTTTGGATTCATTCAATCAATCAATTTATTCTCATAACCTTTTACAATGACATAGAGAAATATACAAATTTCAAGATAATACAAAATTCATGCGTGGGAATGACATAAAAACAATATATGTGATCTTATCTTGACATTAAAAGAGAGAGAGATATATTTAATTGTTTAAGGAGGGGACAAGCCTGATTTATTTTACGGATGAATATACATAGTTTACGTAGTACTGTCTGTTTAACATAGTAAATTTCCTCTGGCTTTACGATGATATTCCTAGATTACCGTCCTATGGTATCTACATTTCACAGCTCATCCGGTATGCTAGAGCATGTATTGATGTTTTGGATTTCCATATTAGAAACTTACAAATTACGAAGAAACTTTAAGATCCTGACAATAATCTCAACAGCACTCTCAATATAGCACCAAGTTGAGCATCGACGGACTCCTAGCAAGCTAGAGGTGGGACCAGGTGCCCGGAAGGAGTAAGCATCCCCATTTGGCTAGCCGCACCCGCCGTCGATGTTCAAGCACGAAAATGAGAACAATATATGAAATACACATGCATAGGTAACAAAATAAGAAGGATCAAAGGTAGACAGCATAACCATCGAAAATGTGTCAGAATCATCAAACGCCCTTTATACCGTGGATATGATCCTAATGTCACCAGACGGACACTAGGCTTGGTATTGACCAGTTTACAGTCTTGTACGAGCGAATTCTTAAGACTTGCACTCTGACTGACTGTGACGACAGGACTCCGTGATGGGCCCTGTCCAAGCCTCTTTAGAGAAGACAGTGCCCCGACCACCTGTCCTCTCTGAATGTCAGTCGTACTCCTCGGATGATAACATATATGAGCTCGCTACAGCCGGAAGAGCACGGACTGTATTACGTACGTCCTCTTTTTATATCCATTTAAACATTCATCTGTGTTGCTGTTTTGTACCATGATTGTACGTTCTTCGAGACCTTTGGGTAATCGGAATAGTGGGAGGGTTGTGCGCACGTAATCCAGGATAACCACACCGTCTGCTACTTACCGGTTGCCCATTGGTCTCGTTGATTTATGTGTGGTCTTTTATATTTCATGTTTCTATTGTGTGTGTTGGTGTTCCTTGTCCCTGTTGCGTCTCTTTCTGTGGATGTCTGCTCTGTGTTTTTTGCATTGGGTGTTTTGAAGTTTTACTGTGGGTGCTGCAACCTGGTGTTGTTGGAGATCCCCTCCGTTCATTGTTAGCAAACAGGAAATACTTACTCTTCATGATCTCATCTCCAATAGGGATTCACTATTGCTTCTTTGCAGAATATTTGACTTGTTTAATTTCGTGTTCTTTAAGGGTTTGTGTGCCCATTAATTATGATAATTGATTCTGAGTTTAAGTCTTCTGTTTTACTTTCACTCACTGATATAAAACTATCTTTTAATTTCTAAATAAAAATTTCTCTGAAATACTGAAGATATTAATTAATACACAACAGAATTAAAAAAAACGGTAGCAATTGAAAAAAAAACCTTAAGATAATTCAATGAAAATGAATTTATTCAATATATAGTATGTTTGAGTATCTAGCGGGAATTAGATTAGTATATATTTGAGACGTTGAAAATATTTAAATTTGCAATCAACTTGAACTAAAACAAAGACAAACAAGCTAATTCAAGAGTATACATGTATATGCTATTATGCCAAATGGCTCTTTGTATGCTTCTACTTCTCTTCTGTGTTTGATTTTTATGTGTTGTACTGGTGTTTCTTGTCCTTTTGTGTCTCTTGCTGTGGACGTTAACTCTGTGTTTTTAAATTGGGTGTTTTGGGTTTTTGCTGTGGGTGCTGCGCTCGAGTGTTGTTGGAGATCTCCTCCTTTCTTTTACTTCTGGCTATGCTCAAATAAATTAGACTTGTATGGAATTCTAAGTTAACAAACAATTAGATTAACAAACAATTAGTTAACAAAAATTAGACTTGTATGGAATTCTAAGTTAACAAACAATTCTAAGTTAACAAACATACGTAGAATTGATGCAACGGGTGTTGCATGTAAGCAGGAGATACTGACTCTTCCTGGGCACCTGGTCTCACTCCCATATAGGATGTTCGCTTCTTTTCATTTGGTGGAGGTTTTTGTTGGTTTGCTTTGGTTCCTGTTTTATCCTGATTTTGTATGCCTTCGGTTTATGATTTTCTGAATTATCGATTTTTGTGCTGTATATAGGGATATGGTCATTATCCATATTTGTCATAGAAAAAGAAGGGAGGAGATCTCCAACAAGACCCCGTTGCAGCATCAACAGTAAAACACCAAAACACCCGATGCAAAAACACAAAAGACGAGTACAGCACGAGACGGAAAAGAGACACACGACATGTAAACATCAAACACAAAAGACTACACATAAACCGACGAGACCAATGGGCAACCGGTGCCGACTTTGGACGGCCATCTGTCACGCAAGTAGCAAATGGTGTCGTTATCCTGGATTACGTGCTCACAACCCTCTCACTTCTCCAATTACCCAGAAATCTCGAAGAACGGACAATTGTGGTGTAAAACAACCTCCTCACTGTAAGATGACATCACACAAACAAGACCGCGAAACGCAGAGGCCCCAGAGACACAGATGAATATGTAAATGGATATAAAAAGAGGGCATGCGTAATACAGTCCGTGCTCTGCCGGCTGTAGCGAGCTCATGTATGTAATCACCCGAGGAGTCCGACTGACATTCAGAGAGGACAGGTGGTCGGGGCCCTGTCTTCTCTAAAGAGGTTTGGACAGGGCCCGTCATGGAGTCCCGTCGTCACAGTCAGTCAGAGTGCAAGTCTCAAGGATGCGCTTGTACAAGACTGTAGATTGGTCAAGTACCAAGCCTAGTGTCCGTCTGGTGACATTAGGATCATATCCACGGTATAAAAGGCGTTTGATGATTCTGACGCATTTTCGATGGTTATGCTGCCTACCTTTGATCCTTTTTATTTTGTTTATCATATCACCATAAAAGACAGGTTGTGTAATACCCATAGTAATTTACTCTGTTGCATGTATAGATCCGAATTTTAAAAGAAGTTGACTGTAATTTTTGTAAAATTTCCAGAAAGTCTTAACTAGTTTATGAAAGCGGAAACCTTGACCTAAAAGTTTTTTGGTAATTTGTAAATTTCTACTGTGAAAATCCAAAATATCAGTACATGCTCTAGCGTACCGGATGAGCTGTGATATATAAATGCCGTATGACGGTAATCTTGGAGCATAACCGTCAAGCCAAGGGAAATTTACTATGTTGAATCCAAAATCATCCCTTTTGTCATATACACTTGTATAAATCTTTCCGTGTACAATTTTGATATTTAGGTCCAAAAAGGGTGTTTCTGTATTTGAAAGGTTTTCCTTGTTAAGGGTTAATTCTTGCGGATAAATTTCATTCTTATATAATTCAAAAGAAGTAAAATAAACTAGATGGCTACTGTTGCAAGCAACAGACGGATTCCTCCTTTATTAGACCTTCCTCGGAACTGAAGTGTTAAAATCCGAAAAAAGAAGATGGTAAAAAGTATAGTTGCTTTCGTACCTTATTCACTTCAACAGATGAGTCAAAAGAGCTTATGTCTAATTTGGGACTCTTATGTATTTATCAACAAAATAGAAGAAAAAAATAATAAATACCTTTAATTTTTACGAAAGCTTTTAACTCCATGCTCTATATCAAATCCTTTACCATTACACTCTCAAAACAGAATTGCACAATGATTTTGCAATGAGATAATTTCTATTAATAGAAAATGACAACAACATGAAAGTACAGATATGTAATGCTACTAAGAAAAAAAAAAGAAACAGAAAACAAGAAGAAAAGAGTTATCTTTCTTATACTATGTTAAGTTCAAATAAGAAGGACTACTTGTGTAAAGAATAAATAGTATAGGACCAGAAATGTGAATTCTACAGGGGAAAATGTTTGTTATGACCTTGAGAATGATTATTTGACCTTGAACCAATGTCACAGATAAAAGATAAGTATTGGAGGTTATTCTCATCAAAATTGATTTCAAACTGAATCAGATCAAAGTTCAGTATTTTTTAACAACCAAAGTATGCTGTGACCTTGAATTCGAACAAATGACCTTGGGTCAAGGTCAAGGTGAGAGGGCTTGATGCAAGGAATATTTGTGTGAAGTTTGAACTCTCAACGTCAAACAGTCTTTGTTTTACAAGCAAAAGTTTGTTGTGACCTTGAGAAGGAGAATTTGACCTTGGGTCAAAGTCAAGGTGAAAGGGCTTGGCTCAACGACTATATGTATGAAGTTTGAACTCTCAAGGTCAAACCGTCTTTGTTCTATATTCAAAAGTTTGTTGTGACCTTGAAAGGCAAAATTTGACCTTGAAACAAGGTTAACATTAAATGACTGCCTATAAGTTACCTACCATCCAAGTTTCAACTCAAAATCTCAAAAACTGAGGAAATTGGCACTGTGCCAATTCAAAATTCCATTTTCAACTCGTAATAGAGCGAAAACCGTAAATATTTCATCGAGCATGTAAATGTATAAAAGTTTGCAAATTTTCCAAAGAACAATATAAAACAAATTTCGTTTAAATCGAACGGTTACTCTAGGCGTTATGAAAGTTTAAAGATTTGACCTTTGATAACCTCTAGCGGGGGCATATGAGAACTTTTGGACAAGAAAAAAAAATTTGAATTGAGATCTTGATATGCTCTTT
Organism: Pinctada fucata; assembly: GCA_028142955.1. NCBI lineage: Eukaryota > Metazoa > Mollusca > Bivalvia > Pterioida > Pteriidae > Pinctada > Pinctada fucata. The sequence continues at coordinate 2,429,787 of AP027104.1, forward strand.
CATATGGTATTTTCCACTTTATCATATATTGCGGTACTTTTTTGTAAAGTGCCTGGAACGTCTGGGGGTAAGAATAATAATAAGAATAATAAGAATAAAGAAAAGACAATACAATAACAGAAAGGATTCCGACGGAAGTCGGAATCCTTAATTACATCAGAAATATCAAGAAAATTGTCCAGAAGTGGTGGAGCTAACCAATGAGGAATTCTAGCCACTTAAATTTGAAAACGTAAAAATGGGAAAATCAGCATCTTTGGCTTCTGCAAATAGGAAAAATGCCTGTCCTCCCAAGAAAATTTTGTCAAAAAGCGCAATTTGTTTGATTTTTGAATAAGCGTTCACTCACGCACTATGTACATGGGAGGGGTGCTTATGACTGGTGTATCAAAGTGATGCACACCTCTCGGTGTACACGCAATATTCGTTGTTTTGTTTTTCCTTCATAGTTTCGATTTTAATTCTTAAAGAAGAAGGAAGTAAATGAAAAAGACGTGCGTTCAAAGTCATTTATGACTGCACTTGATGTGTTTGTGTCTTCGGTGATTAGTTAGCTTGTTTTGTGTGGTGTCGTCCGTTGTGTTCAGCTCTATATTTGTGTTTTATATTTTGTTGAATATTAATTGTCTCAATATGTATTTAATGATGGGATTGAAATAAACTTGAAATAAATAAGCGAACTCCCATATCGGGAGTTTGCTTCTTTTCATGTGGTGGAGGTTTTTGTTTGTTTGCTTTTGTTTCCGTTTTATCCTGATTTTGTATGCCTTCGGTTTCTGATTTTCTGAATTATCGATTTTGTGCTGTATACAGGGATATGACCATTATCCATATTTGTCATTGTAAACTAAACTTGTTGTTCGCTGTGGTGCAGTCTCTTCCAAGATTATCTTCTTATTCTTGTTATGATGATTATTTTGAAATACTTAATTAAATATTTTATACTTTACAAATTTGTTTGTTTACACAAATCTACCCATTTTGAATGGTCAATTGATCTTCGAAATACACGTTCATAACTCAATGAACACGATGAAATACACTACGCTACACGGTATTACATTTGTGATGTGACAAACAAAAGTTCATACTCCAATAAACTGTCAAAATTGCATGGTCAATTCTTATGTAAAAGTGCTAAATATACTGAATAATGTTATAATTTTAGATATTGATGTCATTAATACTATAATGACTGAGGATACAAGGTTTATGATGCTGTCAGTTCGAGGGATTTTGTAGAATGATTTGTATTACACAGACTGAAAATTCCTATCAGGAATGAGTTCTCCGGGAATATCAGGCTCCATACATAAATGCAAAACATAAGCCTGTTTGTTTGCAGTCGATCCAGGTCTGTCAATATGAAAGTCTGACAAGAAGAAGAAGAATTAATCGTCCTGGAACGAATCATTTTTATAGCCTGTTCTGCGGTCCCTGTGAGAAGCGGCTCTTGGCGCTTCATCTTCATGAATTACTGGTTCTCTATATTGGTTCTGTTGATTTGCCACAGGCGGCTGATGCTCGGGTTGTTCAGGGCCCTCTATTTGATTATATAACTTTGTTCTGCCCCGATATGCGGATTTTCCAAGATTTGTGGCCGATATAATGTGTAGGAATGTACTGTATCGATGCCTCAACATGCCAACTAGTTGTAACAGAAGCAGAATTGTAAATACAACTAAGAACAGGAATCCTAGAGGTTCGATCGTGATAGGTGGTCCTGAAGGTTGGGGAATTTGAACGTGTAGGATGTATTTTACCTCCGTCATTGCACTCATAATGGCCAGCCAAAGAGCGTTCAGAAAGAAATATCCAAAAGCCATTTTATTCTTAAAATCATTCAGAGCCTTGATATTCTTTTTATCCTCCTCCTTTTTCTCGTCATAACCTTTCTCTTCGTTCTTCTTCTTCAAATGTAGTGGTTCTAAATATTTCTTTATCAAATCATTCCAAAATTGCTTTTCCTCCTCAACTAGAAATGAAAGTGTACCAGGTACTTCACTTGTATCCCATGATTCATAAACGGTTTCCTGTTCTTTAGGCGACTTTTGATACATACTTTTGGCGAAGTTTCCGGCTGTTTGCAAGTGATTTAAAGAAGTTTGTAAGGATTCAAGTGATCTTAAGATGATTAAATTATACATCCATCTGAATATAGAAACAATAGACTCAAAGAACGAGGTATTAGCAATTTGTGTGTCTTTTACTTGCTTAATCATGTCATCTACCATGCTTGATGTATAGTTGCCTAGCTCCTTCTCGGCTTCCTTCATCTTGCCCCTTTTTTTGTGGGAATTTTCCAAGACTGCCTTTTGGGCTTCCCGCGTTCCCCATGAGGCATCGTTAAGGTTACAAATTGCATAAATACTTAAAAACAGATATCCAGCAGGGATACAAATAAAGTACAGGATACCGTATATTAGATTTGGGAACTCATGAGGATGGAGGATTCCCGCCAATATGAATGTTCCAATGAGTATGTACATAAACATTCCTGTGGGCGTATACCAGCCTTCACTTGCTATACTTACAAGAGTACCAATAAGAACGGCCATCATCAGCAGAGCGTATATAGCACTCAGAACCATGGCGATATTCAACTGAGTGTTCGATTTCAGCCTTAGACAAGCATATATGAATAAAAGTACGGGTACATACACAAGACAGTAACCAAGCCATGTAGGTATTGAGAAAACCGAATCTATCCCAGTGTACATCGCTAACAGGACTGTAGATGGACCAAGGATAGATGAAAAGAATAAAATAAATTGGTATATAATGAAAAAATAGGAAATGTCTCTGTTCTTCTTTGTTGTACGAGAATGACTGGCAAGCAAGTCCCATATATTGGCCATGGTTGACGGCATCCATCTTCTTCGCTGGTTGAAAAATTCTTTGAATTCTTCTGGCGCAAATGTAAGAGCCTCTGCTGCAGCACAATATTCTATCCTATAGCCTTGTTGAAGTAAGAGAGTACACAGCCATCTGTCTTCCCCTACAAATGCATAAAATATCCTATTATAAATGGTTGCGCGATTTTGGCAATTTAAATTTTTATTCGTTGTGCATAAAAATTGATTTGAAATTTTCTTCAAGAAGGTATAGAGTTGGAACACTTCCGTATTATTGTTGGTAACATGTACAAGAACCATATATATCAATTTAACATATTTTAATCCGTAACATTTAGAACACATGGATTCCGCAAGTTTCGATCAAATCATTTGATGTTTCGAATCTTTTTACAGCGATTCCACATTTCAAATTGAAGGAAAGAATTTCTAGAAATGCCTTTGGACCTTTTTTTGTTTCACTTTTATGGACTTTCACCCAATCGATCATCACATTCACCTTAAAAAGTTGATAAAAGCAACATTCCACTCAATGGTGTTAAATATATCACTACATATAACAGCTCGTAATTCATGTTTTATGTTATATCATTTGAAAATATTTTTGATTTTATAATGAATACCGACATACCTTGATCGTATTGTAGGACGTGCTTTGGTTCCGTAGGAAGAGATGCATACGTTCTCATAACGTTATCGTCCATTAAGGCTTTCATCCGAAACATACTGAAACAACCCGGACTACACAGGACACACCCAAACACGTGTTCTGCTGATTTCTGAAGCCAATGACCTATTGCGTATTCAAATTTCTGGTACCAAACCAACGGCCCTAGATATTGTGAAAAATACTTACGATAAGATTCCCAATTCAAACTCAAATGAGTATTCATAGAACCAGTAAGTTTTAAGCGTATGAGAAGGAAAATCATTTGCTGAACACATTTGGAACTGACAATTACAGTTGTAAATGTCAAGCATTACTTCATTCCTTTCAGGTATAATCAATATACAGTATTCATTTTGAAAAAGAAACTGAAAATTAAAAAAGTAAGCATCCGAACCTTTTGAAAATGTAAATTTTCTTAAATATACATTGGGCAAAAAAATCAGTATGATAATTTGAATAAAGAGGATGGCTGTCCAAAGTCGACTTCGGATGTAAATAATGTAATGTTCTTCAAAATCTGTTAGTGACCTCCCATTCTTTTTTTTTTTACTTTGTCCTACTTGTGTTGTGTTCTTGTTTATGCCCGGATGCTTATTGATGTGTTTTCGGTAGAGGGCTGCTGTTCTTTTAGGACTTTTGTTTGTCCAACTTGTCGGAGATTTGTGTTTAACGATCTATCAAAATTTGAAGAAAAGAAAAGTACTATAGCACAATCAATCTCTGTTTGTGTAAATAAGATTTGAAAGAAACAACAGAAAGCATTAATTCTGCTTCCTATCTTTTAATATAACGTGTTATCTTTTGACGAAAATGATGAATTTGAAGACGTTTAACATTTGTAACACTTCGTGAACGTAACTGTCCCCGATGGCATATGTAGTAGGCCTTTCAACGACCGCTAGGTTTCGACTGAGAGTAACGACAACTCGTACCCTAAGTGTCAGAAATCGGGACATTTCGAGCTTCTTCATAAACATAATGGGCAAAAATCACTTCGAATCATGAAATTTCTTATTTATTGATCTCTTTTTGGTTGTTGGACAAAGTTGGTATGATTAAGCACAATACCTTGATTTGTTTCATGTACTTAAAACAAAAAATGGACAAAGAAAGATAGCACAAATTTGCACATTCGATTTTTAGACCGAAAAATTTTTTTCCATGTGGTAAAACATTTGAAGGGAGGTAACTCCTTAATAATATATGTAAAACTCGGGAGCCGTTAAACTAAGAAACGAAATGAAAAGAAACGAAATGAAACGAAAAAAAAAAATTATAAATTTTACCGTTTAATCATTCGTTTACGATCAAATAGTGGTGACATTTTCCCTTGTATTCTCCTACCGTGTGTCGCGGGAACCAGTGCGTATTGTAGTTATCTACATTTCAGCTGTGTTTAAAGAAAGGCCATCAAACAAACTAAATGACAAGTTTTAATCTAGTCATAACTGTGACCGATTTCGTTAAAATTCAACGAGGAGCTCTACGTATATAAATGGGAAAATGATGGCAAAAGGTGTGCAAACGAAAAATAAACATTAAAAATAAAATTGGCAGATATACATGTATGTATCTAGATAAATGTCATTGACATAATATTAAAATTAATACATGAAATGTGTCGATAAGTATGCATAACGAAGACAGCATCAATAGTCATCGGAAACTAGCGAGACAAATAAAAAAAAAAATGATAATAATAAATTGAAAAAAATAATAATAAAAGTATTGGTCGTACAGGCTTACACTGTTAGTTGCAAGACTTCGAGAGTTATCCCCTATATGAATTTTAATCAGAACATTTGCCGACAAAGAAGCAAAAAAACTTCATCTTTTTGTGATTTGTGAGCTGCGCGGACAGTTGTTTGCGGACGGCAAATACTGATTTTACGGTGCAAACATCCCATAATGTGTTATAGTATTTGAAAATATTTCAATGTTACAAATCTTCTTATCAAAATGAAATTATTTTGTAATTCAACCCTTTGCTAATAAAAGATGTAGGGCGTAACCCCCCCCCCCCCCGTCCTATCCCCTGCGATAAATGATAAAATCTGCGAATATACATGATAGCCATTGTCTTTTTCTAACATTCATTTTGTTATATTTTCTTGTTTCAATACTTTATAGATTTAAAGAACGCTATATACATCTTTATAAGTTTGAATTGAATAAACGTATACTCAAAACATGTCGCCTAAACTTGCGAGCGTGGCTCTATAGTGTGATGGGTTGGGGAGGGGGTAGTCTGAACCACCCCCACCCCATCCGCCGTGATATTTGCAAAAAAAATGAGTTCATTATCTGCAACAACAGCGAAAAAAAGTTCGGAAAACTGAAAGTGTGACAGACGGACTGACAGACGGACAGACGGACAGACCGAGAGGAAACTAAGAGTCCCCTTCGGCGTTGCCGGTAGGGGACTAAAAAGAAGAGACTTTTCCAGATTTTTATTTCAAAATCATAGGTATGACAATAAAGAATTAGCTGAACCTTCATAATAGATCATCGATTACAAACGGTTGGTGATCCGGTGCGATTTTATCGATTATCAATCGGTTACGCAGAATTATATCATTTACACTGTGAAAGGTGATATTGTACGACAATAATTACTGCAGCACCTCAAATGTGCTTTAATTGATACATTTAAAGGCTTAATGTTGAATGACACTTTCTCTGAAAAAGAATCAGGTTTTACTTATTTATATATATTTATTTTCTCAAGGCATATGGGACTCGGTGCCTCTCATTTTAAAGGTACGGTGTCCCTGAAAATTAATTAATTTTACAAAATTTTATAATGCAAAATCTTTCTTTTCATATGAAAGTTTACATTTGAATAAATTCAAATTTTCAGACGAATCTAACGCATATATTCGCAGTTAGAGCCGTTTAAAAACATCATTTTGAATTTGGGGTGGAAGCTCTAATTCATTCCACTGGCGCCACCTACAAGGTATATCGTTTTTTAATAAGGTCGTTACTGCATATTGTCAAATAAAACTTATTGCTCCTTTTTTCCTCAATCTAGACCCTTGGGAATATAATTTACGTTTTCAATTAAATTTATTTTTTCAGGAAGACTGCATCTTAAAAAAACAACAAAACAAAACAAATTGAAACAAATAAAAATAAAACGCAAAAAAAAAAAAAAAAAAAAATAAATAAAAAAAAAAAAATAAAATCGAAAGATTTTTTTTAACCTTTTCTCCTACTAAACTGAATTTAAGACTGGATTTGCTATATCTGGGGGTCGTTTAGTTCTTTGGTTATTTTCACCTCTTTGATTATTTTTCAGAGACTTCTGCGCTTTAACAGTCATATGAAATAAACATGCTATACCGACACTGTTTAGTGTTGACCATTAAAAGATGTAATTCAATTCGACATAAATGAATGGTTATAAATTTGTAAACGAAACGACATCAAAGTATATGTACAATTGAAACGGCTTTCCTGATGATAGATTAACTCTACAAATAATCTAGCTGTAATAGATAAATAAAGGATGTATGAGCACAAAACGCGAAAGAAACGTTTTAATCTCTTTACTTTTTGCTTCGCTCGCCGCACATAATTTTCATTCGATGTCTTATTTTTTGTCTTCAACTTTCTTTGTCATTTGAACGAATCAATATGTCATGAACTTAATTATACACATTTCAAAACTAAACTATCACTGAGCTTGTCCTTACTTCTAAAAGAGCTCTGTGTTTAATGTTACGTATTGGGGGGGGGGGGGGGGGGGTCCATCCAACCTTAGTATCTTGTTTAAGTAATTTTATGGGAACAAAGCAAACAATTCATAAAATTTTCGAGCGAATGAACATCAACGACCTACATGCATTCTTTAAATTCTACGACGCGGTTGGTCGGTGTAACCTTTTTTCCGTTACGCATCTCGAGTTGAGGCCAACTTCGTTAGTCGTATCTTGAGGAGAATCCGGATCCTATTCATGGTATTCCTGGGCTTGCAACGAAACTGAACAGAAAATGTACCGGCCCTTTCAAATTATATACAGTACGCATGTAGGTTGAACTCATGGATACCATTCCCGAACGTATACATGTAAATAATCCGGTTACTTTTCATGGTTGTCTACGTTTTGAATTTCCAATTAAATAATTTCTTTGCCAAAGAAAAAAAAAATTCGTTTCGTTACTTTTCATTTCTTTTCTTGTGCGTTTCACAATTTAAAGGGCCCGTTAAACTCGGTAAATCAAGAGGTGTCCCGGGAACCAAGTGTTTGTCAAATAGTACAGTTTGAATTGCTTCCCTTCTTAAGCAGATTTTATTAAAAATTTGGTATTTAAAATCAATTAATTTTCGAAAATTCGCATGTCTTTATCAATTCAAATTTCTTTAATGCTCTCCAGACACAGATTCAAATGTCGTGATGCACTTTTAAAGAAATATTTTTGGATTTGAAAATTTAGTTGAAAGGCCTAAATTTACCGGATATATTTTTTTCTGCACGGCTTTGGTGTTGCTGCAAAAAGGAGATGCTTACTTTCCCCGGGCACATTATCTCATCTCCATTTGTGAATCACTTTGGCTTATTTGCAGAATGTTTGAGTTGACTGCATTACTTGAATCTCCGTAAAAGATTTTTGTAAAATCGAAATTCACTGTAGGCGCTGTTAAAATGAATTTGTGCAGCGCCGAACAAATGAAAACTGCTATAGATTTTATTCCATTCTGATTAGTCTGCAATTTTGTATTTACTTTGAATATATTTAAACAAAATATTTTAATTTATTTTGTATTATTTTGATGTTGTATTTCTATCTTTCATGGCAGGCTTTGGGATAAATAGAACTGCATTTTTAAAAATTGTTGTGTACATCTGATATCTTTATCGAATCAATTCAGAGTGGCGCTACTAACAATTATGGTTTGGGGGTACTTTTCTTTTCTAGATTGGCGTACCGTGGCCAATCGGCGAATCCCCCATGTTTTCAAGTAACAATAAGACCAACTGGGATGGACTTTTAGTCTCCTTTTTTGTCCTACTTACTTGGATGCTATACTTGCATAAGATAAATTAAACGTCTTCAAATTCAATAGCATCATTTAAGAACAGATAAATTTGCAGCATGGTCCAGATATGCATGGTTCGGGTATTTAACCCTCGTCAGTGATCCACAATCTATACAATGTTATTATACCAAAGCGTTATTTTGTCCAAAATGTACCGAAAGACATAGTAGGATGGGTGGGATATAATGCTACAGGACCCACGTTTTAGAAAGTTCTAGAAATTTTGATATCAAAAATTTTTGAATGCATTGATGAGAGGATCAACCGAAGTTAATCGAACTTGGCTACATGTGCCCTCGGGGACTCCTGGTTCAGTATAGACACTCAACAAGCGATGTAAATGTCAAACGTCTTCAAATTCAGTAGCATCATGTAACATGATTCATGTGATATATGATATATGAATATGTTTATTTTTGCAAATAAGGACGGTGCGTTTAACAGTTTCACCTACATTCCATTTTACAACACATTCCGCACTTGCACTGGACTCTGGAGATTGATGATCAGATAAGTTGTCCATCGTGTTTCTCCATCTTTGTTTGTGGAATTTTTCTTTTTTTGCGCGGGAAAGTTTTATTATGTATTTTTTTAAACTTTCGTAAGGCTATCGAGTGTGATTTTTGGAATCTGGTTTCGGCTTTAGATATATTTGACTTCCATTCACTGATTTACAAGAATTGAAGGATCGCCAAATGTCCGTCATCACATCTACTGTGGACTTTTACATTAATACGTCATAATCAAACAATGCTTTGAAGGGTCATTTGATTGTGACGTCATAATGTTTTAAAAGTCCACCAGCAGGAGGGATCTCGGACACTTGGCGATCCCTTAATTCAAACGACTTCGGTCGGAATTTAAAACTCTGATTAAGTTAAGGAAAGATGTGTCCGACCAGCAAGAGTGTCCTGATAAAGGAAATAAGAAGTAAAATAATCAATACCCGATCCTCCAGGTTTGATCCTCCCACATGCCGCCCCTACGTTAGGATTTTTCTTCATTCTATCCAGAAGAAGCTGTACAGAATGTGGTTGGAAATCTACATCACCATCAAGGGCCAGTACGTATGTGTTCATAGCCTGTATATTATACAAAGTAATATATACAATAAGTAGGAAATGATATAACCCTAGCCCTGATATATAATGAGTGAATAAAAGTCAAACAAAATCACAAACAAGGAAAAGGTCTCCAGCAAGACCACTTGCTCGTTGGTCTCGTTGGTTTTTGTTTTGGCATTTGTGTTAAGAGTTTTGATGACGTATTTAAATTGATTGTTTAATATTTCTTGTCCCTTTGGATTCTCATTCAGTGCCTGTTCACACTGTGTTTTTGTAACTGATTGTTTCTGTGTTTCGCCATGGCTGCTGCAACCAGTTCTATTGGAAGGGAGGGGATCTCCAACCAGACCCGGTTGCAGTAACAACAGCAAAACAGCAAAACCCCCAATGCCAAAACATAGAGAAGACGAGCACAGCAAGAGACGAAAAAGATACATACGACATAGAAACATCAAACACAAAAGACTACACATAAAACATCGAGACCAATGGGAAACTGATGCCGACTTAGGATGTGGTTAACCGAATCACATGCACAGAACCCTCCCAATTATTCCCACTTGGAGATACCCATATTTTTATTTGTTGTGAAAATATTTCACATAAAGAATGAAATTAAACATTCTGCAAAGAAGCAAAAGTGGGTCCTTGATGAAGATGAACTTCTTTAACTCATTCGATTCTCGGGAAGATTTACCCACCTTTTTCTTGATATTATTTGGCAATCCATCAAATATTCTATCCCCCAAATGCAGACTTTGTTCTCGAAAATCCTCTTTGTTTTTCATCAGAAGCTCGAACCCAGCAAAATAATACATGTACATTATCTGAAAGTTACAGGCAAACTTTAGCATTAATAAAAAGTTTACTTATTGAATTGAAGCGGCGGGTGTTGCATGCAAGCAGGAGATACTTACTCTACCTGGGCACCTGGTCTCGAATTCATATCGGGAGTCCGCTTCTTTTCATGTGGTGGAGGTTTTTGTTTGTTTGCTTCAGTTTCTGTTTTATCCTGATTTTGTATGCCTTCGGTTTCTGATTTTCTGAATTATCGATTTTGTGCTGTATACAGGGATATGGTCATTATCCATATTTGTCATTATTGTTGTAGTCAAAATTTGCTTACTTTGTAATTAGCTTAAGTTCTAATCTTCGACGGCGAATTTACAAACTTCTATTTCGGTGGAAAAATATAATAGCAATGCTTTAAAAACGTAAAAACTTGACTTAAAAACAATCAATGGTAACCAAATGCCGATGATTATATTTCGATCGTAGGAATTACGTAAAGTCTTTTGTGTTTGGTGTTTTGATATCGTGTTTGGTGTTCATTGTCCATTTAGAGTCCGTTGCTGTGTGTGTCTTCTCTGTGTTTTCACTTGGGATGTTTTGCTGAAGGTGCTGCAACTGAGTCTTGTTGGAGATTATTATTTCTTATCTTTGGTCTCTTTCCATTTATATGTTGTTAATATGAATTATGGCAACGCCATTGTGAGGACGCAGATGAAATATAATTTCAATGAATATTTTATCCAATTAGCCCTTTTCACATAACTGCGTGACTAGCATTTTGTGGACGGCAAGTACTGACTCTAATTACGTCACAATAAAAAAGTTATTGTCCTTGACGTCATATTGCGGGAAACGTACTTATTTTGCCGTCCAAAAGAACTGGACCGCAGTTACGTGAAAAAGGCTTATTTTCACCATACATCACTGAATATTTTTTTAATAAGTTAATAAGAATAAAATATGTCATACAATATGTGTTCTTGTTATTTTTTCCAGTATCATTTTTACCGTCTCTATCAGCCTTACATTAGTTTTTATTATTGAAATCCATAATCATAACAGGAGAGGGGATATTATAGACAATTTCTAGATCGACAGCATGCACATAACTCGTAATTGCGGGGAAACAATTCTCAGTGTCAGAAAACAATCAGTAAACATGAAATCGCAATGCTTAATTTTGAAACAGAAATGACAGATAAGAAAAGATCAAGTGATGTCATCTTAATCTATACATTTTAATTCCTTGGACCTTGACGAAAACCAAGGAAAAGAGAACTCGGGCAAGAAAACTGTGGGCACAAACCATTAAAATAAAAAAAAAAAAGAAAAAAGAATTTTACTGTTTTCTGAAGTATTTATATATTGTAAGATAAACATGTATCTTGATTATTCAATGAATTCAATTAAACTTTTAAATGTTTACTTTTTAAATTTCATTGGGTGATGAAATGTCAGTTGTCGTATCAGGAATATGTATCCCCCCTTGCACCCACCCACCCCTCTCCCCTTTCAAGTAACTTTCACCGGAAAAATTAGCATTCAAAATGTAGAAGAGAGAGAAAACTTCCTTTTCGGCGCCGTCTTTAGTGTTATCAGCAATATATCGTTTTATGGGATGATCTGGAGAAGGGGGTTAAAATTACAAATTAAGTACAGTATAACATTAGTATTACAGGATTTTCCCTTCTAAATAATGTAAATGATTTTCCAATGTAATATCTGAAGACAAAATTTTTGCTCATTCCTTTACTTTAAAAGAGGGTGAAAGGCAGGGGGAGGGGCGGGAGGAAGGAGACAGGGGAGAGGGAGGGAGGGGGAAGAAGGAAGGGTGTGGGAGGGGAGATAAGGGGGCGGAGAGAGCGGGTACCCCATGTCTGCTCCCCACCCCCATAAAAGGCAAGGATGAATGGGAAGGGGAGATAGGAGGCAGCTGGAGGGAGGCAGAAGGGAGAGGTTAGGAGGTGGGAGAAAGGAGAAGGGAACGGGACAGGGGAGAGAAGGAGAGAAGTTAGTAGAAATCTACACCCTATCCGCCCCCCCCCCCCCCCCTTGAATACAATCAAGCCCCCCTTTCTAAAAAATCTGAAGCCTTCACCCCTCTACATTGGATCCACTTATGATTAACCTCCAAGGGAAAAAAATGCCCAGCCTTATTTCTGACAGAAAAAAATATACTTCATGCTTTGAACAGCCCCAGCTGTGTTGGCCTATTTGTACTAAATACTGTAAATGATGACGTAAGTTGTGACGCGTTGTAAACAGAACCAAAGGCAGCAGACATTTAGAAGTTTGTGTCGGGATTTACACTGCATAGATTTCCTTATATTCTACATGTAGATCTTATATATGTGGAGAGAAACCACATTATTCGATCTACAGGTATCAAAATATCAGCTGCAAATCATCCTCGAAAGCAGAATGAAGTTCGGTAAGTCGCTGATCGCGCTGATATTTTTGTGTTTAAATTTTTTTTCTCCAAGCATTATGAGTTTATCCATGGATTTTTCTGAGGGAGCTGTCGATGTTGTATACTGACGTCGCGTCGCATGCTGACGTCACGTTGTAATTGTCATAGAGGATATTCGGACTAAACATGATATATGTTGGAAATGATGGTGTAATGTCAGTATTACGTGAAGCAAAGTACAAATCATACATTGGGACACTGGAGGAGTAAGCCAAACGAAGAATATTCAAAGGAGATCGAGAAATCTTGGTCATCGATGGGTTTCATTCTGTCGTCAAGTGTCATTGTCAAAAAAAATAAGCTTGCGCTTCACGCCGATCAAATGGGCAATGGGGAGAATGACGTCATTTACCACGGTTTTGGAACCTATAGCATAGAATTCAGTTGAAAAACACGATTTTTCCTATATATATACACGTGTTACCTTGATGAGCACTACGTCCGCGCCTGCGGCGCGGACTGCGTCCTCTATAAATGTTCCTATATGCTTTGTTTCTTTGTTTGTCAATGGGTACCAATTGTGCCTGATTTTGCCGACATTTTTCTTTACTCGTACGAAGCTGAATTCATTCAATCTTTGGTCTCTGAAGGGAAAAGGTACTTAGCTGAAGGGAAAAGGTAGGGAAAAGGTACGGTTGCCCATTGGTCTCGTTGGTTTATGTGTAGTCCATTGTGTTTGATGTTTCTGCTTGTGCGTTGACGTTCCTTGTCCCATATGCGTCTCTTTCTGTGCTTGTCTGCTTTGTGTTTTTGCAATGGGTGTTTTGGGATTTTGCTGTGGGTGCTGCAACCTGGTGTTGATGGAGATCCCCTCCTTTGTTTTAGCTTTTGACGTTAAAACAAAGGAGGGGATCTCCAACAACACCAGGTTGCAGCACCCACAGCAAAACTTCAAAACACACAATGCAAAATCACAGAACAGACAAGAAAGAAAAGAAAGAGACGCAAAAGGGTCAAGGAATGTCAACGCACAACACAGAAACATCGAACACAAAAGACTACACATAAACCAAGGAGACCAATGGGCAACCGGTGCCGACTTAGGACGGCCATCTGCCACGAAAACAGCAGAAGGTGTGTTTATCCTGGATTACATGCACACAACCCTCTATCTTTTTCGATAACCCAGAAGTCTCGAAGAATGTACAATTATGGTGTAAAACAACCTCCTCACTGTCAGATGACGACACACAAACAAGACCGCAAGCAACACAGATGGTTTTGTAAATGGATATAAAGAAGGCGTACATAATACAATCCGTGCTCTGCCGGCTATAGCGAGCTCATGTATGCAATCACCCGAGGAGTCCGACTGACATTCAGAGAGGACAGGTGGTCGGGGCCTTGTCTTCTCTAAAGAGGTTTGGACAGGGTCCGTCATGGAGTCCCGTCGTCAAGTCAGAGTGCAAGTTTTAAGAATGCGCTTATACAAGACTGTAGATTGATCAAGTACCAAGTCTAGTGTCCGTCTGGTGACATTAGGATGATATCCACCGTATAAAAGGCGTTTGATGATTCTGACGCATTTTAGATTGTTACATGTATGTTGTCTATCGTTGATCCTTCTTATCGTGATATCGCCCGCCTAGCTTTAGTGTTTACGCACTGCATTGAGATATATTCTGAATTTTCTGTCATCGAATAGGATCTAAATTTCTAAAACTAAGGGGTATCTCCCTCATTGCATAGCTCTGTCCTTAGTTGGGTTTCGGGATAATTTATTCGGTCATGTTTAGAATTAAGATCCTTGCGCCTACCTTCCATCGATATTCTTGCCATTTTTTCACTTAAATACGCTTCTGAATACACCATACATAAAATTTGGAGCCGCTCATTTTTGGCAAGAGGAAATTTAAAGTTTATATTGTAGATGGCGCTAGGAAAATTTAATTTGGCTTTATTGAAATTGTTTGACATTAAGTCCTACTAACGAGGATTCAATATCCTAAACATGTATCTAGTAAAATAAAATTGGTTCTATAGAACATATATTTCAATATTGACAATTTCAACCACTTGGCTGGTATCGCTGCTGGTGGACTGCAAGTCCCCGAGGATATCGCCCGCCTAGCTTTAGTGTTTACGCACTGCATTGAAATATATTTTGAATTTTCTGTCATCGAATTAGATCTAAATTTCTAAAACTAAGGGGTATCTCCCTGGCTGCATAGCTGTGTCCTTAGCTGGGTTTTGGGATAATTTTTTCGGTCATGTTTAGAATTAAGCTCCTTGTACCTACCCTCCATCGATGTTTTGGCCATATATTCACTTAAATACGCTTCTGAATACACCCTACATAAAATTTGGAGCCGCTAATTTTTGGCAAGAGGAAATTTAAAGTTTATATTGTAGATGGAGCTAGGAAAATTTAATTTTGCTTTATTGAAATTGTTTGACATTAAGTACTACTGACGAGGATTCAATATCCGAAACACGTATCTAGTACAATAAAATTGGTACTATAGAACATATATTTCAATATTGACAATTGTTAATTATGTCACCATAAAATGCAGGTTGTCAAATACCCAAAGTAATATATTATGTTGCCTGTATTGGTCCTAATTTCAAAAGAAGTTTACAATAATTTTTGTAATAATGTCGAAGGGTTCCAACTCTATACCTTCTTGAAGAAAATTCCAAACCAATTTCCATGCACCAGACACGTGTTTCAAATATTAAATTCTCATCAGTGATGCTTCGAGTGGAGCCACACGAAATCATTTCAGTAGCGCCCTCTTTAATTTTCTGAATTTAGATTTGTACATTTACATTACAGAGAGCTCGCGGCTCCAAATTTCCAAACTTCACCTACAGAATTATAAATGATGTGCTGTCAATCAATAATCCAAAATTCACTGATTGCCTTCGGATCTTGAGGTCAAAGAAACAACATAGACAAATAATTCAGCATCCTGTTTTGACATAATGCTATCCTTGGACCCTGAATTTCACATGAACAATTCACTCTATGACAAACGTGACGACTTAAGCTTCAGCATCACATACTTTCCTTTTCTGAGTAGCAACATCCCTTCATCGCCTGCTTATGGCGTGTTCATGTCAAATATGGATAATAATGCGGAAGGGCTCCAACTCTATACCTTCTTAAAGAAATTTTAAAACCAATTTTGGAGGAAAGGTCTTCCAGCAAATTGTCGGAATTCCAATGGGTACCAATTGTGCCCCACTCCTTGCCGACATTTTCCTTTACTCGTACGAAGCTGAATTCATTCAATCCTTGGTCTCTGAAGGGAAAAGATACTTAGCTTCTGATTTCAACTTCACTTACAGATACATAGACGATGTGTTGTCCATCAATAATCCAAAATTCGCGGATTACCTGAGCAGTATCTATCCTTCGGAGCTTGAAGTCAAAGAAACTACAGAGACAAATAATTCAGCATCCTATTTGGACATAATGTTGTCCTACGACACTGATGGTCACATGAACACCTCACTCTATGACAAACGTGACGACTTCAATTTCAGCATTACGAACTTTCCTTTTCTGAGTAGCAACATCCCTTCATCGCCTGCTTATGGCGTGTTCATATCTCAGTTGATACGCTATGCCAGAGCAAGTACCAAATATACGGATTTTGTTCTGAGAGCTAGGCGTCTTTCAGATAAGCTTCTCAGTCAGGGATATGTTTGTGACCGACTAACATCGTCACTGAGGAAGTTCTACGGTCGATATGGGGAACTCGTCATACACTATGATGTCCCACTATCCAGAATGGTGGATGATATTCTGTCATAGACCATTTGAACCATCCAACCAAAGATTGTACTCTATATCTTCCAAATTGGAAGTAACCGGATGTGACAGTTCTACCGAATTGAAGCGACGGGTGTTGCATGCAAGCAGGAGATGCTTACTCTTCCTGGGCACCTGGTCTCACTCTCATATCGGGAGTTCGCTTCTTTTCATATGGTGGAGGTTTTTGTTTTTGTTTGCTTTGGTTCCTGTTTTGTCCTGATTTTGTATGCCTTCGGTTTCTGATTTTCTGAATTATCGATTTTGTACTGTAGACAGGGATATGGTCATTATCCATATTTGTCATTTCATGCATCAGACCCGTGTTTCGAATATCAAATTCTCATCAGTGATGCTTCCAGCCAAATTTCTTTTCATAAGTCGCCCAAATTAATTGACCTATCGCCAACTCCTCCCCCTGCTGCCGCAATACTAACGATATTATCTCATATCGTTACAGGCATGCCTGTGCCCTGCACGTGCTGGGAGCTCAGACAAGCTAAAGCGTTATCCTCATAACTTTAGTATAGAAATGTAAGATAACATGAGCATTTAGCACAGATTTTCATCATTTTCTTGATTTATTAAAATGGTTGAAAGATGTGCACATAGTACAATTAGTAGTGATGATGACAGATTTCGGGGTAATATTTTTCTCAGATCAAGTACATATAACAAGTGCTTAAAATAGACAAAAATCGGCACGGTCATCAACGGATAATTTGTGTATACAGTTGATCAAATATATTATATGCGCATCTCATCAAAAACCGATTTTGAGAAGTTCAAACATACATGAATACCCAAATTAATACCCATTACAAGCTGTATAAAAGTCGATCTTGCCGGCGAAAGAGTAAAGAATAGGCAAAAGGGGGGGGGGGTTCGTTTTTGAATGAATGTTACCAATTGATTTGCCATAGATGAAATCATATTGATATTATCTTGACATTAATTCATTCCATACCATTATTCTTAAGTACTTATATTGTAAAATCAAAAAGAATCATTTCAATAGCATAAAGCCCATATACATGATATAGGAGAATCCAGCTAGATGGATAGAGGGTTGCCCCCCACTCCTTTGGCTGTACCCTAAAAAGATCAATTATAGCATAAGCACAAAATGATGTGAAGGCAAAGGGAATAAAAAAGAAATGAAGGCCTAGAAGTAAAGAAAAAAGCTACGGTTTTAAATTATGCTCAAAATATTTGAACATGTCATTCCCTAGATATTTAGAAAAAAAATGAATATTAAAAAAAATCCGGTTCGCATCGCTCCCGTTTTTCTTCTTCTTCTTCTTCTTCTTTTAAATGAAGAAATAAAATCAGTGATCCTATACACTTATGCATTAATTTCCTAAATTGTCAGGCTTATTACACTCGCAATTTAAATCTTAGTTAATATCAAATATTATAAATGACACCCCCCCTTAAATCAATAAATTCAATTATCGTAAAAATATATATTCACGTGTTATATAAAAAAAAAGCTCACACCCCGGGCTGTTCCCGCCGACGGTGTTTCATATTTAACCCCTACCCGAACCGACTTTTCATTTCGCATCCTGAAACAATGTGTTGGACGCCCTCGAAATAACTTTCACAAAAATATTATACTCTTGTTATGTTGATTTTAGAGATAAAGTACATTACACATAATATATTTCATGAAAAATCAGTTGAAATGGCATATTTTGTTGCCGATTTTCCTATAGAACATGTACTGTTTACATCCGCCTTAGCTGGTTTTTGTCTGAGCTAGCGGGATCCAGCGTATTTGGTAATATGGGCGGAGCTTATCTGGGAATTGGCGATAGGCGAATTTCAATAGCGCCCTCTGGTTTTATTTTTAGAATTTACATTTGTGTATTTACTTTGTTTCTGTATGTCACGTTGTAATTGTCATAGAGGATATTCGGACTAAACATGATATATGTTGGAAATGATGGTGTAATGTCAGTATTACGTGAAGCAAAGTACAAATCATACATTGGGACACTGGAGGAGTAAGCCAAACGAAGAATATTCAAAGGAGATCGAGAAATCTTGGTCATCGATGGGTTTCATTCTGTCGTCAAGTGTCATTGTCAAAAAAAATAAGCTTGCGCTTCACGCCGATCAAATGGGCAATGGGGAGAATGACGTCATTTACCACGGTTTTGGAACCTATAGCATAGAATTCAGTTGAAAAACACGATTTTTCCTATATATATACACGTGTTACCTTGATGAGCACTACGTCCGCGCCTGCGGCGCGGACTGCGTCCTCTATAAATGTTCCTATATGCTTTGTTTCTTTGTTTGTCAATGGGTACCAATTGTGCCTGATTTTGCCGACATTTTTCTTTACTCGTACGAAGCTGAATTCATTCAATCTTTGGTCTCTGAAGGGAAAAGGTACTTAGCTGAAGGGAAAAGGTAGGGAAAAGGTACGGTTGCCCATTGGTCTCGTTGGTTTATGTGTAGTCCATTGTGTTTGATGTTTCTGCTTGTGCGTTGACGTTCCTTGTCCCATATGCGTCTCTTTCTGTGCTTGTCTGCTTTGTGTTTTTGCAATGGGTGTTTTGGGATTTTGCTGTGGGTGCTGCAACCTGGTGTAGATGGAGATCCCCTCCTTTGTTTTAGCTTTTGACGTTAAAACAAAGGAGGGGATCTCCAACAACACCAGGTTGCAGCACCCACAGCAAAACTTCAAAACACACAATGCAAAATCACAGAACAGACAAGAAAGAAAAGAAAGAGACGCAAAAGGGTCAAGGAATGTCAACGCACAACACAGAAACATCGAACACAAAAGACTACACATAAACCAAGGAGACCAATGGGCAACCGGTGCCGACTTAGGACGGCCATCTGCCACGAAAACAGCAGAAGGTGTGTTTATCCTGGATTACATGCACACAACCCTCTATCTTTTTCGATAACCCAGAAGTCTCGAAGAATGTACAATTATGGTGTAAAACAACCTCCTCACTGTCAGATGACGACACACAAACAAGACCGCAAGCAACACAGATGGTTTTGTAAATGGATATAAAGAAGGCGTACATAATACAATCCGTGCTCTGCCGGCTATAGCGAGCTCATGTATGCAATCACCCGAGGAGTCCGACTGACATTCAGAGAGGACAGGTGGTCGGGGCCTTGTCTTCTCTAAAGAGGTTTGGACAGGGTCCGTCATGGAGTCCCGTCGTCAAGTCAGAGTGCAAGTTTTAAGAATGCGCTTATACAAGACTGTAGATTGATCAAGTACCAAGTCTAGTGTCCGTCTGGTGACATTAGGATGATATCCACCGTATAAAAGGCGTTTGATGATTCTGACGCATTTTAGATGGTTACATGTATGTTGTCTATCGTTGATCCTTCTTATCGTGATATCGCCCGCCTAGCTTTAGTGTTTACGCACTGCATTGAGATATATTCTGAATTTTCTGTCATCGAATAGGATCTAAATTTCTAAAACTAAGGGGTATCTCCCTCATTGCATAGCTCTGTCCTTAGTTGGGTTTCGGGATAATTTATTCGGTCATGTTTAGAATTAAGATCCTTGCGCCTACCTTCCATCGATATTCTTGCCATTTTTTCACTTAAATACGCTTCTGAATACACCATACATAAAATTTGGAGCCGCTCATTTTTGGCAAGAGGAAATTTAAAGTTTATATTGTAGATGGCGCTAGGAAAATTTAATTTGGCTTTATTGAAATTGTTTGACATTAAGTCCTACTGACGAGGATTCAATATCCTAAACATGTATCTAGTAAAATAAAATTGGTTCTATAGAACATATATTTCAATATTGACAATTTCAACCACTTGGCTGGTATCGCTGCTGGTGGACTGCAAGTCCCCGAGGATATCGCCCGCCTAGCTTTAGTGTTTACGCACTGCATTGAAATATATTTTGAATTTTCTGTCATCGAATTAGATCTAAATTTCTAAAACTAAGGGGTATCTCCCTGGCTGCATAGCTGTGTCCTTAGCTGGGTTTTGGGATAATTTTTTCGGTCATGTTTAGAATTAAGCTCCTTGTACCTACCCTCCATCGATGTTTTGGCCATATATTCACTTAAATACGCTTCTGAATACACCCTACATAAAATTTGGAGCCGCTAATTTTTGGCAAGAGGAAATTTAAAGTTTATATTGTAGATGGAGCTAGGAAAATTTAATTTTGCTTTAT
This sequence comes from Pinctada fucata, assembly GCA_028142955.1. NCBI lineage: Eukaryota > Metazoa > Mollusca > Bivalvia > Pterioida > Pteriidae > Pinctada > Pinctada fucata. Next base: position 2,450,628 of record AP027104.1, read on the forward strand.
TGAAATTGTTTGACATTAAGTACTACTGACGAGGATTCAATATCCGAAACACGTATCTAGTACAATAAAATTGGTACTATAGAACATATATTTCAATATTGACAATTGTTAATTATGTCACCATAAAATGCAGGTTGTCAAATACCCAAAGTAATATATTATGTTGCCTGTATTGGTCCTAATTTCAAAAGAAGTTTACAATAATTTTTGTTATAATGTCGAAGGGTTCCAACTCTATACCTTCTTGAAGAAAATTCCAAACCAATTTCCATGCACCAGACACGTGTTTCAAATATTAAATTCTCATCAGTGATGCTTCGAGTGGAGCCACACGAAATCATTTCAGTAGCGCCCTCTTTAATTTTCTGAATTTAGATTTGTACATTTACATTACAGAGAGCTCGCGGCTCCAAATTTCCAAACTTCACCTACAGAATTATAAATGATGTGCTGTCAATCAATAATCCAAAATTCACTGATTGCCTTCGGATCTTGAGGTCAAAGAAACAACATAGACAAATAATTCAGCATCCTGTTTTGACATAATGCTATCCTTGGACCCTGAATTTCACATGAACAATTCACTCTATGACAAACGTGACGACTTAAGCTTCAGCATCACATACTTTCCTTTTCTGAGTAGCAACATCCCTTCATCGCCTGCTTATGGCGTGTTCATGACAAATATGGATAATAATGCGGAAGGGCTCCAACTCTATACCTTCTTAAAGAAATTTTAAAACCAATTTTGGAGGAAAGGTCTTCCAGCAAATTGTCGGAATTCCAATGGGTACCAATTGTGCCCCACTCCTTGCCGACATTTTCCTTTACTCGTACGAAGCTGAATTCATTCAATCCTTGGTCTCTGAAGGGAAAAGATACTTAGCTTCTGATTTCAACTTCACTTACAGATACATAGACGATGTGTTGTCCATCAATAATCCAAAATTCGCGGATTACCTGAGCAGTATCTATCCTTCGGAGCTTGAAGTCAAAGAAACTACAGAGACAAATAATTCAGCATCCTATTTGGACATAATGTTGTCCTACGACACTGATGGTCACATGAACACCTCACTCTATGACAAACGTGACGACTTCAATTTCAGCATTACGAACTTTCCTTTTCTGAGTAGCAACATCCCTTCATCGCCTGCTTATGGCGTGTTCATATCTCAGTTGATACGCTATGCCAGAGCAAGTACCAAATATACGGATTTTGTTCTGAGAGCTAGGCGTCTTTCAGATAAGCTTCTCAGTCAGGGATATGTTTGTGACCGACTAACATCGTCACTGAGGAAGTTCTACGGTCGATATGGGGAACTCGTCATACACTATGATGTCCCACTATCCAGAATGGTGGATGATATTCTGTCATAGACCATTTGAACCATCCAACCAAAGATTGTACTCTATATCTTCCAAATTGGAAGTAACCGGATGTGACAGTTCTACCGAATTGAAGCGACGGGTGTTGCATGCAAGCAGGAGATGCTTACTCTTCCTGGGCACCTGGTCTCACTCTCATATCGGGAGTTCGCTTCTTTTCATATGGTGGAGGTTTTTGTTTTTGTTTGCTTTGGTTCCTGTTTTGTCCTGATTTTGTATGCCTTCGGTTTCTGATTTTCTGAATTATCGATTTTGTACTGTAGACAGGGATATGGTCATTATCCATATTTGTCATTTCATGCATCAGACCCGTGTTTCGAATATCAAATTCTCATCAGTGATGCTTCCAGCCAAATTTCTTTTCATAAGTCGCCCAAATTAATTGACCTATCGCCAACTCCTCCCCCTGCTGCCGCAATACTAACGATATTATCTCATATCGTTACAGGCATGCCTGTGCCCTGCACGTGCTGGGAGCTCAGACAAGCTAAAGCGTTATCCTCATAACTTTAGTATAGAAATGTAAGATAACATGAGCATTTAGCACAGATTTTCATCATTTTCTTGATTTATTAAAATGGTTGAAAGATGTGCACATAGTACAATTAGTAGTGATGATGACAGATTTCGGGGTAATATTTTTCTCAGATCAAATACATATAACAAGTGCTTAATATGGATTCTATGTAAAAACCTAAAAAATCAAACATGTTTGGCCACGACATGTCTCAGATTTTAGATATTTTTTGTGTATAAGGTGAATATGATGTTCTCAGAACGAATTGACCTTCCATTTTTTTCTCCGACGTTCCGTTGCCATGGTAACCAAGGTTTTGTATAAAAACACCTTTAAACAAGGCATTTTTATGCATCCCGTTGCCATGGAAACAAATGTTGAATGTATATGTAATTTTCTGAAAAGATTATTTAAATCCTCTTAAGTTGATACAATTTGATTTTTCGATGCTCCTTCTTTCTGTGTGTCATGTAAATTTGCTTCAATTTCAAGAAAAAATGCTTATTCAAAATGAGCCATTTTCGGCCAATTTAGGCCTTATTTTACCTATATTTTACTTATTTTTGACAAGAGTAATAATGCAATTGCACAAGATTTGAAATACAGTTGACTATTTCCTGAAGAGTATTATCCTAGGACTTCATGGGAATCGAAGGAAATTTATCTAGAAGTGAGATTTTTCTGTTTACATGCCTTTGAAATAGGTTACCATGGCAACATTTGGTACGAAGGTGTAAATACCTGTCATAAGTAAAAAGCTAATTTCTACAGATGTATGCCTGCTATCGTTACAAAACTTGGTATGTAGATGTATTAAAGACCATTTGAGGCTGTCATGACCTTGAGAAAATGTCAAGGTCATTTGCTCAATTTTCAAGGTCATTAAAAAATATTTGCTATTTTCCGGCCAAATTTTGTGGTTTTTCACTAAAAAGAGACATGAATAACAGTAAACAGTATGGAACCTTGGCAAAACAATCAATTACCGGTAAAAGTATGATAAATGTATAATTTGTTGGGATGAGTATCACATTTATCAAAGTCCAATGAAGACCCCAAAAAATGTCACATATTTTACGAGAAAATTTTAGAAAATCTCAATTTTATGCTCTTTTGAAAGTATGTCATACATAGAAGTGCAATACAATTTAACAAAATTGTGATGAATTCTACTTCTTTTGATGGGTTGTTCAACAGTAAATATTTAAAATCAAAATATCTCATGAAATAAGTTATAGAAATCAATTTAAATTAATAAGAATTCCTGATTTTTGTCATAATTTTAGTCTAAAGTTAGAAATGACCTTGATATTTGGACAGATGACCTTGAAATGATTTGAAGGTCAATTGATAATGATAAATATAATTTGTATACAGGTATGCTATTTCATAATCATAGGACTCAAACATGAGGAAAACCAATATTTTTAAATATGCGGTATATGGTAATATGGATTCCAAGTTGCTATGGCAACGGATTTTGATTGGCATTCATGACAAAATGGTGAGTTTCACCATAAATTTTATTTCTTGATTTTTTCCAGCTATAGACATTTATTTTGGCAAGGTGATGTTAAATACCCATAACATTCACCAAATAATGGTTTTCAACCTTCAAAATATTCAAAAACAGGCCAAAAATGACCCTAAAATTAGACCTTATTTTTGCTTAATTTTGACATAATTTGACTGAATATCAACAACTACCTGATAACCCCCTCCCCCGAAAAAGTTATTCTTGTTAGAGTTGAACTTACAAAGAAAAGTTTTTGTGTTCATAAAGTAAATTTTGACCATGGTTTCCATGGCAACAGAATGCCACAATATGTCTAATCTCTCATTTTTATTGGGGTGTCAAATAGATTGACCCCGTTACCATGGCAACCGTTGTTCAAATATAACAATATGGTTTGTTTTCATTGTTTTTACATTAAGTTTGATAATTACAGAAAGTTTCATCAAAATCCTTGACATGCCGTGGCCAGCTGTTTTAGGTTTTTACAGAGAATTCATATTAAAATAGACAAAAATCGGCACGGTCATCAACGGATAATTTGTGTATACAGTTGATCAAATATATTATATGCGCATCTCATCAAAAACCGATTTTGAGAAGTTCAAACATACATGAATACCCAAATTAATACCCATTACAAGCTGTATAAAAGTCGATCTTGCCGGCGAAAGAGTAAAGAATAGGCAAAAGAGGGGGGGGGGTTCGTTTTTGAATGAATGTTACCAATTGATTTGCCAAAGATGAAATCATATTGATATTATCTTGACATTAATTCATTCCATACTATTATTCTTAAGTACTTATATTGTAAAATCAAAAAGAATCATTTCAATAGCATAAAGCCCATATACATGATATAGGAGAATCCAGCTAGATGGATAGAGGGTTGCCCCCCACTCCTTTGGCTGTACCCTAAAAAGATCAATTATAGCATAAGCACAAAATGATGTGAAGGCAAAGGGAATAAAAAAGAAATGAAGGCCTAGAAGTAAAGAAAAAAGCTACGGTTTTAAATTATGCTCAAAATATTTGAACATGTCATTCCCTAGATATTTAGAAAAAAAATGAATATTAAAAAAAATCCGGTTCGCATCGCTCCCGTTTTTCTTCTTCTTCTTCTTCTTCTTTTAAATGAAGAAATAAAATCAGTGATCCTATACACTTATGCATTAATTTCCTAAATTGTCAGGCTTATTACACTCGCAATTTAAATCTTAGTTAATATCAAATATTATAAATGACACCCCCCCTTAAATCAATAAATTCAATTATCGTAAAAATATATATTCACGTGTTATATAAAAAAAGCTCACACCCCGGGCTGTTCCCGCCGACGGTGTTTCATATTTAACCCCTACCCGAACCGACTTTTCATTTCGCATCCTGAAACAATGTGTTGGACGCCCTCGAAATAACTTTCACAAAAATATTATACTCTTGTTATGTTGATTTTAGAGATAAAGTACATTACACATAATATATTTCATGAAAAATCAGTTGAAATGGCATATTTTGTTGCCGATTTTCCTATAGAACATGTACTGTTTACATCCGCCTTAGCTGGTTTTTGTCTGAGCTAGCGGGATCCAGCGTATTTGGTAATATGGGCGGAGCTTATCTGGGAATTGGCGATAGGCGAATTTCACTAGCGCCCTCTGGTTTTATTTTTAGAATTTACATTTGTGTATTTACTTTGTTTCTGTATGGCTGATTCAGTAGCATATCCAGATAAAATCTATATTCAAAATATCATTGGAGAGATGGTGCTAAGATGTTAACCTGCTTTAATTTCGATGAAATTTTTCGATGAAAAGGCAAGTTTCCGAAATAGCAAAAAAAGTACATATGATGTCAAATTGATCAAGGGCCAAAACAAAGCTTCTTTCTGGCGACAGAGCTGGAAAGAAGTGATTAATACATTTAACAAACAATCAAATACCAAATACACAGATTGTGTTCTGAGAGCTCAGCGTCTTTCAGATTTGTGACCGACTAACATCGACACTGAGGAAGTTCTCCGATGGATACGGGGAACTCGTCATACACTATGATTTCCCATTGTCCAAATGATAATGGTCTTAGACAATTTGAGCCATCCACTCATAGAATATGTTTATATGTTAAACGTCTTCCGAAATGGAAGTAACCGGATGTGACAATTCTATCGAAATGAAGCGACGGATGCTGCATGCAAGCAGGAGATTCCGATATTGGGAGCTCACTTCTTGTCATGTGGTTGAGGTTTTTGTTTGTTTGCTTTGGTTTCTGTTTTATCCTGATTTTGTATGCCTTCGGTTTATGATTGTCTGAATTATCGATTTTGTACTTTGTATGGGGATATGGTCATTTTCCATATTTGTCATTGTGTTGTTTATGGTCTGGTCTCCTTGTCTTTGACTGTTTGTCGGTTAATTTTTTCTGAGGTCCTTTGTTAAGCGTTATCTTGATCGTACTAGTGTTTTAATGTAGAAATGTCATGTCGGAAACTCTTTTCCTATTGCTTAGAGAACTGAAAACCCTGAAGATCGAACAACAGTTTCATATTCATTGCTTCTACATATACCTGTGACCACCTTTTCTTGTGACGTATTTTATCTTTGTCCTTTAGATGAGCGAAAAGTTTGTTCTGGCCGGGCAATGTCCACTCTAGACGTCCCCCATAAGGTGTGTGATACTTCCTGGCTTCCAAAGATACACCCTTTTCATAGAACAATCTACTCAGAAAATAAAACCATTTTTCACTACAATTGAACTAAATATATTTATATAGAAAGGACACTTCAGTTTTGTTTTTTTTTTCTCCATAATAAAATCGTCATTTTCTAAAAAAAACAATCACCGAATTTGATGATAAGTTTTCAGGGAGCTGTTGCGACGGGTGTTGCATGCATTCGAGAGATGCTGACTCTCCCCGGGCACCCCGAATCTCACTTCGGAATATTATTCATTCCGAGGTTTGCAACCACTCCAATGGAAATTCTAATAATTTTGCCTTGCCTTCTCGACTTTGAGGCTGAATAACTGATAGATGCTTCTTTGATGTTTATATTAAGGTATTCAACCCCTGATGGATTTTCAATAATAAATACCAAAAATAAGAATTTTCAATCTCTTCAGAAAGTAAGCTATACATAATATTTTAGCTAAAGTTAGGGATTACGCTTCTCGTACCATAATCTACTCTAGCTCCCCGAAGATTCCCGATTGTGAAATAATCGGCATATGTCGGGATATCATGAAAATGTGCATAAATTTTGACCGGAAGTACTCTGTTAGTTTGCGGGATCCTTAAGTACATCAGACCTGCTAGATTTACATATGCTAGACACAGCAGTATACTGGAATTTTTAAGAAGTTTACCTACCGGCCACTTTTACTACCTCCATTAATTGACGAACAAAGTCATTTATTGTTATTTTGGATTTGGTTTGTTGACTTTGATTTGGTTCCATGAATCGGATTTGCTTTGTAGGTTTGGTTTCGGTTTTTTGGTTGGAATTTTGTTCGTTGTTTTGGACTAGGTTTGTTGATTCGGATTCGGTTTGTTCATTTGGATTTTGTTTTGTCGTCTCCATTGCATCATCAAATATGATATGTGCTGAAACGTTAATACATATTCGTATAATGTAAGTAGTAAGCCAAATAAAGCGACCTTTAAGAGAGGAATTCCTTAGTTTTTTTTATACGTCACAGAGATTTCTTGCACCAACCACAGCAAAACACTGAAACATCCCAACGCAAAATAGACTGTTTAGACAAGCAAAACAAGAGGCATCAAATACCAATTACCAACGACAACACCAAAAAAAAAAATAAATAAATAAATAAAATAAACACAAAATACAAAACGTAAACTCAAGAGACCAATGGGCAATTGGTGGAGACTAAAATAGGACGGTCAGGTTTCCATGGAGCTGTTTCGACGGGTGTTGTATGCAATAAGGAGGGAGACGCTGACTCTCCACGGTCACTTGGTCTCACCTCGGAGTGTTGTTCATTCCGGGGTTTGCAGCCGGTCCGATGGGAATTCTCACGATTTGGCCTTGCCTTCTCGACTTTGAGACTGAATAACTGTTAGGTACTTTATATATAGCAAATAGTATCAGGATTGTGTGTGCACAACGCTCCAATTTGTCGGTTACCCAGTGGCGATCTCGATCGAAATGCTTAGAATTTCTGGGGAAATAAAGATACAAAACAGAATTTTATCATGCGAAAAGAAAATTTGGACAAACATAAGGAGACAATGTCACAACTCAATAGAATTACAAAGGATATATTTATCCAATGGACAATGTGTCCAGTGCAAATGCGGAATTATTGTAGAATGCATTGTAGATGGCGCTATCAAAAAGCGCATTGCTAATTTGCAAAGTTAAACATGTATAAGTTTTGGAATCTGATTTTAGCTTTTGTGTCTGACTCTCCAGAACGATATCTGAATAATGTTAAACGTCCTCAAATTCGATATCATCATTTAAAACCAGATTAACTTGCAGCATGGACCAGACATGCACGTTTCGGGTACTTAACCCTCGTTAGTGATCCTCAGCCTAAACAATGTAATATGGCCAAATAGTGTGAAAATTATTAAGCCTAAAAATGTACCGAAAGACGTAGCAGAATGGGTAGGATATGATGCTACAGGACCCACATTTTAGAAATTTCATGAGATTTTGTAACAGAAAATTTTAAATGCGTTAAAGAGACAGATGATCAACCGAAGTTGATCGAACTTGGCTACATGTGCCCTCGGGGACTCCTGGTCCACCAGCAGTGACACTCATCAAATAGTAGTTCAAATGTTAAACGTCCTCAATTTCGATAGCATCATTTAAAACCAGATAAATTAGCAGCATGGACCAGACATGCACGTTTCGGGTACTTAACCCTCGTCAGTTATCCTTAGACTAAACAATGTAATATGACCAAATGGTGTGAAAATTATTAAGCCTAAAAATGTACCAAAGACGTAGCAGAATGGATGGGATATGATGCTACAGGACCCACATTTTAGAAATTTCAAGAGATTTTGTAACAGAAAATTTTAAATGCGTTAAAGAGACAGATGATCAACCGAAGTTGATCGAACTTGGCTACATGTGCCCTCGGGGAATCCTGGTCCACCAGCAGTGACACTCACCAAGTAGTTCAAATGTTAAACGTCCTCAATTTCGATAGCATCATTTAACACCAGATGAATTAGCAGCATGGACCAGACATGCACGTTTCGGGTACTTAACCCTCGTCATTGACTCTCAGCTTAAACAATGTAATATGGCCAAACCATACTATCTGCTAAAGTAATGAATGTACATTGTACTTGGTAGCTTTATGTGCTTTCGATCGTATGTTCCGCAGTGATCACTGTAATATCATCTTATCAAAGATATCTTTGTTCTTTGTGTATTCACTTTTCGTATATAGATACGGTTCGCAAGGTATGTAAAATATTACGATTCTTCTTCATACATATGTATATCAAATCTTCGAGCTCTGAACCTTTTAAAAGGCTTTATGATTCATAACTTACCCTCAAACTCGTAGGAATCATCATTGGAGTAATTCCTTCCTTCTCTTTGATCCAATCTGAAATAGGAATGTAAAGAAACAAAGTTTATTATCGACTTATAGAATAATTAAAACATACTGACCTTCCATGTATCGTTTCGTGCTTCCTAGTTAATGAGATAAAAATGTAATTTTTATTCGTTTTGCTCTTCATGAAATATTGTCTGTGTGTTTGGATAATGAAGTTGCTGATTATTTTACAAAAAGGACCTAAGTATTTCGGGTTACCTCACATCTCATTTCCTTTCATTGTTCCTTAGGAATGAGATTTGTATAAGTATTCTGACTCGTTTCCAAATCCTTTACTGTAAACCGTCTTTTATTCGCGAGCGTTTTTCCCCCGATATTCGCGAGGTCCATCGATTCGCAAATATAAAACGCCGCGAATATATCCAAACACATGTGTACGATGTCGCGAAAATAGAACGTCGCGAACCAATAAATTTATTCGTGTTTGCGAACATAAAACGCCGCGATTAAAAGATTACAGTATTACGAGTTTACAGTATATTAGAGAGGTTAAGTTACAAGATTTAGCGCGACGTGTACGCATCACATCCTGCTATTTTTTATCAAATGACGTCATGACGTGACGTGTAGCCACACGTTATGGACGTGTAAACGACCCTCTACACTTAACGACTGAACGGGTAACTTCTTTGAACTTTTCCACGCTTAGCATTGATCTAACTTCCATTTTTCTTTGATATAAAAGAAAGGAGGAGATCTCAAATTGCTCTGGTTGCAGCACCCAAAGCATAACTCCAAAACACCCATTGCAAAAACACAGAGAAGACATCCACAGAAAGAGGCGCCATAGAAACATGGAACACAAAAGACCACAAATAAACCAACGAGACCAATGAGTTAAAGAAGATCCTGACGATAATCTCAACAGCACTCACAATAGAGCACACAACTAAGCATCGACAGACCCCTAGCAAGCTAGAGGTGGGACCAGGTGCCCGGGAGGATTAAGCATCCCCTGTTGGCTAGCCGCACCCGCCGTCGATGTTTAAGCACGAAAATGAAAACAATATCTACAATTCATGCATTCTCTGAAGTTATGTCTATATAAAAAGTGCTATGGCGACAATGTCAGAGAATATATATAAAACACTTACTGTCAAACCCCTCACACCATAGAAACATGAAACACAAAAGACCACACATAAAACAACGAGACCAATGAGCAACCAGTGCCGACTTAGGACGGCCATCTGGAACACAAGAAGAACACAGTGTGATAATCCGGATTACGTGCGTACAACCCTTCCACTTTTCCGATTACCCAGAGGTCTCGAAGAACGCACAATGGTGGTGTGAAATAACCTCCTTACTGTAAGATGAACATACAAATAGGCAGCATGATGCAGCGGCCCAAGAAACACATAGATATATATGTAAGTGGATTAAAAAACAGAAGGCATACGAAACGCAGTCCGTGCTCTGCCGGCTGTAGAGAGCTCATGCGTTTCAACACCCGAGGAGTCCGACTAAGATTCAGAGACGACTGGCCGTCGGGGCCCTGTCTTCTCTAAAGAGGTCTGGACATGGCCCGTCATGGAGTCCAGAAGGATCATATCCACGGTATAAATGGCGTTTGATAATTCTAACACATTTTGGATGGTAATTCTGTCTACATTTGACCCTTCGTATTTTGTTAATTATGTGACAATAAAATGTAGGTTGAAAAATACCCAAAGTTATATACTATGCTTGTATGGATCTGAATTAAAAAAGAAGTTGACGATAATTTTTGTCAAATTTCAAGAGGACTTTACTAGTTTGTAAAAGCGAAAACCTTGACCTAAATGTTTCTTGGTAATTTGTACTATGAAAAAACAAAACATCAGTGCATGCTCTAGCCAACCGAATGAGCTGCGAAATGTAGATACGAAGTATGGTAATTTAGGAACATCACCGTCAAGACAGGGAAAATTTACTGTGTTGGATCCAAAATAATCTCTTTTGTCATACACACTTCTATGAATCTCTCCTTTACATGTTACACTATTTTGATATTTAGGTCCAAAAACGGTGTTTCTGTGTGCTGACTCGTTATACACTATGATGTCCCACTCTCCAGAATGGCGGATGAAATTCTGTCATAGACCCATTTGAACCATCCAACCAAAGATTGTATTACGGGTGTTGCATGCAAGCAAGAGATGCTTACTCTTCATGGGCACCTGGTCTCACTCCCATATTGGGAGTTCGCTTCTTTTCATATGGTGGAGGTTTAAGTTTATTACTTTGGTTCCTGTTTTATCCTGATTTTGTATGCCTTCGGTTTCTGATTTTCTGAATTATCGATTTTGTGCTGTATACAGGGATATGGTCATTATTCATATTTGTCATTATTGTTCTGGATAAATATCATTTTTATACTTATCAAAAACAGGATTGTCGATAGTATGAATATTATCCAGGTACCTAAAAGAAATAAAGAAGATCCTGAGGACAATCTCAGTATCACTCATAAAAGAGCACCAAATTGAACATCGACGGACCTCTAGCTTGAACGTGTCCGTGAGGAGTAAAAACCCTTGAAGTACCAATGAAACATTTCAAATCATCATGTTTTCTTTGCTTTTGAAGAGTTTTGATAAATTCTTTTTCATTTGTGTATAAAAAAAGGTCTGCAACAAGAGGCGCACAATTAGTACCCATTAGGATCCCTGCAACCTGCTTGTAAAGATTCTCACCAAATTTTCCATAAATGTTTTCCAAAAGGAAGGACAACGCAATACATAGCTCACTACATGTCCATGATTTGTATGATTTGTATTCTGTAGCAGAAAAAAACCCTTTGATTCAGATGTACAAATATAAGATTTCCCCTCCCGATCAAAACACCATTTTATGAGTTTGGACAACCGATCGTTATTTTTGTCGTGATGAAGCGTGGTGTACATGTTAGAAAAGTCGTATGAAGAAATCGTATTGGCTGGAAAAGTTCTAGATTTCATTTTGTCACATCATTATAAAACAACGAAGGGGATCTCCAACAACACCAGACTGCAGCATCCACAGCAAAACCCTAAAACACCCAGTGCAAAAACACAAAGCAGACAAGCACAGAAAGAGACGCATAAGGGACAAGGAACGTAACCGCAAAACACAGAAACATCAAACACAAAGGACTACACATAAACCAACGTGAGGTTGTCGTCAGGATCTTCTTTAACTCCTTTGTGTCACATTTATGCCCTTTGCCGTGTAGAGCTCATAAAAAAAGTTCCCCGCGAGGGGTTTTACAGTAAATGTTTTGAATATATTTCCCTGACATTGTCACCATAGCACTTTCTATATAGACATAACGTCGGTCAGTCCATGGATTTTATATAGTGTTTGCATTTTCGTGCTTAAACATCGACGGCGGATGTGGCTAGCCAACAGGGGATGCTTACTCCTCCCGGGCACCTGGTCCCACCTCTAACTTGCTAGGGGTCCGTCGATGCTTAATTCTGTGCTCTATTGTGAGTGCTGTTGAGATTATCGCCAGGATCTTCTTTAACTCATTTGTACTTTTGATGAAATAAATACCTGTTTAAACGAAAAGTATGAACAATTGTTTGGTCTGTTTACCTGAAAATTGATGTTAAGATTTGCTTCATTTCTCTCCTATTTTCATGCCACATAGTTGCACATATATATACTTTGGGAATGGGTGTGTCGTCTTCTCTCCCCGGGGCTGGATCACATGTTTTGTTTTCTGCTATGAAGCATCGACAGGTCGATGAAAGCACTGACAAAATGGGGTAATACGAATAACCTAAAATTTAATAATTTCATTGGAATAAATAAATATTCGATAGGATGAATCGATAGGGAATCGATAAATCAGGTAATATTATATTCACTTGCATAAAATGCTTTTCGCAGGTAATATACAGGTAGTGTTACGTATAGAAATTCATTCGAAGGCTCAATTTTGGCCTGACAAGTCGCTCCCCACCCATAAATAAAATATATAGAGCAAGGAACCATATTTCACCGGTGACCATATTTCGCCGTTTCATAGTTAATTGCTTCTCGTTGGTTATCGGAATTGTTTGTCAAGTTTATTTTTCTATATCCTATCAAATATGACCGTAGCAGTCATGTTTTGATATATTGTGACATTCTCCTGCTCTCAAATGTGACGAAAAATACCACAAAATGAGGAAAAATTATTGAAATAACTAAATTTTATACGCAAACATCTAAATTTTTACAAAAACCAAACAAAGAAAACATTTTATTTTTCATCATCTCGTAGAAGTAGTGGCGACGAAAGATTTCCTGAATAGAAAATAACAATTTTGTCCGTTTTGTGTGCAAAATGGATACTCATCAGCAAAAACGGCGAAATATGGTCACCTCCGAAAACATGGAAACGAAATATTTTGACGTTTTATAAGGAAACAATGAAATGAATAAAATAAATCATTTTTGTAAAATTTCAATCGAGAATGGAGTTAGATTAAACTTTAGCAAAAGCAATCATTGAATCGGTCACCAAGTATTAAAAATTCCTAGAAAATATACGAAAAATGCGGCGAAGTATGGTCACTTGCTCTACATGTTATTGATTTATTATGTATTTCCTTTGTACTAAAAGACAATGATTGCGATTTGAAATATACTTAGCCTCCTATCCAACAAATGTTTTTTTTTTTTATTTCATACATGGTTTATGTTCTTTTGAAAGAAACGAATTAGATCATAAGGAATATTTTTGAAAGTTAAATTTGTTTCAATTAAATGATCATAATACGACAGAATTTATTTTTTTTTCGGGGGGGGGGGGGGAATTGTATTTTGTTTGTTTCTCAGCTAATTCGGTACGCCAGTGCATGTTCCCAATATGACGATTTCGTCATTAGAGCCAGACTCTTATATTTTCATGTAACGGCTGAAATAAACATTGATGAAGTTATAAAAGCGCATGGGATCCCTCATTCCAGAATGATCAGTGACATTCTAGATTGCTATTTAATGGCTGTCAACATCATCAAACAAGACATATATGTTATCCTGATATGTACATCAATATGTACATCGAGACAATCGCCGAATTTGACAAGTTTTCATGGAACTGTTGCGACGGATTTTGCGTGCAAACAAGAGACGCTGAATCTCCTGGTACCTTGTCCTTTACGCTTGACTAGGTGAGATTGTACATCAGATAGTGTTGTCCCTTTTTTTGTGTATTGCCTCCGTATGCTTTTCCCACGTTTTCTTTTTTCGTGAATTTCTGTTCCCTACGTTTTGCGCGTGTTACAGATTTCATTGTTAGATATTTTCCCACTACCGTTGTTTATGTTAATATTTTTCAAGAATTTGTGATCCGATTGTGATTTTTTGAATTTTGATTTTGTGTTTTGTGTTTGACTTTCATTCACTGATGCAAAATAAATCCGCAAAATACAAAAAAAGTTACGTGACTTACTTTCTAGTGAATGCTAGTCGTTCCTCTCCATTACTCTCCCATACGTGTTTGCAGATCCAAAGCTGTGCGAACCATCCAATGATAAAACACACCAAGGGGACTCTGAATTCAACAGAAGCTAATGTAATTAGCGCTTTTACAGTCAATGACTGAAGCGACCAATTTATATCATATATTTCATTATCGACAATTTCAACCACTTTAATATAACTGTAAATTCTCGATCACAAAATGTAATGAACATTTTCTAAAACCAAGGGTATCTCCCTGATGGTATAGCTCTGTCCTTGACTGGTTCTTCGGCAGAAATATTTGGTCAAGTTTAGATTTTTGTTCTTCATAAATTCAAATAATTTGGATTTTCTTTTTTTCTGCCTCGGACATCACTGATGATACATAACTTGTTGAAATGCGCATATGGAGCACTAAGATTTTATATTTACATTCCTACTGCGTTTCCCTTATATAAAGGTACCAAACCAACTGTTGCTTTATTTCTCGATAATCGCAAGAGCCTATCACGTGACTTTAGAACTTACGCGGATTAATTTCTGATAAAATGCCCATTTTATTTATTGCTTTAATACAGATTCAAAACATGTATCCATTATCAAACGACGCCGTCTACCCCCAGTGATTAAATGTGTCAAAATGTAGGTCAACCACATGTACACTTCCAAGAAGTGTGACGTAGTAAGTCGATCACGCGTCAGTAGACGAAGTTCAAGGACGAACTGCATTGTTGTCTGCAGAAAGATGCCGTGTTTGGATGAGCGAATATTCAGGCATAAGTGGATCAAATATTCAGTATTTAGGATGAGGATTTGATTCACTTGTGTCAGTATCAACAGTAAATTTATCTTTGCTTCTTATGGATTCATAATATCAGAAATACTTCGAGCATCAGCGAATCTTTAGCCATGATGTTGAGGTAAGTCATGAAAATACCGAAAGTTTTCGCGTTTTCGACGGCTGTACTCGACTTTTGCATTATTCATATTACTTCCAGATGAAATAGGGTATTTACAGAAGTTTGTATACAATAATACCGATTGATTTCATATGTCTAAGCAGTTTAACAGTGTGTTAAAAAGAGTTTTCAAAAGTTTTCCCTTCAGTTCTGTGAAATTTCTCCAGTTTAACTCTCCGCCATGTCTGAATTATGTTGGACAAAAGTCACGAATTTTCACGATTCAATTTTCTTCAGTTTTAATTGAAATGTTCAAAATACAGCAAGAGGACAAAATTCAGTTTCTCATTTGTCAACAACGTTTCCGTACAGAAGGTACTACTTCGAATCAAGCGAAAAACGTCGAACGTTCTTTTGCTCTTACGTCAAATGGCGTTCTCCCTCCGCAATGATATTTCAAATGTAAAGAAACTGGCTGAAAAATTGGCAGAAATAACTTAGTTAACACGTAAAATGTAAATATAAGGATTGTTTTTCAGCTTTTGCGCTTTATCGGTGTGTATTGGCAGTAGGGAATGGAAACAAAATTCATGAAAAGCACTTCGTGCTTTACATATTTTGTTTCCATTCCCTACTGCCAATACACACCGATAAAGCGCAAAAGCTGAAAAACAATCCTTAGATAATAGAACATGTATTTCAATATCGACAATAGTTAAGAATAAACTTAAAGTCATACGGTTAAAACGAGAAACAGTATATCATCTCATTGTCTAGAGTATTATTAGTTACATAGTAAGTTAGTGACCTGACACAGAAAAATACATGATGTGCAGGCGAGCCGAATGTTTAACGTCTTCTAATTCATTAGCATCATTTTAGAGCAGATAAATTTACAGCATGGACCAGATATGCACGTTTCGGGTATTTAACCCTCGTCAGTGATCCTCAATCTAAATAATGTAATATGGTTAAAATCTGTGAAAATAAATTATGTCCTAAATATACCGAAAGACATAGCAAATTGGCTGGGATATATGATGCTACATGACCCAGGGTTTAGAAATTTGAGAAAAAATTGGAAATAAAATTTTTCAAAGCGTCTGAAGAAACGACCAACCGAAATTGATCGAACTTGGCTACATGTGCCCTCGGGGACTCCTGGTCCACCAGCAGTGACACTCACCAACTGGTACACATGTTTAACGTCTTCATTAGCATAATTTCAGAGTAGATGAATTTACAGCATTCGACCAGACATGCAAGTTTCGGGTATTTAACCCTCGTCAGTGGTCCTCAATCTAAACAATGTAAGATGGTCAAAATCTGTGAAAATTGTGTCGAATATACCGAATGCGTGAAATGAAAACCTGTATCAGGCGAGTCCGAGTCCGATACGGGCTTTCTTTTCACTCCATGTAATTTTCCCGTATCAGGTCACTAACTTACTATGTAACGAATTTATCACGCCTCAGACCTTTGACTGACTGCATGCATTGCTCGTCCAATACAGAAATCGGACGCCTTATACTGTCTTTTCACGGCGTCACGTGACCAAAATATATGTAATAAGATTGCGACAATTTCGTCTGTGGCATGATAATAGATTAAGATTAAGTTGGATGAAATGTTTATTTTAGCATGTACAGAAGGATTAATGGTATTAAAATGTTATAGAATTATTTCAAATGACCGATGCTGTAGAAACTAATGAAGACGTAAAATAAATAATTAAAAGCAATAATCTTGCATACATACTTGTAATCTCCTGATATGTTGTTGAGTCCTATTCTAGCTTGAAGTAAGTCCACATTATTTTCCTTGAGAATAATAAGTATCACAACATAAACGGGGGTAGCTAACGATAGAGGCACAGAAAACCCTACCCTCTGCATACATAGCCTGCATGAAATAACGGCGCAATAATTGACAGCCATTGCTGACAAAAGATGTACTAAATAGGGACCCAAAATGTTCCAAAGAGTTAATTCGATGTGGTATGTACAGGGAAAAGATGTAAAGGAAGTGTTGGATATCGTAGAATTGAGGCAGTCGTTATGTTCGGTACAGTTCGTAGAGAAGTTAGATGATGTTGTTGAATTAGAGCAAACAGTCTCGTACAAAAGCTCAGTCACGTTTTCTGATTTTTGCATAAACTTCAGGAATGTTTGGTTGAAGTTTGCAATTCCATTACAGAATATATTTGGAAAGACAATACAAGCAAATATGATTCTACAGAGAGTGGACATAAATTCGACATTAACACGAGCTCTTTCTAATGCATCATCATTGGCGGATTCTCCCTCCTCTCTTCTCTCTTCAGCACGTCCACTTTCCTCTACGTCGGATTGAACCTGTCTATTGCTACAACATGTACTGTCGGCCTTGCTCCAAGAAAAGTATCGCAACGATAGTAAAACAACACTACTTATTTCCCATGCGATGAACTCCGTGTTGTTTACAAGCACAGTAGAGGTCTGAATAATTAAAAATGGAACAGCTATCAAGAATGCCAGTGACACTAGTGATACAAAAATGTTAAGGATCTGTACCATTATCCTTTGTTTCTTCCACCCTTTACCACATATATAATATGTCACTACATGCACGATCCCGACAAAAGCGGGAACAGTTACAGTGACCAAGGTAAACTCTAGAGGATTCAAACTTGGTGCCACTTTGTAAAGAAGTCCGAATAATCCAAAGACGTGGCCAAGTTCCCGTGCTATAACCTAAAAATGGAAAATCAATCATTTACAAAAACAGTCGCTTTACTTTGCAATTTGAAATTTTTGTGTCTAATTTATCGGTATATTTCTTAATTCATAACAAGAACAATCTATACAAATTCCTGATTTATCCATGACAAATATGGATAATGACCATATCCCTGTATTCAGCACAAAATCGATAATTCAGAAACCGAAGGCATACAAAATCAGGATAAAACAGGAACCAAAGGAAACAAACAAGAACCTCCACCATATGAAAAGAAGCGAACTCCTGATATGGGGAATTCATACAATTCCTCAACATATTTACTTATGGTATGTTTACTGTCCTGTTCACTAAATCCGGAGCACCATGTTTTCCTTGTTTTCTCTCAAATATGACATTGTCATCTTAAAAAAAAAGATATTGTTTTGACTGTACGTCAATTGAGTTAGAATTAGGACGGAAATAAAAAGTCTACGGGGATTTACTATAGTAAAATCACTGAAATGTGTGACGTCGGACGCTTTGACGTCACTGTTTACTATTTTTGACACGGAGAGCAGTATGGCGGTGGCTTGAAATTGACATGGAAATTTCCCGTAGACATGTTATTTTTCTTTTTTGCAGTTTGAAGGCAGATGAAAGGGTTAGTAGGTTTCGTGCGTGAACATCGACGGCGGCTGCGGCTAGCCAAACAGGGGATGCTTACTCCTCCCGGGCATCTGGTCCAACCTCTAGCTTGCTAGGGGTCCGTCGATGCTCAATTTAATGCTCTAATGTGAGTGCTGTTGAGATTGTCGTCAGGATCTTCTTTAACTCATTGAAGTTAATTTTCAGTTACGACTAAAGGAGGTCAACTCTCGGAAACAATAATTTACAGGAAAATTCTTCAGACGCTAAATAAATCGCCAAAAGAAGGTGCTCTGGATTTAGTGAACAGAACAGTAGTTTCCTTAATTTGTTCTATCTATCATATTTATTGATCGATTGATTTAACTCATTGTCAAGATCTTATTATTAAGACAGTTTTCAAGTTTACGTATTTCGGACTTGGGACTTCCTACTCCAAGGATCATATAAAAGAAATCAGGTGTATTTAGAAAAGTAAATTCTGACCACTAGACAAAATATTACTGGAGAGTGCGAAGTCCGAGTGCGAAGTCCATGAACATGAAAAATGTCAACTGTAGGGCAGTTTACATCAATTCAATAAATTAACGCTTACTTCTTTTTAATTTTTAATTTCATATGCTTTGAAAGCCTCGTTGTCATACATGTTTTTCTAAAGGCTAAATCTTGTAGTTTAATTACCATCAAGGAGTTTGTAATTGAAGGTAAATGTCTCTTGGTAAATCTCACACGGAGCAGAGTATTCAAGAAACGTATCCCATCTGGTATGGTGACGATGAAAAGTATGAAGTACAAAATGACGTCCTGAGTGACTCGATCCTACAATTTGAAGTTAAAAAACACTTAAAGAATAGCTACCGGTTACCCATTGGTCTCGTCGGTTTATGTGTAGTCTTTTGTGTTTGATGTTTACATGTCGTGTGTCTCTTTTCCGTCTCGTGCTGTACTCGTCTTTTGTGTTTTGCATCGGGTGTTTTGGTGTTTTACTGTTGATGCTGCAACGGGGTCTTGTTGGAGATCTCCTCTCTTCTTCCACATATGAATACAACAATTATAACAAAAGTGTTAATTTGAAAACCATACACAAAAGGGAAAATAAATAATACAAAAATAATAACTCAAACGAAACATTCCTTCGATGTGAACAGAAGTAAATTTAAAAAAAAATATGGAGTAAAGTGAGGCGTACTGGAAGAGGATATGGTAAAATCCAGTAAACCAATGCAAAGATATGGTTATTCAGATATCACGTTTATGCACTAGACCTCAACATTTTCAGATTTTTCCATTGAAGTTTGGGTCCAAAAATGGATATCAGGTTACGAATTAATAATTTGTACAAAGTTTTATTGAAAATAAAAGATGCAGATTACTGCAATAACTTTTTAAAAATTGCACAAAGTACCAATAATGATTCAACATTCGAAACATGCAAGAAAGAAAACATGGAATTAGCTTTGTAGCATCAGAAAAATTCTGCCCACATATCTCTCTCCTTAACTAGAAGAATTTGTAAAATACCCTGAGGAGGCCTTTTATTATCAAAAATAGTGATAAGGGTTTCAAAATAGTGAAAAAAAAATGCATGATTCCAATGGGAATTCTAATGATTTTGCCTTGCCTTCTCGACTTTAAGACTGAATAATTGATGGGTACCTCTTTTATCTTTATTCCAAGATGAAAATGTTGCACTGACTACTTGGTCAAGAAACAGACTGAGACATACATAAAAAAAACCAGGTCGATTAACCTTGCATAACCCTATTGATTTATTTATAAAAGACAAAACAAAGAGGGAAAAGACTTTTATACAAATTAAGTTGCATTTCAAGTTATAAGCAATTCTCACCTTTCCATGACGTTGTTCCTGTCCAAGTAAATTCGTAAGGATCTGCAAACTTCCTCGAGAGGCTATGACAGAGATAATCAGTACTAGGAAAAGAAAACCATAGGTGAAAACTTTTAAAGCCTTGAATATCTTATCTGTTACTCCATCACACACTGACGAAGACTCCTCCTCCGGGACAGTACGGAATATATCCCATAGTGGGTCTGTTTCCTGTGGAGCTTGATCTTCTCTGAAAGGAATTTATGTTAAACCTGATAAACAAACACAGTTGAAGTCGTGGTTTCATGAGTATACCAAGAACTTAAGCCGTTTGAATTTAACGTGGGAAAAAGTAAGACAAAACCCTTTTTAGAGGTGATAAATGTAACTATAAAAGTTTTCCCAAAACCATGGAACTGTTGCGACAGGGGTTGCATGCAAACAGAAGGCTCTGACTCTCCCCGCGCGCATGGTCTCTGTCTCTGTCCCAATGGAAATTCTAATGAATTTTCGACTAAGAGACTGAATAACTGATGGCTACTTCTTCGATGTTTATTATTATCTTTAACATTACGAAGTATATCATGAAAAAAGATCTCCATCACGACAATGTTGCAATCACAACAGTCACAACTAATCGGTTAAATAAAAGACTTCATGCAAAACAAGCTAATTACTTCAATTATAAGACAGTCGAAGGAAATGAATAAAATGCATCGTGTTAATTATTATATGTCGCACGTTTCAGGTGCCACCACTGATTCACCAAGGTTGAATTGAGTCATCCTTGTGGTTTCAAGAAAATAAAGATATTGCAGGAACTCAAAAAAGGATCACTGTATTATTTATTTGCCTAACTGAGGTAAAACAAAGCTAAAGTTGGCAAGTGTTACAATGACAAATATGGATAATGACCATATCCCTGTCTACAGTACGAAATCGATAATTCAGAAAATCAGAAACAGAAGGCATACAAAATCAGGATAAAACAGGAACCAAAGCAAACAAAAACAAAAACCTCCACCATATGAAAAGAAGCGAACTCCCGATATGAGAGTGAGACAAGGTGCCCAGGAAGAGTAAGCATCTCCTGCTTGCATGCAACACCCGTCGCTTCAATTCGGTAGAACTGTCACATCCGGTTACTTCCATTTTGGAAGATATAGAGTACAATCTTTGGCTGGATGGTTCAAATGGTCTATGACAGAATATCATCTACCATTCTGAATAGTGGGACATCATAGTGTATGACGAGTTCCCCATATCGACCGTAGAACTTCCTCAGTGACGATGCTAGTCGGTCACAAACATATCCCTGACTGAGAAGCTTATCTGAAAGACGCCTAGCTCTCAGAACAAAATCCGTATATTTCGTACTTGCTCTGGCATAGCGTATCAACTGAGATATGAACACGCCATAAGCAGGCGATGAAGGGATGTTGCTACTCAGAAAAGGAAAGTTCGTAATGCTGAAATTGAAGTCGTCACGTTTGTCATAGAGTGAGGTGTTCATGTGCGCGGGTATGTTAAGGCGTCCCATGGAAATATCATCACCTTTATCGCACCTTTGTAATGGACACCTCTTTCTCTCAATAAAATATACTTTAATCAAAAGTATGAATATGTACTTTATAGAAGGAAAGTCAAGGGTCATTGGCGAGTTCTGCAGGTGTGCTGAAAGTCACGTGATCGCTATTTATAGCACATATACACAGTAGGAAAAAGAAGCTTCGAGCGCAAGTTGTTCCACTAATTTCTCAGTGAACTTTTGGTTTATGTTGTGTAGAGAAATGTTCAAATTTCATATATCTTGCTACGGCAAATCGTGAATTCCATATATTTATGGATTAAATTAAGTAATTGTACGGCGCACCCTGGTTTTTGCGTTACACCTTCAATGACTACGTCCCTGTATAGGTTTAATATGAAAAAAAAAAAATCAAGTTGTCGTAGCAAGAACTATATAGATAAATCATGGAAGATTCGATTTACACCAAACTTCTTTCAATTTAGTTTGAGGAACAACTTGCGCTAATCTATTTTCTATGAGTACCCCTAAAAGTTCTCCTCCCGAGAACCATTTCAAACGTTCAAGTGATGCGCGATTGACAGGGGGAGATAATTTCTCAAAAACGTTTCAGTACAGGTACATTTCGACGAAAATTCATATTCTTCTGTCTCAAAATCGGCATGATCAAGTGAATTCGGCAAGAATTTAATTTTTCTTGAAGAATTTGAAGTGTAGAGTGTCAATATTTATTATAATATGTTGTTGAAGACTTAGAGTAATGTACAAATCCAATGGAAGTCATGATCTAATGCATTAGATTAATAGAATCTATCCCCAGATGTAATCTGGGACAAGGAAATCCAACCCGAGTGTCCAGGATTTGCTTGTACCACGACGAGGCTTGCCGAGTCGTGGACAAAAGCAAATCCTGGACACGAGGGTTGGATTTCCGTGTCCCTGATCACATATGGGGATTGATTATTTTTCTCCCACTGTCTAAAAGCGCAAAACATTAGATTTTATGTATTCTTTTTCATAGTTTTGGTCGGCTAACGCAGCAATCGTGCATGACGTCACAATTGACGTTACAGTCAAAAGGCACGTGGAAATGTTATCTTACCCCATAGGGGTAAGACAAGGATGACAAATATGGATAATGACCATATCCCTGTATACAGTACAAAATCGATAATTCAGAAAATCAGAAACCGAAGGCATACAAAATCAGGACAAAACAGGAACCAAAGCAAACAAACAAAAACCTCCACCACATGAAAAGAAGCGGACTCCCGATATGGGAGTGAGATCAGGTGCCCAGGAAGAGTAAGCATCTCCTGCTTGCATGCAACACCCGCCGCTTCAATTCGGTAGAACTGTCACATCCGGTAACTTCCATTTCGGAAGACATAGAGTACAATCTTGGCTTGGATGGTTCAAATGGTCTATGACAGAATATCACCCACCATTCTGGAGAGTGGGACATCATAGTGTATGACGAGTTCCCCATATCGACCGTAGAACTTCCTCAGTGACGATGTAAGTCGGTCACAAACATATCCCTGACTGAGAAGCTTATCTGAAAGACGCCTAGCTCTCAGAACAAAATCCGTATATTTCGTACTTGCTCTGGCATAGCGTATCAACTGAGATATGAACACGCCATAAGCAGGCGATGAAGGGATGTTGCTACTTAGAAAAGGAAAGTTTGTAATGCTGAAATTGAAGTCGTCACGTTTGTCATAGAGTGAGGTGTTCATGTGACCATCAGTGTCGTAGGACAACATTATGTCCAAATAGGATGCTGAATTATTTGTCTCTGTAGTTTCTTTGACTTCAAGCTCTGAAGGATAGATTCTGCTCAGGTAATCTGCGAATTTCGGATTATTGATGGACAAAACATCGTCTATGTATCTATAAGTGAAGTTGAAGTCAGAAGCTAAGTATCTTTTCCCTTCAGAGACCAAAGATTGAATGAATTCAGCTTCGTACGAGTAAAGGAAATGTCGGCAAGGAGTGGGGCACAATTGGTCCCCATTGGAATTCCGACAATTTGCTGGAAGACCTTTCCTCCAAACACCACAAAAATGTTGTCGATCAAAAAGTTTAACATCTGAATAATATCTGTTTCAGTGTACTTATTTTCAGAATCGGACTTTTCTTTTACAAAGTAGGTTTTGACATAGTTCACAACAATAAATTTGTATTTGCGATTACCGCTCTTACTTGTAAACGCATTACTTATAATTTTTGCGAGTCTTTCTTTCAATTTAGAATGTGGAATTGTAGTTTAAAGTGTCGAAAAATCAAAGGCTTTGATCGAATGAACTTTACTAAAATGAGTGGATTTCAGATGTTCTAAAAGTTCCTTCGAATTCTTTAAAATCCACATCTGGTTGATACCACTGCGAGAATATACTGTCGAACATAATTTTTGAAGCCCAGATTTGATTTCAGATAAAACTTTGGTGAGTAAGATCGATACAGATTTGGTAGAACATTTTGAGGAACCAGCGATGAAACGTTGTTTGTACGGATTCTTATGCATTTTAGGTATGCAGTATAAGTATGGTAAATCTAAATCTAAATTGTTAGTTTGGAAGCCAAAGGAAGAAAGAGCTGATTTGTGGTTATCTATTATTTCAGAGGCAGAAAGGTTTGTTGGGGTGTAAGTGGGATTTCCAGCTCCAACTCTTTAACTAGACTTTCGAAATAGAACTTTTTGCAAGTAAATGTGTAATTATTTGAGGCTTTGTCCGCTGGTGTGATGACATAATGTTCTTGGAGGTAGGTAAGCTCTGTGATAACATCAGGGTCTTTAAATATAGACTCGAATCTGGTGCTCACGGTTGATTTTAATCGGTTAATTTTAGATAAAAGTAACCCTCTGATGGATTTTATCCATTCGGATAGTGTGTCGAGCTGTACATCCTCTTTCTTTGCCCACGTCTTGCATATTCCTCACAAGAGTCCATGATAATTTTGAAAGTTTGGTTCCATGTAAAGGACATACTTTCTCTGTATTTGGGACCCTTTTTTAACAAATCTCTCAACTTGTCGTTCTTGACTATACTAAGGTCACCTGTAATAACGTGTCCACAAGGAGAATAGTTAAAATCCGATGAATAACATTCGCAAGGAAGTGGATGTAGTGAGGGATTACTTAAATCAATGCACTGCAAGAATCGTTTGTAATTGTAAATTTTAGATGCAACTGTTGGTGTGTAGCTATAGGAAATACAAGGAGTTTCTTGTCTTTTGAAATATGGTGGGATTTTTTCTGTGACAGTTTTGTGATTCAAAATTTGACCAAGATTCAATTTATCAATACCTTTGTTTGCAAATTTACTTTAATGAAAGGACGGTTTGTTTTCTCCTCTGATTTATCTGATGTAACTGCTTGAAATAAACGAAAGGTAGAAATGTCCAAGATGACTCCTTGTAGTCTGTATTCTGGGGAACGTGTATCGGTATAAGTGAGGTCCTTCGTATATTCGTAGATTTCGTGTAACTTCCGTAAAGGAACAGAGTATAATTTGGTACGAATATAATGTAGGCCTAGAGGCTCATTCAAAAATGGAACCAAGTCATCGAAGGAGAAACTATGTATCTCAGGCCTATTATATTTACGAATGCCATGACTTCGAGGTCTTCTTTGTGGTCTGTTGAATAAGCTATTCACATTTACCGATTGACAACCTGGACTTGTTAAGTTTCCTAAGCTGCTCATATTATCGTTACACCCATAGGGCGCTGCAGTGTTAAGATTTTTTATCCAGAACTCTTCTCTGTTGCGACGGAAAGGTGTGCTCAAATTGGGATTGTTTGTGGGGTGATATATTTTCTCCAGGATTCTGACTCTCATAGATAAAACAGAATGATCGGCCTGGTCAAAATGCCGGTAAAGAAGTTGACTTCCTTTATTATTCATTTTTGACCGATGTCCTGACATTCTGGTTCGGAGCTTACCTTTGGTTTCACCCACATAAATCAATCCACAAAGTGAGTACTCTATTCCGTACACAACATTAGATGTCATACAGTTTAGGTTTTCAAAACTATGCGTGTTAAATGTTTGTTTTGTGAGATTACTTGAGAATGAAGTGTCTGTTATAAGGATTTTGCAAGTTTTGCAGTTCTTCGTGCCGCACTTAGAAACTGAGCAATCGCTTGGTGAAAATTGGTGCTCTTTTAGTATATCGACCACTTCAATCTTACAGGGCTTGATTTTAATATACCCGTCTGCATGTTTGTACCAAAACTCATGGTTTCTACTCACTACAAATGTCTCGTCTCTAATGTCATGTAGTCTAATTCTAGGGACACCTAAATTACCTGTTGCGTATGTGTCCGTAGACGCAACAGGTTGGATATCTTTTCCCAGCGTTTCCTTGGAAATCCCAGTCCACAGTGGGAGAATAGAATACTCTTCATCAAAGAACCCTTTGTGCGCCCCTCTGCTCTTCTATATTGCAATATTTATCTGTGACAATGTTTTCAAGTTTCTATTGATTTTCAAATAAATTCATAATTTGATTGAAGCATCATTTTAATTAAAGGTACGGTGTCCCTAAAAATTAATTTATTTTATTATGCAAAATCTTTCTTTTCAAATTAAAGTTTGTAACATTGATATTCTCGTTTGTATACTTAAATTCAAATTTTCATGCGACCCTTACGCATACATTCGCAGTTAAAACCGTTTGAAAAGTTAACGTTATTTTTAATTTTGGCTGCGCAGCTCCAATTCTTTTCACTAGCGCCACCTACAATATATTGCGTTTTTACAACAGAGGTATATGGTGATTTAACTTTACAGATTCGACGATGTTATCGTCGTTACTGCATATTTTCTAAATAAAACATTTTATGGCTTCTTTTTCCTGAATCTAGACCTTTCGAAATAAATTTTACGTTTTTAATAAAAAAAATTCAGGGACGCTGTATCTTTAACGGTTCTATTATTTTATCACTAACTTAATAGCTTTTATCACTATATAGCCATGTCTTTCTGATACATTTGTACTATCCATTCATTTCAATTTTTTTTTCTTTCTGCTAGTCAGAATGCTTGGAGGAAGGGTCAGATGAAGCGTCGAGTCTTCTGAAATTATTTTTCGTCACCCAGGAAACCTTTTCATTTATTTATTTCCACTTTTAAATTATGCTGGTGATATTGTTCACGTGAGAGAGAGAGAGAGAGAGAGAGAGAGGGGGGGAGGGGTATTACTAGCTTATATATTTGTAGGTGGCCGGGGCGGTTCTGATAGCAAATATACGATTTTTAACAAGCTTTAAGTGAAGCATATTCATTTCGTAATTCCTTCATTAAATTACATGTTACATACGATAGAAATACAACAAGGGTTGGAAGGATCCTTATCGGGTAGAGGGGGGGGGGGGGGGGGGGGGGGGAAGGGTCAAGCCTGCCCATGCAGGGTGATGAATCCTGTTATACATGTATGTAATACTGCTCCTTTTAAAGTTCAAGCCTACAAGTTCAAGTTTATCTAATTTTCCCTCCGGAAGAAATATTTCAATCCACTGCTTATCGGGATGATTAACACACAGAAAAAAAAACCGCACCCAGATTCGACTGAGGAAAAGGATATGATCAGTACTACTTTAAAACTATAATAATGTACCAATCTCGCATAATCATGACCGGCCATGCCCTTGACAATGGATGTAAGTGACGTGAAACTGCGATTACCTCTCAACTCAGGAAAAAGCCGGAAAATACAATTTTATGCAAATATGCAATGTTCAACGTCAGGGGCACCGAAAGGAGAAACCTCCACTCTGTCGAGATAAATCTATATTTACATGTATGCTTAATTGAAACCTGTATCTCGCCATCATCGACAAAATTTTTACTATGTCTGCCAATAATATTCTTTATTTTATCACCACATTTTTCGAATTCGTGAGAGGAAGGGGCGGGGGGGGGGGGGTATCCATCTTTCAGCTTTGTATAAAATCATTCGGTCATTGTTTTCCTCATTTTAAGATGAAATCCATGGTCATATTCAGACCAACAACCCAGTATTATATACATGTATTATAGGCTGTATCACCCTGCATGATGGGCAGGCTTGAACCCCCCCCCCCCCCCCCTCCATAACTCCTTATTATTTAAATTTAGATCTGTACATTATTTAGATACAAAGGACGGAAGATTTGCTATGATCAATTTCAACAGATTTTAATATAGATAAATAAACAAAATAACTCAGCAGCTCTGTATTTATCAGGTGATAGACGTGAACTTTATCACAAGAATTGAATATCTCTGTGAAAACCATAATGCGTTAGGACTGTAACTTTGTGAGGGTAAAATGTCAGTCTTGTATAACAAAGTATCTTTGAGTTGACAGTGGTGTAGCTACAATGTATGCTAAAGCATCCACTTTTCCTCTAAAATTCCCCAATTCAGTAAAAATTTTCCTCCCTCTGGGGGGGGGGGGGGGGGGGGTTGTAAGCTGCTGGAGGTAAATCTTTATTTGCATTCATTGCCATTCGAATGTCCTAAGCTTCTGAACTCATTTTCCTTGTATCATGAAAGGATTCACTTAGTTTTGCCCAAGCTACGCAACTGATAGAGCGGCTAGAGCCCATGATTTAAATAAAACACCATGATATCCATATGTTAATAGACACCAGAAAGACTCCAAATGTAGGCTTTTTTAGTTTAGGAGTAAATATATCACAAATTCATGTACTTCTTTACAATAAAAGAGCTTTATTGACACATTTTTTAACATTTGACAGACACTTGACGTGACATCTTCTTGCTGGCATTCGGGTAAAGTTATATTTTCTTCCAAAGGCAAATCTCTGAAATTAGAAGAAAATTCAAATTTAGGTAAATAAATAAGTTTTTTTTTTGTATTAAAATGTAATTTCTTAGAGAACCTTTTAGGGTTTTTGGTGTACTGTTAATTTAACTTCTTCACAAGTCAATTATTATAACTTAAAAGAAAAGAAAATAATGTTAACAGTTATAGATTTGCTCTGACAATATTCATAGATAGATCTAGATTTATATCAAACTTCAACTATGTATATATATATGGGAAGATATTTTTACACTCAAGTCTCTAAGAAAATTATATATCATATATATACCTGGTCATTTAAAGGTCTTTCAATTATGATTCTGGGCTAATGCAGCATTCAACACTGATCCAGTGCCAAAATATTTCTGTTTTGTTTTTTTTTATGAGATGATTGAATATGTAATTTTCATCAGTCTGAAATACAAATGAATAAGAAATAAGTGTTATAAATTGTATAATACAAAGTAGTTTCATTGTTACATACTTAAACAGTACACATGCATGTCCCACATCCACCCCACCCCAACCCCTTCCCCATTTTTTTTCTCCTCGTAAAGTTTACCTTTGTCATGCATATGCTTGTATCTAAATAATATATCGTAGCAGACACCGATGATATGGAAAATAAAGTAATAACAATAGCGCTACAACCATACTTTTTTCACAGCATTGATGCAATAATATTCTTATACGACACATGCATCATATGACACACGTGTACTCCGTCAGTACTGTAAACAATGTACATAAAAAGAATGATTTCGTACATTTTTAAAAAGTTTTGTCTTTGATTACATATATGATTGAGTATATTAGGATATTTTCTCTGTGCAGCATCTCTGTTTTCATGTAATTTTAACAAATACATACCATTTTCTCAATTTGTCTTATCACCCGCCTTGTCAACTGTCGGATCGCACCTTCCATCGCTTCTCAAGCTTTTCAGTAACGCAGAGGTCCTTAACAACGCAAGGGGGTCACAAATAGACTGGTACCCGTTCTGGTTCCTTCGTTTACGCTATGCTACTCAGTAACTGTTTGCGTAGGAAGTAAAAACGAACGGAGAAAACCAAGAACGGTTGCCAGTCTAGGTCACAAAGTGCACTCAATAGATTGGGGGTCTTCTCAAAGGTATATTGAATGACGGAGTGTCAACGATTGAGTTAAAGTACATGACATTTAAAACTGATAACTTTCATCCTTTGAATTTACAAAATATCATAAAAATTAATTGAATTACTGTGTTTCTACCGTACTTGACGACACGGAGTCTATGACGTCAAATGACGTTACGTTACGGCAAATTTTTGACGTAATATTCCATGGGACGCCTTAACATACCCGCGTGACCATCAGTGTCGTAGGACAACATTATGTCCAAATAGGATGCTGAATTATTTGTCTCTGTAGTTTCTTTGACTTCAAGCTCCGAAGGATAGATACTGCTCAGGTAATCCGCGAATTTTGGATTATTAATGGACAACACATCGTCTATGTATCTATAAGTGAAGTTGAAGTCAGAAGCTAAGTATCTTTTCCCTTCAGAGACCAAAGATTGAATGAATTCAGCTTCGTACGAGTAAAGGAAAATGTCGGCAAGGAGTGGGGCACAATTGGTCCCCATTGGAATTCCGACAATTTGCTGGAAGACCTTTCCTCCAAACACCACAAAAATGTTGTCGATCAGAAAGTTTAACATCTGAATAATGTCTGTTTCAGTGTACTTATTTTCCGAATCGAACTTTTCATTTAAAAAGTAGGTTTTGTCATAGTTAACAACAATAAATTTGTATTTGCGATTACCGTTCTTACTTGTAAACGCATTACTTATAATTTTTGCGAGTCTTTCTTTCAATTTAGAATGTGGAATTGTAGTGTAAAGTGTCGAAAAATCAAAAGCTTTGATCGAATGGACTCTACTAAAATGAGTGGATTTCAGATGTTCTAAAAGTTCCTTCGAATTCTTTAAAATCCACATCTGGTTGATACCACTGCGAGAATATACTGTCGAACAATATTTTTGTAGCCCAGATTTGATTTCAGATAAAACTTTGGTGAGTAAGATCGATACAGAGTTGGTAGAACATTTTGAGGAACCAGCGATGAAACGTTGTTTGTACGGATTCTTATGCATTTTAGGTATGCAGTATAAGTTTGTTAAATCTAAATCTGAATTGGTAGTGTCGAAGCTAAAGGAAGCAAGAGTTGATTTGTGGTTATCTATTATTTCAGAGGCAGAAAGGTTTGTTGGGGTGTAAGTGGGATTTCCAGGTGTCGAATTTAAACCCAACTCTTTAACTAGACTGTCGAAATAGTACTTTTTGCAAGTAAATGAGTAATTATTTGAGGCTTTGTCCGCTGGTGTGATGACATAATGTTCTTGGAGATAGGTAAGTTCTGTGATAACATCAGGGTCTTTAAATATAGACACGAATCTGGTGTTCACAGTTGATTTTAATCGGTTAATTCTAGATAAAAGTAACCCTCTGATTGATTTTATCCATTCGGAAAGGGTGTCGAGCTGTACATCCTCTTTCTTTGCCCATCGTATTGCATATTCCTCACAAGAGTCCATGATAATTTTGACATTTTGGTTCCATGTAAAGGACATACTTTCTCTGTATTTGGGACCCTTTTTTAACAATTCTCTCAACTTGTCGTTCTTGACTATACTAAGGTCACCAGTAATAACGTGTCCACAAGGAGAGTAGTTGAAATCCGATGAAGAACATTCGCAGGGAAGTGGATGTAGTGAGGGATTACTTAAATCAATACACTGCAAGAATCGTTTGTAATTGTAAATTTTAGATGCAACTGTTGGTGTGTAGCTAAAGGAAATACAAGGAGTTTCTTTTCTTTTGAAATATGGTGGGATTTTTTCTGTGACAGTTTTGTGATTCAAAATATGACCAAGATTCAAGTTATCAATACCTTTGTTTGCAAATCTTACTTTAATGAAAGGGCGGTTTGTTTTCTCCTCTGATTTATCTGATCTAACTGCTTGAAATAAACGAAAAGTAGAAATGTCCAAGATGACTCCTTGTAGTCTGTATTCTGGGGAACGTGTATCGGTATATGCGAGGTCCTTCGTATAATCGTAGATTTCGTGTAACTTCCGTAAAGGAACAGAGTATAATTTGGTACGAATATAATGCAGGCCTAGAGGCTCATTCAAAAATGGAACCAAGTCATCGAAGGAGAAACTATGTATCTCAGGCCTATTATATTTTCGAATGCCATGACTTCGAGGTCTTCTTTGTGATCTGTTGAATAAGCTAGTCACATTTACCGATTGACAACCGGGACTTGTTAGGTTTCCTATAGTGCTGATGTTATCGTTGCACCCATAGGGCGCTGCAGTGTTAAGATTTTTTATCCAGAACTCTTCTCTGTTGCGACGGAAAGGTGTGCTCAAATTGGGATTGTTTGTGGGGTGATATATTTTCTCCAGGATTCTGACTCTTATAGATAAAACAGAATGATCCGCCTGGTCAAAATGTCGAAAAAGGAGTTGACTTCCTTTATTATTTATTTTTGACCGGTGTCCTGACATTCTTTTTCGGAGCTGGCCTTTGATTTCGCCCACATAAATCAATCCACAAAGTGAGCCCTCTATTCCGTACACAACATTAGATGTCATGCACTTAAGGTTTTCAAAACTATGCGTGTTAAATGTTTGTTTTGTGAGATTACTTGAGAATGAAGTGTCTGTTATTAGGATGTTACAAGTTTTGCAGTTCTTCATGCCACACTTAGAAATTGAGCAATCGCTTGGTGAAAATAGGTGCTCTTTTAGTATATCGACCACTTCAATCTTACAGGGCTTGATTTTAATATACCCAACTGCATGTTTATACCAAAACTCATGGTTGTTACTAACTACAAATGTTTCATCTCTAACCTCTAATGTAGAGGAGTGATGGTAAGTCATTTTTCTCTAAGATATATTTTCGATTGCTTACGGAAGCCTTAGATAATTATACGAAAAGATGGTGTAAATCAGAAGGAGTCGAACCGCATGCTCTGAAATACTGGAAAAACCTAATTTTAGATATAACGGATATTCGAATAGATAACTTCCATAAAAACCCTCATCTTTTTCAAAATCCACGTTCCAAATCAGAAAGATATTTCAAATCCAAACTAAGTAAATTACATGAAAAATATGTCTTTGCACCAGCTGATAAAGCAGCCAACAACACCATTATCATTTGAAAACGTTACTACATATCAACTTTGATTTCGGAACATTCGTCTACTTATACATATATCAAAAGCAATGAAAGTGCATCTAACATTTTAGGCAAGCATAACAGTGAACTGTCTTCATTCAATATCTCTATTTCTAAATTGGATCTCCCAACACTATATTGCATACCGAAACTGCACAAGTCTCCTTACAAATTTCGATTAATTGCTAATTCTAGTAACTGCTCCATTACAATTTTGTCTAGAAATCTGACGTCAGCACTTACTGCTATTAAAGAACACATAACTAGATATTGTGAAACGGTTCTAAACAGGAACGATGTAAATTCATTTTGGTCTATTAAGAATTCAGGGGATGTGATTAAAAAAATGAAATCTGGAAATTTCCAAGCCAATACGATTAAATTTTTCTTCATACGACTTCTCTAATATATACACCACACTTCCTCATGACAACATTAATGATCGATTATCTAATCTCATTAAATGGTGTTTTGATCGAGAGCGAAAAACTTACATTTGTACATCTGAATCGAAGGGTTTCTTTTCCTCGACAGACTACAAATCATACAAATCATGGATATGTAGTGACCTGTGTAATGCCTTGTCCTTCCTCTTGGACAATATTTATGTTAGATTTGGTGAGGATCTATACAAGCAGGTTGTAGGAATTCCTATGGGTACTAACTGTGTGCCTCTTGTTGCAGATTTATTTTTATACACTTATGAAAAAGAATTTATCCAAAATCTTCAAAAGCAAAGAAAATTTGATGAGCTGAAATGTTTCAATAATACTTCTAGGTATCTGGATGATATTCTAACCATTGACAATCCTGCTTTTGAATTATATAAGAATGAAATTTATCCACAAGAATTAACCCTTAACAAGGCAAACCTTTCAAATACAGAAACACCCTTTTTGGACCTAAATATCAAAATTGTAAACGGAAAGATTCATACAAGTGTATATGACAAAAGGGATGATTTTGGATTCAACATAGTAAATTTCCCTTGGCTTGACGGTGATGTTCCAAGATTACCGTCATACGGCATTTACGTATCACAGCTCATCCGGTACGCTAGAACATGTACTGATATTTTGGATTTTCACAGTAGAAATTTACAAATTACCAAAAAACTTTTAGGTCAAGGTTTCCGCTTTCATAAACTAGTTAAGACTTTCTGGAAATTTTACAAAAATTACAGTCAACTTCTTTTAAAATTCGGATCTATACATGCAACAGAGTACATTACTATGGTTATTACACAACCTGTCGTTTATGGTGATATGATAAACAAAATACAAAGGATCAAAGGAAGGCAGCATAACCATCGAAAATGCGTCAGAATCATTAAACGCCTTTTATACCGTGGATATGATCCTAATGTCACCAGACGGAAACTAGGCTTGGTACTTGACCAATCTACAGTCTTGTACAAGCGCATCCTTGAGACTTGCACTCTGACTGACTGTGACGATGGGACTCCATGACGGGCCCTGTCCAAACCTCTTTAGAGAAGACAGGGCCCCGACCACCTGTCCTCTCTGAATGTCAGTCGGACTCCTCGGGTGATTACATACATGAGCTCGGACTGTATTACGCATGCCCTCTTTTTATATCCATTTACATATTCATCTGTGTCTCTGGGGCTCTGCGTTTTGCGGTCTTGTTTGTGTGATGTCATCTTACAGTGAGGGGATTGTTTTACACCACAATTGTACGTTCTTCGAGACCTCTGGGTAATTGGAGAAGTGAGGGGGTTGTGCGCACGTAATCCAGGATAACCACACCATTTGCTACTTGCGTGACAGATGGCCGTCCAAAGTCGGAACCGGTTACCCATTGGTCTCGTCGGTTTATGTGTAGTCTTTTGTGTTTGATGTTTACATGTCGTGTGTCTCTTTTCCGTCTCGTGCTGTACTCGTCTGTTGTGTTTTTGCATCGGGTGTTTTGGTGTTTTACTGTTGATGCTGCAACGGGGTCTTGTTGGAGATCTCCTCCCTTCTTTGTAAGCTCTAGAATTGTTTGATTTTCAGTAAAGAGCACTTACGTTATAATAAAGTACTAGTAATAAAAGTTCCAAGTCATAATTTCAATAGAATTTTGATTCGCTCAGGTTTTCTTGTAGGATTTGAAGTGGTAACTCAGGTCGAATCATACGAGATAAGACAGATTTCACTTTTTCTGCAATAACAAACAAGTAAGGATAAGAGTTTCTAGCTAGCAGAGTATACTAACGCTTGAAGGGGATATCTAGCAGACAAGATCGCACCAAAAACAGCAAAACACCTAACAAAACAAGGAAACACCTAAATGATAAGTAACAGGGAAGACAAGCACAACAAAAGACACACGAGGGACTAGAAACAGCCGACACGACATTAAAATATCAAACGCAAAAGAATAAAATGAATCACGTTTGTAGCAAATGGCGTAGTTATCCGGATTCACAATCCTTCCACTTGTGGGCCTGAAGAGCGCACAATTATTGTGTAGTAGCCTCCTCACTATAAGATGACCACACAAACAAGGAGGCAGAATGCAGGGGCCCTAGTGACACACAAATGAATATGTAAATGGATTTAAAAAACAAAGAGCCAATTTACTGTTGTGGTCGCAGACAAAATTCTAAGAAAAAATTCGATAGTCAGTCGAATGTATCTTGCAAAGAAACATACCCGCTTTGGCTTGTTTGCCCTTCATCTTAAAATTTATCACCATTCAATTGTTTCAATGGTATGTCGTCACGATTAGCCATTTCATCGAATCCAACTCTTTGCAACTAATTTACGTTTTGAGCATCATTTTCTTTTCAGCGAAAGATACCTAATCTGTAGTACACTGATAACTCAGGTAATATGCAATCTTAGTGGAAAATTTGATAATGTAAGGTAGCAGGTGCAAAGTTTCACCGGACACGTCCTAGTTAGATTTATATCTTGATTACCTTCTTATTTGACAACGTTATTTACGTTGTGTTATCTGTTACTTTTTAGAGTGAAATAATGTAAATTTGATATGATCAAGGATAATTTCGCCCAGGAAGATTGTCTGATTTCTAACATTTTGTTATATATGTCACATTAAATATAGTTTGTCTCGTTTGAATAGGATGAACAAGAGTCAAATTGATTTATCCTGATTTGTGACAAACTGTACCTGTAGGTGACGCTAGTTTCGCGCCTTTTTCTGCACGAGAGTGTTCGATTGTTTCATTCGACCCGACAGCGCACTACAGTTCGGATCGTAAATTTTAGATAAAAATTGTATTTAAATTTACGCCTATACTTTATTGCCGTCCCTGTAATTTCAAGCAATATCAAAATGACGTCACAATGCAATTTCGATGTTTGACCGAGGTTCGAAGCTTGTTTGTCCGAGGTAAAAGCATTGTGACGTCACGAAATTTTGAATGATTTTCCCGCAATCGGAAGGGTCAATAGATTCGACTCGAGCGCAGTCGGTGTCACATGCACTTTACTTACGTGTTTCGTTTCTTTATTATATGAAATCGATGTTCAAAAGTGTTGTTGTGCAATAATGAGGTACAGTGATGTTGTGTATCCGGAGAAATAAATGGATTTTAAGCAATGAACAATTTATAACAAATCATATGTCCATCTTATTTATTCACTTATGGTTGAATTGAAACGTATTCGTGAGAAGTCCAAGTGAAGCGCATTCCATTTATCATAGCTACTTGGTAAAAAGTAGTTACCCGAGACATACACGTTAAACAGATAGGGAAACAGCCTTCCATGTCATTTCCAACGGACTACTTCCATTATTATCAAAACAATTATTTTTTTGCAGTGCGGAGCAGTTAAACTCGTTTCCCGTAATTGAATGTTTAAAGTGTAATCATTACTACCTTCGAGTTATGTCGCCTGAGAGAATGCTTGCTTTTGTCCTTTATCAATTTGACATCATTTATATTATTTTCCTATTTCAGAAACTTTTCATTCCATCCAAAAATATCAATGAAATCAATCCTGAATCGACCCTACACTCTTTTCAAAGTAAATGCACAAATTTAAATATAAAAACCAGAGGGCGCTTCAAAAATAGATATGGCCATCTGAAAACCTCTTTGGCAGGAAGTACCACTGATAATGATAAACTATCCGAAACACATGTCTGGTGCACTAAAATTGGTCTGACATAAGTTCCACTGATGAAAATTCATTATCAAAAATATAAATGTCTGGAGCACCGCATTAAGCATTGTTTTTCAAAAAGGCTGCTGTCTGGCCTATTTGATGATTAATGTTCATTTCCGAAGTACTTTTATCAATAACGGAAAAATTCAGACAAAGATACACGACAAAAGAGAAGAGAAGTTAATTTTCCTTATCTTGATGGCGATGTTAAGATTGTCATCGTACGGCATTTACATATCTCAGCTCATCAGATACGCTAGAGATTGCTCCCATGTTTCGGACATTCACAAAACCGGATGTGACAGTTCTACCGAATTGAAGCGGCGGGTGTTGCAAGCAAGCAGGAGATGCTTACTCTTCCTGGGCACCTGGTCTCACTCCCATATCGGGGGTTTGCTTCTTTTCATGTGGAGGTTTTTGTTTGTTTGCTTTGGTTTCTGTTTTATCCTGATTTTGTATGCCTTCGGTTTCTGATTTTCTGAATTATCGATTTTGTGCTGTATACAGGGATATGGTCATTATCCATATTTGTCATTCATGATAAAAATAGATAAATTATAAAATACTTATCAGTCAATGATTTAGATATCATAAATTTGTAAAATCTTTTTGGAAATTTTACGATAACTTTTCTGATTTGGGATAACTCCGGTATCAGAGAATGTATTATTGGGAATTTCATGCCTTCATTTTACGGCGACCTAATAAACAAAATGAGAAGGATCCAAGGCAGATGAAAGTGAAACCATAAATGTAAAAAAAATAGTCTGTCGCCTGCTTTAACGAGGATATGATCCTGAAGTCATCGAAAACACTGGGCATAGTATTGGACCAACCTACAGTTTCGTAACAGTGTTAAACGTCTTTAAATTCAATAGCATAATTTAAAACCTGATAAATTTACAGCATGGACCAGACATGCACGTTTCGGGTACTAAACCCTCGTCAGTGATCCTCAGTCAAAAAAATGAAATATGGCCAAAAAGTATGAAAATTATTATGTCCAAAAATGTACCAAAAGACGTAGCAGAATGGGTGGGATATGATGCCACAGGACCCACGTTTTAGAAATTTCAAGATATTTTGTAATAGAAAATTTCAAATGCGTCGAATAGACGGACGATCAACCGAAGTTGATCGAACTTGGCTACATGTGCCCTCGGGGACTCTTGGTCCACCAGCAGTGACACTCACCAAGTAGTTCAAATGTTAAACGTCTTTAAATTCAATAGCATCATTTAAAACCTGATAAATTTACAGCATGGACCAGACATGCACGTTTCGGGTTCTAAACCCTCGTCAGTGATCCTCAGTCAAAAAAATGAAATATGGCCAAAAAGTATGAAAATTATTATGTCCAAAAATGTACCAAAAGACGTAGCAGAATGGGTGGGATATGATGCCACAGGACCCACGTTTTAGAAATTTCAAGAAATTTTGTAACAGAAAATTTCAAATGCGTCGAATAGACGGACGATCAACCGAAGTTGATCGAACTTGGCTACATGTGCCCTCGGGGACTCTTGGTCCACCAGCAGTGACACTCACCAAGTAGTTCAAATGTTAAACGTCTTTAAATTCAATAGCATCATTTAAAACCTGATAAATTTACAGCATGGACCAGACATGCACGTTTCGGGTACTAAACCCTCGTCAGTGATCCTTAGTCAAAAAAATGAAATATGGCCAAAAAGTATGAAAAATTATTATGTCCAAAAATGTACCAAAAGACGTAGCAGAATGGGTGGGATATGATGCCACAGGACCCACGTTTTAGAAATTTCAAGAAATTTTGTAACAGAAAATTTCAAATGCGTCGAATAGACGGACGATCAACCGAAGTTGATCGAACTTGGCTACATGTGCCCTCGGGGACTCTTGGTCCACCAGCAGTGACACTCACCAAGTAGTTCAAATGTTAAACGTCTTTAAATTCAATAGCATCATTTAAAACCTGATAAATTTACAGCATGGACCAGACATGCACGTTTCGGGTACTAAACCCTCGTCAGTGATCCTCAGTCAAAAAAATGAAATATGGCCAAAAAGTATGAAAATTATTATGTCCAAAAATGTACCAAAAGACGTAGCAGAATGGGTGGGATATGATGCCACAGGACCCACGTTTTAGAAATTTCAAGAAATTTTGTAACAGAAAATTTCAAATGCGTCGAATAGACGGACGATCAACCGAAGTTGATCGAACTTGGCTACATGTGCCCTCGGAGACTCTTGGTCCACCAGCAGTGACACTCACCAAGTAGTTCAAATGTTAAACGTCTTTAAATTCAATAGCATCATTTAAAACCTGATAAATTTACAGCATGGACCAGACATGCACGTTTCGGGTACTAAACCCTCGTCAGTGATCCTCAGTCAAAAAAATGAAATATGGCAAAAAGTATGAAAATTATTATGTCCAAAAATGTACCAAAAGATGTAGCAGAATGGGTGGGATATGATGCCACAGGACCCACGTTTTAGAAATTTCAAGAAATTTTGTAATAGAAAATTTCAAATGCGTCGAATAGACGGACGATCAACCGAAGTTGATCGAACTTGGCTACATGTGCCCTCGGGGACTCTTGGTCCACCAGCAGTGACACTCACCAATTAGTTCAAATGTTAAACGTCTTTAAATTCAATAGCATCATTTAAAACCTGATAAATTTACAGCATGGACCAGACATGCACGTTTCGGGTACTAAACCCTCGTCAGTGATCCTCAGTCAAAAAAATGAAATATGGCCAAAAAGTATGAAAATTATTATGTCCAAAAATGTACCAAAAGACGTAGCAGAATGGGTGGGATATGATGTCACAGGACCCACGTTTCAGAAATTTCAAGAAATTTTGTAACAGAAAATTTCAAATGCGTCGAATAGACGGACGATCAACCGAAGTTGATCGAACTTGGCTACATGTGCCCTCGGGGACTCTTGGTCCACCAGCAGTGACACTCACCAATTAGTTCAAATGTTAAACGTCTTTAAATTCAATAGCATCATTTAAAACCTGATAAATTTACAGCATGGACCAGACATGCACGTTTCGGGTACTAAACCCTCGTCAGTGATCCTCAGTCAAAAAAATGAAATATGGCCAAAAAGTATGAAAATTATTATGTCCAAAATGTACCAAAAGACGTAGCAGAATGGGTGGGATATGTAGACCTTTCAACGACCGCTAGGTTTCGACTGAGAGTAACGACAACTCGTACCCTAAGTGTCAGAAATCGGGACATTTCGAGCTTCTTCATAAACATAATGGGCAAAAATCACTTCGAATCATGAAATTTCTTATTTATTGATCTCTTTTTGGTTGTTGGACAAAGTTGGTATGATTAAGCACAATACCTTGATTTGTTTCATGTACTTAAAACAAAAAATGGACAAAGAAAGATAGCACAAATTTGCACATTCGATTTTTAGACCGAAAAAAATTTTTCCATGTGGTAAAACATTTGAAGGGAGGTAACTCCTTAATAATATATGTAAAACTCGGGAGCCGTTAAACTAAGAAACGAAATGAAAAGAAACGAAATGAAACGAAAAAAAAAAATTTATAAATTTTACCGTTTAATCATTCGTTTACGATCAAATAGTGGTGACATTTTCCCTTGTATTCTCCTACCGTGTGTCGCGGGAACCAGTGCGTATTGTAGTTATCTACATTTCAGCTGTGTTTAAAGAAAGGCCATCAAACAAAACTAAATGACAAGTTTTAATCTAGTCATAACTGTGACCGATTTCGTTAAAATTCAACGAGGAGCTCTACGTATATAAATGGGAAAATGATGGCAAAAGGTGTGCAAACGAAAAATAAACATTAAAAATAAAATTGGCAGATATACATGTATGTATCTAGATAAATGTCATTGACATAATATTAAAATTAATACATGAAATGTGTCGATAAGTATGCATAACGAAGACAGCATCAATAGTCATCGGAAACTAGCGAGACAAATAAAAAAAAATGATAATAATAAATTGAAAAAAATAATAATAAAAGTATTGGTCGTACAGGCTTACACTGTTAGTTGCAAGACTTCGAGAGTTATCCCCTATATGAATTTTAATCAGAACATTTGCCGACAAAGAAGCAAAAAAACTTAATCTTTTTGTGATTTGTGAGCTGCGCGGACAGTTGTTTGCGGACGGCAAATACTGATTTTACGGTGCAAACATCCCATAATGTGTTATAGTATTTGAAAATATTTCAATGTTACAAATCTTCTTATCAAAATGAAATTATTTTGTAATTCAACCCTTTGCTAATAAAAGATGTAGGGCGTAACCCCCCCCCCCCCCCGTCCT
Organism: Pinctada fucata; assembly: GCA_028142955.1. Taxonomy (NCBI): domain Eukaryota; kingdom Metazoa; phylum Mollusca; class Bivalvia; order Pterioida; family Pteriidae; genus Pinctada; species Pinctada fucata. The sequence goes on from AP027104.1 coordinate 2,492,177, forward strand.
ATCCCCTGCGATAAATGATAAAATCTGCGAATATACATGATAGCCATTGTCTTTTTCTAACATTCATTTTGTTATATTTTCTTGTTTCAATACTTTATAGATTTAAAGAACGCTATATACATCTTTATAAGTTTGAATTGAATAAACGTATACTCAAAACATGTCGTCTAAACTTGCGAGTGTGGCTCTATAGTGTGATGGGTTGGGGAGGGGGTAGTCTGAACCACCCCCACCCCATCCGCCGTGATATTTGCAAAAAAAATGAGTTCATTATCTGCAACAACAGCGAAAAAAAGTTCGGAAAACTGAAAGTGTGACAGACGGACTGACAGACGGACAGACCGAGAGGAAACTAAGAGTCCCCTTCGGCGTTGCCGGTAGGGGACTAAAAAGAAGAGACTTTTCCAGATTTTTATTTCAAAATCATAGGTATGACAATAAAGAATTAGCTGAACCTTCATAATAGATCATCGATTACAAACGGTTGGTGATCCGGTGCGATTTTATCGATTATCAATCGGTTACGCAGAATTATATCATTTACACTGTGAAAGGTGATATTGTACGACAATAATTACTGCAGCACCTCAAATGTGCTTTAATTGATACATTTAAAGGCTTAATGTTGAATGACACTTTCTCTGAAAAAGAATCAGGTTTTACTTATTTATATATATTTATTTTCTCAAGGCATATGGGACTCGGTGCCTTTCATTTTAAAGGTACGGTGTCCCTGAAAATTAATTAATTTTACAAAATTTTGTAATGCAAAATCTTTCTTTTCATATGAAAGTTTACATTTGAATAAATTCAAATTTTCAGACGAATCTAACGCATATATTCGCAGTTAGAGCCGTTTAAAAACATCATTTTGAATTTGGGGTGCGAAGCTCTAATTCATTCCACTGGCGCCACCTACAAGGTATATCGTTTTTTAATAAGGTCGTTACTGCATATTGTCAAATAAAACTTATTGCTCCTTTTTTCCTCAATCTAGACCCTTGGGAATATAATTTACGTTTTCAATTAAATTTATTTTTTCAGGAAGACTGCATCTTAAAAAAAAAAAAACAAAACAAAACAAATTGAAACAAATAAAAATAAAACGCAAAAAAAAAAATTAATAAATAAAAAAAAAAAAAAAAAAAATCGAAAGATTTTTTTTAACCTTTTCTCCTACTAAACTGAATTTAAGACTGGATTTGCTATATCTGGGGGTCGTTTAGTTCTTTGGTTATTTTCACCTCTTTGATTATTTTTCAGAGACTTCATATGAAATAAACATGCTATACCGACACTGTTTAGTGTTGACCATTAAAAGATGTAATTCAATTCGACAGAAATGAATGGTTATAAATTTGTAAACGAAACGACATCAAAGTATATGTACAATTGAAACGGCTTTCCTGGTGATAGATTAACTCTACAAATAATCTAGCTGTAATAGATAAATAAAGGATGTATGAGCACAAAACGCGAAAGAAACGTTTTAATCTCTTTACTTTTTGCTTCGCTCGCCGCACATAATTTTCATTCGATGTCTTATTTTTTGTCTTCAACTTTCTTTGTCATTTGAACGAATCAATATGTCATGAACTTAATTATACACATTTCAAAACTAAACTATCACTGAGCTTGTCCTTACTTCTAAAAGAGCTCTGTGTTTAATGTTACGTATTGGGGGGGGGGGGGGGGGGGGGTCCATCCAACCTTAGTATCTTGTTTAAGTAATTTTATGGGAACAAAGCAAACAATTCATAAAATTTTCGAGCGAATGAACATCAACGACCTACATGCATTCTTTAAATTCTACGACGCGGTTGGTCGGTGTAACCTTTTTTTCCGTTACGCATCTCGAGTTGAGGCCAGGGAACTTCGTTAGTCGTATCTTGAGGAGAATCCGGATCCTATTCATGGTATTCCTGGGCTTGCAACGAAACTGAACAGAAAATGTACCGGCCCTTTCAAATTATATACAGTACGCATGTAGGTTGAACTCATGGATACCATTCCCGAACGTATACATGTAAATAATCCGGTTACTTTTCATGGTTGTCTACGTTTTGAATTTCCAATTAAATAATTTCTTTGCCAAAGAAAAAAAAATTCGTTTCGTTACTTTTCATTTCTTTTCTTGTGCGTTTCACAATTTAAAGGGCCCGTTAAACTCGGTAAATCAAGAGGTGTCCCGGGAACCAAGTGTTTGTCAAATAGTACAGTTTGAATTGCTTCCCTTCTTAAGCAGATTTTATTAAAAATTTGGTATTTAAAATCAATTAATTTTCGAAAATTCGCATGTCTTTATCAATTCAAATTTCTTTAATGCTCTCCAGACACAGATTCAAATGTCGTGATGCACTTTTAAAGAAATATTTTTGGATTTGAAAATTTACTTGAAAGGCCTAGGATATGATGCCACAGGACCCACGTTTTAGAAATTTCAGGAAATTTTGTAACAGAAAATTTCAAATGCGTCGAATAGACGGACGATCAACCGAAGTTGATCGAACTTGGCTACATGTGCCCTCGGGGACTCTTGGTCCACCAGCAGTGACACTCACCAAGTAGTTCAAATGTTAAACGTCTTTAAATTCAATAGCATCATTTAAAACCTGATAAATTTACAGCATGGACCAGACATGCACGTTTCGGGTACTAAACCCTCGTCAGTGATCCTCAGTCAAAAAAATGAAATATGGCCAAAAAGTATGAAAATTATTATGTCCAAAAATGTACCAAAAGACGTAGCAGAATGGGTGGGATATGATGTCACAGGACCTACGTTTTAGAAATTTCAAGAAATTTTGTAACAGAAAATTTCAAATGCGTCGAATAGACGGACGATCAACCGAAGTTGATCGAACTTGGCTACATGTGCCCTCGGGGACTCTTGGTCCACCAGCAGTGACACTCACCAAGTAGTTCAAATGCTAAACGTCTTTAAATTCAATAGCATCATTTAAAACCTGATAAATTTACAGCATGGACCAGACATGCACGTTTCGGGTACTAAACCCTCGTCAGTGATCCTCAGTCAAAAAAATGAAATATGGCCAAAAAGTATGAAAATTATTATGTCCAAAAATGTACCAAAAGACGTAGCAGAATGGGTGGGATATTATGTCACAGGACCTACGTTTTAGAAATTTCAAGAAATTTTTTAACAGAAAATTTCAAATGCGTCGAATAGACGGACGATCAACCGAAGTTGATCGAACTTGGCTACATGTGCCCTCGGGGACTCTTGGTCCACCAGCAGTGACACTCACCAAGTAGTTCAAATGCTAAACGTCTTTAAATTCAATAGCATCATTTAAAACCTGATAAATTTACAGCATGGACCAGACATGCACGTTTCGGGTACTAAACCCTCGTCAGTGATCCTCAGTCAAAAAAATGAAATATGGCCAAAAAGTATGAAAATTATTATGTCCAAAAATGTAACAAAAGACGTAGCAGAATGGGTGGGATATGATGCCACAGGACCCACGTTTTAGAAATTTCAAGAAATTTTGTAACAGAAAATTTCAAATGCGTCGAATAGACGGACGATCAACCGAAGTTGATCGAACTTGGCTACATGTGCCCTCGGGGACTCTTGGTCCACCAGCAGTGACACTCACCAAGTAGTTCAAATGTTAAACGTCTTTAAATTCAATAGCATCATTTAAAACCTGATAAATTTACAGCATGGACCAGACATGCACGTTTCGGGTACTAAACCCTCGTCAGTGATCCTCAGTCAAAAAAATGAAATATGGCCAAAAAGTATGAAAATTATTATGTCAAAAAATGTACCAAAAGACGTAGCAGAATGGGTGGGATATGATGCCACAGGACCCACGTTTTAGAAATTTCAAGAAATTTTGTAACAGAAAATTTCAAATGCGTCAAATAGACGGACGATCAACCGAAGTTGATCGAACTTGGCTACATGTGCCCTCGGGGACTCTTGGTCCACCAGCAGTGACACTCACCAAGTAGTTCAAATGTTAAACGTCTTTAAATTCAATAGCATCATTTAAAACCTGATAAATTTACAGCATGGACCAGACATGCACGTTTCGGGTACTAAACCCTCGTCAGTGATCCTCAGTCAAAAAAATGAAATATGGCCAAAAAGTATAAAAATTATTATGTCCAAAAATGTACCAAAAGACGTAGCAGAATGGGTGATATATGATGCCACAGGTCCCACGTTTTAGAAATTTCAAGAAATTTTGTAACAGAAAATTTCAAATGCGTCGAATAGACGGACGATCAACCGAAGTTGATCGAACTTGGCTACATGTGCCCTCGGGGACTCTTGGTCCACCAGCAGTGACACTCACCAAGTAGTTCAAATGTTAAACGTCTTTAAATTCAATAGCATCTTTTAAAACCTGATAAATTTACAGCATGGACCAGACATGCACGTTTCGGATACTAAACCCTCGTCAGTGATCCTCAGTCAAAAAAATGAAATATGGCCAAAAAGTATGAAAATTATTATGTCCAAAAATGTACCAAAAGACGTAGCAGAATGGGTGGGATATGATGCCACAGGACCCACGTTTTAGAAATTTCAAGAAATTTTGTAACAGAAAATTTCAAATGCGTCGAATAGACGGACGATCAACCGAAGTTGATCGAACTTGGCTACATGTGCCCTCGGGGACTCTTGGTCCACCAGCAGTGACACTCACCAAGTAGTTCAAATGTTAAACGTCTTTAAATTCAATAGCATCATTTAAAACCTGATAAATTTACAGCATGGACCAGACATGCACGTTTCGGGTACTAAACCCTCGTCAGTGATCCTCAGTCAAAAAAATGAAATATGGCCAAAAAGTATGAAAATTATTATGTCCAAAAATGTACCAAAAGACGTAGCAGAATGGGTGGGATATGATGCCACAGGACCCACGTTTTAGAAATTTCAAGAAATTTTGTAACAGAAAATTTCAAATGCGTCGAATAGACGGACGATCAACCGAAGTTGATCGAACTTGGCTACATGTGCCCTCGAGGACTCTTGGTCCACCAGCAGTGACACTCACCAAGTAGTTCAAATGTTAAACGTCTTTAAATTCAATAGCATCATTTAAAACCTGATAAATTTACAGCATGGACCAGACATGCACGTTTCGGATACTAAACCCTCGTCAGTGATCCTCAGTCAAAAAAATGAAATATGGCCAAAAAAGTATAAAAATAATTATGTCCAAAAATGTACCAAAAGACGTAGCATAATGGGTGGGATATGATGCCACAGGACCCACGTTTTAGAAATTTCAGGAAATTTTGTAACAGAAAATTTCAAATGCGTCGAATAGACGGACGATCAACCGAAGTTGATCGAACTTGGCTACATGTGCCCTCGGGGACTCTTGGTCCACCAGCAGTGACACTCACCAAGTAGTTCAAATGTTAAACGTCTTTAAATTCAATAGCATCATTTAAAACCTGATAAATTTACAGCATGGACCAGACATGCACGTTTCGGGTACTAAACCCTCGTCAGTGATCCTCAGTCAAAAAAATGAAATATGGCCAAAAAGTATGAAAATTATTATGTCCAAAAATGTACCAAAAGACGTAGCAGAATGGGTGGGATATGATGCCACAGGACCCACGTTTTAGAAATTTCAAGAAATTTTGTAACAGAAAATTTCAAATGCGTCGAATAGACGGACGATCAACCGAAGTTGATCGAACTTGGCTACATGTGCCCTCGGGGACTCTTGGTCCACCAGCAGTGACACTCACCAAGTAGTTCAAATGTTAAACGTCTTTAAATTCAATAGCATCATTTAAAACCTGATAAATTTACAGCATGGACCAGACATGCACGTTTCGGGTACTAAACCCTCGTCAGTGATCCTCAGTCAAAAAAATGAAATATGGCCAAAAAGTATGAAAATTATTATGTCCAAAAATGTACCAAAAGACGTAGCAGAATGGGTGGGATATGATGCCACAGGACCCACGTTTTAGAAATTTCAAGAAATTTTGTAACAGAAAATTTCAAATGCGTCGAATAGACGGACGATCAACCGAAGTTGATCGAACTTGGCTACATGTGCCCTCGGGGACTCTTGGTCCACCAGCAGTGACACTCACCAAGTAGTTGTACCAACGTTGCACACTGGGCAAACGTGACGACGGACTCCATGACGAGCCTTGTTCAAATCTCATCAGAGAAGACTGGGTCATGATTCTTTATCCTATCTGAAAATTGGTCAGAATGAAATTGTCATATGCATCAATTTCAATTCATTAATCAATTTCAGTCATGAAAATGGGTCCGAAAAGGCTGAAATTCGTTAGCTTCCGGGGGGTCTCATGTGATTGATCTTGAGCTGGCTTTAGCCATCAGACAAAAACAGAACAGAATACGCATGCCATAATTTTTTTAGATCTATTTACATAGAATCTGTGTTACAAGAAGGAAGGGGATCTCTAACAAGACCCTGTTGCAGCACCAACAGCAAAACACCCGATGCAAAAAAAAACAAAAGACGAGCATAGTACGAGACGGAAAAGACTACACATAAACCGACGAGACCAATGGGCAACCGGCGCCGACTTTGGACGGCCATTTGCCACGCAAGTAGCAAATGGTGTGGTTATCCTGGATTACGTGCGCACAACCCTCTCACTTCTCCAATTAATTTGAGGTCTCGAAGAACGTACAATTGTGGTGTAAAACAACCTCCTCACTGTAAGACGACCCCACACAAACAAGACCGCAAAACGTAGAGGCCCCAGCAACACAGATGAATATGTAAATGGATATAAAAAGGGGGCGTGCGTGATACAGTCCGTGCTCTGCCGGCTGTAGCGAGTTCATGTATGTAATCACCCAAGGAGTCCGACTGACATTCAGAGAGGACAGGTGGTCGGGGCCCTGTCTTTTCTAAAGAGGTTTGGACAGGGCCCGTCAAGGAGTCCCATCGTCACAGTCAGACATAGTGCAAGTCTCAAGGATGCGCTGGTACAAGACTGTAGATAGGTCAAGTACCAAACTTAGTGTCCGTCTGGTGACATTAGGATCATATCCATGGTATAAAAGGCGTTTGGTGATTCTGACGCATTTTCGATGGTTATGCTGCCTACCTTTGATTCTTCTAATTTTGTTTATCATATCAACATAAAAGACAGGTTGTGTAATACCCAAAGTAATGTACTCTGTTGCGTGTACAGATCCGAATCTTAAAAGATGTTGACTGTAATTTTTGTAAAATTTCCAGAAAGTCTTTACTAGTTTATGAAAGCGGAAACCTTGAGCTAAAAGTTTTTTGGTAATTTTTAAATTTCTACTCTGAAAATCCAAAATATCAGTACATGCTCTAGCGTACCAGATGACGGTAATCTTTGAACATCACCGTCAAGCCAGGGGAAATTGGTTGAATTCTTTTTCCTAAGTGTATAAAAATAAATCTGCAACAAGAGGCGCACAGTTAGTACCCATAGGAATTCCTATAGCCTGCTTGTACAGATCCTCACCAAATCTAACATAAATATTGTCCAAGACGAAGGACAAGGCATTACACAGGTTACCACATGTCCATAATTTGTATGATTTGTAGTCTATCGAGGAAAAGAAACCCTTCGATTCAGATGTACAAATGTAAGTTTTCCGTTCTCGACCAAAACACCATTTAATGAGATTAGATAATCGATCATTGATTTTGTCATGAGGAAGTGTGGTGTACATATTAGAGAAGTCGTATGAAGAAATCGTATTGGCTTGGAAATTTCCAGATTTCATTTTGTCAATCACATCCCCTGAATTCTTAATAGACTAAAATAAATTTACATCGTTCCTGTTTAGAACGGTTTCACAATATCTAGTTACGTGTTCTTAAATAGCAGTAAGTGCTGACGTCAGATTTCTAGACAAAATTGTAGTGGAGCAGTCACTAGAATTAGCAATAAATCGAAATTTGTAAGGAAACTTTTGCAGTTTCGGTATGCAATAAAGTGTTGGGAGATCCAATTTAGAAATAAAGATATTGAATGAAGACAGTTCACTGTTATGCTTTCTTAAAATGTTAAATGCACTGTCATTGCTTTTGATATATGTATTAGTAGACGAAAGTTCCGAAGTATATATGTAGTAACGTTTTCAAATAATAATGGCGTTGTTGGCTGCTTTATCAGCTGGTGCAAAGACATATTTTTCATGTAATGAGGTACAGAAGATCCTGACGATAATCTCAATAGCACTCACAATAGAGCACAAAATTAAGCATCGACGGACCCCTAGCAAGCTAGAGGTGGGACCAGGTGCCCGGGGGAGTAAGCATCCCCTGTTGGCTAGCCGCACCCGCCGTCGATGTTTAAGCACGAAAATGAAAACCATATATAACATCCATGCACTGTCTGACGTTATGTCAATATAGAAAGTGCTATGGCGACAATGCCAGGGAAATATATTCAAAACACTTACTGTCAAACCCCTCATGTAAGTTTCATGTTAGTTACTTAGTTTGGATTTGAAATATCTTTCTGATTTGAACGTGAATTTTAAAAAAGATGAGTGTTTTATGGAAGTTATCTATTCGAATATCCGCTATATCTAAAATGAGATTTTCCAGTCATTCAGAGCTTGCGGTTCGACTCCTTCTGATTTACACCATCTTTTCGTAAAAATTAAGGCTTCCGTAAGCACCTCACGACATTTGACAAAATCTATCTTGGATGGGATTCTATACTTAGGTCCTTTTTTAAGGAGGCCATGGAGTTGTCTGTCTTGGATAATTGAAAAGTCACCTGTAACAATATGGCCAGCTGGTTTTTAGAGATATTAAGAAGTTTCAAGTATGTCGGGATCCGATGCAACTTTATCATAGTTAAAAACAAAGTTTCGAATAGGTTTCTTGTACTTATAATATCAGAAGCCGCTGCTTTTAACTATCTCGTTTGTGATGTCACCTTACAGTGAAAGGTTTATGTTTATACAACACTTTTGCGTCTATGGAGACTTTTATGTATGCGGATATATGGGAGGGTTGTGTGCACGTAATCCGGATAACCACACAATTTACTAATAGCAGATGACTGTCCAAAGTCGGCGCCGGGTACAAATTGGTCTCCTTCCTTTTATGTGTTGTCATTAGTGTATGATGTTCCTGTATGTTTCGTATGATGATCTACTGAATATTGTTGGTGTCTTTTTGGGGTTTGTAGTTTTGTCTGGTGTTATTAATGCGTCACTTTCTTCTGGGTGTGTTTCGCTGGGTGAGTGCAGGGTGGTCATGCTTGAGATCCTTCCCATTTCTTTTAAATGTCTTAACATGTTGCATGTTATGGAGTCTCAACTATTTTTTAAAAAGTATCTGCTATTTTTTATCACATCTTATATAAAAATGAACATATTTTGCATGATTTTCATATCAGTAATTATAAATCATCATTTCAAGTAATGTTTTGAGTTTTGCTCAATTCTGTATTATTTGTTAATGCTCTTACGGCAAAATATAAGTAAATTTAATCTGACCATTTCAAATCTAGGTATTTATACCTATTTTGTTATATCAGATAGGTATTTTACTTTGACGTTTTTCCTTCAGACATCATGCAGGACATTGGCTATGTTGATGCAACTATCCCTGCATTACATTCATCAATCTGTGAATTATGGCATTCCATTTCTTAATGTGTTAATGCAGACATAATGTAAGGTAAATAGCTGATGCAGGCATAAGTTGTTAACGGTCTACAGAGCTTATGCAGACATAAGTTGTTAAAGGGATACAGAGCTAATGCAGGCACAAGTTGTTAACGTTATACAGAGCTTATGCAGGCACAAGGTGTTAACGGTCCACAGAGCTCTAATGCAGGCATAAGTAGAAAACGGTCTAGAGAACTTTTGCAGGCATTAGTTGTTCGAGGTCTACAGAGCTTGTACAGGCATAAGTTGTTTACAGTCTACAGAGCTTGTGCAGGAATAAATTGTTAACGATCTACAGAGCTTATGCAGACATAAGTTGTTTACAGTCTACAGAGCTTTGTTATACGTCTACAGAGCTTATGCAGGCATAAGTTGATAAAGGTATTCAGAACTTATGCAGGCAAAAGTTGTTAAAGGTCCACGGAGCCAATGCAGGCATATCACATACATAGCTCAGTGATTGAACTTCTACATACTTCAGAGCTTATGTGAACAGCCTCTAGAGGTTTTGCAGACACATTGTCCTTTTTTTATCGTATCATCGAAATAAAAACCTCTACTGGCGACTGCTCCAACGATGCGGCATGTTTTGGAGGTCATGAATTTGTAGACTTTGAAACATTTTATTCATTTATTACAAATATTCAAGAACGATGTAAGTATATAGAAATAAATAAATAATAATGAAACAATGAAAGGTTATTCATAGGGATATATCACTATGCACGTATCCGTATCCGTTTCCCATCAAGGAACTATCGTGTCTAATATTCACACCGTAACGGAGTACATTTCCGGGTTTTGTAGCATTTATTTTAGTAATATTAAAACTCAATTAGCTTTGATTTTGGAAAAAAAGAAATTGTTTTTGACAGAGTACGACTTCATACTTGATATGAAAATAGATGAATGTTTAACATCTTCAAATTCGATAGCATAATTTAAGAACAGATAAATTTGCAGCATGGACCAGACATGCACGTTTCGGGTACTTAACCCTCGACAGTCATCACTATAAACTTAACCCTCATCAGTGCAGGCATAAGTTGATAAAGCTATTCAGAACTTATGCAGGCAAAAGTTGTTAAAGGTCCACGGAGCCAATGCAGGCATATCACATACATAGCTTAGTGATTGAACTTCGACATACTTCAGAGCTTATGTGAACAGCCTCTAGAGGTTTTGCAGACACATTGCCCTTTTTTATCGTATCATCGAAATAAAAACCTCTACTGGCGACTGCTCCAACGATGCGGCATGTTTTGGAGGTCATGAATTTGTAGACTTTGAAACATTTCATTCATTTATTACAAATATTCAAGAACAATGTAAGCATATAGAAATATAAAAATAATAATGAAACAATGAAAGGTTTTTCATAGGGATATATCACTATGCACGTATCCGTATCCGTTTCCCATCAAGGAACTATCGTGTCTAATATTCACACCGTAACGGAGTACATTTCCGGGTTTTGTAGCATTTATTTTAGTAATATTAAAACTCAATTAGCTTTGATTTTGGAAAAAAGAAATTTTTTTGACAGAGTATGACTTCATACTTGATATGAAAATAGATGAATGTTTAACATCTTCAAATTCGATAGCATAATTTAAGAACACATAAATTTGCAGCATGGACCAGACATGCACGTTTCGGGTACTTAACCCTCGTCAGTCATCACTATAAACTTAACCCTAATCAGTGAATACTACAAACTAGAGCATAAAAAAACGGTCTTAAACTGCATGAATCTTGTTCATATAGTGTACGAAAATGTAGATGTAAACGTCGTATACTCATATTTGATGCATTGAGGTACTGCGCATAAGAACTGTATCTGCACGATTTTCGTTCAGTTGTGGAAGGAGAATAGGCAATATATACGTTCTTGGATACGATACTGTTACGGATACGTCAAACGTGATATATCCCTATAACAAACAAAGATGTATTTATAAACATGTAGAGAGATAAAAGTCACAACTTGTATATGATGTTCAGAGGCCATTTGTTACCGGCCTTCATAAAACGTGAAAAATAAAAAGAGGTTTTTTTATTCGAATAAAAATGTGGTCCGCTTTTCACATAGATTAAAAAAATCTTATAAAATCTTTTTTTAATGGAATTGTATATTTTACCAAGCGAAAAAAAAAACACCGTTTCTGGGATTAATTTCGTATAAACTTAATTAGCATACAGAAGAAAGGAAATAAGTAAGTTACTGTTGTTCAATATCTACCTCTATGCATTATATATGACCGGAGCCTATAAAGAAACAAAGGTGCAAATATTTTAGATTAATACTTGGAAATTTGTGTTACTAGTAGCATCAAACTACAGTCTTGATGTCTGAAAATTAATTTCTACAGAGTCCATACATAGTGCTTTTGAAGGCTTTTACAATTAATCTGACAGAAAAATCGACAGATAGAGTCGTTGCCAAGGAATTCCAAGATTAATATAGCCCTCTTGTCATTCATTTAAAGCAAAAATCTAGGTAATGCTTGATAAGGTGACTGAGGTATCTAGTTATATGTTGAAGAGCATGCGATTTGTCTTTGTTTAGGTTTAAAAGCAATGAAACTACAGACGCGTTCAAGTCGAGAAATTGATTCTAAAGAGTCCATACATACTTCTTAAGAATGTGTTTACGCTTCAAAATTTGATTAAATCTACGTCTTTCGGTACAATTTTGGACATAATAACATGTAGCCAAGTTCGATCAACTTCGGACGATCGTCTGTCTTTTCAACGAATTCCAAAATTTCTGTTACAAAAATTCTTGAAATTTCTCAAACTTGGGTCCTGTAGCATTATATCCCACCCATCCTGCTACATCTGTCGGTACATATCTGGGCACAATATTCACAGTCTTTGGTCATATACTATTGTTTAGATTGAGGATCACTGACGAGGGTTAAGTACCCGAAACGTGCATGTCTGGTCCATGCTGAAAATTTATCGGTTCTAAAAATGATGCTATTGAATTGAAGACGTTAAACATTCACACTCTTTCGCCATATTACATTGTTTAGATTGAGGATCACTGACGAGGGTTAAGTATCCGAAACGTGCATGTTTGGTTCATGCTGCAAATTTAAAGACATTTAACACTGATATAGAATCCTTGTCATCAACTTCTAAAATCCATATAGGCAGATAAAGACAGATGGGAAAACTAAGAGTTCCCTTCGGCTTTGCCGGTAGGGGACTAATAATGCTGGAAAAGGTAAATAGTGTTTTGGTGTGTTGTTGTCGGTGCTGCATCTGAGTCTTGTTGGAGATCCCCTAATTTCTTATGCAAGGAAATAAAAATGGTTATTGTTTTCGGTTTTGAATTATTGGATTTGGTGAGTATTAAATATGTATATATAAAGTTATGAAGTACAATGGAAAAAGTGACTGAAATCGTACTGCAAAAATATGATAAAATCAAACAACGATCATGATAATGAAGGTTATGACTGAGATAGCAAGATAATATGGTCCGAAAAGCAGAAATTATTCAAAATAAATCCTTTTGGAGGAATTGGTCATTTGAAGCTGTGCTTCCACAGAAGCACCTTAATTTGAGTCTCTCCAGTTTCAAGTATACTTTGTGCTTTTTTGTAATTTCGCTCAAAATGCTTCCTGTTCTGTCATCTTGTAAAAGAAGCGACACACCATTATTGGAAGCACATAAAGGTCTTAGTTTGACTTAAACGACGTCGTCAGTTCTGTAAGCTTTATTAAAACGACCACCAGCCCGTCCCTGGCTCTGACGCGCCTTGCCATAATTAGCTCTTAAGGTTTTTCTGAGATCTAATGTCTGTTTGTTACGTGGTATTCTCCTAGGTACGGGTGGCACAGGATCTTCTTGGCTCGACCTTCTATTACGAACTGTTTTTCTGAATCGATGGTTTTCATGAAGGACGTCCTTATCGATGCTTAAGTCGGTTAAGTCACCATAAATAGGATTATCTTCATCGTCAACTTGGATATCGCTGTCTTTTAGCATCTCTATTAGATGTTCTCGGCTCTCCTCGCTGTCTGATCTTTTACCGAGCTTTGTTGCCGATATGATATGCAATAACGTACCATATCTATGTATCAACATACCGACAAGCTGCATCAGCAGCAGTACTGTAAACACGACTAGGAACACGAATCCAAGAGGTTCGATCGTGACAGGAGGTCCTGATGGTTGGGAAATCTGAATGTTCAAGATGTATTTCACCTCCGTCATCGCGCTCATAATGGTCAACCAAAGTGCATTAAGAAAGAAAAATCCAAACGCCATTTTATTTCTGAACTCGGCCAAAGCTTCTTTGTCGTCCTGTTCCTTTTTCTTGTCCGCATCTAGTGGATATAAATATTTTTGTATCAAAAGTTTCCAAAACCTGCTTTCTTCCTCCTCCAAGTAAAGCGGTTTACCAATGACGTCATTTTTAGCCCAGGATGCATCATCTTTAGATGCACTTGCTGCCATTTTCATACGGACTGTTTTCTTGAAAAGGTTCTTGACACCTTTGGCTTCGCTAGACGTATCTTCGTCGTCTTTCAGTTTGTTTAAAGCCGATTGCACCGATTCAAGTGACCGTAAAATGACCAGATTATTTATCCACCTGAATATCGAAAATAATGAATCCAAACAAGAGGAATTCGCAATTTTTGTTTCTTTTACTTGCTTGATCATATCGTCTATCATTTCAGATGTGACATTCCCTAGTTCATCTTCGGCTTCTTTCTTCTTTCCTCTCTTTTTCATTGATACATTTTCTAACACTGCCTTTTGGGTTTCCCGAGTTCCCCAAGATACATTGTTCAGATTGCATATCGCATAGATAATAAGGAATAAGTATCCGGCAGGAATACAGATAAAATATAGGATTCCCCATATAAGATCACCAAACTCGTGAGGGTGCAAGATCCCTGCTAATAGAAAAGTCCCAACGAGTATGTACATAAACATTCCTGTGGGCGTGTACCAACCTTCACTCGCGATACTTACAAGCGTACCGACGAACACGGCCATCATCAGTAGAGCGTAAACAGCGCTCAGAACCATTGCGATGTTCAACTGAGTGTTCGATTTCAGCTTTAGACAGGCAACAATGAATAGTATAACAGGTACGTAAACAAGACAGTAACCAAGCCATGTGGGTATGGAGAAAACTGAATTTATGGCGGAGTACATTGCTAGGAGGACTGTGGACGGACCTAAGATGGAGGAGAAGAATAAGACCATCTGATATATGATGTAGAAGTAAGAAATGTTCGTGTTCTTCTTTGTTGTACGAGAATGACTGGCCAGCAAGTCCCATATATTGGCCATGGTAGACGGCATCCATCTTCTTCGCTGGTTGAAAAATTCTTTGAATTCCTCCGGCGCAAATGTGAGGGCTTCCGCAGCTGCGCAGTACTCTATCCGATATCCTTGTTGAAGCAATAGTGTACATAACCACCTATCTTCTCCTGCAACAAAGTGTTCAAGACGATTAATGCAAACAAGTTTTTTTTACTGACCTGGGTGAATGATTGAATGTGAATTTTTCACGAAAGCTTTGTGTGGTTCAATTCAATAATTTACGATTCTGATATCATTTTTTATTAAACACGTTGCACATATTGTTAACAACAATCACTTTCTATACCCATTTTGTACACAGCACACACTTACCTTGATCGTATTGTAGGAAGTGTTTGGGTTCCGTAGGAAGAGATGCATACGTTCTCATAACGTTATCGTCCATTAAGGCTTTCATCCGAAACATACTGAAACAACCCGGACTACACAGGACACACCCAAACACGTGCTCTGTGAATTATGGCATTCCATTTCATAATGTGTTAATGCAGACATAATGTAAGGTAAATAGCTGATGCAGGTATAAGTTGTTAACGGTCTACAGAGCTTATGCAGGCATATGCATGGCATAAATTGTTAACGTTCTACAGAACTTATGCAGACATAAGTTGTTAAAAGGATACAGAGCTAATGCAAGCACAAGTTGTTACCGTTATACAGAGCTTATGCAGGCATAAGGTGTTTACGGTCTACAGAGCTCATGCAGGCATAAGTTGAAAACGGTCTAGAGAACTTATGCAGGCATGAGTTGTTCGAGGTCTACAGAGCTTATACAGGCACAAATTGTTAACGGTCTACAGAGCTTGTGCAGGCATAAGTTGTTTACAGTCTACAGAAATTATGCCGGTATAAGTTGTTAGAGGTCTACAGAGCTTATGCATGCATAAGTTGATAAAGGTATTCAGGACTTATGCAGGCAAAAAATGTTAAAAGTCCACGGAGCCAATGCAGGCATATCACATACATAGCTCAGTGATTGAACTTCTCGCAACCTGCATTTTATGGTGACATGATCAACAAAATTAGAAGGATCAAAGGTAGACAGAATTACTATCGAAAATGCGTCAGAATGATCAAACGCCTCTTATACCGTGGATATGATCCTAATGTCACCAAACGGACACTAGACTTGGTACTTGACCAATCTACAGTCTTGTACCAGCGCATCCTTAATACTTGCACGCTGACTGACTGTGACGACGGGACTCCATGACGGGCCCTGTCCAAACCTCTTTAGAGAAGACAGGGCCCCGACCACCTGTCCTCTCTGAATGTCAGTCGGACTCCTCGGGTGATAACATACATTAGCTCGCTACAGCCGGCAGAGCACAGGTCGTATCACGCATGCCCTCTTTTTATATCAATTTACATATTCATCTGTGTTGCTTGGGCCCCTGCGTCTTGCGGTCTTGTTTGTTTGTGGTCATCTGACAGTGAGGAGGTTGTTTTACACCACAGTTGTACGTTCTTTGAGACCTCTGGGTAATCGGAATAGTGGGAGGGTTGTGCGCACGTAATCCAGGATAACCACACCGTCTGCTACTGACGAGGCAGATGGCCGTCCTAAGTCGGCACCGTTTGCCCATTGGTCTCGTTGGTTTATGTGTAGTCATTTGTGTTTTATATTTTTCTGTGATTTGACGTTCATTGTTCTACTGCGTCTCTTTCTGTGCGTGTCATTTTTGTGTTTTACAGTGGGTGTTTATGGAGGTTGCTGTTGATGCTGCAACTAGGTGTTGTTGGAGATCCCCTCCTTTCTTCTACATACTTCAGAGCTTATGACTTTGAAACACATTTTATTCATTTGTTACAAATATTCAAGAACAATGTAAGCATATAGAAATATAAAAATAATAATGAAACAATGAAAGGTTATTAAAGATCGCCTTCTTTGTTTCATAGGGATATATCACTATGCACATATCCATATCAGTTTCGCATCAAGGAACTATCGTGTCTAATATTCACACCGTAACGGAGTAAATTTCCGGGATTTGTAGCATTTATTTTAGTAATTATTAAAACTCAATTAGCTTTGATTTTGGAAAAAAAGAAATTGTTTTTGACATAGTACGACTTCATACCTGATATGAAAATAGATGAATGTTGAACATCTTCAAATTCGATAGCATAATTTAAGAACAGATAAATTTGCAGCATGGACCAGACATTCACGTTTCGGGTACTTAACCCTCGTCAGTCATCACTATAAACTTAACCCTCATCAATGAATACTATAAACTAGAGCATAAAAAAACGATTACTTGTAAACGGTCTTAAACTGCATAAATCTTGTTTATGTAAATCACTCATCCCATTGAAAACGAAAAAGTGTACGAAAATGTAGATGTAAACGTCGTATACTTATATTTGATGCATGAAGGTATTTGCGCATAAGAACTGTATCTGTACGATTTTCGTTCCGTTGTGGAAGGAGAATAGGCAATATACGTTCTTGGATACGATACTGTTACGGATACGTCAAACGTGATATATCCCTATAACAAACAAAGATGTATTTATAAACATGTAGAGAGATAAAAATCACAACTTGTATATGATGTTCAGAGGCCATTTGTTACGGGTCTACATAAAACGTGAAAAATAAAAAGAGGTTTTTATTCGAATAAAAATGTGGTCCGCTTTTCACGTAGATTAAAAAAGTCTTATAAAATCTTTTTTTAAATGGAATTGTATATTTGCCAAGCGAAAAAAACCGTTTCTGGGATTAATTTCGTATAAACATAATTAGCATACAGAATAAAGGAAATAAGTAAGTTACTGTTGTTCAATATCTACCTCTATGCATTATATATGGCCGGAGCCTATAAAAGAAAAAGGTACAAATATTTTAGACTAATACTAGGAAATTTGTATTACTAGTAGCATCAAACTACAGTCTTGATGTCTGAAAATTAATTTCTACAGAGTCCATACATAGTGCTTTTGAAGGCTTTTACAATTAATCTGACAGAAAAATCGAACCATAGAGTCATTGACAAGGAATTCCAAGATTAATATTATAAACTTCTTGTCATTCATTTAAAGCAAAAAACTAGGTAATTCTTGATAAGGTGACTGAGGTATCTAGTTATATGTTGAAGAGCATGCTATTTGTCTTTGTTTAGGTTTAAAAGACATGAAACTACAGACGCGTTCAAGTCGAGAAATCGATTCTAAAGAGTCCATACATACTTATTAAGAATGTGTTTACGCTTCAAAATTTGATTAAATCTACGTCTTTCGGTACAATTTTGGACGTAATAACATGTAGCCAAGTTCGATCAACTTCGGACGATCGTCTGTCTTTTCAACGAATTCCAAAATTTCTGTTACAAAAATTCTTGAAATTTTTCAAACGTGGGTCCTGTAGCATTATATCCCACCCATCCTGCTACATCTGTCGGTACATATCTGGGCACAATATTCAATCTTTGGTCATATACTATTGTTTAGATTGAGGATCACTGACGAGGGTTAAGTACCCGAAACGTGCATGTTTGGTTCATGCTGCAAATTTAAAGACATTTAACACTGATATAGAATCCTTGTCATCAACTTCTAAAATCCATATAGGCAGATAAAGACAGATGGGAAAACTAAGAGTTCCCTTCGGCTTTGCCGGTAGGGGACTAATAATGCTGGAAAAGGTAAATAGTGTTTTGGTGTGTTGTTGTCGGTGCTGCATCTGAGTCTTGTTGGAGATCCCCTAATTTCTTATGCAAGGAAATAAAAATGGTTATTGTTTTCGGTTTTAAATTATTGGATTTGGTGAGTATTAAGTATGTATATATAAAGTTATGAAGTACAATGGAAAAAGTGACTGAAATCGTACTGCAAAAATATGATAAAATCAAACAACGATCATGATAATGAAGGTTATGACTGAGATACGCAAGATAATATGGTCCGAAAAGCAGAAATTATTCAAAATAAATCCTTTTGGAGGAATTGGTCATTTGAAGCTGTGCTTCCACAGAAGCACCTTAATTTGAGTCTCTCCAGTTTCAAGTATACTTTGTGCTTTTTTGTAATTTCGCTCAAAATGCTTCCTGTTCTGTCATCTTGTAAAAGAAGCGACACACCATTATTGGAAGCACATAAAGGTCTTAGTTTGACTTAAACGACGTCGTCAGTTCTGTAAGCTTTATTAAAACGACCACCAGCCCGTCCCTGGCTCTGACGCGCCTTGCCATAATTAGCTCTTAAGGTTTTTCTGAGATCTAATGTCTGTTTGTTACGTGGTATTCTCCTAGGTACGGGTGGCACAGGATCTTCTTGGCTCGACCTTCTATTACGAACTGTTTTTCTGAATCGATGGTTTTCATGAAGGACGTCCTTATCGATGCTTAAGTCGGTTAAGTCACCATAAATAGGATTATCTTCATCGTCAACTTGGATATCGCTGTCTTTTAGCATCTCTATTAGATGTTCTCGGCTCTCCTCGCTGTCTGATCTTTTACCGAGCTTTGTTGCCGATATGATATGCAATAACGTACCATATCTATGTATCAACATACCGACAAGCTGCATCAGCAGCAGTACTGTAAACACGACTAGGAACACGAATCCAAGAGGTTCTATCGTGACAGGAGGTCCTGATGGTTGGGAAATCTGAATGTTCAAGATGTATTTCACCTCCGTCATCGCGCTCATAATGGTCAACCAAAGTGCATTAAGAAAGAAAAATCCAAACGCCATTTTATTTCTGAACTCGGCCAAAGCTTCTTTGTCGTCCTGTTCCTTTTTCTTGTCCGCATCTAGTGGATATAAATATTTTTGTATCAAAAGTTTCCAAAACCTGCTTTCTTCCTCCTCCAAGTAAAGCGGTTTACCAATGACGTCATTTTTAGCCCAGGATGCATCATCTTTAGATGCACTTGCTGCCATTTTCATACGGACTGTTTTCTTGAAGAGGTTCTTGACACCTTTGGCTTCGCTAGACGTATCTTCGTCGTCTTTCAGTTTGTTTAAAGCCGATTGCACCGATTCAAGTGACCGTAAAATGACCAGATTATTTATCCACCTGAATATCGAAAATAATGAATCCAAACAAGAGGAATTCGCAATTTTTGTTTCTTTTACTTGCTTGATCATATCGTCTATCATTTCAGATGTGACATTCCCTAGTTCATCTTCGGCTTCTTTCTTCTTTCCTCTCTTTTTCATTGATGCATTTTCTAACACTGCCTTTTGGGTTTCCCGAGTTCCCCAAGATACATTGTTCAGATTGCATATCGCATAGATAATAAGGAATAAGTATCCGGCAGGAATACAGATAAAATATAGGATTCCCCATATAAGATCACCAAACTCGTGAGGGTGCAAGATCCCTGCTAATAGAAAAGTCCCAACGAGTATGTACATAAACATTCCTGTGGGCGTGTACCAACCTTCACTCGCGATACTTACAAGCGTACCGACGAACACGGCCATCATCAGTAGAGCGTAAACAGCGCTCAGAACCATTGCGATGTTCAACTGAGTGTTCGATTTCAGCTTTAGACAGGCAACAATGAATAGTATAACAGGTACGTAAACAAGACAGTAACCAAGCCATGTGGGTATGGAGAAAACTGAATTTATGGCGGAGTACATTGCTAGGAGGACTGTGGACGGACCTAAGATGGAGGAGAAGAATAAGACCATCTGATATATGATGTAGAAGTAAGAAATGTTCGTGTTCTTCTTTGTTGTACGAGAATGACTGGCCAGCAAGTCCCATATATTGGCCATGGTAGACGGCATCCATCTTCTTCGCTGGTTGAAAAATTCTTTGAATTCCTCCGGTGCAAATGTGAGGGCTTCCGCAGCTGCGCAGTACTCTATCCGATATCCTTGTTGAAGCAATAGTGTACATAACCACCTATCTTCTCCTGCAACAAAGTGTTCAAGACGATTAATGCAAACAAGTTTTTTTTACTGACCTGGGTGAATAATTGAATGTGAATTTTTCACGAAAGCTTTGTGTGGTTCAATTCAATAATTTACGATTCTGATATCATTTTTTATTAAACACGTTGCACATATTGTTAACAACAATCACTTTCTATACCCATTTTGTACACAGCACACACTTACCTTGATCGTATTGTAGGAAGTGTTTGGGTTCCGTAGGAAGAGATGCATACGTTCTCATAACGTTATCGTCCATTAAGGCTTTCATCCGAAACATACTGAAACAACCCGGACTACACAGGACACACCCAAACACGTGCTCTGCTGATTTCTGTAGCCAATGACCGATAGCGTATTCGAATCTTTGGTACCATACCAAGGGCCCTTATGTAGAAAATAACGCAACATGAATAATAAATGCAACATGAGCGGTTATATGGAAAACATTTGTGAAAGAATTATGGAGAGCCATGACGACAATTAATCAAGACTTTTTATGCAAAGTACAAACATATGGTTGTCCTCCATGTTGTCAAGAAAAAAATTGATGAATGCCGAAGAAAATGGTTTTCTTGACAAAAAGAACAACTTGCATAGAACAGAGGGGTCATGTATAGATGTATTTAATTACCAGATCCGCCCGGTTTGATTCTTCCACAAGTGGCGCCTACGATGGGATTTTTCTTCATTCTGTCTATAAGTAGCTGTAAAGCTTCCGGATAAAAGTCTACATCACCGTCAAGGGCTAAGATATACGTGTAATTTGCCTAGAAATTGATCAATAGTGAGACAATGTAAGATTCCGAATAACAAGGATTTCACTTTTCTTTTGCGACTGTACATGCATTAATATCGTTTAAAAATACAACCGGGTACATTGTTTTAACAGAATATTTGTGATGGATCAAATAATAGGAGAGTTCAACGCAGGGTACCCTAAAAACTACTTTTCTCCATGTCAGATATTATATATCCGTTCTGGTTGGTCTTAAACGTTCACTTGAACCTCTTCACATTCTTAAAGTTTTCAGTTAGGTTTAGGTTATTATATTATTCGGGCAAATTTATGCAAGATTGGATTGAATTGAAAGAAAATTGTTTCGAAATCATCTATTAACAAAATACAGCACGCTTCAGTCAGAATATGAAAAGAAAAGAAATGCAAAATATAATTTAATTTTCAAGGACATCTCCGACTGTCCCAAGTAATGCACACTAAGTCTTTTATTTTATTTATGACGTCTATTTTCTAATGATTTTAACAGAATGCACTAAAAATAATTCATTTTGTATTATGAGATACTAACCGTGTCCATGATTTTCTTTGTGAGTCCATTGCTATCAAATAAGCTGTTCAGATCCCTGAAGTTTGGAATTTTCCCTTGAAACTCGTTTTTGTGTTTCATCATGAGTTCATATCCAGCAAAGTAATACATGTACATTATCTGAAAATGTGACGAATACGAACTATCTGAAATTAATACTCAAATGATCTCAAAGCAAGGAAAAAAATTACTTTTGTTACGTATTTTAGTGAGATTCTACCGTATTGAATTTTCAGATTTCCGAAGACATAAAATCAGCTCAGAAGAAAATTCCCTTGATTAAGATTTTTTTTTATTTTTTCCGTAAAGTCTCAAAATTCAGGCAGTTACACCCGTTTCATTTACCTGGGACCATCTTTTCTTGTGACGTATTTTATCTTTGTCCTTCAGGTGAGCTATAAGTTTGTTCTGGCCAGGCAATGTCCACTCCAGACGTCCACCGTACGGGGTGACATACTTCTGGGCTATTAGATTTACATCCTTCTTGTAGAACGACCTGCAGCAGTCGAAAGTCAATGTATTATTTTCTTTATTGCGAAACGAGACAGTCATCCATACAACGAAATTGAAAAACAGGCACTTGGTAACAGCTTCGAAACCAATTGTAGGTGGCGCTACATAAATGGTATCGAGGCGTTTGCTAGAACTCTGAAAAGGGAAACTCACATTCGAATAAAAGAAGGATTAAAACTAGCGAAACACATATTTACACAGACATTCATACTAACGATGGAGATCTCATACCAACGGTACATCAAATCACACCGAAGCACGAAGCATGGGACAATTCATGAACCGATTAGCACTCACAGTAAGGTCCATGTATTTAGAATCGAAAGTTTACCTGCCAGCAACTTCTACTATCTCCATGAGTTGACGTACAAAGTCGTTGATTGTTCTCTGGTTTGAGTGTGATTTAGACGTCTCCATGGCATCGTCAAAGGGTATGTGTGCTGTAAATTGAATAATCAAAATTGATAGGATATTTCATGGAGTATCGACAAGACAAATCCAATAGAATTTATTAATATAGATTAAAAAAATAATTCATTGTACGAGTCGTGTGAAGTTTCTGATGTTATGCTGATTTTACGGCGGCAAACTGAGTTTTTTCTGGCGACGCGTTAGCGGAGCCTGAAAAACGGCTGTTTGCACCGTAAAATCAGCATTTATCGTCCGCAAACATAACGTCAATATCTAGTTATTCCCATTCTATTAATACAATCTATATTTTTGTGAATATACTGTGAACTGTGATGTAAGCAATGTCAAAGCATAGTATGTTCTCGTTTTACAGCCGTAGCTAAGGAGCAAACAACCAATGCAATTCGATGTTATAGCGACATTGCATTAGAATTTCATCTTTCCGAGTGAAGTTTGTATTAATTATCTTGCAAAAGACATTTATTATCTACATGCTTATCGTATGTGTTATTTATATAAGACTGCATATTATCCCTAGGCTATATCTACATGTAGACCTCTGTATACCCACCTTCAAACTCGTAGTAATCAGTTTCCCCTAGTTTTCGGTTTGCTTTCCGTGCAAATTGATCTAAATCTAGTCTAAAACGAAGAAAAAGAAAAACTCCCGTCATTTTAGCTGTCTAATCTTAAACATCATTAATGAAATGCTGATTATTGTGGTGACCGTGAAATAATTATTAAAATTTAGAAGTTTCGGGTATTTTATATATCAACCGTGTCAAACCAAACAACAGCAAAAAATTACCTGAAGATGGAAGTAAGGATTTGTTTCATTTCAGTCCTGTTTTCGTGCCACATGGTTGCACAGATATAGACTTTTGGAGTGGGGGTATCCTTGTCTTCTCTCTTGGAGGTCTGAGCGGATAACTTTCGTTTTCTGCTGTGTAACATCGACAGATCGATGTATGCACTGACGAAATGGGGCAGAACGAACAACCTGAAAAAAAAATACAATTTGACAGACTAAATTTATTTTAATGGTTATTACTCTTTATATCATCTTAAATGTATTCCGCTATCATTGTTTGCTCAGAAAACCCCACTGTATCCCGAAAAAATCTAAACTTTGGACTTACTTTCTTGTGAATGCGAGTCGTTCCTCTCCTGCGCTACCCCATACGTGATTACAGATCCAAAGCTGTGCTAACCATCCAGCAATGAAAAATCCTACAAGGATTCTAGTTAAAGAAACAAACACATATGGGTAACAATGAATAAAGGTACTTTTCACAGAAAAAAAAAATACAAAGTGCGATTCAACTATTGTCAAAAGACAGCAAGTATGAACGCCAGTTCTCTGTCCCCGCTTTTGATAACTTTATTTGATATATAAGTATAAATCAGGTGAACTCGTATTCCTCATCAAATACTAGTAATTCAAATATGATATCTTTATCAATTTACAAATAGCGATAAGGAACTTAAATGCATGTCTGGTGTACCACGGTTAGTGTCTGTCCAGACGGTTTCTCTCTTACAGCATAGTTGTTCTGAAATCATCAGCCAAAAAAAGGGAACTAATTGACTGACGTAGTCATTCACATTATCTCTCGGTAAATAGTCATACTAGTAAATCAGAAAATGTTTATTTTGAAAAGCATATTTACGATTCATCCAGGAATATATGTCGGATAGAAAGAGAAGATATATCCGCTTACCCATATTCATTTGAAATGGTGTTAAAACCAATCCCGTCATACAGCACTTCTGTGTTTGTTTCTCTCAGCACAATTAAGATGACAACATAAACAGGGGAGGCTAAAGAGAGAGGAATAGAGAAGCTGAATGTCTGCATACACAGCTTACAAGCTACGACAGCACAGTGGTTGGCTAACATCGCTGATAGAAAGTGTACCAAAAACGGACCTAGGACGTTCCATAGCGTAACCTCCAGGCGATCTGTACAGGCGATGGAAGCATTTGATATCGTTGTATTTGGACAAATCGTCTCGTGGAGAAATCCAGTCACGTTCTCAGTTTGTCTTGAAAATTGCTCGAACGTATCGTTGATATCCCTGATTCCATTACAGAAAATGGTCGGGAAGACAATTATTGCTACAATAAGCCTGAAAAAACTCGAGCAAAGATGTACGACCGCGTGACCTTCTTCTAAAGCACGTGACGTAATTGGTATGCTGCAGCCCTTCTTTCCTATGTTTCTAGATGAGTAAGTCTCAATCCACCGCGTTGATAATAAAACAACACTAGCGATTTCCCAACCGATGAATTCGGCCTTGCTACTTATGACTGTAGAATTCTGAGTAATAATGACCGGTACGCCTATTAACAGACCGAGTAATAAGAACATGGCAACAAGGTTTAGGAGCTGTTTGACGATCTTCCTCGTGTTCCATCCGTACTCAGTTTTACGTCGTCTGCCACAGTATGCCACAACATGAACAAATCCGATAACGGCGGGAATGGTTACTGTTACTACAGTAAACTCCAAAGGATTCAAACTTGGCGCCACTTTGTAGAGAAGTCCGAATAATCCGATCACGTGTCCAATTTCTCGTATCAAAACCTACTGAACAAATTCGCATACAGTGTAATCCCATACTAACGAACGTTTAAAATGTCTTATTCGGTTATTTATCTCTTTATTTACTTGTTTGATCATTTAGTCATATTTTTCTCATCAATCAAAACCACCTGCAAAACGCAGTCAAGAGCTATCTTGCCAAGTGAAGGTTTCTAGCGATTTAGTTATAATTACTCCATAAAACATATATTTGATGCTTATCTTTAAAAATATGACAATAAAGTATAAAATTTACGTTACCGTCAACAGATGCCCTAAGGTAGGTGTTTGTCTTTTACCAAATATGACCTGTAGAAGTGTCTTAAGGAAACGTAAGGCGTCTGGTATGGTAATGATGAAAAACAGGAAGTACGATACCACATCCTGTGTAACACTCTCCTAATAAAAGAAATCAAAATTCTAAACAAAGAAAATGACAATAATTTTCAAAGAATTATAGGAAATTACGAGTATTTTACAAGGTACAATGCCAGTCAAGATATATAATCTTGTAAATCGGCAAATGTATCGAAAACTGAAACATATCGTACATGAACGTAGATATCAGAATTGTGCCCCATAGTAGTTTTTCAAAGAAATGAAATTTGATTATGTATATATAATGTTTACCTTTCCATAATATTGTTCATTCCCAATTATATTTGTCAGTATTTGTAAACTTCCTCTCGTAGCTATCACAGACGCTAATAGAGCAAGGAAGAGGAACCCGTAAGTTAAAAGTTTTATAACTTTGAAAAACTTGTCTGTAAAGCCATGGAACATGGAAGAATCGTCATCAAACCTGTCCTTACGGAATATATCCCATAATTCATCAGAGGCCTCCTCCGTATCACTGAAGAGAATTAAGAACAAAAAATTGTAAATTTTAGTTGTAATAGTACAATTTATTTTCTTATTTATCTACTTGATTGATCGATCGATCTGTCTGTCGGTCGATCTATCGATCGATTAATCGATCTTCCATTAATTCATAAATTGATCGATTTCCTGCAAAAACATCTTCATGAGATTCAATGTCGTCCTTACGTTAGAATCACCAATGCCACCCTTGACTTGTATTGATTCTCTGGCATTATACTATTTTATTTGTTCCAGATCAAGAAACAGAACCGTTTTGATATGGCTATTATCTACGGAAGCCCGTAGGTGACAGGTATGAATTATAATTTATCTTGCGGCCTCCACATAATTATCTGGCGGCCGCCACTTAATTATGTGGCGGTCGCCTGATAATTATGTGGCGGCCGCCAGATAGATTAAGTGGCGGCCACCAGATAATCTATCTGGCGGCCGCCAGATAAATCTTTTGTTACAGAAATCAACTCCAAATTTTATGGTATATGGGGAATTGGGTATTTGTCCACTTATTGTTGATATTAAGGCAAGAATGATTAATTACTGGGCCAAAATTTGTACTGGAAATGAGTCAAAACTTTCTTCACTACTGTATAGATTAATATTCATTAAGTTTTCTACAAACAATTTGAAATCAAATTGGATACTAAGAGTGAAACAAATTCTTGATGATTGTGGTTTTAGTAATGTTTTTTATATGCAAGAAAATTTAAATGTATTGTGGTTAAAGAATAGCATACATAGAAGATTATTAGACCAATTTATACAGAGTTGGAAATCTGAAATTTTTAATTCACCAAAAGGATTGTCTTATAGAATTTTTAAAGAAGAATGGAAATTTGAAGAGTACTTAGATTTATTAGATAAAAAGGATAGGAATAATTTTTGTAAATTTAGAACTACTAACCATCATTTACCTATAGAAACAGGAAGATGGCATTCTATTGAAAGAAGTAACAGGAAATGTTTATACTGTAACAAAAATGATTTAGGGGATGAGTATCATTATCTTTTTGTATGTTCCTTTTTTAGATTAGCAAGAAATCAGTGTCTTAGTACTTATTATAGAGAAAATGCAAATACACTAAAATTTAAGCAGTTGTTTAAAACAAAAGATCATCTAACTCTACGTAAACTTTGTAAATTCATAAATGAAGTAAACACAATACTATGTCCTCCATAGTTCATCATATTATCCATGTTATCTGTTCCATGTGCTACTTTGAATACCTATATGTTTTGTTGTATATATTGTACATATGTATTCTCGATACCTTTGTAAGTCATTGGTTTATGAGAAATAAATATCTTGTATCTTGTTACATTTTATCTGGGTATTTTGCATCTGTCATATCAAAAAAGATTAAAAGAGAGGATAAATTTAGCATCCTAGAACAGAAAGAACATGTTATGCATTTATTTTGTAACGATTTATTGTAAATTATGTCGCGGCCGCCAGATAAATCTTTTGTTACATTTTATCTGGGTATTTTGCATCTGTCATACCAAAAAGATTAAAAGAGAGGATGGATTTAGCACCCTAGAACAGAAAGAACATGTTGTGCATTTATTTTGTTACGATTTATCATAATTATGTCGCTTAGATTATCTGGCGGCCGCCAGATAAATAAGTGGCGGCCGCCAGATAATTATCTGGCGGCCGCCAGATAAATTATAATTCATACCTGTCACCTACGGTCTTCCGTAATTATCTATTTTGATTTATTGTAAATTATGTTGCGGCCGCCACTTTGATTATTATCTTGCGGCCGCCAGATAATTATCTGGCGGCCACCAGATAAATTATAATTCATACCTGTCACCTACGGTCTTCCGTAATTATCTAAAATTTTGCAGGAAATCAATCAAAGGATCGATCGATCAATTAATCAATCCATCCATCAATCCATCCATATTCCCATTTAAAGTTTTAATTGAAACTTGTCATTGGTCCTTGATAAAGGCGAAATGTTACAGCATAGAGTAATAGGTATGCCAACATCTGAGCAGGGATTATAATCAAGGTTTGTATATAGTGGAGAATATGTATACTTTCGCAAATACGGTACTTGATATTGTGAAGATCCTGCATAATAGATTTCGATGCTATATTATAGAATTTAAAAGTTGTAAAAACTTGTAAAAACTTGTGAACAGTTCAGATTACCTTGACGGATTTTTGTTGAAATATATTTAGAGATAAAAATACAATCCGTGAATATGACTTACCCGCCCTGACCTTCCTGTCGGCCATCGACGTCTCCATTCTCTTTTATTGTTTCCATGGTTATCTTGTCAGTATCTGCCATTTTATTCGTTTTTACTTCACCTATTTTTGCTAAAACATATCCATGATTTTACAAATTATGGTTACTATCTAAATGCATTGTTCTTATTCATGTAAATATTCAACAAGATAAAATTTAATCAGTCATAAACAGTGGGGGATCCTAAGATGACATAACTCAGGTAAGCTCCATTTCTGTGTCAGTAACTCAGATGCGAAACAGAAAGTAGAATGATATCTGATACAAATACTGAATTGGAGGGTATTGCGTCTTTATCCAATATCATTGAGTGATGTCGTATAGTATATCTACAAACCTCCATTTCCGATGTATTTTATCAAAATCAAGTAAAAAAATGCAAATACTACAACAGTCATCTCTATGAGAGTCATACATACGCATAACTTATACAGAAACGACAAACAGACTGACAACGAACACAAACACATAAGCTGGAGTGACAAATACACAACAGATGAAGACCTTTTGATGTGCATTGAAAATCGTACAAAGAAGACAATACGTTTAACTTAAGAGCAAAAAGCAAAGAAAACGTTAACCCATAGAGATTGTGCCCACTTAAGGAGGTATTGAACACTTGGACGCCAAATTCAATTTTTCTAAAAATTTCTGAAATTATATATATCTTGTCTGTCCTTGACTATACAAACCTACATTTGATTCTTTCCACAGGAAAATTTTCTACGAGACTTTGAAATATGCATTAGTCGACGTTTTCGTGAATTTCTTGATGACGTCATAATGTTGAAAGTGTCATTCCAGTTCTCGTTAACCTATTGGAAATTAATTTTGATTTAACTTTCAAAATAACAATAAATATATTGCACTTATGGAAAGATAGAATTAATTGTGTTTTAAAAATAGGCAGGATACTTGAATAAAAGATGACACTGTCGCTAAAAAATGCAATTTCGGGCCAATTTAATGTAGTTGCTAGTTAATTATTAGGAATCCTGTGGATGAATCTTTGTCAAAAACTATCAAAATTATCAAGAATGTCCAGAGATGATTTCATGATTGAATGGGAAAAATTGAATTTAGGATCAAAATATTACAAGGCTTTATATTTTCCAATTTTTTCTTCCAAAATCGTCTATTTTCAATGAAGTGACATCCGCTTTCCTGTAACGTAAATTTGTCAACGAATACACTGTAGTGATGCTTTAATTTTCTATTTTATACATGCTAAGTTTCAATACAATATGTTTATTAATAATGTTTTTATTGCATTTTGAATGCGAAGGTTTGTGATCCCATTTTTTCCCAATTACGTCGCAATGACGTCGTGGTTTGCTCATGGATAAAACTCCCAAAGTCCTAAATTTCGAAAATCGCCATAATTTCTTCAAATGACGCCGGAAATTATTCAAACTTCATCAAGATACTCAAATGCGTATATCAATCAAAGTATCAAATGTTTTAAGGGAGTTAAGACTGTACTTTTCCTAGGAAGCGAGAAAGCAAATTGTGCCGCCGCCATCTTGGTGTTCAAACCCTCCTTAATCTGGATAACCACACAATCTACTGATTATTTGTATGTGTCATGTGTCCGTGCTAAGTCAGTTTCGGTTGTATATAGGTCACTTCCATATATTTCTCTAATATGTTTTGTTGCAATCTGATATTTGCAGGTCTTGCTCTTTGACCCTCTTGGTGTGATAACTCTTTTACGGCAATTTGACAGCATGATTGTCATACATGTTTAAGTGATCTTTGTGATTATGAGTCATTTAATGTTTTTATTTTTTTTGGGGGGGGGGGGGTGTTCTTTGTGTAAATATCAAATATATTATATAGGATAGGAGGAAATGCGAACAAAAATCAAAATAGATCAAACGGTCTCGAATAGATGCAAACAAAAATCGTCAACTTCCAAAGAAACTGTCAAAATAGTCCAAGACATACGTGATATGTCTTACCTTTCAATGCTTGCTAATTGCAATTAGTGATTTCCGTTTTGATAATGCATGCTTCAACTTAAGCACCAGTTCGGTTTGAGCGAATATCAAAGTTGCTCGTGATTGTATTATTTTTATTATTATTATTTTGTAATGCTTATGTACAGTACTGCAACCCACTTGTTTGACAATTCTATCCTATCCTATGCACCATCCTACATCCTACATCCACCTCCTATCGACTCTATCCTATCCTATCCTATCCTATCCACCTCATTCAACTTTATTTCTATCCAGTCCTATCCTACATCCTATCCTATCCTACATCCTATTCTATCCTATCCACCTTTATCTGCTCTCATCACCTGTAGCGAGATTATGATTAAAACTAAATGACTTGATACAAAGTCATGCATAAGTAGTAAATTATCTGTAATGATTGCTGTTTTTTGGATTTTATAAAAATGAAAATTATTTCGATGATTAATAAAACCTCTAAGTATTTTTTAGTGAAATAAAATTTATATTACCCATTAAGTCAAGTGAATTTTTTCAATGGATCGAATTTAATCAAATAAGAATGGTTGTCTCCTAATAACTTAAAAATTAAAAAAAGAGAAAGATTGGATTGAAGAACGAGGTGGATAGGATGTAGGATAGGATGTAGGATAGGATAGGATGTAGGACAGGATGGGATAGAAATGGTTAGGATTGAGGTGGATAGAATTGAGGTGGATAGGACAGGATAGGATGGGATATGATAGGATAAGATTCTATCCACTTTCTATCCTACATCCTGCATCCTACATCCTATCCTATCTACCTTTTTGTCAAACAAGACGGTTGCAGGACTGTACATCATGTGGAATTTAAGCAAGGAATATCTCCAGAATTCCAAGTGCGTAATTGAATTGATTTCAATCAATGGAAATGTAACAATTTGTTTTCTCATTCTTTTGATCTAAAACAAACATAAGAGGCGACTTCGAGAATGAAAAAGGACATTAAAATCTGTCTTGTACGGATCCAGAAAGTCCCACGACAATAGAACCTGTAATTAAGCTAGTTTTTACACCTAGAATTCGAAAACGTTTTGAAAATTGGTCTGTAGAGAAATTTCATTATACCCGCTAAAACGTAGTCCGTTCCTCCTCCTCAGTCAATGAATTTTAGATGGTACTGGATTGGGGTCGATATGTCTATCGGAAAAATTCTTTCTAAATCAGTTCCAGATTTTCTATACCTATTTGTAAAGGCTTTAGTTTAATAAAAAGGTTGAAGAAAAACAATTTCCTTTACCTATTTTTAAAGAATGCACTTCAAAAAGGATGAAAGAATCTACAGAACTTGATAATATATCAATTCGATCCCTGTAAAATTAGATAATGGCTTGCTTACCAAGTTTTAGAACGATGATGTCTGGTTACATCAAAAAGGATTTGTTTTTACTTCCTGGTTAATGTACTTTCAAAAATTAAAATCAAACAGGCTTAAACAAATGTGTAATTATTCCGATTTCTTTTTAAAGCACTAGATCTATATAGATTTTTTTTAAAGTAAGTAGATAATTTACATAATGTTTATTCGATATGTAAGGAACAGAGTTGGTTTTAAAGTCTAAAGAAGGAAGAGAGCATTTTCCCACTGTTATTAATTCTGGTTTGATTTGCCTTTTTGTTTGTTTGTTTGTTTGTTTTTTTCTTTTCTGTTTTAATTAGATTTTTTTTTAATTAGAAAATAGAATTCCAGTTACGTCTTGTATTTACTTTCTATCTAAAATTAAATTGAAACTTTAGAAATAGATGACAATTTCATCGTCCATATTCCATAACGTCCTCGTGTTATTTTAGGGGTATTTGCATTCATTTGGAATTACATCATATAGGATCACTCCTTTTGTGATGACTAATATCAAATAATCCATCGATTTTCAAAAGTCTCAGTTAAGATAAATATGTTTCTAGGTATTTTACTACATGACTTCCTTGTTTTAAAATTTCAATTGTATTATCTCAATAAATTCCACAGTTGCTTAAATTTAATGCAAATTCGATGACACAAATCAATAAGTTATCAAAAAGCAAGTCTAAAATTGATGACACATCAGAAAAAATTATACTACATCATAGGAAACCTTCTAAAAATCACGTAAACTTTTGGCAATCATCAGTAACTCGAACACCTTCTCTCACATTAGATATTAATTTGCTTTTTCTGTGGTCGGTTGATATCCCAGTTTATTTATTTATTTATTTATTTATTTATTTATTTATTTATTTATTTATTTATTTATTTATTTTAATTTTTTCCTCGCTTTTGGATCTGGGCCTGTCTGAAAGATGTATTTTTATTTGTCTCCCTTGTCATTTGTCCTTTTTCTGATTCGAATTTCAAATAAAAGCAAAAATCCATGGTAGAAAAAAATGACAGAAACCGAAAAATGCAAACGGACAGAGGTACAGATGGACAGTCAAAGAGGAATAAATACGGTGGAAATGTTCGTGATCTTTCTTATTTTGAGGCTCAAAACAATTGACTCTAAACAATTTTTATCCTGAAGAAGAATTTTCTATTCAGGATTCTTAATTTACAGCTCCTTGTCGTCTAGAAATGTATATACATACTTCCTTTTACAAAGAACTCCCGTAATATATTTCAGAATGATGTAGATTTTGACAACATAGAGTCTTACCGCATATCGTTATTTTTTAAATAAATTAAATAAAACAAATAAAAAAGGAAAAAAAAAAACAAAACAAGGGCAGCAACTTGAAACTACACCCCTTGAGTTCATGGGCGCAGAAAACACACCAATATATAATCTATTAAAAAAATTAAAAATCCAAAAGTAAAGATTTGACATTAACCATTTCAGTTAAAACTTTGAATATAATGTGCAAACCTAAAAATGTTCAGTTCCGAATTTGGATAACGGGTATAATCCATTTCTATATCGGATGCAACATTCAATAAAAATGAAAGCATGTTTTGAAATTCCCATTTCAATAACGCCTTCCTCCAGCTCCCTCTAGATCTGTCAATAATAAACATCGAAGAAATACCCACCAGTTATTCAGTCTCAAAGTCGAGAAGGTAAGGCAAAATCATTCGAACTTCCATCGGAACAGTTACAAACCCCAGAATAAACAATATTCCGAAGTGAGACCAGGTTCCCGGGGAGATTCAGCGTCTCCCGTGTGCATGCAACAGCCGTCGCAACAGTTTCATGAAAACTTGTCATGTCTGGATAAACATAGCAGGTAAAGATATATTGTTTTGTGATCTTGATAGCCATTCAATCACAATCCAGAATGTTACTGATCCTTCTAGAAAGACGGATCTTATATGCTTAAATTATGATATCCCCGTAGCGACCGAAGAACTTCCTCAATGATGATTTTAGCTGTTGTGTAATATAACCGTGAACAAGTAGCTGACTTGCAAGCCGTCTGGCTCTTACGATGAGATCGTGATATTTGGAACATGCACCTGCGCCATAAGCAGGAGAAGATGGAATGTTGTTGCTCATGAAAGGGAAGTTAGTTATGTGAGAGATGAAATCATAATTTCATAATCATAATTAAAAATAAGATCTAAATCATAATTATAATTAAGAATAATGATTTAAGTGTATAAATTCTAACATACGTTTACTTTCATAGTTTTTATGGACTGGTACACAATTCTTCTGGCCTCTGGCTCTTATTCCAGGAATCGACGAATCACTCATCGAATAATTATCATGATAATACTGATGCGTGTCCAGATAATTATTTTGATGATATTGATAATTGTCCTGATGAGTATCATAATCATATTGATAATTATCCTGATAATTATTTTGGTGATACATCCTGTTTATACTCAGTACAAGTTTGCGATCTAATATTTGTAATTTCATGTCCATTTAAATCTTTCACATTCTCGGCATATTCTCAGAAGTCTGATATACATGTAGATATATAACTTTTTATTTATATCTTTTCAGCACGTACAATTCAAGATAACGGATCTACCTACCCACTGGGTTCAGACTGGTCTTTCCGTGGGACCTCCCTATTTGAATTGTAGTATATTGAGGAATTTGTCTCACGATCCGAAGTTCGCAAGAGGATCGGAACTTGAGTGAATAGGTAATAAATATACAAAATCACATTCTGATTTGGTATCATTGCGTAATTGATAAGGTTATTTCACGTCTATAAATTTTCACCTATAGGAGTTATAATAAATTTAGAATGCACATCAACTGACATGTTGACAATACGAGAAACAAATATCATATCCTTGATGTTCTTTGTTTATTCTAAGATAAAGCCTCAGAAACGCCCAACGACACTTGGTTATTTGGTTGGTTTGGGTGTTGGTCGCAGAGCGGGACTGAACTTCGGGATATGGCCGGCACGAATCAGCAACTTTTCCAGGGGATTACTGCCTATACCTGACTCTAATAAAGCAAAACTAAAGATCGGCAATCATAATTTACCTCGTTAAGCTTTACTTTCAATGATTCGGTTTGCATTCATCTTGCCTCCGCATCGTCTCTTCGAATTCAGGTGCTATGTTGTAAATTTAAAATCATGTTTCAGATCAGGCATGTGACACATCGTACAGTGTATACCATATATGGAAACATACTCCATATATAGTACGAGGTGTCGCGTGTCTGGCTGAGATACATATTGTAAACTTAAAAC
Source organism: Pinctada fucata (assembly GCA_028142955.1). NCBI lineage: Eukaryota > Metazoa > Mollusca > Bivalvia > Pterioida > Pteriidae > Pinctada > Pinctada fucata. The sequence goes on from AP027104.1 coordinate 2,527,696, forward strand.
ATGTCGCTTGAATTCGAAGAGTCAGGGAATTATCCCCGGGAAAACTTGCCGACTTACCATATCCTGAATTTCAGTCTTGCTTTTAACAAAGAAAGGAGGGGATCTCCAACAACACTCGGTTGCAGCACCCACAGCAAAAACCCAAAAAACTCAATGCTTAGACACAGAGCAGACACCCACAGAAAGAGACGCAAAGGATACAAGAAACACCAAATCCCATAGAAACACCAAACACAAATGACCACATAAACAAACGAGACTAAAGGGCAATCGGTGCAGACTTAGGACGGCCATATGCCACGTCAGTAGCAGACGGTGTGGTTACCTTAACAAGTACAAATATCTGCGGCCAACACACCAAAACGAACCAAATAACCAAATAACGTTGACCGTTTCTTTGGTTATATAACATATGCAAGCGTCCTCACTCTTTCCCTTCTAATATTCCAATAGTATGAACACTTTCCCAAAAGAAACGGTGCCATAATATTTTGAATTCGTGACACCACGTATTCTATGCTTGGAAATCATATTTTTTTTTTGCCTCAAAATAGTAAACGATGTGACAAGCGACAGATGTGGCCGACAAGCGGAGACATGTGAATTCCGATCGTATCTTTGAGAAGAAAAATATGATTACTGATCTATTAGAGTCAGGTATAAGTAAGGGTTATACTACGGTCTCCGCGGGCGTTGTGAAACCCATTTGTTGCACGGTAATTGTTAGGCCTTCAAACAAGTATCATCAATGATTGAATGATTCTTCATAGCCACTTAAAGAAAACTACTCTTGTTAGTCAGTCAACGACTCAGTCAATCATTCAATAATTAATCTAATCATCGTAGCTAAACAATGAAAATTATTGCACCGTCTGGAAAGGAATTGTCAAGATTGAAATATATGTTCTATAGAACCACTTTTGTTGTACTAGACACGTGTTTCGGATACCTTAATCATCGTCAGTAGTACTTCATGGCAAACGGTTTAAATATATTTTTAAAATATATAATATAATTTCCTGGCGCCATCTAAACACTAAAACTAGGTAAGCGATGTCCAAGGGGACTTACAGACCACCAGCAGCGATACCATCCAAGTGGTTGAAATGGTCAATATTGTAATATATGTTCTATATAGTTCCAATTTTGTTGTATTAGACACGAGTTTCGGATATTTTAATCCTCGTCAGTATTACTTCATGTCAAACAGTTTACATAAAGCCAAAGTGAATTTTCCTGGCACCATCTACAATACAGAGCTCACATTTCCTCTTGCCAAATGAGCGGCTCCAAATTTTGTGTAGGGTTTATTCAGAAGCGAATTTAAGTGAAAAATATGGCCAAAAATTGTTGATGGGTAGGCGCAAGGAGCTTAATATTCTAAACATGACCGAAACAATTATGCCGAAACCAAGGTGTAAATAACCGTCTACAGCGTAGACCGTGCAACAATCATTAATACTCTGCAAATGTGCCGATTTGTACCTCCTGTATTTCTATCTCGCTTTTACATCTATGACTGATCTTGACTTTGTGTCTATTGGGAGATCTTTCCTTTTGTAACCTGATATTACCATTGACACTGTTACTATGCTGCACTTATATTTTCTACATAGAAGTCGTTATTTCAATTTTATGTGATTAATATTCGTGGTTCTTTTGTATCGGTTGAATTAGTTTCGATTTTTTAATTCACTGTCCATAATCTACACAGTTCTGTGTTTGTTTGCCTAACACATTGTGCATGCGCATTATGTTAATGGGTAACCATTTATACACCCCAATAAAAGTTGGTGAAAATTAGGCATAATAACATAATTACCATACTTGAACATCTAACACAGTGGAAATAGTTAAAAGACATGCAATGTCATTTATTTTTTGCGAATGCGTTTTTCTTGCCGTTTAAACAATGAATACTTGATTCCCGACCGACTAACATCGTCACTAAGGAAGTTCTACGGTCGATATGTGGTGGAGGTTTTTGTTTGTTTTGTTTATGTTAATGGGTAGCCATTTATACACCCCAATAAAAGTATTTGTGAAAAGTGGGCATAATAACATAATTACAATACTTGAACATCTAAAACAGTGGAAATAGTTAAAAGACATGCAATGCCATTTTTTCAAATGCGTTTTTCTCGCTGTTTAAACAATGAATACTTGATTCTTTCTCAAATCTGCTTACATATGAGTATGTACTGATCTTATGTAATGCGAGGGCTGGTTTTCATATACTTGAATAGTTTTTATGCAACCTGCATTTGTTTGTACCTTGTTTGATTATGAATTTAATAAAAACCGTATCCATCTGGTTTGTTTTTTTTTCATGCATGCACATATTTAAAAGATTTCATCAGCACCATGACGTAATCTAGTACAGTGTCTGCAGCGACTGACCATTTGTTTCTGAATATGCTGACACTTACGGTCTTACTCCCAGGTGGGGAGCAACATCTGCTCATACAATAAAAAGGAAAGGAGGGGTTCTCCAAGAACACTCGGTTGCTGCACCCATAGATAACCCCAAAACACCTATTGCAAAAACACAGATGGACATATAAATGGAAATAAAAAAACCAGAGGGCGTATGAAATACAGTCCGTGCTCTGCCATCTGTAGCAAGCTCATGCATGTTATCACCCGAGGAGTCCGACTGACATTCAGAGAGGACAGTTAGTCGGGGTCCTATCTTTTCCAAAGAGGTTTGGACAGGCCCGTCATCGAGTTAGTCAGAGTGCAATTCTTTAAAATGCGCTGGTCCAATCTTGTAAATTGGTCAAGTACCAGGCTAAGTGTCCATCTTGTGACAACAGGATCATAACCACAGTATAAAAGGCGGTTGATGATTCTTTCATATAGAGTTTCGTTGGCTTTATTTACCAATTTACCTAGTTTTGCATTCTCTTAAGTTTAGGATTTTCCGAAAAGCTATTTAGGTTTAATACTAGTGTATGGTTTCTTACTGTTTAATATGTTTCGATGAATTTTATTTTGTGTTTACTGTTACCATTGAAAAGGAGAATTGTTAAAGACTTTTTGATTTTATAGTGTCGCACCTCTGATGCAAGGTCATTAAATTTTAACAAATTCTAGTATTCGCACATTTTCATCAAATAAGGGAATTGAACACAAAACAGAAAACCAGGCATACACATCCCTGAAAAAAAAATATGAAACAAACCAAGATAGGGGACAGTGGAAACAGTGGAATGTTTTCACACGAGGAAAGAAAAACGACTAAATATACAACAACACAGCACTTCAGAATCCTGAAGAACATCACCATCTAATAAACAATCTACTTGGTGAGTGTCACTGCTGGTGGACCAGGACATCACCATCTAATAAACAATCTACTTGGTGAGTGTCACTGCTGGTGGACCAGGAGTCCCCGAGGGCTCATGTAACCAAGTTCGATCAGTTTCAATTGGTCTTTCTCAAACGCATTCGAAAATTTCTGTTTACAAAATTTTCTCAAATTTCTGAAACATGTGTCCTGTAGCATTATACCCCAGCCATCTTGCTTCATTTTTTGGTATACTTTGAACATAATTTCCACATATTTTGGTCATATTACATTGTTTAGATTGAGGATCACTGACAAGGAATAAATACCCGAAACGTGCATGTCTGGTTCATGCTATAAATTTACCTGCTTTTAAATGATGCTTATGAATTTGAAGACGTTTAACTTTCGGAGTCCAGTGACAGAACGGAATTTATCGTAGGTCACTGGTGCTATTAAAATTGGCGCTCTTGTTTTACCTGATTCGTTTATACAAGCAGTAGGAAATAAGTCTTTATAAGATCAGGCAACCACAAAAAAACCCATCAAAAGCACAAAAAAAGATATGTTATACAAAAAGAAAATCTTACCTCACCTGATTTCGATTTTATTTTGATTTTTTCCTGAGGACATAAGATATTAAGTTATTTTACAGCCCAGGTTAAAAGTTTTATTGGAGTGTAAGCAATGATATCTTATCATGCTCTGCCCTATGAATCCTTTATTAAAACTATAAATCAAGCCCAATATTGACCGAATTGCATGTTGAGATTCCTCAAACAAGAGATATCGCCAAAACTTCGATTTAGACATACTGCACAACAACGTATTTTCTCTACTAAATTAAATTTGTAATTTCTTTTTCAATTATTGAAGAGATGGTCACAAATACTTATTCGTATTAACTTATTGTAACATCAAGGCATACGTATTCATGAACCTTTATATCACTAAAGACATTTTTTTATCATGGACGCAATAGCTGATATCCTCTATCCATCACCCCAATCGCACCGTAGCGTATCACGTGATATACAAATAATCTCTTGCATGGGAATCCCCTTCGATTAAACAAGGTAAATACTGTCTAAATCTACATTATATGAATTTATTCTAGGCCTATCATACGATCATCATTATAAATTATATGATTGTTTTCTATTCTGGTCAAGAATATAGGTATGCCCAGAGAACACTTGAATAGAAAGTTTTGTTTATTTACGTGCACCATATCATAACATGTAAACAAAATAGAAAATTTTCTGATTAAGTGTTCTCTAAATATTCCTCTATTCTTGACCAGAAAAGATTACTATCATATTTATAATAATGATGCTCATATGATAGGCATAAACTAGTTTCATATAGAGTAGATTTAGACAGTATTTATTTTGTTTAATCGAAGGGGATTCCCTTGTAAGATATTATTTACACATCACGTGAAACGCTACGGTGAATCGGTAGGTTTGGAATTATACGGACAAGGATATTACCTGAATATTTTGTGCGGCGCCGCACTAATTTATCAGGTTTTTTTTATCCAATAATTGATTTCATTTTTTACACTAGTGTCTTTCTGGATATTTTTATTTATTATAAAAATCTGCCATTATGACTATTTAATAGTTTTGTTTCGATGTTGTTATATTATCGTTCTCCTTGTCTCACCCCTTTTTCTTCACGTGCGTGTCTCACTGTGATCATTGCAAGGATCTCCTTCTATTCTTTGTTATATTTTTTGCGTCCTTTAAAAGTCCTTGAGTTCGCCATCCAGGAAAAAATACACCACACAAGGTGTAGTTTTATTTGCATTAAAATCGGGAAGTAGGTACGATCACTCCCCATGAGCGCCTGGTATAAGGAATGTAGAAGATAATGAGGTAGTTATTACTTTGTCTAATCCTATTTAAAGAGGAGTTTTTAAATACCATATGCACAAAAGGTTTACATACATGGCGTAATAAGTTTTCATTTAACAAATGATGGCATATTGATCTATATATAACATTTAGGAAGTAAAATAAGAAATAAAGGTCTAGTATCTCGCCTTTCATTTCTTATAAATGCATGACATAAGCCACTAGATATAAAAGATATTTAAGTTCTCCTTCTTGTTAAAATGCACATATGGTGCAGAACAGATACGATATATTGCGTGAAGTTTTCCCATGTGACTTTTATGTGAAATTGAAATTGATGTCCGAAATTTCACATGAATTTCATGTGAGGCACAATTAGCTGTGTAGGCTGGTATCCCTGCTGTGGGCTGTTTCACGGTGTTTCGGCAGAGTAGACTTGAAATCTATTTTTTAAAATCTCCGTCACCAAATTTGAGAAATTATTCAACAACTGAGGAATATCTCGATGAAGTCATAAATTTTTCCTTAACTTTATTAATATATCTCAATATTGATAATAATTTGCGATAGAATATTCATTACCTTCTCAAAATAAATTTCTTCCTTTCGTTATTATATTTATGGATAATTATTTCTTTAAAAAATCCCATTTCAAGAGAAAAAATCCTGTCGGTTGCCTTAAAACATTATAAACGGGCAACAACATTCTTTGAGAGTCATCATACTTGTTTTGCTCCTCAAATGTTCATGAAATTCCTCTAATTAACTTCCTAGCATAACCGAAAAGGCCTTCTTGTAATGCAATATTTAAGTGAAGCGCATATGATATACACCAAGCATTCAATGTTTTATATGTTTCACAGCGATAATCAATAAAGTTGGTGGTGATTTTTCTAAGTTCTCAAAGATATTAATCGCAAAGTTTTTTTTCATGATTATGAATTCTTACAAAGACATTTAATTTAGTATGACTACATTATTACACAAAATTACATTGGGATGAACATTAAGGTTCAATTCTTCAGATCTTCATATATTATCTTCTTCTTTTTTTATCTCCGAACACTATCTTAAGAGACAAAGACGAGATGTGTAGAAATGCGCATTCATAAACAACCTTGCAAAAGGTCTTCACTATAACGTGGTTGTCCTCCCACCTATAGGTAAATACAATATCAAATCAAAAGATGTTTACTATCCACTTAGAACTGCAGATATTATGTCGTGTAAACACCGTATATAACAGTGTCTCCCACATATTTGTAGTGTAGGGTCTCCGAATTTCTGTCAAGGATGATCATTTATTACTCGTACCCTACCCTCCTTACTCAAGATAAAAAAAAACACGAAAACATATACATATCATTCTGATTTATTAAAGAAAAGCGTCTCAGAAATGACGCGATCAATGTGCCTGACAAAATGATTTTCGGTAGATAATTCGTGCTTTCTTTAAAGGGGAAATCTTACCGATTACTGCAAGTTACTTTGAATGCCTTAAAAGAAAGAAGGGAGTATCTCACAAGACTCGGTTGCAGCACACTCAGTAGGACACACAAACACCCTATAGCATAACACAGAGTAGACAAGCACAGAAAGGGACACAAAAAGGGACAAGGAGCTCCAAACACGACATAGGAACATTAAATACAAAAGACTACACATAACCCAACTCCAACGAGATCATTGGACAATCGGTACCGACTTAGGGCGGTCATCTACCACGTCAATAGCAAATGGTGTGTTTATCCGGGTCACGTGCGCATAATCCTCCCAGTTTTCCGGTTACATCGAGGTCTTCAAGAACGCACAGTTGTAGTATAAAATAACCTCCTCATTGATTTTATGACTTAGCTTCCTGACTTTGTTTTATATTGCATCGTAGGCACTGTAATATAGTCGTGTTCGACATTTGCTCTTATTCAGTAGTAATATCATAAACAGATGTTAACCAAATAATCTATTGGGAAAACGGTATATGTCCACATCTAGCTTTCGATAATAATTCTATTAAATTCTTATAATCTCTTTGACTTTCCTTCAGCCTTCTAACTCAGTGGGATAGGATTTTCTCGGGTATTCAAGGAGAGTGATCTTTAAGTCAAAATGAGACAATATTCGTTTATTACCGGAATCGTGCAAAACTATTGTAGTAGGAAAAATTAAAGCAAGTTGTCAGCTTTATCTTTTCTTATGAGAAGAATTAGCATGATTTTGGATGACAAATATGAAAAAAAAAAATAAATAAAATCCCTATCAAGAAGTACAAAATTGTTAATCGAAAAATCATCTTACCAAGAGCATACAAAACCAGGATAAAACCAGAACTAACTAAAGGCAAATGAACAGAAATAAACAAAATCTACCATATGAAGAGAAGTGAAGTCCCTGCGAAGGAGTGAGATCAGGTGTCCAGGAAGAGTGAACATCTCCTGCTTGCATGTAACACCCGCCACCACTTCAATTCTGTAGAAAGGTCACAATCGGTAATTCCCACAAAGGAAGATAAACGTATAAACTGGTATGTAATGGTACAAAAGGTCTACGTCAGAATATCATTTAATACTCTGGACAAGAAGACGTCATAATGTGCTGCCATTTCCCCATATCGACCATAGAATTTCCTCAGTGACTATGCTAGTCGGTCACAAATGTATCCTCGGCGCCGTGTGCACATTGGTCTCCTTCCTTTTATGTGTTGTCATCAATGTTTAATGTTTCTGTAGTTTTGTGTGATGTTTTACTGAATATTGTGTCTTTTTGCGATTTGGAGTTTGTATGATGTCATTTATGTGTCACTTTCTTGTGGGTTTGTTTCGCTCGGTGAGTGTTGGAGATCATTCTCTTTTCTTGACTGAGAAGTTTAACTGAAAGCCGCTTTTAGATTCTGATTTTGGATTTTGAGTTTGACTTTTTTAAACTGATTTATCACTATAAGTAACGTTCATGTGTGGCTTTCGTTTAGAGGAGGGTCCACTTCACATAACTGCACCTAATGTGTATATTATACGATCAATATGATATGAAGTATCATTTCAAAAATCACTTCAGCTTAACAATTCACAAAATATATACCAGCTATATTTCTGCCATCTCTCCTAATTTATTTACAACATGTCTTAATGCGAACTGTCATACAATATAAATACCAACTGTGCGTTTCTTTCTCATAGCAATAAAGAAAACATCTCCAAAAAGTCCTTATGCGTTGAGATCATCGTATACATAAATGAAATTTGAAAAAAAAACGTATTTCACCTTTTAAAATATGTTGAATATTTTATAATAAGTGAATGAAAGTCAAAATCAAAACCTAAACTCAGAATCCAAAAATCACTATCAAAACAAAAATACACGAAATAATAGAACCCCCCCCCCCCCCCAAAAAAAAAACCAAAGATATCGATGAGATGCCTAAAAGGAATTCAGAACCGGAATTCAAAAATCATTATCAATTCAAATTATCGAGGAACAAAAAAATAAAACAAAACAAAGATGTATCTTTGTTTCGTTTTATTTCATGAAATTGACACATGTCCATCTTCTGATCTTTTATATAGCATATACTTTTCTTTAGTATCTTATCGCCTGCTTTGCGAGAGCGCTGGGAAATTAATACGTTCTTTCTGTAGGTCTGTTTGTTAGTCCTTCAATCTATCAATCTCAAAAACCTAAATCATGAGCATATCTTTTGAATAATTTGTACATGTAGTAGGGTTTCCATCTGTTCAAGTTGTTCTGTTAATCCATTATTTATCTTTTGGCCTTCAACTTTGAGTTTGACCTACTGTTTTGATTATCATAAATCAGCCCATTATTTTCACCAGGTTTTAAATCATTATGGAAGAATGGAGGGGATATTCAATACCACTCGGTTGCAACCCCACAGCAAAATTCCAAAACACACAATGCAAAAACACAGCTAGAGCAGACACTCACAGAAAGAGACGCAAAAGGGACATGGAACACCAACTCACACCATGGAAACGTGATTCTATGGTGAGAGTTTCATTGGTACTTCTAGGTACCTGGATGATATTCTTACTATCGACAATCCTGTTTTTGAAAAGTATAAATATGTTATTTATCCATAAGAATTGATTCTAAACAAGGAAAACGTTACAAACACAGAGACACCATTTTTGGACCTAAATATCAAAATTGTTAATGGAGAGATTCATACAAGTGTGTATAACAAAATAGATGATTTTGGATTCAATGTATTAAATTTCCCCCTGGCTTGACAGTGATGTTCCTAGATTACCGTCCTATGGTGTCTACATTTCACAGCTCATCCGATATGCTAGAGCATATACTGATGTTTTGGATTTTCATAGTAGAAATGTACAAATTACCAAGAAACTTTTAGGTCAAGGTTTTCGCTTTCACAAACTAGTACCTTGTGGAAATTTTACAAAAATTACAGTCAAATTCTTTTGACCAATACAAGCAACAGAGTATATTTCTTTGGGTATTTCACAACCTGTATTTTATGGTGACATAATTAAAAAAATAAAGAGGATCAAAGAAAGACAACATAACCATCGAAAATGCGTCAGAATCATCAAACGCCTTTTATACCATGGATATGATCCTAATGTCACCAGACGGACACTAGGCTTGGTTCTTGACTAATCTACAGTCTTGTACCAGCGCATTCTTAAAACTTGCACTCTGACTGTGACGACGGGACTCCATAACGGGCCCTGTCCAAGCTTCTTTAGAGAAGACAGGTCCCCTACCACCTGTCCTTTCTGAATGTCAGTCGGACTCCTCTGGTGATAACATACATGAGCTCGCTACAGCCGGCAGAGCACCGATTGTATTACACACGCCCTCTTTTTATATCCATTTACATATGTAAATGGATTTTCTGAATTATCTGAATTATCGGTTTTGTGCTGTATACAGGGATATGGTCATTATCCATATTTGTCGTCGTCATTACACTTATATGTATATAGGTCTCGTTGGTTTATGTGTTGTCTTTTATGTTCGATGTTTTATGTCTCGTTTGCTGTTCCTTGTCTCTTGCTGTATGTGTCTTCTCTGTGTTTTCGCTTGGGGTGTTTGGTGTGTTGCTGTTGGTGCTGCAACCGAGTTTTGTTGGAGATCCCCTCCTTTCTTATATTCATCTGTGTTGCTTGGGCCCTTGCGTTTTGCGGTCATGTTTGTGTGTGGTCATCTGACAGTGAGGAGGTTGTTTTACACACAATTGTACGTTCTTCGAGACCTCTGGGTAATCGGAAAAGTGGGAGGGTTGTGCTCACGTTATCAAGGATAACCACACCTTCTGCTCTTTTCGTGGCAGATGGCCGTCCTAAGTTGGCATCGATTGCCGAATGGTCTCGTTGGTTTATGTGTACACAATGTAGTTCTTCGTGTTTGATGTTTCTGTGTTGAGCGTTAGTGTTCCTGGTCTATTTTGCGTCTCTTTCTGTGTTTGTCTGACCTGTGTTTTTGTATTGGGTATTTTTGGGGTTTTGCTGTGGGTGCTGCAATCTGGTGTTATTGGAGATCCCCTCCTTTGTTTCACTATAGATTATTTGACTTCTGAAGCCAAGGCGCTGATTGATTTATGTCAAGGACAAACAGCTTGTAAGAAAAATCGCTTTGAAAAACCACGGAAAGATGTGTAGTTAGTCTATTCATATTTCTTATTTAGTCATTACTAAATCCAAGGTTAAACGAATGAAAGAGAAAATAAGTTAACGAGGAACACATGGACAGGACAATTTATTCAGTTGTCAGGAGCAACAAGAAACCCACTAAATACATTCCTGCGATACGCCAGTACCGTATGACCGTCCCTATCGTCGTTCTGAAGCCACACCCTATCCCCTGCCTCAAGATGGAGGGTCACAGATGTACTGGCGTGGACAATGCCAGATCCTGATCTTGCGCCTGTGAGTCTAGCCATAGCGTCCCCATTCCTTAAACAGGAGTGATATATGTAACAAAAGTTATATTTGGGAAAGGTTCTGTTTATGTTGTGTAATTTTTATTGCATACTCGAGTGAACGCTTAGTCAGACAGTAATTTTAAAATCATTTGAATTTGTTTAAACTTATATATTGTTGGTCGATTATATAATTATTTTATTCAACAATAGCAAAAAAACATACTTTTATTGTGCAAATCCTGGTAATTTTGCTATTTGAAATCTAATGTAATAGATCTTAATATTTCTATCCTGTTTTACCTTGAAATATATGCATTTATGATCGTAATATTTCTATCCTGTTTTACCTTGAAATATATGCATTTATGTTGCTAGAGTTAGATTCCAGAGTAGAAGAGAAACTATAGATGCCTTTGAACGGTGCTATGAATGTACCAATGGATGACTTGTAGGCAGATCCGAAGTTAAAGTCGGTATGCCCTAGTAGTATAGGCCCCATCCGTGCATGCAGGTCAGAGCTGGACCGGGCTAGGAACGCCAGTACGTATGATTCTTTGTTCACTTTGAAAATAGAAAAAAAGAAACCTTTTATGTTTCAGAGGTTTCTGTTTAAAACGTTTCCATCTGTTTTTCATATAAATGAATTATTAACACAAATATATATATGCTATTGCACTGTATGAAATGACAAATATGGATAATGACCATATCCCTGTATACAGCACAAAATCGATAATTCAGAAAATCAGAAACCGAAGGCATACAAAGTCAGGATAAAACAGGAACCAAAGCAAACAAACAAAAACCTCCACCATATGAAAAGAAGCGAACTCCCGATATGGGATATATGAAAAGAAGCGAACTCCCACAAATTAAGATACAAAGAAATACATTTTTTTTTACAAATTGTCCTACCCTTAGCCTGCAAGAGGTTTATGGAACTTCCTACAGTCAAGGACAACTTTGTTACGTTGGTTCTGATTTGCTCGTTCTCGCTGTTCACGTGATTTGTGATGGCCTGTATGGAAGCCGCCATATTTTGGAGCTTAGAGTTTATGTCCTGTTTGTCCACCTTACAAGCATATATAGAGTTTTGATTGGTCACTAGTCTACTGGTCAAGCTTTGAACTTGTTTTTCCAGAGTGTCCACTTTACGGTCAAGTTCTTGACGTAAGTTCACTTCCTGCTGTAAAAGTTTTTGCAATAACTGCGTCTCCGTTAGAGAATTTGCCGTTGCTAGCCCTGAGTTGTTACTGTCTTCTACATGTTCCTGTAGTTCTGATTTAGATATCCCGACTAAAATAATAAACATTCCAAATAATAGCTTCATCTTCAAGATTTCAAACCATTTGCTATATTCAATAGACAGAGGTATACTGGGGTCACATAATAAGTATTATCATGTCTGATTGCAGGTGTATATGGTCTTTTCAATAAAGATATTGATAAATTTAGAAGTATCGTGAAAGCTGAAAGATATGTTGAAGGCCGCTCCATTGATATTGTAATGTTATACAATGTATGCCAAAGATAAATGTCCACGTACTGCTTTGAATACTTCCCATAATAATAATATACTTCCCATTTCTTTACTCCAACATTTCATTCCACTCCTCCTCAATTCTCATAATAACTGTGAGGAAATGAAGGAAAGGGAAGGATATCCAGCATGACACCCTGTCCTCACCCAGCGAAACAAACCCACAAGATACGCATTTTCAATCACTTCACACGCATCAGTCGAGAAAAGGGGGTGTATTAAAATCACCACGTCAATACACAAAGATCAGACATCATAAAAATGAAAGGAGATCAATGTCTTACATAGTACAGGTCGAAAACGAATTCATTTTAGACAGCGTCACTGAAATATAAAAGATATGGTTCAAAGGACACACGCTGTCAATTTATGACAACGATTTCTCATTCGCAGAATTATTTATCGGGTTTTCCGTCTTACTCATAACAATTTATTGCGATTTCTGACTTCTGATTTTGGGATTTAATGTTTGAATTCCACTGCGACATTCGGCCGGTGAATATTTACCAACCTTCTGCTCTAGCAATATTCAACGTCCATCTTTATGTCAAGGAATTTGAGCTGCTTTCAACCAACAGACAAAAGATGTAAAATGTTGGAGTCGTTTTTATGTCCTTCAGTAAGGGTATTGGATATAAAAGAAAAGATGGGATCTCCGACAGGACTCGGTTACAGCATCCACAGCAAAACCCAGAAACACCCAACTGCCAGAATTGACCAGCACAACAAAAACACAGAATTGACCAGCACAACAAAAACACTGAATTGACCAGCACAACAAAAACACAGAATTGACCAGCACAACAAAAACACTGAATTGACCAGTACAACAAAAACACAGAATTGACCAGCACAACAAAAACACTGAATTGACCAGCACAACAAAAACACATAATTGACCAGCACAACAAAACACTGAATTGACCAGTACAACAAAAACACAGAATTGACCAGCACAACAAAAACACTGAATTGACCAGTACAACAAAAACAAATAATTAACCAGCACAAGAAAAACTCAGAATTATTGACCAGCACAACAAAACCACAGAATTATTGACCAGCACAACAAAACCCAGAATTATTGACCAGCACAACAAAAACACAGAATTATTGACCAGCACAACAAAACCCAGAATTATTGACCAGCACAACAAAAACACTGAATTGACCAGCACAACAAAAACACAGAATTGACCAGCACAACAAAAACACTGAATTGACCAGTACAACAAAAACAAATAATTAATCAGCACAACAAAAACCCAGAATTATTGAGCAGCACAACAAAAACCCAGAATTGAGCAGCACAAGAAAAACCCAGAATTATTGACCAGCACAAGAAAAACCCAGAATTATTGACCAGCACAACAAAACCCAGAATTATTGACCAGCACAACAAAAACACAGAATTGACCAGCACAACAAAAAAGCACAAGAGAAGCCAAAGGAAAAGGAGGTAAAGAACACCCCAAAGTCATCAACATACATCAACACAAAAGACTACACATGGTGCCGACGTAGGACGGCAATCTGCCACGATAGTAGCAAATGGTGAGGTTATCCGGCTTACGTGTACACAGCCTTCCCATCTTCCAGGTTACCCAACGGTAAGTAAGACACCAAAACAGGCAAGAGAATCAAATGACGTGACGTCTTGCTTTATTTTATATTTCAACAATACAATTTTAAAAGCGATATAAAAAAAATTTAAAGTCATAAATGCATATACTGTAATATAAAATCTTACATTAATCTAAAATATTGATCATTAATACAAAAAAAAAATAAAACAAAAGATATGTCGATTGTAAAATCGTTGTTATACTCTGTTGTAAAAATGTCATATTCAGCTCTAAAATTGTTGTAATATTCTGTATAAATTTTAAACATTTTAGATAATTTGACTATAACTACAAATGATATGTCGGTTGTAAAAATATTCCTATGTAAAATTGTGTCATATTTTGATAATTGAAAATTTAAAAATATTCTGCTGTAAAAATAAAATGTCATTGTTATAGCAATGAATAAATTCTAAAACTTACATAAGCTGACCATTACCGTAAAAACTACAAAAGATAGGCTGATTTTAAAAATGGTGTCATATTGAGCTGTAGTACAATACCTATAGTTAATTATGTAATATGAAAAATATTATAATAAATTGATATGTATGTACATGTAGTACCTCAACAATCACAGATGAAAAAATTGATATTATGCATTATTCATCACAACAACATAATACACCTTACACATTGCTCTCTCTCTCTCTCTCTCTCTCTCTCTCTCTCTCTCTCTCTCTCTCTCTGGTACTTTGTTTGCACTTGATTGTCTCCTCTATATCGTATTTTTCCCCGAGGTCTGGTGTCTTTAAAATATTTCTTGGGTATATGTATTTTTTGTGTTTGATTGTCAGATCTGTTTACATTATCTTTTAAAATTGTATCACAGCTAAAAACAGCACTATGCAAAAAGCAAAGTTTGTTAAGTTTGGTAAATTACTATAAGCCAGGTTTGAGCATCTCTCATTTTGCCCAGCATCATAATAGTCGGCGTCGTCCATATATGTACTGGGATTGTTGAATGTCCAATGTCCACATTTCGGGAAGCTCTTGGGAGCTTTTGGCATGTCTTTGACGTCACCGACTTGTAGCACAACACCCATACCAATCTCCGCATGAAACTCAATATGACAATGAAAGAACCAGAAACCTGAAACAATATTGGTAACTTCAAAACGTGAAGATTTCAATTTCCGTATCACGACTATGACATACTACAGTTAATTGATTGAAAACAGATCAAATTTGAAAATCTAATTATCAAAAGCTACGGCTGTTGTATGCAAACAGGAGATGCTTACTCTCCGCGGGCATCTGTTCAAGTTTTCTTTTCTAGGGTTTGACTCTCGGTAAAGACAGTATTTTTGTTTGTGCGATTTTAATGATTTTTGTCATAGTCTTCAGTTTGTAATCTGCAGACTCACATTATAACCGGGGTATGCATTTAAAAAAAGACATCAGTTTCTTGTGTAGGTGGAATCTTCGTGATATTAATGCACTGTTGAAATAAAGGTATCACAGATTTTGCGTCTAGTATCCTGCTACGTCTTTCGGTACGCTTTTTCTTACTTTCATACTTTTTTGGCACATTACATTGTTTAGATTTGAGGATCACTGACGAGTGTTAAGTACCCGAAACGTGTATGTCTGGTCCATGTTGCCAATTTATCTTTTCTTAAATGATGCTATTCAATTTGAAGACGTTTACATTTATACCACTTGGTGAGTGTCACTGCTGGTGGACCAGGAGTTCGCGAGGCCACATGTAGCCAAGTTCGATCAATTTCGGTTGATCGTTTCTTCAAAACAATCTGAAAATTTTGTTATCGAAATTTCTTGAAATTTCTAAAACGTGGGTCCTGTAGCATCATATCCCACCCATCCTGCTTCGTCTTTCGGTACGCTTTTTCGACATAGTAATGTTCATACTTTTTTGGCACATTACATTGTTTAGATTTGAGGATCACTGATGAGGGTTAAGTACCCGAAACGTGCATGTCTGGCCCATGTTTCCAATCAATCTTTTCTTAAATGATGCTATTCAATTTGAATACGTTTACATTGAAATATAAGACAATGTTTCCAATCAATCTTTTCTTAAATGATGCTATTCAATTTGAATACGTTTACATTGAAATATAAGACAATGTTAAAACTCACAGTGTAATGAACTATTTGTCAAGATGGTTGTCTTTCTTTACCTTTAACGCATGACTAAAGTGAGAGGTATTACCAGCAAGCAGGAGATGGTTACTCTTCGCGGGCATGTCACTTCTTCTCTATTAAGGATTCCCTTTGTTCTTTTACATGATAATTTAGTTGTGTTGCTTAGTTTTAAATTTTTCCTGATTCATGTACGTTAATTGACTAAGAGTTATGGATTCAGATTTTGGCGTTCATTCACTGATATAAATAGATGTATGTATGTCAAAATGAGCGATGAAAGGTCTTGAGTAACTATTTCAAAAATGGTAACTTTGAATATAAATCATACCTGGATTTGTAGCATGTATACGTAATATGACATATCCGCCATCAGGGACCGTCACTGTATCTTTAGCCACGCTGTAGTTAAAGTTTCTGTGTAGGAGACCAGCTTCGTCTAGTTTCTTTACTTGTTCTAACGTTGTTGAGGAATTTAACTGTAAAGAATAGCATATGATAATTATCCCTAACATAACGATGTTGTATTTATTACGGCCGACACACACAAACACGCATGGGAAAAGGAAAGAACACAAACACACAGAGATAACGAGTACGTGATCATCAAATCGATGGAAGATGGAAAACAACACTATACACATGAGTATATGAATGATATCCGCAGTCATAGTGTAAAATCCAAATTTATTGTAGGTGGCGCCGCGTAATGAGTAGAATTTAAAGATCGTATAATTGAATAAAGATGAGCAAAATAGATGCTGTCGTACTATAATCATTGTGACGAAACTCGGAAAATAGAATTTACAAAATATATTCTGACTACAAGGAAACAATATAGAGATCTTTCTGTTGAGATACCATTCTACATCTCCATGTGTAGAATGTGTACTTTTGTAATATCTGCTAAAATTTAAGGCAAGGTACTATATACTATATTGTTAAACGTCCTCAAAGTCAATAGTATCATTTAAGAACAGATCAATTTGCAGCATGGACCAGACATGCACGTTTCGGGTTCTTAACCCTCGTCAGTGATCCTCAATCTAAAGAATGTAATATGGCCAAAGAGTGTGAAAAGTATTATGTCTAAAAATGTACCGACAAATGTAGCAGGATTTGTGGGATATGATGCTACAGGACCCACTTTTTAGAAATTTCAAGATTTTTTGATAACAGAAATTTTCGAATGCGTTGAATAGGAAGTTGATCGAACTTGGCTACATGTGCCCTCGGAGACTCCTGGTCCACCAGCAGTGACACTCATCACGTGGTTCAAATGTTAAACGTCTTCAAATTCAATATATTTTCTGAAAGGTAATGATGCCCTGATATAAGACTCCCAGGTCTTAAAATCACAGGGGAAAAACTCTACTATAACTTTATTTTTTATGCTACATCAGTTAGGCACGGTCCATTTGATATTCGGGGGGGGGGGGGCTTGGGTTTTTTTTTCGAAAAAAATAATTTTGCTCTGAATTTTGATGAAAAAAATAAATTTGCTTATGGTGTGACAGAAAAAAATAATCTTGCTCTTACAAGTAATCTGAATTTGAAGAATAACCATAAAATTTGCTTAAAATTCCTGAAAAATTTTCAGCTCGCTGCGCTCGCCACAGTTTTTACTTTCTATAAAAAATATTTGGCTCGCTTCGCTCGCCATACTTTTCTACTGTAATGGCAAGTTCATATTTGAAAATATCAAAAGAATGCATGTGACTGAAACAAATAAAATGCTTAAATACATTATCAATATAATTTATTACTATTAATAGATACATGTACATGTATCACCATAGTGTCTAATTTTATATACCGTGCAAGCTTGGAAGGCAAATTTAAATAAGTTTTTCACTAGTTTTCATTTCTACATGTAAAAACTTGCATCAGGCCCTCTTACATGTTACATGACCTTATATACATTTTGTTTACTAAAAATTATATATCGCATATTGTAAAAATCTTTCATCTCTCTCAGCTAGTTTAGAAGTGAATACAATTTACATGAAAATAATGTTTTGAGTAATTTAAGTAACACTAAAATAACACAAATATTCTTAATATTCACATCAATTGTTATAAAAAAAATTTCCTTGCTCCAACTTTGCAAGAAAAGAATAATTTTGCCCCGGTCCGGGGCGAAAAAAATAATCTTGCTCCGACAAAAAATCCAAGCCCCCCCCCCCCCCCCCAAGAATATCAAATGGACCGTGCCTTATTCTCCTTTGTTTTTCTGGCCCTAAAATTATTGTTTCTGATCAGTGGGCATTATAACCTTTCAGAAAATATATAGTTTATAGTGTCTTACCAGGCATGGAAATATGCTCTTTTGAACATCGGATACCTTAATCTGTCATAGCTTATAGAAAGGCTGTAGCTTTAAAGGGTATCCCATTTATTTTTGTGTGATTTTGGAGAAAATTGAATTAAAAATGTTGGACGCAAGTAGTATACAGAAGAAAAAAAAGAAGAGTTATATCTCTGTGCCAGAAATGCATACTTCGAATTAATTATCTCATCAGAACGTTCGTCGTTCATACATCAATGAAATCAAGGTTTAAATAAAAAACAATATTCTGTTTGTTAACCAGTCGATTTGTGCAAAATGGACACTGATTCAGATATCTTATTTTATTCACAATAGACATAAAAGCATGCAAATGATATAATAATAGTGTGAAAGAGGTTACGATAACTTTAAAAATACATTTCCTTACCCTGTCCATACCAATGACCCTATAGCTGTAACCATGGAGATGCATTGGATGATTAGCGTCCCAGATTTTGCCCTCGTCTACAACGATGAATTCCACGACATCATTCAAGTCTACTTTCAGAACGTGAACACATTCACAAAACTCTTCTGTACAGTTCTTGTTCACTGTGTCCTCATTACAAAACAACTCCTGTAACAAACAGTTAGGTATACAATCAACCAGCAGAAACAAAAAGAAAATTCTAACTCAACCAATCGGATTTCAGACTCAAAGTCAACCAACCAAAATCAATTTTTATCAATAAGTAAAGAAAAAACGCTACAATGTCTTAGATTCGATTCGTTCTGATACCCTTTATGTTAAGGGCTCAAAGGCCAGCTGTTCTATGGATTCTATGGAGAATCATTATACGCCCTTTTTGTCTCAGGGATCTGTTTCAATCAGTTATTCTAGCGAAGCGTTTTGATAGATACTGGTGCTCCTTAGATTTTGTTGTTAGAAGATGTGTTGCCTTTGTCTGAGCAGTCTTCTTTTGGTAGATCAGTTTTGTTACAGGGTGTGGAGCTAGGCGCCACTGATGTTCCACTCCCTCATTCTAAATCAGATTTAATTACTTTCAAAATTACTAAAAATCATCTTTAACTCAGAACTCTTTTTCTTACTTTTGGGACGTCGTTAAGCTGTGTTAGTACCGGTGCAGGAGGTAGGATAGTCGTAATATAGTTGATCTGCGGTGTCAGTAACTCTGTCCCCACCACGGACTCCAGGGGGTAAAGGTCAGGGTCATGGAAACGATAATTATCTATTCTGTAAAAATCCATCCTTAGATAAAACTTCTTATCCGGTTTTTCTCGCAGTGCCTCGTCGTTAGGGAGATGTGAGTTAAGTCTTGTTACGGGTATGAGTTCGTCAGTTCCCTTTTTGTTCCATGGATTTAGTTTCTGTGTGAAAAATAGGAATGATAATTTTAATTTGTATGTCTAAAGTCAAACAAGAAGCTAGTGTCTCCTAGTTGTCGACTAGATGAACATTTGAGTGTCCAGTGACCACTCATTCGCCATATCCGCAGTCTTTTTATCGAAACCAAATAGAAACCGATATAGAAGCGTATACAGGCTTATGACTTGGCGTTATTCTAGATGATGAAGTAGATTACGGGACGTACTTGAAATTTACGTCTAAAAGTTGTCGACTGACGTATGTGCTATGAAACACTACTTGTTTACTTGTCAAACACAATTCAAAGATGAGCATGTTTTGTTGTTTACCATGTTCTAGATATCTAGCATGTTTCTATATCGTAATTTTGTGTACATAAATTGATTGTTTAATCTAAAATACTTTTAAATATTGAATTGAAATTCAACTTACTGTTCCATTTCTGTATGATGCCTCGTACCCCTTCCCTTCAATAGGCTCCTCCATATCGCTTCCGTCGTAACGTAAGATAGCATGCTGATGCGCCCTCTTGACGTTACAATCCCCCTCTCCACGGATCCGTATCCAGTAATTGCCAACAGACATGTTGGTGTGCAAGACAAAATCGTATCTTTCGCCCGCAAAAATATTCAGTGATTCCACCCGCTCTGGGTCAAACGAGTTCCCATCGCTGGCAATGACTATTAAGGAATGATTGTCGATGGAAAACTGAATGGGACAGTTGAGCAGTCCATTGCTGATCAATCGGAAGCGGTACCTACGACCCCGCTGAACTTTGACCTCGTGGTACGGCGTAGTTGATGTTTCATTTATGTCGTTTGTCTTTTTAGCGAAAACACCTTTTCCTGTTATAAAATGCAATGATGCAGCTGATGTCTAATTCTCTTAAACGCATTCCTATTTGTGTAAATGTAATGTAGAATTTTATTTTGCAAATTTAGTGATGGTGTAAAGTACTATGAAATCGTCTGCGTATATATCAGAAAATGTAAATAATTGATTTTAGTCTTTGAAAATGATGATTTTTTGTTGTTGTGCAAAGTCCAATTCAAAAACCATTCGTCGTTCAAAATAAAATGTACATTTGATGGATAATATATCAAAAATTCGCATTTACCATTGATTAACATAGATGCAGGTTTGTTGTCCCCAGTGGCGTGATGATGATGGGCGAACCTCTCTATAGCAAGTTCTACTAGCCAATCATTAACGAGCAATGTGTGTTCTGGTAAGTCAAGATCGTAGAATCCGAGATGGCTGTCCTGTTCTTTCGGCTCTCTGACTATAAAACCACCAAATATACCATCAGCTCTCTGCAATCCAGAATGCGCATGCCAAAAGTGGGTGCCCGGATTACTGGGTTTGAACCTTTAATTGAATACATTTACCATCATTACCATCATCAAGTTTTATTCAAAAATTAGTAAAATGTTGAAAGTTATATAAACTTTTTTTTTACTTTTGCGTATGCGTACATATATAATGAGATCGAAGTTTGAATTTTTAAAAGTGTTATCTTATTTCAATAATGACTATTATCGAATTTTCTTTCAGTTTTTAGCTAATCGAAGATTCCTTATTTCTATAATTCAGTAGTGACTGTATACTCGTGTTGTTTAAGGCGACAAGTATTCTTTGTCCATTGAGTTTCGCCGGTCGGACGGCTAGTCTACTTACATACCGGTAAATGTTTGTTTTGGTCATTAGCATGATTAGTAAGTACATCAGCACTTATCTGCCTCTTGTCAAATGTGGAATTCAGGTTCTTGATAGTCATTGACCGGTGTCAGTGGGTTATGAAACTTATGACCGTGGTTCTCTTTTGTAGTCTTAATATTCAACATGTTAATAGCATTATGTAAGTGTATATACATACATTAGTCGACTACTTTTTCATTTTCTAAAAGAAATAAAACCTGTGTTTGTGAAACACAAATGCCCCCGTTAGCATCTTTGTCATCTTTGTAAGTTTCATAACCCACTGACACCGGTCAATGACTATCAAGAACCTGAAACAGATGAAAAGTAGTGTCACATTTAGTATCCATGGGAAATATGTGAAATATGAAAGCCCTATCACTTACCATTCAAAAGTTATGGCTAAAGTTTAATTTTTCGAAAATAGGTCAAACTCCAAGGTCAACGTCACAAGGTGAAAAATGTTTGGTACCCATGGAAATGTCCTGTCACAAGGAATGCACATGTGAAATATGAAAGCCCTATCACTTACCATTCAAAAGTTATGCCCAAGGTTAAAGTTTTTCAAAAGTAGGTCAAACTCCAAGGTCAAGGTCACAAGGTCAAAAATTTTGGTATCCATGGAAAGGTCTTGTCACAAGAAACACACATGTAAAATATAAAAGCCCTGTCACTGACCATTCAAAAGTTATGGCCTAAGTTAAAGTTTTTGCGGAAAAACAGACAGACGGACAGACCAAAAACTATATCCCCTCCCCCCCCCCCCCCCCCCGAATCTTCGATTATGGGGGCATAAAAAACTGTAAGTCTCACTTGTACTGGAATGACGATGAGTAGGGTATAGGACACTGTGTTAACATTGGTACTCCGTCCATGTGTGGAGATCCGACTTGGTGTACTCCATGCCAGTGTATCGTCACTCCCTCATGTCCCTCTAGCTTATTGTACAGATTAACAATGACTGAATCCCCGAGACAAATCTGAGACGAAGGAAAAGAGATCAGATAAAACCTTTTATCTTTTACAATTGAAAACCGAACCAATTTTATGTACTCTGAATGTAATCTAGCACATTACACAACGTTATATAGAGCAAGAGATGCTTACTCTCCCCGGGTACCTGATCTTGTCTATTTATCAAGAATTCAAATTGTTTCTTTGTAGAATGTTTTAATAGTCGTTTTGCTTTATATCGTATTTATCGTGATTTCGTATATCAAATCATTATGAGTTTTGGATGGAGATTTTGTGTTTTGTGGTTGACAATCACCCACATTGTCCTTGCCTACGATGGATTACATGATTGTCTTTTTACATTAATTTCACATAAAAAGGGGCACTGTGTCTGCTACCCGTGCATCCGGTGTCGGAGATTTTGTTACTTTATTTCGTTCATTGTTGATTGAAGGATATATCCACACTGAATTAAACTTACGTGGATTGCAGGTCCCGGTAACATCCTGTTGATGACCGTGATTGCCCGGGCTGTCCCGTCCGCGGGCACACAGTGTGGGCGGTGACAATCCGTGGCGTTGAATGGACAGTTGTAGCAGGCACGTGACAGCGTGTAATAGTACTCCGCAGTAAAGTTATATTCACATGTCATGGAGGAATGGACGTGGCATTCACGTATGCAGGGATGGTTCTCATATCCTGCTTGATGCATTTCACATTTATAAATATTTTCCTCGAAATACAGTTTATATTAAGCAATAGATGTCTGGGGTTTTTTATCATTAGATGAAAGTAGGTTAAAGTCCAAACAAAGTCACAAAGTAAAAAGTTTTGGTTCAAAGTCAACGTCACAAAGTAAAAAGTTTTGGTTCAAAGTCAACGTCACAAAGTAAAAAGTTTTGGTTCAAATATGAAGATCTTGTCACAAAAAATATATAAGTAAATATGAGAGTAATATTCCCAGATAACACAAAATATTTTCGAAATATTTTTGTATGGTTTCAAACAGGTTCTGTTGAAACATCTCTGACAAAATGCTCCGAGAACATTTTTAAAACACTGTGCAGTTTTATAGAATGTTATTAAAACGTTTTAACAACATTTAAGAGCGCTGAAAAATGAAATGTTTCCAAAAATGTTTTATTGATAATTCTGGAACCATAAAAAATCACGTTTCTATAACATTTACCGCAATATTTTTAACATCTTTTTTTTAACATGATTGTGTAAACTGGGATTGATCACTTACCATTCAAAACTTATTATCAAGGTCAAAATAGGCAAAACTACAATCTCAAAGTTACAAGGTCAGTGTTACAAGAAAGGTTTTCTCACTGGGAAAGCACATATAGAATTTGAAATCCATAGCACTATTAAACCACTCAAAACGAGTATATTACTTAAGGAACAATAAGCATATTTTTGGCCATTCTTTGCCCCTTTATTCTTGTAATAAAATGACAAAGAAAATATGTAAAATACCTGAATAATGCATGTGATCTCCCGCACACACAGTTATGATAGCGGATATCAGCAGCCAGTGTAGCATCATGAGTTCATGAACTAGAAATATTTATCCTCTTCTCCGATTAGAACTGTGCTGAAATTCGAATATGAAAGAACTTCCATTCACTACCGTTACAAGATCAAATAAAGGGAAATTGTGTTTCTTCTTTTAAAAAGACAACATAATATGTTCTTTAGAAATTATTAATAAAAATAAAGGTCCCAGCTCTGAACCCTGGGGAACTCCCAGTTTAAAGGTACTAAGTCTGTACATTCAAGATTTAGCTGTCTGGTTGAAATTGTAAAACTTATAAAAAACATAGAGAAAAAAGGAGGAAAGACAATAAAATTTAAAAGAAACGAAATTTGATTATCCTGAATATTTCCTCTGACTTTGTCTTGCATTCAATCTTTAGAGTCATTAAACTTCTTGTATTTCTTTCATCCATATTTTGAAAAACAAAAACAAAAACGTTTTTACACACTCACTCAATCATAGATTAATGGAGTCTTAGGAAATTTTAATCTTTTTGAAATGTTCGTCAAAACACACATTTTTAAGATATTGCCTTGTGTAACCATCACCACGTACAAGGTCAACGAAGTGGAACTGCCCTACAACTTTTGTAAGCTATGTAAATAAGTATTGACTTCACTCAACTTAAGATAATACTTTCGTCATTTTGTTTTTAAACACTTGGCGAGATCACGAATCTTTAAATTGACTTTAAAACTAAACAAATATTAGGGATCTATCGTACACATGGCCGAAATGAATGGGATATATAATCATTGACATATTATCATTACCTTCAAAAGTTTTAAACTGCTCCTCAAAGTCATGAAGTACTACGAAAACTTGAAAGATCATGGATATCATATTTAACGTTAATTGCCAACAAATTAGATGATTGGCGATGTTATTTCAAGAAATTCAAAAAAATAGAAAATAGATATTCTGATCAATTAGTAAGAATTCAAAGAACAAGATTTTTTTACACAAATTCGACATACTCGTATTTGTCGCTCCTACGTTGACGAGAACAATTTTCATGAAAAATATGTGTCAACCTCGAAGCGATCCAATATTCACAGAAAAGAATAAAGCTCCGCACTTCTATCCTTTGAGTGTTGGATCGTTCTCCGCCCTTTATTAATTCGAATTCTTGATAACATACTGATTAAAAAAAAAACCATATTATTCATAGAGACTTCAAATGGCATCAAAACTTTAATTGAAATCCAGAGATTCGTTGTAATTAAGTCACATACCTGAAATTACGATCTTTCACTGTTGCACGGTGATGAATTTGGGAGTGACCAACAAGGACAAAATTTGGCCGTCTCCGAAAAAAATCCATACCCTACCAAAGTACTGACCAATCATTTTCTTACAATTTTAAACAACACATGTATACACCATTTCGTAATGATTTAAAACAACCAATGAAAAGGGGCCAAACAGGACGGGAACTAATAATCGACTCACTTCAGTTTGTGTCTCAGCTTTACTCATCGACTAAATTACTTCAGCGACTAATTTACTCATCAATTAATTTACTCATCGACTAATCTATACTCATCTCCTTCTCGTCATAACTGTCTTCTGATGTTAACAATGGTAATATTATGAATGCGAAGAAGTGGTGTTTCAAAAGTGTCTTGAATTAATTATCTTTTTAGAAGCTGTTAATAGAGAACCCTTTTGACGTGTCGGCCTTACAGTTTTTTGTCTTTGGTGGGTTTTTTTATAAAACGAAATGCATGTCGTTATACCTTGAAAAAGGCCTGTAAGACCGAAAAGTTGGAAAAAAAGAGTTTAATTAAAGTTTTTAATTACTTGTTTTCTCATTAACTTTATTAACATTTTTTATGATATTACCATTGTGACGAATGTGATTTACAAAATACATGTTCCCATTTAGGACAGAATAATATATAATATAATATATAATATGATATATAATAATATAATATATACATTGAGAAAATATCGTGGAATTCGATAAATTGTTATTTAGTTCTGACATATTACATACTATAGTATTACAAATTCTTTCCTCATTGGAATATTTTTCCAACCTCCTACTACTCTTGGGAGTTTTACATGGCATGTTCTTTTAATACATAAATACAAGTAACGTACCTTCTTCCAAATCAAACTTTAGAAAGTCTGTAGAATTCAAACGTGCGTTTTTGGCTGTACACTTCACTTTTCCAATTTTGAACAATTTGCTATTTGAGTTATCAGTAATGGGAAAAAAACCTTTTTAAACATTCTATATCGCAATATATGTATACGAAAGACCACAATCATCTTTTGAAAATCTTGATAATATGGCTACAGTACGGAGCGTTAAAAAGTGATAATGCATGACATAATTTTGAAATCAAACTATTTTGACATGAAAAATAAGTTTATCCTCAGAATTATATTATCCTAACGTCAAAATTTCTAATGGGAAGCACCCAAGTTCTCTATACACCATTTGGTATAGAGGTTATAACTTATGGAAATGCTTACAAAATCTCTGGCAAATGTGACATTAATTTTTTACAGTCATAGTAATTTAAATCTTTTCTGAAAGGGATAAATGCGTACAATCCATCAATACAGTATACAATATTACCTCTCCCCTCTTATGTGATCTTAAGGCCCTATCACACTTTTTCGTATCAGCTACGTAAGAGGAGTATTTTTGCCAAAATTCTTTACGCAAGAGAAACGAAAAGGTCTGCCACGTATTTCGTCTTTCTCAGAAGTCCAAGGCGTAAGTGCGACGTTTAAACGGCGTAAGAGGCGTTTCTATCACGTATCAGCAGCGTACCGATGCGTCCTACCATCACGTACGTGCGGCGTTCGGCACGTACGTGTGACGTTCAATGCGTTTCTACTGCGTAAGTACGACGTTGGTGCTACGTAGTCTTCTTATTTGCGACGTTTCTGCTGCGTTGCCGTGGCGTTCACGTTCGTATGAAAAAGTTCTTTGGTTGCCAAATATTATTTCTCTCGATTTACCACTCAAAATAATATGAACACAAAAAGGGTAAAGGGTACTGTCAAACCTTTGAAATTAGCGCATACTTTATTTAGACTCAGTTCGCCATATGAAATAAAGCTGCTCGGTTGATCTAGTGGAAGTTTGTAATGATACGGTATAATTAATCTTGATTCAATCTTAATAGGTTCAAAACTTTATTTTCCCTCTAGATTTTTATCATGTGTTCATAAAAACATAGCAAATACACCTTTTACGCCGAGGTGAAATGAGCGATACTCCTTTAACGTAGCAGATACTCATACAACGCAACACCAACGTAGCTCTTACGTAGCAGGAACGAAAAGAACGTAGTTCGTACGCAATGCATACGCAGGAGTAAATCGAAGAAACAAAAAATAAGAAAATGAAACGTGTACCATACGTAGTAGATAAGAAAAGAACGCCGCGGGTACGAGTTAGCAACGCCTTGTACGTAGCACGTACGCCATAGGGATATCGCTTGCATTTGTGATTCGTTCGTACTGCGTAGTAAGAGTATTAGCGACGTTCCTGCTACGTTGCTACTGCGCTTCTTTCGTTTGCACTGCGTTCGTGCTACGTACACACGGCGTATGGAAGCTGCTACGTATGTTCTACGTAATTTTAGGTGCGAACTTAAAAAAAACGCGGCAGTCTTTCGTATCAAGAGATCATGCTACGTTTCAAAGGGTACTCGCTACGTAAGCTGGCGTTGCTACTGCGTTGCTGCTGCGTTCCTTTCTTACTGCCACGTATCCTGATACGCCGTAGATGCGTGGGCCGATACGTAAAAGTGTGATAGGGGTTTTATCTTGCTGGTTTTTTTGGTGTGTGTGTGGAATGACAGAAATAAAAAAGGACACAAAAACTTATATATCACAAGAAAAATATATTGAAAATAAATTTAAAACAATGAACAAAATGAATAAATGACAAAAAAAAAGATATAAAATAAACAAATGAAAAATAAAGACAAAACATAAAAAACCTGAATAATGCATGTGATCTCCCGCACACACAGTTATGATAGCGGATGTCAGCAGCCAGTGTAGCATCATGAGTTCATGAACTAGAAATATTTATCCTCTTCTTCGATTAGAACTGTGCTGAAATTCGAATATGAAGGAACTTCCATTCACTACCTTTACAAGATCAAATAAAGGGAAATTGTGTTTCTTCTTTTAAAAAGACAACATAATATGTTCTTTTGAAATTATTAATAAAAATAAAGGTCCCAGCTCTGAACCCTGGGGAACTCCCAATTTAAAAGTACTAAGTCTGTACATTCAAGATTTAGCTGTCTGGTTGAAATTGTAAAACTTATAAAAAAAAAAACATAGAGAAAAAAGGAGGAAAGACAATAGAAATTAAAAGAAACGAAATTTGATTATCCTGAATATTTCCTCTGACTTTGTCTTATATTCAATCTTTAGAGTCATTAAACTTCTTGTATTTCTTTCATCCATATTTTGAAAAACAAAAACAAAAACATTTTACACACTCACTCAATCATAGATTAATGGAGTCTTAGGAAATTTTTATCTTTTTGAAATGTTCGTCAAAACACACATTTTTAAGACATTGGCCTTGTGTAACCATCACCACGTACAAGGTCAATGAATTGGAACTGCCCTACAACTTTTCTAAGCTATGTAAATAAGTATTGACTTCACTCAACTTAAGATAATACTTTCGTCATTTTGTTTTTAAACACTTGGCGAGATCACGAATCTTTAAATTGACTTTAAAACTAAACAAATATTAGGGATCTATCGTACACATGACCGAAATGAATTGGATATATAATCATTGACATATTATTATTGCCTTAAAAAGTTTTAAACTGCTCCTCAAAGTCATGAAGTACTACGAAAACTTGAAAGACCATGGATATCATATTTAACGTTAATTGCCGACAAATTAGATGATTGGCGATGTTATTTCAAGAAATTCAAAAAATAGAAAATAGATATTCTGATCAATTAGTAAGAATTCAAAAGAACAAGATTTTTACACAAATTCGACATACTCGTATTTGTCGCTCCTACGTTGACGAGAACAATTTTCATAAAATATGTGTCAACCTCGAAGCGATCCAATATTCACAGAAAAGAGAACAAAGCTCCGCACTTCTATCCTTTGAGTGTTGGATCGTTCTCGGCGCTTTATTAATTCGAATTCTTGATAACATACTGATTAAAAAAAAAACCATATTATTCATAGAGACTTCAAATGGCATCAAAACTTTAATTGAAATCCAGAGATTCGTTGTAATTAAGTCACATACCTGAAATTACGATCTTTCACTGTTGCACGGTGATGAATTTGGGAGTGACCAACAAGGACAAAATTTGGCCGTCTCCGAAAAAATCCATACCCCACCAAAGTACTGACCAATCATTTTCTTACAATTTTAAACAACACATGTATACACCATTTCGTAATGATTTAAAACAACCAATGAAAAGGGGCCAAACAGGACGGGAACTAATAATCGACTCACTTCAGTTTGTATCTCAGCTTTACTCATCGACTAAATTACTTCAGCGACTAATTTACTCATCAATTAATTTACTCATCGACTAATCTATACTCATCTCCTTCTCGTCATAACTGTCTTCTGATGTTAACAATGGTAATATTATGAATGCGAAGAAGTGGTGTTTCAAAAGTGTCTTGAATTAATTATCTTTTTAGAAGCTTTTAATAGAGAACCCTTTTTTGACGTGTCGGCCTTACAGTTTTTTGTCTTTGGTGGGTTTTTTTTATAAAACGAAATGCATGTCGTTATACCTTGAAAAAGGCCTGTAAGACCGAAAAGTTGGAAAAAAGAGTTTAATTAAAGTTTTTAATTACTTGTTTTCTCATGAACTTTATTAACATTTTTTTTTATAATATTACCATTGTGACGAATGTGATTTGCTAAATTCATGTTCCCTTTAATGACAGAATAATATATAATATAATATATAATATGATATATAATAATATAACATATACATTGAGAAAATATCGTGGAATTCGATAAATTGTTATTTAGTTCTGACATATTACATACTAGTATTACAAATTCTTTCCTCATTGGAATATTTTTCCAACCTCCTACTTCTCTTGGGAGTTTTACATGGCATGTTCTTTTAATACATAAATACAAGTAACCTACCTTCTTCCAAATCAAACTTTAGAAAGTCTGTAGAATTCAAACGTGCGTTTTTGGCTGTACACCTCACTTTTCCAATTTTGATCAATTTGCTATTTGAGTTAATGGGAAAACCCTTTTTAAACATTCTATATCGCAATAGATGAGTTAAAGAAGATCCTGACGATAATCTCAATAGCACTCACAATAGAGCACCAAACTGAGCATCGACGGACCCCCAGCAAGCTAGAGGTGGGATCGGGTGCCCGGGAGGAGTAAGCATCCCCTGTTTGCTAGCCGCACCCGGTATACGAAATACCTCAATCATCTTTTGAAATTCTTGATAATATGGCTACAATACGGAGCGTTAAAAAGTGATAATGCATGACATAATTTTGAAATCAAACTACTTTGACATGAAAAATAAGTTTATCCTCAGAATTATATTATCCTAACGTCAAAATTTCTAATGGGAAGCACCCAAGTTCTCTATACAGGTTCTAACTTATGGAAATGCTTACAAAATCTCTGGCAAATGTGACATTAATTTTTTACATCCATAGTAATTTAAATCTTTTCTGAAAGGTAAATGCGTACAATCCATCAATACAGTATACAATATTACCTCTCCCCTCTTATGTGATCTTATCTTGCTGGTTTTTTGGTGTGTGTGGAATGACAGAAATAAAAAAGGACACAAAAAACTTACATATCACAAGAAAAAATATATTGAAAATAAATATAAAACAATGAGCAAAATGAATAAATAACAAAAAAAAAAAAAGATATAAAATAAACAAATGAAAAATAAAGACAAAACATTAAAAAAAAAAACAGTCATACACGTACACAACACAACATAAAACAAAATCTTAACATTAAAATAAACTATTATCAAAATTCATTGAACCTTCATCCCACCAAACGTGGATCTAGAGGGGCTCCTCTTAGAATTTCTCAAAAATGCTGATTTTCCCCATTTTCTAATAAAGTTTTTTTTAATCATAGGCTGGACACAATAATCCCCCACACATCCCTTGTTGGACTGAACCCCTCTCCCGCCTATTATTACATGCCAAAGTCATGAAACTCGGATACCAGCCAGAGCCCACATTTGGAAAATATTGATATTGAAAGGGAGAATTCAGTACGATGGCCGTAAAGGGCCGTGTAAAAAATAGAATTAATTCGTGGGAACGAAATAATATTTCGAGAGAACGAAATAATTATAATTCTTTTTTTCACGGTTCTTTACGGCCATCGTAATTTAGTGAGAAACATAATCAGAAAGAAGAGTATCTAAAAATTCGTATAAAAGCATAAAATTGATTAATTTTCTTACCTGAATTCTTAAGATGAATACAAGCGTTCAGAAAACCTTAAACTGTCACGCTGCCTTATATAAGTATATAAGTAAATTCTACGTTAGCCCCAACGACGTCTGTATGTTTACAATGACCAGAGGTAAACATATCTTAGCAATATCTACATTCTACTACCATCTTCTATCAACATTTTGTAAATACTTTTTCAATTTATCTTGATTTTGAACGTCAAGGGGGATAGTAAACATGTTTAAGAGACGTGGCTACTTATATATACATTTATACCGTGTACATGTACGTTTTTTTAATGAAATAATATCCCCCCCCCCTTTAATTCCCTCTTTCCATTCAATCAGGATGAACAAAGCTTTCCCGCGGATTCTATATATATAATACACAGAGAATAAAAGATTATTATATAGAGTCCGCGGGAAATCGTTGTGCCCATGGGAAAGGGAAAGGGAAAGCGGTTGGAATTATTTGATGGATATAAAAAAAATCCTAGCACCGGCCAGTTGGTCATATTTGTTATAAAACTTGTAAAAAAAAAATGCCCTCGTGAAACTGTTTACGATGCCTTTATTAACGCGAAACTCATTGCGACACACCGTATAATCGAAAATATTGTGGTAAAACCAGTGGCGCCACCAACAGTAGTATTTTTTAGTCCTTTTTATCAGTCGTCTATTTTTATCTGTTTGTTTGTGTTGCTTTCGTACGTAATTTTTAAAATCTGTGGACTTCTCTCGATCAGCGTTGCCAGTCCAACGTTGTTTTGTTACAGAAAGTTTCCTTCTTAATTTGATATTCGGGGGGGGGGGGGGGGGGGGGGGGGGGGGGCCTTGGGGTTTTTTGTCGGAGCAAATTTTTTTTCGCCCCGAACCGGGGCAAAATTATCTTTTCTTTCGAAGTTGGAGCAAGGAATTTTTTTCTAACAATTGATGTGTATACCCGCGGTATTAAGAATGTTTGTGTTTTTTTTCAACAGAAATTCTTTATTCTAACTTAAATTGCTCTAAACATTACTAAATTTTTATGTAAAACTTGAATTCACTTCTAAACTGAGAGAGAAAAAAGGTTTCAACAATGTGATATGATTTTCAGTAACAAAATGTATACAAGGTCATGTAACATGTAAGAGGGCCTGAGGGTAGGGTCTCCTAGACAAATGTTTAAAAGAAATTTAAACTAGTGAAAAACTCAATTAAATTCTCCTTCAAAGATTGTATATAAATTTTAGGCTCTTTGGTGATACATGTATCAAATAACAGTAATAAATGATATTGATAATGTATTACAGAAGCCCCTTTTGTTCAGTCACATGTATATTCTGATATTTTTAAATATGAACTTGCCATTAAAGAAGAAAAGTATGGCGAGCGAAGCAAGCCAAAAATGTTTTAGATAAAGTGAAAACTGTGGCGAGCGAAGCGAGCCGAAAATTTTTCAGGAATTTTAAGTGAATTTTATGGTTATTCTTCAAATTCAGATTACTTGTAAGAGCAAGATTATTTTTTTCTGTCACACCATAAGCAAATTAATTTTTTTCATCAAAATTCAAAGCAAAATTATTTTTTTCGAAAAAAACCCAAGCCCCCCCCCCCCCCCCCTGAATATCAAATGGACCGTGCCTTAATATTATGCTTGAAATAATTGAATTCATTTATATCAAAATAATTTGTAAAACATTTTTGGGTGAATATGGGTAATCCAATACATAAACTTTACACTTACAACAATTAAACTATGTCACTTAAAACAAAATGTGTCATTTAAAAAATATATTTTTTAAAAATACACGCATTATTATACTGTAGCAAAGAAACTTACTAGTCATGATACTTTCCAAGCAGACAGAGCACAATTAATCCGTATACATGCACAATCTGACATCCAATATATATGAATATTATATTGTCCTTGATATTGTGTCCAATGGTATTAACAGTCTTTGAAAATATATTAAACTTGATATCCACCTGTATTTATACTAAATTTCAACATCCTAACAAATCTCAAACTCCATGTACTTGCATGTGTGTATCAGCCAGATTTGAAATGTGTGATGTCACTGATGACTCATTGATGACATCAAACAGGTTGTACTAATGCAGGGCAGTATCATATTAGTATTTTGTTAAGTTTCCACAACTGGCAGGTCAGAACAATTTTCAAAGTGAAACAAAATACCAACAAGATATTAACAGAGGGAGTTTAAGTTTAATGTGATAACAATGCAATACTCAGTCTTAATGGGATACAAACAGGATATTCATCCCTAATAGGACTGGAGTATTTTGTTAGTATCACATTAAGAGCTGATATCAACAAGATATTTTATCACGCCTCAGACAAAAATGTTGGAATCTGATTGGTCAGATCATGGTCACATGACGCCCTGAAAAAAGCCGTATCAGGCTTGTAAATCCGTATCGGGCGAGTAGTTTATTATGACGTCGTGAATTGTAAATTCAAATTCAAATTCATTTATTGCATTAACTCACTATAAAGTCATCATGCATATAAAAGTAACAACACATTTATATACCCATACTCACATCGTGATCTTTATGTGCATTTGAACCTCCTGGGGAGCTTCTTGAATTTAATTTAATATATCGTGTACAAAATGACCCAAACTATTTATCAAATTCATGTCACCATTATTGAAAATAAAACTCATTTTACTTTCTTCGTCCAGATAAATAGGATTTGGACATTTTCTTCAAAAAGTATATCAAAGAATTTCTTTCTTTGTTGTTTATACGCAGAACAACGTAAAATTACATGTTTTTCGTCTTCAATCTCTCCAGTATTACACTTGTCACATAACCTGTCATTTAATGGAGTAACCGGCCTTGTATGTCTTCCGGTTTCAACTTTGAGCTTATGGGTACTTATACGGAACCGTGCAAGGTCACGCCGTACTTTAAATGACATATTTGAATCCAAATACTCCTCAAGCTCGAAACGTGTTTTAAAGTTACAGTAGTTTCTTAGTTTACCATTTCTATTTTCACAGAGTTTTTCTTCCCAGATTTCTCGATAATTAGCTCTTAATTCTTTACGTAATTTCTTAGTATCATAAGACTCTAAGTTATATTTCAATATTGAATATTAAATATTAAATATTAAATAATATTAATATTGATATTAATATTAATATTATAATTGAATATTAAATATTGAATATTGAAATTTATTGAATATAATATATTGAAAATCATTTGTATGATACAGAGACCCCCGCGCATACAGTTAGAGGTCTTCGACGTGATAAATTCGTTACACGGTTAGTTAGTGACCTGATACGGAAAAATACATGGTGTGAAAAGAAAACCCGTATCGGGCTCGGCTTTCGCCTCGCCCGATACGGGTTTTCTTTTCACACCATGTATTTTTTCCGTACCAGATCACTAACTAACCGTGTAACTAATAGTACCGTGATACTAAAGTGTATCTCATTAGCATCACATTGGTATCATGTCGGTATTTTGTTTTGAATGATTTTTGTTTGGGATGTTTTTCTTTATCTTTAGAATCGAAGTTATCATGATTACATTTTTGGTTAAGCCCCTAGGTAAATCAAAAATATAATCATGATAGAACTGCCAAGAAGTAATCAAACCTTTCAATCTGGACGATGCAGGGAATGGGGCACCCGTGATCTCTATAGTTTGTCAAGGAAATTTATCATTTACAAGGGAATTTTTTAGGGTCTGTATGGGGCCGAAATTCGGTAAAAAGAGGTACTTTTCCCCAATTTTAGACCTAAAAATTCCAAAAATCTTTTCTCCAAAACGAGAAAATCATTTCCAATTTACGTATCATTAACTGAAAGGAGAACGAAAGTAGAACAAACATGCCCTAGGAGGGATTCAAAATATAGGCAATTGATATTATAAGGGATAATTTCCATGAATATATATATATATCTTTTTGTTGTTTGAAATTTATTTCCCAATTTAGGCTAAAATGTTGCAAAATTCGCAATTTCATCGGCCCAGGCCCCTGACATCAGGGGCTAGAAAAAAACCCTGTAATTACTTATTTTCTTTACCTTTATACAAATATTAACAAAGAGTGGTTAGGGGGGGTCAAGTACGTCCTGCCTGGAAATTGCATAAAATGCTGATTTTTCCTAGTTTTACGAGAATTTATGGCTGGACACCCTCCCTCCCATGGGCTGACCTCTCTGCCCTTTCAAAACTTCTCCTGATCCGCCCGTTTCTTTAGGAAATCCTGAACATGTTAACTTCTGCATGCCGTGCAAGAACAGTACAGCATCAGAAAATTTCGAAAATTTTCAAATATACAAATGTATTCTATATAAATAATAATTATTGTTACTGACACTGACTGAATCATGCGCGCCAAATCCCTTCTAAATTCGGTTCAAATACGCTTCAGATGCCACCAAATTGCTTCATTTTTTCAAAATTTTCTCGGGGGAGACCCCCCGAACCCCCACCAATGGGAGGGGGAAACCCCCTCCCATACCCTCCCCCACTCGGCCCTTCGGGCCTCGCAAGTGATTTCCATAGAAATTACATGTGCCCCCCCCCCCGGCAATTGGGGTTCTGGATCCGCCCAGGGCTGATACCTCACATTTCCAATTATGTAGCATTTTACTTAGAGCGGATTTATATTGTGTTGTCCAGAGTTTAAATACATTGAGAAATGGATTAGTATAAGGCTATAAGCATTTTATCTGTCTCTAAATATTGTATGGTATGATTTCATGTACATCCTCGACAATAAATAAAGTTTAAACTAAGTGCATTTCCAAAAAATTCTGAGATTCCGATTCGAATTTTCGCGCTCGAGAAGTAGCTGTAACATGTTACAGTCACGTGACGAAAACATTCCAACATGGTGGCCAAGGTTTAGAAGAAACATCATGCGGAAAATAAAACGTTCTCAGGTGATATATCTAAGACTCGAATAGAACAAGTTATTGTAGATTAGCTTCCTAACATTAGATTATTTGAAATGAAATCGGCGAAGCATTCATTTTCCTGTAGTTAAAAGGTTTTGCAACCTCGGATTGGGACAACTCGGACGACGGAGACATGCGACACGTCACCTGGCCAGGTCTGGCCGATTGTTAAATGCAATTCGTATGAGTCTTTCTTTTTATTTTTTTTTTTTGAAGTAGTAGAATTTTGTTTATAAATTTGTCTGAGTAGTGTGTTAACAAGAAGAGCAACTATTCTGAAAGCAATTCAATTTGCAAGTTACATATGTTATAATCAGAGGAAATTCTAAAGATTTTTTTGTAGTCAAAGGTTTTGTGTACATATTTTTCATCTCTGTTGCTTGAGACTGTAATATTTTAAGAAACTAAGAGTCCCCTTCAATGTTGCCAGTAGGGGACTAATAAATATAAAGATATTGAAGCCTTTCATTGACAGGTTGGGGAAAACTTCAGATCGAGCTATAATAGTTCGATCAGGCTATAATAGATCCATGTAGCTATCATAAAACTATTTTTTCTTAAGAAAAAAATTAAAAATTGATGATAATTAAATTTTGTTTACAAGTCGCACTAGTACTGATAAAATACTACAACTTTTGTATACACATACGGCAAAGCGTTTTTTTACTGAACCCACCTATCGCGGCTGGCTTATTTAAGGTGGAATTCCACCTCAGCATCGCCGCTGACCCCCGCAAATCACTTCATCGCGGTGCCAAGATCGCCGGGAGTTGCGGTGGCGTTGCGGTTGATCGCCGCGCTGACAATTACCTGTCCAGGTGTTACCTGACCAGGTGCTATTTCTTACGGATGAATAGAAACTTGTTTTTAAGCATGACATGTATAAATAAAATGATGATTTAAACATTAGGACATGAAACATAAGTACATCTTGTAAATTGAGCCTAAAAATGTTTCTGATAACCTGACTCGATGTCAACGATCCACAAGAATATCCGCCTCTACTTTCCTTATATATATTGACTATAGAAAGACGTGAAGGGGCGGGTGTCATTGAGGGTTGTTGGCATCGAGCTCCTGTGGATCTACCTTATTTTCATCCCGACTCTTTTTTTATATCGGATAAGCAGGTCAAAATAATGAAAATTTACATCTTCTGGCGTCAAGTCAAGATGAAGCGGAATCTATTCATATTAAAATTGAAGCATGATCAAATTATGTCTGTAGGCTCTTTACACGGGTACTTATAATAGGCATGTGAAATATGCAAAGAATCGTCGTTCCTTGTTCACTTCTTATTATTAAAACATATTAAACTAGTGTTGATAAAATAAATGCTATATGAAAGATTACTCCAGATGAAATGCAAAATCCCCAGTTGTGTATCACGTTACGCATAACTCCGTTTGTAGAGACCAGACAATCAAATTTCCAAACAAATTAATTAGTGCTAATTATACAGGTGACAGGTATATTGCTGGACAAACAAAGCCAGTAGAGCGGCGATCTCTACGCTGTCATGGGTACTCGTCTGACCCCGGGGACGTAATAGTGTTGATCCGCTCATCATAATGGTTCTTTTCTATTATGATACAATATTGATTTTTCTCCGACATTCTTTTTATCCTCGTTCTGCGCCTGAGATTTAAATGTCCAACGTCCACTTACGTATCTTATCTACGTAAAGGTACTTGTGAATGCCTTCGTCCGTAAAATTATCATGTCATTTTAAGTGGTCAGTCAATGGGTACAAGTTGAAGTAATCAAATTTGAAGAGTGAGTTGTGATATCGACATATAGATATGTACAAGGGAGCTCGACCGGGGAGTTTGGAATTATATAACCCTCCCTTTCCCCTGGCTTTTTACTGTAAAATTTTAGAAATAGCAAGAGAGAGCTACGTGAACATGCATTTGCGGCATCTAATATTTCTGCAATAACATATTTTCTTCAGTCGCTGCCTATTAAAATAAAATACAGAATTTTACGCCAGCACTTCGAGCTGGTAAGATTTATTTCTCGATATTGTTTGTTTTTTTTTTTTTTACAAAGTCACTTTTCTTTTCTTTTTTTTTTTTTCTTTACAAAGTCGCATTCCACCCCCCCCCCCTTTCAGATTTTTAGAACGGTAAATCAAACGGCGATTGAAGGTAGATGATACGCCCTGCGACGCCATCCCATAATGTGTGAAAACACGTCAATTAGTAATCCCCACTGCCAGACCTGAACCAGATAGAATACCCTAACTGTCAAATGCGATTGCATTAACGCGCCACTCCCCCTCCCCCCTTTTTTATAATTTCTCTTTTTTTAAATCAATGGATGGGGTTTTTACCTTTTTTTAATCACTTTATAAGCACCCGTCTTTAAACGGGTATAGCTTTGAATTGTATGTCAACACGCGGATCTAGAGATAGGAGGTCAGGATCCAGTCCCCACCTCCTGGAATTTGCCATTATAGTAAAGCTGATTTTCGTGCCCCCTCCCCCCTCCGTGAGTTAGATCTGCCCATTGATTGTAAAAGTATCGCACCTTAGCAATAATTCAATCCACGATGATTGGACTTTCAGAGAAAAAAACATTTGAAGACCATACGATAATGCAATTTAAAAAAAAAAGAGAGAAAAGAAAAAGTGCGTGCTCCTTGTTCTGGTCAAAAAAGTCCGCAAAAAAAAAAAGAAATCGATTGACGAAGGACTATATCCAGACGAAGATGAATCATGTAAACAAAGTAAAAAAAAAAAAAAGACCGGCATACAAAGAAAAGCAAAAAAAAAAAAAAAAAAAAAAAAAAGAGGATAGCCAAATAATAAAACAGATGTAATACAATAACCCCCCCCCCCCCCTTTTCGCACTGAATTCCAAAAGTAAACCGGTGAACGCCAAACCAAAACTAAATCAACAAACGATGCCTGACAAGTTTTCACACCTTTTCAGTTACCCTGCGCTTCTACCTGTATAACAATCATCCCCTGTACGGGGAGAGGCGATGTCTTCACACCTTGTAAGACCAGACATATAGGCACGCCCATATATCAATATTGACAGCTACGTACACGCGACACGTCGTCACTCAAGCAGAACTAGGGAGGGTTTTTTTTGTGGTCACATGTACATGGAAATATCGACGTAAGCGACTTTTCCAGAATATATGCCATTTTATGATAATTATTTACTTCAAGTAAGAAAATAATAAGCAAACTTTGTACCAACATTACTAAGCCGTAGATAATAAATAAATTTTACATAGTATTTACCTGGATTTTTTCCGAAGAATTGAATTTAAATTTTGCATGTTCCTTATCTGCATGAAATTGAGGATTTTTTTTAATACATAAAATCAATGATATATATGATTAAAATCTAAAAATAAGACCGAGTGACCAAATATAACTCAATTCAAATCTTATCTATCATAATGTCTAGTTTTTTTTAGTCCGAAGAAAATTAGGCATATTGTGACAGAAAGAAAATAGAATTACGCTCAAAGTTTTATAAGGTTTCCTGTATAAAATGTTTACGTACGATATAATTCTTTTTTTCTTGAGAAAGAAATAAAATTGTGTTTACATATATTTTTTTTACGGAAGTCGAAGAGACAGGAAGACACCCAGATTATTTCGATCCACACAAACATCGTCTACCCCTGTATTAATCTAATCTAATTAGTAATTTTGGCTTCACGCCTTTTTGAAACGTGAAGGGGGGGTCGCGATTTCACACTTAGCATGGCCAGAGGGGGGTTGCATTACAGCGCAAAATGCTTTTGAAGATGAAAATAGTATGTATAAAGTCAATAAACGGACAGGCTAGAAAATTTATTCTACCATTTTATAGGAAAATTACAACCCCCCCCCTTCTCCCGGACGGCCGCAGGTGATTAATCTACCTCTGAGTCCTGCGTCCCTGGCGCATAAAAACGGGGCTTTTTCTATGAAAAGATATATATGCATTGTGAAATTGGAGTTTAACTTCTAGATACATGTTATCTATAAAAAATCTTCTATAATTGTAAACTTTGCAGGACATTGTGAATTATCTATTGAAATCGTTTCACACCTAATTACCACCTTCGTAATTTCGTATACTAGTATATATATAAATATATGATTGGTTTGTTTGGATTAATAGAATCTATCACGACGTTGAGACTGACACAGTGGAATCTCATCCGAGTTTAAAAGATTTGCAATCCACGACGAGGCTTGCCGAGTCGTGGATGTAGCAAATCTTTTGCACGAGGATGAGATTCCCCTGTCTCAGCCGTAACGTCGTGATTGATTATTTTTCTCACTCACCTCATTTTATCATCACTTTAATGTTTTTTTTTAAAACTAGAATCGATACCAAAACCTACACAAATCTAACGATGGCGTGACGTTACTTTCTATGACGTCATAATAGGAGTCACGTGGAGTGTGAGACAAGGAAATCTCAAACTGCTACATCTACGTTTTTTCTTTTGTCTCACGACGTAAGTGAGTGAGAAAACGTTTTACTATACATCGCCTCACTTGCGCAAACAAAACAACCAAATAAACAATAAATTACATAATAAGGCTGTCAAGTCTATATTTGACTAATTGGGAGATAGACGTTTTTTAACATTTTAACATACGAACTAGCGAACATAAAACACCGCTAACTAGTAATCTCAAACGGAAGAATCTACAAAAAAAACCGGTCTGCAGTGCTTTGGACTTGAGCAGTAAAGATATACAAAAAATGTCGTAAAGCCTCGACTCCAGTCGATGTATCTCTCAAAGTCGAAAGGCGGAGACTTTAAACCTATTTTTGCTTGACCGTACCGCTCCCGTAGACTGCCCATTGTTCTCTAATCCTTAGATAAACACAGCTGGACATTATACATGTAACTAGTTCTCGTATGTACAACGTAACGCTTTTAAAGGACATTTTTATGTCACCAATGATAACAATACATCAAAATAAAGGACGTAAATTTTAAAAGAATAAGTAAAATATAAAAGAATGGTTATATATAGTACTGTTACAGGTAAATAAAAAGTTATTAATTGCCGCTGAGAACTGCGGCGATCGCCACCGCGTATCCCGGCGATCGTTGCGGTGAATTGCCAGGATCGGTGTCCGCGTTGAGTCAACTCCATTGTTAATCCATGACCGCGGGGATTTAAAACCCTGGGTCAAAAAAGATTGCGGGGATGATTTGACAGGGTAAAAACACGCGATGCCGGTAGTGTAGAAACCCCTATTGAAATACCAACAGATAAGGAGATAAGGAACCTCAAATTTTTCGTTTTTTCAAAATCTTGTTGCTCATCATCGGTCCATATTTGAATATATGTGCCTTGTTAAAATTATTGATATATATCGAGTACAAATTGAATCAGTGAATATTTTTCAAAAATTTTGATTTTAGTTAAATTTTGTATTGAAAAATGTTATAAGGCAATAGCTTGTTCTAGCTATTATAGCCTGATCAAGCTATAATAGCTCGATTTGAAGTTTTCCCCAACCTGATTGAGGTAGTCCTCAATTAATTTCAATGGAATCTGAGGAGCTTCTTTACTTTTTGTCTAAGCACAACCTCAGTTTCAAATGCGTGCTTCATAAAGTGTGTGGGGAAAATCGAGGATAGGAGTTTGATGTATGTCTTTCGATTATCGTTGTATTTTTACCTGAAAATGTGAAAATTAATCCAGCTAAACCATCTTTCTGCCGTGTTATCTACCAGTTGTAATCTCTGCAGCATCCGCCATGATTCTACTATACAAGGCAGAAAGATGGTTTAAATGGATTAATTTTCACATTTTTCAGGTAGGATTCAACAAATGTATGTTTCCTTTCAATGCATTTGCATTATTTTTGGACGGGCAGTGGAAAATACACTGATAATCGAAAAATATACAACAAACTCCGATCGCCGATTTTCCCCACATACTTTATGAAGCACGCATTTGAAACTGAGGTTGTGTTTAGACAAAAAGTAAAGAGGCTCCTCAGTTTCCATTGAAATTAGTCCACAATGTCTATCTATCTTGTGCATATATTCCAGTGTCCACCTCTGCTAGGCATACCATAAGCTTTATGTTGGAATATTGACTTGTAAAACAGACCCACCTGAAGCAGTGAGGGATCTTTAACATGCCTAGGCCAATCTTAGACACAGAAACCCAATTTATATATAGTCCCTTCTCAAGGTTTTAAAGATTAGGTTGGATTTACCATGTTTACTTTGCTACAAGGTGTCGGCACCTGTAGAGTACTACATGTATATTACATGGTATCACTCTGAATTTGAACAGATGCAATGTCATGCATTATTGCAT
Organism: Pinctada fucata; assembly: GCA_028142955.1. Lineage (NCBI taxonomy): Eukaryota > Metazoa > Mollusca > Bivalvia > Pterioida > Pteriidae > Pinctada > Pinctada fucata. Next base: position 2,570,562 of record AP027104.1, read on the forward strand.
ATAAAACAGACTGAGTGCTTTACCAATTGAGATAGTCCACCCACAATTTTCTACATTAACGTTTAGAATTGCATACCTGAATTTGAAAGCTATACATTTCTGAAGTCTATATTCCTCCATGTCATGACTTTGCTGCTGTATTGAACTATATCAGAAAATATAGTTCAACCTCTGTTCTCTAATGAACAATTTCTTATAATACATGTTAAATAAATTATAAAAGATCATGGAAAGAAATCAAACAATTTCTTTCATTGCAAGTTCAAAAGTTTGCCTTCAGTGGCATGGATTTTCAAGATCATTTTTGAAGCAAGCTTTATCAGACTTATTAAGGTCTGGTATCAAGGGCAGCAAGGATGGGCATTAAGGCAGTCTTCACAGAAACCAAGGGCTGGGCTAGTAGAAACTGTCTAACAACTATTACTTTCTGACAGTACCTGTAAGATTTGTTTGCATTCTATCTCATTATCACAGGCTGCTTCTTGATGTAAACTTGTTGACAGATTCTATCAAAATAAAGCCTGTGATAATAAGTTAGAATGTGAACTAGTTGATGCTTTTCTGTACTGTTTTCTTACTTTCATTTCATTTCATTTGTCTTCAGGGGAGTGGTTGTACTAAAAAAATTCACGAAGACTGAGGATTGATGCCCTTCTATTTTCACTTAGTGGGAATACTGGATTAACATTTTGTTGAATCTTATGTCATATTATGGTTACTCATGTTTAACAAATGCATATTGTTTCTTTCAAATAGAGTGGAGGCTGACTCTCTGACAGACAGACGGACAGACAAGATGGCAGACAGTGATCTGTCTATGCAATGTGAGGCCCAGCAGCGCATGATAGAACAGCTTAAGTCTATGATCAGAGAGAGAGAGGAAACTATTGGCGCAAAGGACAAAGAACTTCAAGTATGTGTAAATACTCTACAATTTCTTCTCCTTGTTTTCAGTTTGAACTTGAAGTAGATAAAACTAAAAACGGAATAATTAATTTGGTAAGCACAAAAAGTTGAAAATTCAATTGTTGGTAAATATGCAGATATATGCAGATTTTGTCATGGATAAAGGAATTTGATTGTTACTGCTATCACCTTTAACTATGGCAACTTAAGTTATTGACAAGTAATACAAACATAAACACTTGAATGAGAAAAAGTTGCCCAAGTCGAGCTGTAACACGTAGATATATATTCCATTTTCACATGATTCTGTTCCTGACAGGACATACAAATGGTAAGACTAAAAACAAAATGGCTATGTTTATTTTGATAGAATCTGTCAACAAGTTTACATCAAGAAGCAGCCTGTGATAATGAGTTAGAATGTGAACTAGTTGATGCTTTTCTGTGCTGTTTTCTTACTTTCATTTTAATTCATTCTGATATGAAGCTACTTTTTTGTCTGCAAAGCAAAAGTGACTTATGGGGACTACTTTTTAGTTTTGGACAAGAATGATCAGATTCAACACCCAGCCACTGTCAAGGTCATTTTTAGGGTCACATTTTGGGTGAAACATGCTATAAAATCAAGGTCAAGGTCACTTCCAGGGTCACATAATGTAGGTGATATGATACATGCTAAAGGGCGACATACATGCCATACATTTACTTTTAATTTTAAGTTTCTTTATTATTATTATAAATTTATTGTTACAGAACATATATTTCATATGAGTACATTCCCAATAAACTGTCAATTAATTTTGATTTAAAGGAGACTAATGCCAAACTTTCGAAGTTGCGCTTGCAGGCCAAAGCAAAAAGTGCAAAAGAAGCCAAAGATGCTAAATCAAGTACCAAAAAGTCAGAGGGAGCAGAAAAGGTATGTGTTAGAATCAGAAGTAAACTTACAGAAAGTGCATCGAATTTTGTTGATTGAATGCACAGCAAGTCTAATTTGCATTAAAAAAGATGTATGTATACACCTTACCAGTAATCATGGTAATGATTGAAATCTTCATCTCAGATTTGCTTTAGTCTTGCATTTTGAAAATCATAGCTGAATTTCTATTCAGATACAAAGAGTTTGTCTTCAATAAAGCAAATAATTTGTAATGAATTGTCATTTACCCAAACTGTAAATTTGCCACTTTGAAACAGATAAGTGTGAAATTGAAATCTCTGCCATTCAATCCAAATTCTTTCTTAATCACATTCAATTTTGTCATTTGAATGCAACAGGAATTTCATTAGAATTGAAAGAGATCTAAAATAGATTTAAGGCAAAATTCATGTTAAATTTCAAACTGGGCTTAATTCCTTTGAATCCTTTGTTGCAAGTTTTACACCATACTATTTAACCCCCCCCCCTTGATGTAAGCTCAGCAACATTTAATTTCATTTGATGGTCCATTTGTCTGTCTATCGGACTTGGAAACATAACTATTAGAATCTTTAAGAATGAACGGCATGCATATCTTTAATGAGTTAGATTTTGAATTTTGAATGTCAAAATGAAATGCCTCCTTACCTGGATTCCCAGTGGAGTGGGTATTATGTAGTGTCAGAGTGAAGGGTCTACTTTATATACACTTACATCATGTTCATCCTGGGAACTAGCTTCCCATATAACCAAAAATAGAATACTCGTGTTACCAAGCTGATTACGACCAAAGTTAAAACAGAAATATAACAAGTTTGAAGGTCTTTTATTCAAGCAATGTCAAAAGTTTTCAATGTGCTCTACAAACATGACAAAGGAAGTACATTTTTGAATGATGCAAAATAAATAGTGTGAAAATGCTGAACTTGTCGAAATGTGTTGAACAATTATTCATCTGGAAATCAGGGCTTTCACACAAGTTTTTGAGACATGGGCCGGGGCCTTCGATGTCGGTAAAATATAGTTATTTTTTAAAAATTGGGGAAAACATAAATACAAAATGTTTTAGTCAATAATTTTAAATGTTGAAAGGTGATTTCAACACAAATTTACTAAAACCCAGTATTCTTTCCAACATCAGTTGAAATGAAGCAGTTTTTAATATTTTTTTGTCAAATTTTCCATGATATATTAAATTCAGAAATATTTGTCGATAAAAAAAGATACTATTTTGCAATGGAAATGGGGATTAATATCCACTCCAAAAAAGGCCAATCGAGAGCTCTTGGAAAGTAATGATAAACAAGCTTAATTTAAGACCTATGTTACCATGATTGATGATCATTAGGTCAACATTTTTCTTACCTTTATTATTAGTAATATTACTGTAGGTACATTTGAAAAGGAATACATACTTTGGTCAGTCTAACAGTCAGGAGCATTTGACAAGGAGATTGAAATAATAAGCAATAGTTGTATCATACTATGTTCTTATATGGTCCAATATACATGTACATGTAGTTTGACAGAGATATTAACAATCAGATTCCATCTTGAGATCTACTACTGTGTATTAGATATTTTAATTCCTTTAAAAGATCATGGAATTTATAGTTTACATAGATAACTTGATGACTAATTTTATATTCGTTCCCCAAGGGCTTTCGGCTTATTGTGATTATACATTATTTATAGTGTGCAAATTGTTCACAGAAATAATGTCCTCTTGTCTTTTTGAGGCAAATATTAAAGTTCATGATACTGAAGTCAAAATAAAAAAAAAATTAAAACGAATCCAATTTTGCATCAATCCATACTTCATCTTGATGCAGTGTATTTGAAATACAATTTATCTAACCTATGCTAAAACTTCTGGCAATTTTCTCTTCTACTTGGTTTAGGATCTTTGAAACCATCAGGCTTTCTACTGTTCCTACTTTTTCCTACTATTTCCTACTTTTCCTACTTTTTTATTTTGATCCTATTTTTTCCTGCTTTTTCTTCAAAACCTCCTACTATTCCTACTTTTTCATCTCAAAAGTAGAAAATTACCTGCTTCACTTGTCATCGACATCTGATTCAAAGTTTTTAAAAAAATTCGGGCTCGCAAATCTGTCCTTATTTCTCTCTGTGATTTCCTCAAAGATGAACATTACCAGTCTACAATCATTGCTTACTGTGATTTGTGTGTCATACTTACTGAAAATTGTCACTAAAAGTGATTAAAAATTTCCTACTTTTCCCCTATTAATTCCTACTTTTTACTATTTTTCTCCTACTTTTTTTCATTGACTACTCCTACTTTTTTCCTACTTTTTCATCAACTTGAAGGTAGAGTAGAAAGCCTGAACCATTTTATTTATTTTCTTTCCAACATATTTTTGTGGCCCACTGTAGATGTAAGGTTATCCTTGAACAATTTTGGCTGATCTTTTATGTCATTTCTGTGTCAGTGTTATACTTTAATCTTGATAATGTAGGATAAGTAGAAGAATATAGTGTACGTAAACACTTACAATGTCATTTTCTCATACACATTTTCTACAAGGTTAAGGTGTATGTTTCATCGCCATTCATTCCATCGTTACTAATATCATAATATCTAAGTCAAGGTGATCATTTCTACCATGATTTCTACTTTGTCACGTACAATATGTGTTGTATTGACTTTCAATCTATTTATAAACAGGAACCGGACGATAAAGGTGAAGAAGAGAATGCCGCAGACAAGGCCACCAGAGCAAAATCTCTGCTCTTGAAAAAGAAACTAGATGAGAAAGAGAGACTTATAACGGAACGAGATCAACTTCTGAAAAGTAAAGATGAGACAATCGAGGCCAAGGTCAAGGTCATATCAGACCAGGAAAACATGATCAAGACCTTGTCTGCTCAGCTGGAAGCCAATGCCAAAATGATAGGGGAACTCCAGAGTGAGCAGGGTCAAGGTCAGGCAGATGAGGTCAGTAATATTAGGGTGTTTTATCTTGAGTGAACATATTCTTTTATATAGTAAGTTAATAGCTTTAGATAGATTAAGATGCAATGGCGTAATGACCTTGATTCAAGGTCATATCTGCAAATTCATATCTGCACCGCAAGGACATATATGCAATCTGGAGCTCTCAGTAATGAAAGAAAATTAATCTGACGTAAACCATAACTTTACTTTTGTTTTTCTATGTGGATTTGAATAACATAATGCCAAGACTCAAGATTTTGAAGATAGTCTTCACATAGATGAAAAATGTCACATATTAAGAAAATGCATCTTTTCCTTAAGTTAAGCAGTGACTCTTTCTGTGGAAGTCAGTAACCTTAGTGTATATATACATTTGTATCTTGCATCAAAATATTTGTGTATCGATGTACCTTAATTGGGACAATGTCACTGTCAGTAGTACTTAACCCAGTTTTTGACCTTTATATATTCCTGTTCTGAAAGTAGGGCTGAGCGGTTTTATCGCGGTACCGATATATCGCGATACGAGGCTTCGCAATACGTACCACGGTATTCGTTTTCAAAAACCGGTTTTTAACAATATTTTTTCATCTTTATATTTTTATGCTGTTTCTTTGAAAATTATGAGCGAAAGCGCCTTACTACTCAAAATACAACAATAAAGGGTCATTTAAATTGCCAAAGGTGGATTATTATGTCCATGTCGTTATGATGTTAAACATCTTCAAATTCAATAACATCATTTAAGAACAGATGAATTTGCAGCATGGACAAAAACATGCACGTTTCGGGTTCTTAACTCTCGTTAGTGATACCTCACATTTATGATACATGTACATGTATGCCCTTTAAGTTAGAAAGTCGTGAATGACATCATGCTCATTCCAACTCTTATTTTTTATGCTTCGTCCTAAAACAGCGATAGCAAAATCATGACCAGTTCTACATTTTTCTGACTAGCCGCTTTTAAACATGACAAAGTGACCGTTCTGTGCTACACTAAGCCTAATAGATTTCAAGAATTAAGTAAAATAAAGCTTGTTCGACCTTTAAAAACGTTCGTCAATACACTGCGCATTTGTATATTTTGCAAGAAAGACTCCATCATGTTAGCTCGATTCTTACAAATGTATTTATAGTATATATTGAGTTATAATTGGCAGATTGCTTAAACGTACAACATCGTGGTGTCTTGAAATCCACGGACGTTCGCCTTTCCTGTCATTTATTCAATATCAATTTATTATGAGGATAGTTTAAATGATGTTTTAAGTTTCCTAGTGACTTTTTGCACTGTCTGTCCACGAGTGTCCGCAGATGTCCCAGCAGAATAATCTCATTAATAGCTTGGATGAATTTTTATTTCCTTCAACCTGATATTCATACATGTATGATTGACTTCGATTGTTATAGAGGGACTGTCATATTTGACTGTACATGTCCATCATTTTATCATGAAGACTTTTTTCTGATTTAGATAGAATTTTGAAAGGAAAATTGAGGTAGATAAATGAAAATCTTAAGAAAACTTGATGCTATAAAATATCGCAATATATCGCAATATTTTTCCAAATATCGCAATATATCGCGATACAAATTTTACCCGCAATACTCAGCCCTATCTGAAAGTATAACACCTGATAAGACTGGATTAATATATTTTGATTTATATACCTGAAATGACAAGTAGATAATTTTCAAAGCTCATACAGTTCTTGTTTTACATCTCTGTTCTGCATCTTTTTATGTTGCCTGCAATGCAAGGTGGACACATAGAGATAACTCTGTCCAGTATCTGGTCACTCTGTAGGAAGTCACTTTCACATAAATTGCTATAACTTATTTGATGTACATTATACTACCATCAAACAACTGAACAACCCAATAAGGGTCAAGGTCACATGTGAGGTCAAGTACAGATAATTGGGGTCAAATAACAGGCAAAATACATGTTTGTGAACACTCTAGTTGAAAAACAATCCATATTTAAAACCTTAATGTTTGATTCAGCTTTGCAGTTTGTCCAAATGCCTCCTTAGCATGTAAGACTATATACTACCCAGCAGAGGTCAATATAAGGGTCAAGTTCAAGGTTGAAAAAGAAACCTAACATACTAGGTTACGTATGGGGCTAGAGTTGGACCAGCCTTTTTCTTGAGCATATTTGATGGTATTTTATCAATATCATGATACATGTAAGTTTGCTATAAAGACGAGAAAGTTAGATTACATTTACAATGCATATAAAAAGAATTCTCTCATTTCAGAGCAAAGTTCAGGAGATGTATGCACAGATAGTGTATAAGGACACCAAAATAATGGATCTTAACAACAAGGTGTTGGACATGGAGAAGAAAATGATTGACCTCCAGGAATTCATCTCTGAGAAAAATGAAGTCATCTCAGGGAGGGACAGGGTCGTAGAGGTAATTGTGATCTTTAGACTCTGATTGATTTTCACATAGATTTGATATACATATTATTTGTTATTTGATATTACATTGTATATGTATCCTCGATATGTCATAATATGATCTGGAGTTGTAAATAAAGTTCTGTTCTGTTCTATTCTACATTTTGTGTTAGGTTTCTCTAAAGTTAACATGATTGAGAAATTGAATTTAAGAAGGGCTATTAAGTATGACCAAAATGAAAGCTGACAGGCAAGTAAAGTTCATCTATTCAGAAAACATCAAGTAATAAAAGAAAGCTCTCAGTTCTAGTACAAACTTGGTTAAATTAGTTTTGTGAATGTTTCTGTCACTTCATTAAGATTGTAAGTATTTGAGTCGAAATTTACAAATAAAACTAAAATGGATGTTAGTCAATATTTGTTTTTACTTAACAGATTTTGCAAACAACTATAAAAGAAAAAGACCAAAACGTTCAGGACCAAGCCATGCTGATCGCCAAATTATCCGCAAAGGTTGAAAACAATGAGGAGGTGGTAACCTCATTACAAGACATGATGGAAAAAGCCGAGCATAATCTAAAATTAGAAACAGAAAAGTATGATTTGAAACTCAGGGAAACACAGAAGTATTTTGAAGAAACTCTTCAGGAAAGCCAAGATGTCATCACCAAATTACGGGAAAGTGTTAAAGTCAAGGACGACGAAATTCTTACACGAGAGAACGACCTAAGGGAGATCATTTCGAGGCATGAGAAAGATATTCAACGTATAATGGCAAAAGGGGAAGTCAATCTTGAGGACCATGTTTTGAAAATGTTGGAACAGAAACTAAAAGATACAAATGAGGTATTAGAGGGTAAGATTAAAGTGATAGAAGTGCTTCAGAAGGAGACTAGTGCTAAAGACAAACAGATCATGGAAAGCTACGATATACAGAAAAGATTCAAGGAAAAACTTCAGGTCGCATCGGAACAGATGATACTGATGCAAGCAAACATTGTCGATATGGAAATGCAATATAAAGAAGAGAAAAAGAAGCTAGATTCCAAGATCAGAGAGCTAATTGAAAAACATGAAACAGAAATAACGGAAAAAGATTTGACAGTACAGACAATGCAGAGCTTAATGAATCAGTATCAGAGTGCATATAAACAAGCTGCTACTCAGTATAATACACTGCAGGAAAAGTTTCATCAGTCCTTACGTCCAGGAGGTGCCGTGTCAGTGGCATCACCGCCAACAGAGGCTGTGCCAAAACTCCAGGAGGCTGAGGAGATAGATGCCACAGCTCAAATGATGAAGGACTTGAAAGATAAATTAGTGGAGAAAGATAAAGCTCTGAAAGAACTGGAGAGGTACAAGGCAGACTGGGAGGAGGCTAGGCAGGAGCTAGCAGAAAAGAACAGCGCCCTGAAGGAAATAACAACATTACGTGTAGAGTCTGAAAAACTCCGAGCAGACCTGGAAGAGAAGGAGATGATGGCTAAAGATGTGGCAGAAATGCGGGAAGAAGTAAAACGTTTGACGACTGTCGTAGGAGTAAAGGAGAAGGAAGTGGAGGAGGCTAAGAAGAAAGCCGGAGAAGCTGGTGGTAAAGGAGATGCTAAGGCGCTGAAAGTAAAGGCTCAGATGACATCCAAAATTAAGGCTTTGGAGAAGGAGGTGCAGGAACTGAAGAAGGTGAGTTGGTATTATTATTTATATCCATATCAAATACTTATCAGGTGATAAGTTTGTAACTCCAAATGCATGTACAAGGGCTGATTGATGTGTTGTGAACCTCAAATTGAAATATTTGAATTTTATCAGACATTTTGCATTATTTTTCTGCATAATTCCCTTCAGTATCTATATAGTTTAAGGGCCTCAATACCACTTTTAAAGAACTCCTTATCTTGACTGGTCAGAAAGCCATCTACTGCAAGTATGACATCATCATAGGACTGATAGTGTGTGCCAAAAGTAGCTGCTTTCATTTTTAGGAATATAATTATGAAAGTCTGATGGAGCAAAATCAAGTGAATAAGCTAGATGTTCAATCAAATTAAAGCCACAATCATGAATGTCAGCCATATCAGTGACAGACTTGTGAGCAGGAGCCTTGTCCTGATGGAGCAACACACCTTTAATTAGTGAGCTTTCCGCTGCGCTTAAGTTTAATATTTTCCTGTAACTGTGTCAGAATTGAAGCATAGTAAATGCCATTGATTGTTTGTCCTTTTTGGAGATAATCTAGCAGCAGAATACCTTCTGCATGCCAGAAAACTGAGGCTCACAACATATCAATCAGCCCTCGTAAGAATAAGAAATCATTAACATTAGTTTCTGAATCTTATCCTGGTAATAATGAAAAAGGGAATGTTCTGTTATATGAAATCACATTTGTATGCCAATCTTCTTTTCATATAGGGATCTGTACCAGAAGATGAAATAAAGACGCTCAGAAACAAGCTGGCAGAACTAGAGGAGGAGAAAGGTAACCTTCTACTGAAGCTAATGGAGTTAGATGAACAGATAATACAGAATGGTATTAGTTTTACTTTAGGTAGTTTGCCTTCCTGCACTGGTTATGGTGTATGGTAATTCTTAAAAGTTGGAGATTCTGAAATCTTGCTAAAAATTTGAAAAGTAAAACTCAAGGTACAAGATTATGGTAGCATTATGATTGGTAAAGGAATGTACCTTTTTGGTTTTCATGGAACAAGTTACATTCTATGTGGGGCCTCTTAACAGTAAAGAAAATGGTGCTAGTATGTTAAGGTTTCAAATTCTTAGAGACCCACCTGAAGCCCAGCATTATTTTGAGTAGTCCCAGATTTTGCTTGGTATGCTCTATTTGAATGTCAGTTTTGTTCAGTTTGGTTATGGAATTCTATGTATGAATGCTGCTTGATTAATTGCACAGTTATGATCCTTGCACCAATCTTACTAACCAAAACCAGACAGAAAGAGAAATTTTCTGTCCACACCATTTACCTTTTGTATCATATACTAGTAGGATAAAGCTTAGATATCTCACATGACCATTGCTTGTGTCAAGACCTTGTATGGATACCTCAACCTTTGATCTTTTTAATTGGCTTAAATTGTGTAAAAATTACAAGATAAACATAATCAACACTAAATAATCTTTAAATATACTTCAACAGGAAGTCTGCAGAATGAAATGGAGAGAATGAAGACTGAGTATGAAGCCTTGTTAGAGGAGAAGAGAAATGTGGACGGAGAGCTTACATCTATTAGGGAGGAAAACGTCACGGCAACAGAAAAAGTATCCCAGCTAGAGAACTCCATTGTAAAGGTTAGTAAACAGAGATATTAAGATAATGATTTACTTAACAGATTAACTTTGTCTCATTTTGGCTCAGCTTTTGAGAAACCAAGATATTTCGTATTATCATATACTCTAATTTACATAACCGTTTATAAGCTTCCCCATTGGCCAAAACACGGTCACGTGCAATGCGATTAATCGTTGTATTGAACTGCTTCCGGTCATATTGACGCGTTTCCAATTTTGTGTATTAGAAGAAAATTGTAGTCTGCAGCAAACTTGAGTGTTGCCGACATAACTGACCGTGATATTTTGCAGCACTTTTAGATAAAAAGAAAATAAAAGATGAAGGGTCAAACATTTTACTATCATACAAAATCTTGAGCACATCTATCTGAGAAAAAAAGTGAAAGTGAGCAGTGTTATAGAAGCAAAACGGAAGTTAACATTTTCTATTCAAATTTTCATGTATATGATAAAACATGATGATTTATGGAGTGATAAAACCAATATCAACTTCAGCATTCGGCCTCGGTCGATATTGGTTTTATCACTCCATAAATCATCATATCGACCTCATCACTGTGCAATAATTGTATAATATTTTATCCCCATATAGGTAATATACTCTTTTGTCACACTGCAAATATATTTCTAGGAATCTTATTGGGTGTTAAGCCGTAATTATGAGACTATGTTACCCGTCTGCAGCTGTAAATATAGAGCTTTATGACGTCACCTTATTGTTTCTTGACGTCATAGCGCACATTCCATGTAAAAACTTTCAGATGTTTGGCTCGGGAAATATAAATTCCAGACAAGGTATATCAGACCATATAACGTGTCTGGAACCGTAATAACGTATGATGATCACATTGCAATGGAGGTCAATGGATATTTGCTGTGTTTTATATCTGATAAATTTATCAGAAATGTATGTTAGCACAATAATGAAGTCTGTATAGAGCTCTCTGTTTAGAATACTAAAAATTTGCATATGATTTATAGAATTTTTGTATGTAAAAGTCATAATTTTCTTTTCTTCAATCATTGTTGTACATGCTTTACATCTTCCTATTTGATCAGTTGGAAGAAGATATGAAGCTGGTCCAGGAGTCCCTCCAGAAGACACAGGAGGAGAAAGTGGCGGTGGAGATAAAGGCTGCTGAGACAGAGGAACAAAGGGACAGTAAGTGTTAACATACACGTAATTATAGTCCAAATGAAATCTAATGTCTGTATATAGGACTAAGGATTTAAAACACTATACCATTTACCGAGATTAACACCGACAATGAAAAATCATTTGAAATCATCTATTTAATATGGACTCTGAATATGTACATGTAAATGTGATTTCTGCTTTTAAAATGTTAACTATTATACTTCAGGTCTTGAGCAACAGAAAGTAGAGTTACAACAGGAAATCAAAGCCCTGGAGGATAAAGTGGAGGCAGAAAAACAGCCAATCATAGAGTACGGAAGGAAAAATGAGGAACTTCAGCTAAAGGTAAAATAACTCGGATGTACATGTACATGTATCTCATTTACATATTATGAGGCTAGGGGCTTATAGCTTCTTTTTGAGGTTGTCTTTGAGTGATTGCTGTAAACTTATGTCCACTTCAAATTTTTATCTAGAAAAGAGGTTCATATTTCCAACATACATGTAGATGTATCCGTGAAAGTAATTCTGCATTAGACTGGCTAAAGTGAAGTAAGAATTGCATCAATGATGCAATTCTTTTTTGAAAGCGTTATTACCATACAAAACTTTCACAATTATAGCAGATCACATACACCACATTAAAAGTTGTTATAAGATGCTGTGATGATAACTGTTTGAAAATACTTTAGTGATATGAAGCCCACTGTTTAAATATGAACCTTGTGAAGGTAATAATGTTGCAAAACAAGATGGACTTTACAAAGAGATGATGCAACAATGCATACAATTTACATTTGTATTTATATTTTTATTTTAACTAAAGTAAAGATAATGAATGTGTGATATTTCAGATTAAAGAACTGGAGGAAAGCTTGAATGCAGAGAAGTTGAATTCCAAAGAGCTTAAAGACCAGCTTAACTCTTTGACAAAGGACTTTGAAGAAACTAAGGAAAAACAAAGACAATTGGTATCTGGGCTTGAGGAGGAAATTAAAACATTGTCATCCAAACTATCTGACGAGGAAATGAAAGTTAAAGAACTGAATGCTGAACTAGCCAATAGGAATGAAGAACTCAGACAGAAAGAGGAGCTACTAGGAAAAACTACTCAAGAAAAGGTACAAGTATTTACATACAGATTTCACTGCCTTGTTGTTAAAAGTACATGTTTTCTCAAGTGACATATCATCCAGTGATTATGTAGGGATGATACCTATCAATTTTGAGATCAGAAGGTCAAATGTCAAGGTCATTCCTTTGGCTTCAGGTGTATTAGCCGTTTGATTGTAATACATGTACATTAATTAGACAAGTTTTGTTGGCAGAAATTTAGTTATGCATTCATGGATGAACTTTTAAACCAGAAGTTTTTATAAAGACTTGGTTTCAAATTTCGGATTGGGTTTCATATCTCTTGCTCATAACTGCTGAGTCTGCAGTGATGCTTATATATTAGTTTAAGTTTTGAAACATACAATTTGATTTAAAATTCAGATATAAGATATGAGAACAAGTATTAAGTTACACAAAGTGAAGTTATTTTGCAATAATCATAATAGTTGTGCATCAGAATTTCTTTTTGATTGTTTCAGAATGAAGCTGAAAATGAGAAACAGAGGCTCTCACAGGAAATGGACGTCTTACAGAGTCAGCAACAGAAGACAGCAGAAATTCTACAGCAGTCACAGGGGGACGCTGGTTCTCTCAAGTCACATGTCGGCAATCTGCAACAGGAAGTGATGTCACTACAGCAGGAAGTTACTTCACTGCAGATGACATCATCCCAAAAGACTACTGAAAATGAATCTTTACGAGAGGATTTATCAAAAGTTAATTCGCAGCTGGAAGAGAGCAGAGGAGAACTGAAAAGTCTGCAAGAACTCTATAACCAGAAAGAAGGAGAAGTGACTCAGTTGAAAAATATGATAGGTGAAAAGGAAAGTGAAGTTAGTGAACTAGTCAGTAAAACTCAAGCATTTGGAGATGAAGTAGAAAAATTAAAACAGGACATTGATTCTAGAGACAGTGTCATAAAGGATTTAGAAGAAGAAAGTACTAGCTTAAAAAGCAAGGTTGATCTTTTAACTAACACATTAACTGCCAAAGAATCTGAATTAACAGACATTAAAACTCTAACAGATAAAAGTACATTGGAACTTAAAAATTTTAAGTCTGCACTAAAGGAAAAAGAGAGTACTCTAGAAGAGAATCTAAGGACTATAAACAATATGCAAAGTGAAAGTGAAAATTTAAAATCGGAGCTAAGTGACAAAGAAAATTCAGTAAGAGAACTTTCGTCTACTGTAGAAGAAAATACTCAAAAAATTAAACAAAAAGATGATGAAATTTCCAACATTCAAAGTGAAATTCAAGCCAAATCAACTGTGATACTGGAGAAGGAAAGTCAGATTGAAGCCTTACATGCTGATCTTAATGAACAGAAATCCTTAAATGTAGATCTTGAGCAAGAAAAAGTGAAAAACACTCAGAAGATAGCGTCTTTAACAGAAGATGTTGATAGGTTACACACTGAAACTGAAGTGCTGAGGAAAAGCCTTGAGGAGGCCAAACAGTCTTTCAATGAACTCTCTAGTCATAAAAATGCTCAAGATAGGCAGATTGAAGAACTGAAATCTCTATGTTCCGAAAAGGACCAACAAATTAATGTTCTATCATCAAGTGCAAAAGACAGTGAAAAGTCGCTACAAGAACTAGTGCGGGAAAAGGATGTGAAAATTCAGTCATTGATCGAAAATCTGTCTGAAACAGAGCAACGATTGTCTGAAATCGATAGCAAATATGAATCTCTACAAGAACAATTTGAAAGGACTACAAACGAGCATTCACAAAAAGTGAAGTCTTTATCAAATGAATGTGATCAATTAAATGAAGAACTAACTAGAAAAAATGAAGAGTTAAAAGTGCAATCAGAGAAACTGGCAGAAGATTTGAAGGAAAAGGAAATTCAGTTAACACAAAGTGAAGAAAATATTAAACAATTAGAGGCAAAATGTGAAGAGCTTTCCACCGAATTGTCTCGTTCTGGAGAGAGTAATGACTCTTTGGATCAGCAAATTGCAGCACTGCAGAGGGAACTCGGTGAAAAACGGGAACAAGTTAACCATCTACAATCCAACATGGAAGCTGTACAACAAGAAAAGGAAACCCTTAGTGTCAGGACAGAGCAACTCCATCAGGAGTTAGAGGGAATGATAGCTACTAAAACAGATCTCTCCACTCAGGTTAGTGAATTAGAACTTATGTGTGAAAGCAGAAATGATACTATATCTTCACTTAGTGCATCTCTTACAGAACTTTCGACTGCCAAAGACTCTGAGATCAGAGATCTGAATGTGCATGTACAATCCCTGACCTCACGGCTAGATAACACTAAAAGTGACTTATTGTCTACTGCATCCCAGCTTGAGCATGTTACAAAGAGCATGAACGAATTGCATGAAAAGCATGATGGAACACTTAAAAAACTCTCCGAAACAGAAAACGAACTGCAAGAAAAGGAATCAGCACTTCAGTTGTCAGCGTTGGAGTTGGAAAAGTTACGTGTTTTGTATGAGGATGTCAGCTCGCAGATGGACAAATTGAAGGAACACACGAAAACACTGGAGTCTAAACATTCAGAAACAGTAAATGTTCTCAACGAGAAAGAAGCTCACTGCAAGGAATATGAAGAAAAGCTAAAGAATATGTCTGCTGAGAAGGCATCTTTACAAGAAAAGTGTGATGGATTTATGGAAACTGTGACAGACAGTGAAAAGGAAATAAGCCAGCAAAATCAAAGAAATCAGGAACTTGTGCATAAATGTGAAAGCTTACAGAAGGATAAGAAAGACTTACAGTCATTACTAGATAAAACAAACTCTGCATTGGAAGATGGTGCAAAAACTATTGGAGAACAACAGAAGTGTTTGAGTGAAAAAGAAGAGGAAATACAAAGCTTATCATCTAAACTCAGTGAAGAGCAAACTCAAAGAGAGTCATTGGTAAAGGAACTCGGTCAGCATAATAAAAAAAATCAGGAACTTGGAAATAAATGTGAAAACTTACAAAGTGATATCACAAGATTGCTGTCAATACTAGACAAAACAAACTCGGAGATTGAAGATGGTGTGAAAACTATTCAGGAACTCAAGAAGTCTTTGACAGGAAAGGAAGAGGTAATTGGAAGCTTATCTTCTAAACTCAGTGAAGAGCAAATGCAAAGAGAATTGTTTGAGAAGGAAATTTGTACATTAAGTGATGAAAGTGAGCAGCTACTTACTCAGATCAAGTTGAAGGAAGAAGAAGTGTCAAAACTTAATCAGACAATGGAATCATTAAACACTGACATCAGAAGTTTGAAGGAAAATGTTAGAGTAAAAAGTGACCAATGCATTGAATATGAAGAAGAACTGAAGAAAATGTCTGCTGAGGAGATAGCATTACAGCAAAAGTGCAATGATTTTATGGAAACATTAACAGAGAAAGAAAAGGACATCCGCCAGCAGAATCAAAGAAATCAGGAACTTCAAAATAAATGTGAAAGCTTGCAAAGTGATTTCACAGGATTGAAATCACTACTGGACAAAACAAACTCAGAGATGGAAGATGGTGCAAAATCTATACAGCAATTACATCAGTGCTTGAGTGAAAAAGAAAAGGAAATAGAAAGCTTATCTTCTGAAATCAGTCAAGAGCAAACTCAAAGCGAGTCATTAGAAAAGGAAATAAGTACATTGCGTGATGAAAATGAGCAGCAACTCAATCAGATTAAGTTGAAGGAAGAGGAAGTGACAAAACTTAATCAGACAGTGGAATCGTTAAACTCTGACATAAAAAGTTTGAAGGAAAATGTTGGTGTGAAAATTAGTGAAATAGAAAAACTTCAAAGTGAACGAAAAGAGCAAGAATTATCATTTGAAAAGTATTCAAGTGAAAAAGAGGCATTGCTCAAAGACCAGGATGCGACATTGAAGAGTTTGAATAGTGAATTGGAAGAGGTAAAAGGCACACTCCAGCAGAAGGTTAGTGATTTTGAAAATCTTATTGATGATATTGAAAGATTAAATCAAGAAAAGCAGCACCTTCAGCAACATTGTGATGAAACAGAAAGAAAATTAAAAGTAGAAATTGAAAAGAACAATAGTTTATGTGAAGAACTGGAAATTCATCAGGAAAAATTGGGGAAATCAGCAAAAGAAGCAAGTGAAATCCAAACTGAACTTTCAAACAAAAGTGGGATTTTATCTGAGAAAGAAAATGCAATACATGAATTACAACAGAAACTAGAACGGGAATCTTGGGTACTTGAAGAAAAAGTAAAGGAACTGATGGTATCAAAAACAGAATGTGAGAGTGTATCTACAAGGAGGAATGTTTTAGAGGAAGAAATTGTAGCAGTCAAGAGGGAAGTAGAGGGTTTACAGAAGGAAAAGGCCGATATTTCATCAGAAAAAGAGAAGGAAAAAAGTGAAATCCTTCATGCAAAATTGTCGATTGAAAAGCTGTTGGAAAGTGAAAAGGAAAAGTGTGTTTCTCTACAACAAACATTGAAGGATAGAGATGTGCAAGTGAAGGAACTAGAAAAATTGAAGTTAGAAAATGTTGATGTTATCGACAAGCTTAAAGAAGAACTTGGCAAAAGTCAAAATTTAGTCCAGGAGATGAGGCAACATTCACAACAGAAGGATGAAGAATTGGAAAAACTCAGTGAAAGTTGCCATGTCCAGATGAACAAAAGTAAGGATTTGGAATCTGAGATAGAGACTTATTGTTCTAAAATTAAACAAATGGAAAATGAAATAGACAAACTATACAATAAACTGCAAACTGAACAAGAGAAAATGCAGAAGGAAATGGATAACAACAAATTATTGAATGAAGAATTGAAGAGACAGCAGTCAAAGTATGAAGAGATGAAGAATGAAGCTTCAAGTCTTCATGAGGATCTGAAGAGTAAAACAGATATGTTAAGTGAGAAAGAAGTGAGTATCAGGGAGCTACAGGAGAAGCTGGAAAAAGAATCATCATCTTTAGAACAAAGGTCAATTGATGTAGCTGAAATGAAAAAGGAATGCCAAAAAGTCTCAGAGATTAGAGCAACACTGGAAGAAAAACTAATGACACTCACTGGTCAGATGAATGGCTTGAAAGAAGAAAACTTATCTCTTTCACAAGAGAAGGATACCCTGACAAGAGAAATGTCCAAGATTCTTGACTCGAAATATGCAATGCAAAATGCTCTAACAGCTGAGCAAGAAAAGTTTACTCGATTGCAAATATCAATTGAAGACAAAAACTCAAATTTTGAGGAACTTAAGGTGAAGCATACAGAGCAACAAACACTACTGGAGAAGTTACAAGACAAACTGAATGCAAGTCAGTCACATGCTGAAGATGTTGAACAGTTGTTGTGTCAGAAGAAGGAGGTGGTACTCCAACTTGAGCAAACAACTCAGGAACAAAGAAATAGAATTCAAGAACTAGAAAAGGAATGTGTAATTCAGAATGAGAATACAGAGAAACTTGAATGTGAACTGAATGAAACTACAAACCATGTTACAATCCTTGAAAGAAAACTTCAGGAAGTGATGGAGGAAAAGGATAACATAGCTCAGTCTCTAGAAGATGAATCAAGACTAGCAAAAGATCTATCAAGTAATAAAACTGAACTTGAAAAATCAAAGAGTGAGCTGCAACTATATCTGGAAGAAACGAAAAATAGTTTGATCAGGACGCAAAATGATTTAAAGGAAGGTGAAGCAAAACTAGCATGTACTGTCCAAGATCTGAGGGAACAAGATGAGAAAGTTGAGAAGTTGGAAACAGAATTGAAACACCGTATTGAAGAATCAGACAAGCTGGAATCAGAACTGAAGGGCAAATGTGAAAATAGTGAGCTGAAAATTTCTGAGTTGAGAAGTAGTTTACAGGAATCAAATTCTCAGTTACATGACATCAGATCACAGTTGGAACATAGAACGGAACAAATGTCATCTGAAAGACTTAATAAAGAGCAGTTACAAAACCACCTTGATGCTGCACAAATCAAAATGAAACTGCTTGAATCAGACAAAATACAAAAGGAAAAGGAAATTTCACAACTAGAGACATTGATGAATGAAAAGTCAGATAACATATCAAAGCTGGAAGCTGATATCGAGGCGAAGGAAAAACAGGTACATGAATGGCAGGAGAAATATCAAGAAATACATAATAGTAAGGCAGAATTAATTGAGAAACTAAAACAAAAAGAAGATGCAATTGATGAATTGAGTAAAAGTGTAGAAGATCTGCATAAGGAAGTAAAATCTTTAAAGCAAACTGTGTCTGATGGAGAGGAACTTATTGTCTCACTTGAATCTTCCATAAGGGCATTGGAAGAGAATCTTAAAGAAAATGAAACTACTCTCAAAGAGAAGATGTCAGATATTGATGAAAAAACTGAGAAGATACACAAAAAATCTGAACAAATAGTGTCCTTGGAAGCTGATGTTGAAAGTTTGAGGAATGAAAATAGAACTCTAAAAGAGGAAATCAATGAAAAACAGGAGACAATTCATTTTAATGAGAAAATTATACAGGAATCGCAAAGAAGGCTAAGTGATCTTGAGGACCTTCTAGGTGCAGAGAGGGAAAATGCTGCATCCCTGGAGGTGTCACATAAAGCAGAGATGGAAAGACTAGAAATGCAAGGGAGAACTATGGAAGAAGACAATCAGAGGTTGAAAGACATGATTGATGTGTTGAAATCTGAAACTGAGAAACTGAAATATGAAGTAATGAAGTTAGAGGAGGATTCTGTGAAAAGTAGAAATGAACTTCAGTACATTGAACAGCTTTGTACTTCTGGAGAAAGTGAAAGTTGTGCAATTAATATGTCTGACAGTGCTAAATCTGTGATAAGTGATGTTCAAAAGTTTCAAAAGCAGCTATCAGAAATAAAGCTATTATTGGAAGATACTGGAAAGGAAGCAGAGAGGAAAGATGATGAGTTGTTGATATTACAAAATGAAGTACAACATCTTACACAAAAACTCATGGCAGCTGAAACAAATGTGTCATATCTTACCAAAAGTGTTCAAAGTGAAAGGACTTCATTTAAGCAGGTCTCTGAGACGTTAAGTGCCATAAATGAGGAGAAAGAGGAAATAATGAGGCAGCTAGAAAATTCAAAACTGAATATTGAAGAAAAGGAAAATCAAATAATAAGTCTAACAGGGCAAATTCATGAACTAGAAACGCAAGTGTCAGAGCTGAATTCTAAGCTCGAAGAAAAGTCAGAGGATTTATCTAGATTAGTAGAAGATCATAAGTCTCAGATGGAGAAAGTCACGTCAGAACGCTCACAGTCAAACGTAGAATTACAAGTGCTCCAATCTGACCATGATGCACTCGTACAGAAAACCAAAGAAACCTTACAGGAGATGTATTCAGAAAAGAGTCAGATAAAGGAATCTTATGATGCAGAAAAAACAAAGGCAGCAAAACTTAAAGCTTTATCAGAGCAACTCTTGAAGGAGAAGTCAGAACAAGAGGAAACTGTTAAAAGCCTTTCACTCAAGCTTAATGATGTCACAGGTGAATTGAAATCAGCTCAGGAAACTTTATCTGAACTCGGTCACGAGCTTGAAAAGGAACGTTCGTCAAAGAAAGAGATTGAAAGTGCA
Organism: Pinctada fucata; assembly: GCA_028142955.1. Classification (NCBI taxonomy): domain Eukaryota; kingdom Metazoa; phylum Mollusca; class Bivalvia; order Pterioida; family Pteriidae; genus Pinctada; species Pinctada fucata. The sequence continues at coordinate 2,590,867 of AP027104.1, forward strand.
AGGGAAAATTTAAATGAAGAGAAACATACTCTTATGGATGAAAATAGCAAACTTTCCGAAACACTTGCAGCAACTGAAAGTGCCTTAAAGGAAAAATCTATGCAGTTTACTTCAACAGAAGCAGAAATCGCTTCCATGAAAGAAAGAATTGATTCAGTGAGTGAAGTGCTAAAAATGAGAGAGCTAACACTTGATGAAAATGGAAAAGAGCTGGCCGAGCAAAATTCGCAAATAGAAGAGCTACAAAAGGAACTTCACCAGGCTCTTGAAAATGGAAATCTCCTATCTACAAAAATTGTGAAGGAAACGGAAAGATGTGAAATTCTTGAAAGAGAATTGATGGAATTGAAGGTGAAGTGGCAAGAGGAAAAGACAGACAATGATAAACGTATAGAAGGATTATTACAGGAAAGAGACAGTCTTCTTCTTATAAAACAAGAACAGGAGCAATCATCTTTGGAATTAGCATCTGAAAATGAAAATCTCAAAACATGTCTTCAGGAGAGAAGTGCTCAGCATGATATAGCAAATGAAGAATTAAAAAAGATTTCAGAGGAGTTGAACGATTTACAAATCGAAATGAACAAGTCAAAAGAGGAAACAGCAAATGTTAAAATGCTTCTTGACAGAAAGTCCCAAGAGCTCAGTGATATATCTGAAAGGTTGAAAGAATCTGAATTGGAGGTAGCCAATATTTCTGAGCAGAGAAAAGATAAAGCGGTTGAAAATGAAACTCTTCAGGAAGAGTTACAGAAAACAGCGAAGAAAATGGAACACTTAGAGAAGGAGCTCAGTGAGAAATCTGACAAATTCGACAAAATTCATGTTGATTTGCTATCTTCTACAGAAGAGATCGAGCTATCGAAGAGAGATTTACAAACAAAATCTGATGAATGTGAAGCTTTGAGAAATAATGTGATAGACGCAAAGCAAAACATTGAGAAGTTAACAGAGAGTATTAGGAGGAAAGATGAAGAAATCACAAGCGCGATGAACAGATTGGAAAGTGAGATATCTAATGTGAAAATGCTCAAGCAACAAGTGGAGAACAATGAAGAAGAGTTAAGTGATTTGCACAACAAACTGTCTCGTGCAGAGGAAGAGACAAGGGTTATTACATATGAAAAAGATCAACTAGAAATCAAGCTGAAGGAGAGTTCTGTTAGTTGTGTACAGCTCCAAAATGATTTACGAGAAAAGCTGTCCCAGCTATCTAACATGGAGCAGGAGATTGAAATGCACGTTAGTAAAATGCAGTCAGCTGACCAAAGACATGCAAAGCTTTCAGAAGAATTTCAACAGAAGTGCGCAGCTAACAAACAACTGAATGAGGATATCGAAGAAATGAAGGAACAAAATCGTCAGCTGATACAACAACTTGCTGAGAAGGAAGAGGATATGAATGAACTTCGTAGTGCGAAAGTAATATCAGAGGAAATTGTTGTTAGTCTGAAAGAGAAGTTAGAATCTGCACAAATGGAAGCATGCTCTTTGAATGAACGTATTCAAGAAATTGAGACGAAAACAGCAGATCGAAGTAAGGAATATGAGAGGTATAGGAAAGCTTTGGAAGAGGAAGTTGAAAAACTTCAAAATGAGATGCAGAAAGCCGAAAAGGATTATAAAACTCTTTCTCATGACTTCAAGAATGTCAAGAATGAGTTGCATGAGGCTTCAGAAAGAAATGAAAGTTTAGAGGATATCATCGCAAAGAAGCAGGAGGAGATATCAGCCATGGCAGAAGAGACACTCTTCATCAGTGAACAGGCTTCCAAACTCCAAATAGAACTCCAGGAAAAAGAGGAAACTATGGAACACAATCAGACAGAACTTCAATCTGCAAATAACCACGTAAGCAGTTTGAAATCAGACCTTGTGAGGGAACAACATGAAGTGAAAAAATTAAGGAGTGATATTCAGCAACTAGAAGAAATAAATTCAAAATTAAAACAAGAGCTTGAGGAGGGGAAGGAGAGAGAAGTTACATTAGTCATGGATACTAAGTGCAAAGTAGACATTGTATGCAACGAATTACAAGACACTGAGCGAAAGCTTGCTACGGAGAAATCGGCATCAATCAGACTTACACAACAGCTGAAAATGCATAAAAAAGAGTTAAGGGATTGTCATAATGAGATTTCAGACTTGGAAGAAAAGTTGTCAGATGCTGTTGCGAAAGTTGGATCATTAGAGTCTCTTTGCATGGAAAAAGGACATACTGTAGAAAGCTTAGAGCAGGAACTAAAGGATCTCAAACAAACATATGAGTCAGCTGAATCTGAATTGTCTGTTCTTAGAGAGGAGAAAATTGAAAAAGAGCAGGTCTTACAAAATCTTAGTCAACAGTTAGACACCTCAAAAAGTGATATTTCAAATCGGGAGGATCAACTGGTTAAGATGCAGGACACTATAACGGACTGTCAAAAAATGGTTGAAACACTTGAAAACGAAATTGATCATCACAAAACTGTACAGCATGATCAAATGCAAACAATGGAAATATTACGGAGAGAGAAGTCTGATCTGACTCTCTTGTCTGAGGAACTAAAAACGTCACTTCAAAAGAGAAATGAGGATTTCAGCGACAGTAAGAGTGAAATAAGTGTTCTTCAAGAAAAGGTCAACTCTCAAGCAAAGGAAATGCAGAATCAGGCTGATCAGTTAAATGAATGTCACGAAAAAATCAACTCTATGACAAGGGAGATAGCCTCTATGGATTCTCAAATAGCTGACATGGAAAAGGAAAGTTGTACTGTAAAAAGTGAACTTGAATCTGTAAAAGAACAAGAGGAAACACTTCGTCATGAAAATGTTCATTTGAATTCAACAATAAAATCCGTGGAGGATGACAAACTGCAAATTTCAAATAGAAACGATGAACTGCAATCACATGTAACTGTGTTAGAGGCAGAATTAGAGGATTTAAGGAGTACCTTGAACCAAAGTTTCACAGAGAAAAATTCACTGAGTGAACTCTTACTCGAGAAAGAGGGAACATTTACATCCCAGTTAAAGGATTTGCAAGAGGGAAATGAGAGTCTTCAACTGAATAACAGTCACCTGAAAAGTCATAATGAATCTCTTAGCTCAGATCTCGAATCTGTGAAAGTAGAAATGGAAAAGATGCATGTTGAAAAGGAGGATTTGTCTCTCAAGTTGGAAAAAGCAGAGTCAGTGCTGAGTGATCAGAGAGAGCTTCTTACTGATCAAAGAAATCTTCTAATGTCTTCAGCAGAAAAGAATGCAGCCTTAGAAGCTTTTGTTGAAAAGCAGAATCAGGATATAGAAGAGAGGAAAGACGATTTGAGGAAAACCAAAGAAGATAAAGAGTTGTCAGAAAAGAAAATACAGGAATTAGAAGTTGAGCTCCATGATGTGAAGGAGAGGAATATCAGGTTAGAGACAACAGTGGACGAAAATGAGATTCAGTATGAAACTGTGAAATCAGCATTAACAGATCTTCAACAGGAAATACATCAGAAGGGAGCAGTGCAAGGTAGATTATTACAAGCAAACAGAGTTTTGATGTCAGAAAAAGAGAAGCTAACAGCAACCATCAATGAGAATAAAGCCCAACAGGTTGTTCTTGAGGAGAGTCTTCGCCTTCAACATCTTCAATGTGAGGAACAAATGTCAACAATAGCTGAACTTCATGCTAAGATGAATGAAAACCAATCGACGTTGGAATCGTTACAAAACCAAAAGAGCAAGTTAGAAAATGATCTCACAAATCGGACCAAGGAATGGGAATTGTCGAGAGATTCTTTAGACGAACGTATTAAGCAAATTGAAAGCCAAAAGTCTATGATCGAGGAATATGAAGTAAAACTTTCAGAAGCAGATCAGGAAAAGGAAAGATTGCAAGCATCTTTAAGTGATAAAGAATCTTCCTCTGAGCAAATAGTTTCTCATCTTCATAGAACCATTGATACCCATATGAAGGAAAACGCTGAACTTTCTGAGGAACTAAAAACGTCGAAGAAGTTATGTGAAGGACTGAACAAAGATATTGTTTCTCTACAAGAGCAGCTTGAACTGGCATCTCAACAAACGTCTGCGAAAGAGGCAGAATTGCTTGAAAGTTCAAATTCCTTAAATGAAAGTGCAACTATTCTGGAATCCTTGAAAAGTGAAAATGGATCTTTAAGGATGGAGTGCATGACTCATAAGGATAGGATTGAGGAACAGCAAACTGAAATAGAGAAAGAAAAAGAAAGTCAAGCTTTACTGAAACAGGAATTAACTGACTTGCAATCTGTAAATGAAAGCATGAAAATGAACATCAGGACAATGGAGGAACAAACATGTATTCTTCAAAATGAACTTGAACAAGTGAAGGACTATACATTGTCAACTGAATCTGTCAATCAAAAGTTAGTTGCAGAGAGAACTCACGTGAGATACCAACTAGATACGGAACAAAGTCATAGCAGGGAACTGGCGGAAAAAGTAAAATGTTTGGATGATTCTTTGAGCCAACTCAGTCAAAAAATGCATGAGGCAAATATGGAAAAGGAGGACTTAATCAAGCAACAGAGTGTATTAGAAACTGAGAATAAATCTATTGAATCTGAGTTACAAAATGTGACAAAACAATATGAGGAGCTGACTGTTAAAATGAAAAATGTTTCACTGGAGAAGGAAGAGCTTGGAAAGAAACTTACTGTTGCGAGTGATGAAGCAAATGCAAAGTTGCAGCATAGTGAAACGATGTTGAAACAATCGGATAGTGAAAATGTCAAGCTGAAAGAAGAAATTAGTTTACTAAAGAGTAGCTTTGATGAAGTGTCAACTGAATATGCGTCACAAAAAGAAGAAATTGAGCTCTTAAAGGATCATTTGAAAATGAAAGAGTCGCAGATGGATGTTTTACAGTCAGAAATGTTGGAAATCCAAATGAGAGAGACAGATCTCAGTAGCTTAGTTGCAAAGGAAAGGAAGGATGCTTCTATTCTAAAAAACAACGAAGAGAAAATGGAGAGAAAAATGACAGATTTGGAAGGCAAATTCTCAGAATTGAAAACTGAAATGAAGAGTAAGGAACAGGAAATGAAAGTCTCCCAAGAAAGCATTGCTGACTTAAATGCAAGATTAGGGAATCTGCAGACGGAAAATCTCAGTCTTGTTGAAAATGCAAAAATGTATTCAGAAAGAACTGTACAACTTCAAAATGAACTAGATAAATTGCATGACGAATTGAAAGAAAGGGAGGAGACGACACAGAAATCTCATGGTGAACTTGTGTCTGAAGTGTCAAAGCTACGGGTGGACTTGAATCAAAAACATGAAGAGATATCAAAGTTAGAGGAAAGCTGTATGGAAAATCAGAAAAATCTTTCCACAACAGAAGAAAAACTTCTTACATCAGAAAAGTTAAATATTTCACTAGAGGAACAAATGCTGGATCTGACAAAGCAAGTGGACTCTTTGCGATATGATGTATCTTCTAAGGAAGGAAATATATCTGACCTCAGTGATGAAATTGAAAAGAGACATCTGGAAATGACAAAGTTGTCTGAAAATATATCACAGTTGGAAGAAGATAAAATGGAAATACTCGCTGATAAAGAGAAGTTAATGACATTGAAAGTGGAAGATGAAAAGGACATGCAAAGTGTCCTAGAAAAGGTACTGAACCTCGTCAGTTGCTTTTCTAGAGATTCATCTGATTTGAAGGAACTTGAAAGCGAAAGCATGAAGGAGAGAATACTTCTAGATCTGAACACTTGTGAAATGTGGTTGAAAGATCTGAACATTGAAATTGAGAATAAACGGGAAACAATAAAACACATGGAGTCTGATATGGTTGTGCTGCTTGCAGAAAACAAGGATTCTAGTGAAAAAATACTTAGCATGGAAAGTCAGAATGCAAAATTACTGAAGACGCAAAAGGACTTTGAGCAGAGGCTTGGACTTGAAAATTCTATAACAAAAGAAAAAGAACGGGCTTTCTGTGATGAAGTGTATGATCTCATTAAGGAATATTTGATTCAACTAAAGGAGGAGGAATCACAAGAAGAAAAAGAACTTCCAAGGATTGAGTCTTATGAAAGTGTATTAGAGAAATTGAAAGATGTTGTCCGAGTGTCAAACAACACAGTGCATGAATTGAGAGGAGTTAATGTCGACCTAAATTTCAAACTGAAGGACAGTGAATCTGTGTCATCAAAATATCAGGTCGAAAACCAGGAATTACTGGAAACCATAGAAAAGTTGCAATCGGAATCTGATCAGCTGAAAATTGAGATGGAAAATTCAACAAAAGAGAACAAATTGCTCAACAAAAACATGCTCAAGCTGGATGAAGACAACAATATCTTGAAGATTTCATTGGAGGAAGCAAAGAATGAGTTACAGTTATTGACTAATGAAAAGGAGACTTTTGAAAAAGCAACCAATGAGATGCGCATTCAGATCTCTGATCACGATAGGCAGAAAGAAATCATGGAACAAATGGAGAGTCAAAGAGCTTACGAGTACAAGGTACTCAGTGGTGAGAGAGATACCCTTCTTACACAGGTAATGTTAAAAGTTTTCCTTACTGAGAAGTAAAGTGTCTTTATAGGTTTAAATTTTGTCAACTTTATTCTGAGATTGGTAATAGCAAGGAGGATTAGGATGAAAATATTTAATGGTCTTTCTTTTAAAAAAATGGTGATTATGAAATTATGAAAAAATAGTGAGTAAGGGTAACAAGAAGGGAAGGATTGATCAGGAAACAATTAAAGAAGAAAGTTGATAATAAGGCTCAAATCTTGCATTCTCTTGATTATCCTACAAACGAAGACTGGGAAATTCAAAATTTATTCGCATCTAGGATGTAAATTTCGTACTTCATTTTTGTCAAAGACTTAAAATCTCGTGCAAGATATTTAAAACTTTTTCATAAAATAATTTATAAAATGTGAATGTTTAGTGTTAATTAAAAGAATCGTTGAAAAAAAAAGAAAATATTTGTAGCTTCAGGCAGTCAAAAACTTAATTATAAACTTCTAACAGATGAAATGTAAATTGAGTTTTGCTTAAGTGCAAAAATATGAACATGATAAAATGTGAAGAATTCAAATTTTGAAATTGTCAACATTTTGATTTACAATCAGGTTTTATAATGACCCCAAATTCTTGAATGCTTCACCTGGAAGTGCTAGAATAAGTGTATTATATAATAATTTTGTGCACCTGTGATTATATGCATTTCAACAATTGATGTTTCATCCAATATTGGACCTCTGGTTAAAGTCTAAGTCACTGTAAATATGACAAATATGGATAATGACCATATTTGTCATATTTACAAATGTTAATATATTTATTTAAATGGAGTTACTTGTAGTGAGTGCCATCATGGGAGTATAATCACGAGAGCGATATAACCAAACCATGCCCATATATATCGATAGAAGTAATGAATAATATTGGGGGAAATTACATCCTCACTGATTAGTGATAAAGCTATCATTTCATTTCACCAAATTTTTGTTTCTTTCTTTTTTAAAAGATAATGGTAGGGCTATAGTAAGGTCACTTGCAGCGTTTGTCATAAATTTTGATTTGGGATTAATAGCAGATGGCTATTTCATAATTCGGTGATCTGTTTAGAAATGATTCAGGATTCAGGTTTAAAGTCTGTTTACAGCTTACTTATTTTAGACCACAATGTATTCAGCATGGACCACTTTTCTTTTAAAAATGAATTATATGGTAAGTTACGTGATAATTGCACTTCACTCTTTACTTATTTCAAGGGATGATAAGTATTACTTTGGCATGACTCTGCAGCATATTCTGGTCTATGAAAGATGTTTGTTGTTTGTCCATCTGACTCAACAATTTGGTTTAGCAAGTGCATTTAGTTGTGAAATACATTCAAGGGATACATCTCGTTGAAACTTGGTATGGATATTAAGCATGTTGAGAGGATTGACCTTGAGGCTTCTTCACCTTAATGTAATTTTCGTGTAGACTATAACATACCAATACCGAACAAAATATTACATTGAAATGTAACAGTGAGATACAACATGATAAGTGGACCTCATTTCATGTACTGTTCTTAACCTTTAGGTTTGACCTTGCCCTTATGATATAATTTTGAATACATTGTATCAATGCCAAAGAGGCATTTAAACAAGATATAGAATTGAAACTTGACCCAGAGAAAAGCTTGATAAGTTGACCTGATTGATATCAGGTACCAGTATTGACCTTACAATATGACCTTGGTCATGAAGACATGATTTAAAAAAAGATCACATTTCACTATTACCGTAAGAATATGGAATAAATCTTTGGCACATAGTCGATACATGATAAGGAAAGGCTCTTTACAAGTTTTTGTTGTTAAGTTGAAAGGTCAAGGTCACTCTTCAATTATGAATTAACTTTATATGTTATGACAAGAGCCATCAGTTCTACAGTTTCTGTTTTTTAAGCAACATGTATGCAAGCTTTGGATTTTTTCTCCTTTTACTATTGAAGAAACATGACTTCTTGAAATGTTATCACGGGGCACCAAAATAGGTGCCGGTGGTAATTTTACGATAATAATATGAATAAAGAGTATTTGCTTTTAAAAATCAAACATTCTATTAAAATCAGACACAATAAAAATACTTTCAAGTCAAGATCAAACATTTCTTTTTCATTTAAAGGTCTATTTTGAAAATGTTAAGCATACTAACAAATAAAGGTTAGATTGTGTTTCTTGAAATAAATAACAAATTACCCTTATAAGTACATCTACATGTATATTAATTAAAGTTCTCTGTTGTACATTGTTTTGGCCTACATTGATACTACAAAAATGTTTACTTTACAATTGTGTTGGTTACAAGGTTCTTTGTATAATATTAAGTTTACTTTCTAGAAATAATCTGATATTTTAAGTTACTTTCTAGAAATAACCTGATATGTAAAGTTTACTCTCTAGAAATAACCTGATATGTAAAGGATATTTTGGTTATCTTGAATTTCAATTTTCAATGAAAAACATATTCTTTGGCTAGGATAGATAAGATATAAAATAAACACAGTTGTGGTGCAGGCATTAACAAAGTTTTAATCGAACATGAATGTGTCTTTAGTTACAACATGTTGTCATGAAAGACCTTTGAAATTATTGAATGTTGTAAAAATCATGCATGTCAAATATGAACACCAACAGTTCAGTTCAATTATTTTTAAAAGTAATATTTCAGGTTGAGGAAGAATAAGACCACAGTTTTCAAGGTCAAAGGTCCAGGTCACAAATTTGAATCGGTTAAATTCCTTGTTTCTAGTTTCGTATACTTATTTGTTTTGAAGGAAGAATGATTTCAAGGTCTTAGGTCTAAGGCCAAGATCATAAAATGGAATTGGAAGAAATCCATACTGTCAGGACTATTTGTTATTTATTGATTTTGTGCTATGTTTTTTCCTTAATTATGAATTAACTATAAGAGACCCAAACCAATGATTACAGTGCATTTTGAGATGACAAGAATTATTAAAGCATGATGCATGATTTTTACAAATAAAACTTTGCACTTTGTATGTTAATATATTGCTTGTTACTGTTGAATTGAATGTTTTGACCCACTGCTTCACAGACAGGGGATTTACAGACAGAAGTGCAGCAGCTCAGAGATCAGGTGAAACAGGCTGAAGCACTGAAAGAGAAAATGGCACAAATGGAAGATGAAATAACTCGCCTGACACTGGATCTACAAAGCACAAAAGATGAACTTCAGGAGTCGCAGGAACAAAGTAGATCATTTTCGCTCAAAATGGATACATCAGTGTCAAAGGAGGAAGAATTACTCAGCGTTTTGGAGGATATGAAAAACAAGCTTCATACAAGCAGTAGTGAATGTGAGGACGTGAACAAAAAATTAAGTCGAAAAGAAATTGAAATAAAGGAGAGGGATGCTCAAGTAAACTCTTTGGCAAAAAACGTCTCAGAGAGGGATACTACCATTGCAAGTCTGCATGAAGAATTACAGGAACTCAAGAGTGTTAAAAGTGAATTACTTACAAAAGTGCAATCAGGGGATGAATCTTTCTCAGAAATGAACAGCAGTATGCACGAGTTAACTACTGAAAAGGAAAATCTTACAGCAGAAGTGAAAAAGCTAACCAAGCTCTGTAAGGGAAAGGATGCCAAAATTTCAAAGTTAGTCAAAGAGAAGGATGAGGTCATAGATACTCTACAGAAAGACATCACTTATCAGAATTCTAAAATTAGTGAACTGGAAGAATCCGTTAAGACTTTGATGATAGAGAAAGAGAGTGCAGAATCTGAATTGATGAAAATTCAAAAATTGAACAAAGGAAAGGAAGTCAAAGCAAAGAAATATGAAGATGTTGTGGGTGAGCAAGAGAAACTACTGAATGACAAAGATGCAGAACTTGTTATTCTTCGAGAAAGTGTTTCAGAACTGAATGAAAAAATTGAAGATGCAAAGTATGAGGAACAAGAAGCACTGCGTAAACTAGAAATGCAAATTTCAGCAAATGAAGAATTAAAAGAAGAGTGTCGGCATCTGCATGTGCAGTTAGATGAAAGTGTAGAAAGATTAGCACACTCAAATCTGGAATTTGAAAAAGCGAGGCAAACAACTGAAGAATCTTCTGCTCAAAATGAACAAATTTCAAGTGCACTTAAGGAGAAGAAGGAATCTCTTGAGGAAGCTGTGAAAAATGTCACACTTTTAGAAAGTGAGAAAGAGAAACTTCAGGCAGATTTAAAGAAATTACAAATGGTCAGTAAAGGAAAGGATGCGAAACTAAAGAAAGCGAATGATAATCTCGAAGCAAGAGAGATGACTCTCAAAGAATATGCAGCAGAACTAGGTGAGTGGAAAGCGAAATGTGAGGATCTGACTTCAAAGCATGAACAGTTTGTGAACGAGATGAGTAAACTACAAAAAGTTGGAAAAGGTAAGGAAGCAAAGGCCAAGAAGTTTGAGGAGGTTGTTGCTGCACAAGAGAAAGTGTTGGCATCCAAAGATGCTGATGTTGTAATCCTTCAAGAACAAGTAGCTGATCTGACCTTAAAACTGGAAGATATGAAAAATGAAGAAGAGGAACTTAAATCTCAACTTGATAAATCTATAGAGGATGCTAAAATTCTAGAATCTCAGGTGAATGAATCAAAGGAACATGTAAATTATCTTCTCGATACAATCTCTATAAAAGGTCAAGAATTTGACGAAATTAGAGGAACAGTACGTGAAAAGAAGGACCAAATTATACAGCTAGATACAGAAAAGTATGAACTAATGGAACATTGTGAGACACTTAAATCTCAACTTGCGGAAAAGGAAGGAAAGCTAGCTGATGCTAATGATGAGATAGATAGACTTAAGCAAGATATTCAAAATGTTCTTTTGGAAAAGGAGCAACTGACACTGGAAATAGGAAAGTTAAAAATGGTTACAAAGGGAAAAAATTCGAAACTTCAGAAATTTGAAGAAGTTGTGTCAAAACAGGAAGATCTTCTCTCTGAAAAAGAAACAGACATACTTATGTTGAATGAGCGGCTGAATACACTGAACGAAAGTGTAAGTGATAGAGATCAAGAACTGTTATCATTCAAGGAAGAGCTTGAGAAATCAAATCTTTGGGAGGATCGTTGTTCTGAACTTGAAAAAACCATAGAGAGTCTTCAAGAGGAACTTTCGTTAAGTGAGGAAAAACTTTCATCAGAGAAAAGTATACTAAGCACTGAGCTCCAAGAGAAATGTGTAGCTCTGGAAAACACAATCGAATTTTTACAGAGGAAAGAAAAGGAAACTGAAATTGAAACCGAATACTTAAAATCACAATTATTGGAACTTAATTACTGGAAGAAAAAGTGTTCTGAATTGGAAAGGGAAACATCGTCGGAAACTAAACTTCCTCTGATTGAAGTGAGAGAGACTGTAGAACAAGTAACTGTTGCTCCACTAAGATCTGTAGATGTTATCTCTGTCAGTGATGGAACTGTTGGTAGTGATAAAGATGGAAATTCAAACGAAACAGGGGAACAACAAGCAAATGCAGAAGAAGAGGATGGTGATGATAAGAAAGAAATAAAAACTCTCAAAGCAAAACTTGCAAAAATGAAAACTCTATGCAAAGCAAAGGATGCAAAAATTACAAAACTACAAGCAAAGGTGAAAGAGGGAGATGAAAATATTGAATTGTTAAGTCAGAGTATGGAATCCTCTCTGAAAGCTTCTACAACAAGCTTGAATGTTTCGACAACAAGCTTGGATCGTTATGATTACAGTACTCAAGTATTTAGTGAGCAGGATTACAATAGTCACTCCTTTCTCAATGAGAGTGAACGTGTTTCCTACCTTGAAAAAGCAATGAAAAGTCATTTGAAATTGCTCAAACAAAAAGAGGAGGATGTGTTATATTATCAAAACAAAACGGATACACAGGAGTATGAAATAAAAGCACTGAGGGGTGTGATTGAGGATCGTGAGGATGAAATTGATGTCCTTCAGAGTAGGGTCCATGAGTGGGAGGGATGGTACCAAAGAGAATCTGTTGGAATGAATGATTCTCTGAGAGAACTCCAAGTGATCTGTGAGGAGAAGGACTTTGAGATAGTAGATTTACGCAGGAAGAACCTTGATCTACAAGATGCTCTTCATGAAAGATCTTCTGTTGATCCCAGTCTTACAATTCAGTTTGAGAGTGAAATTGACGAACTCAGAACTTTTCAGCAATCTGCGGAAGCTGAAAAAGCAAATCTTCTACAAAAACTTGAGGAAACTGAAACAAATCTTAAATCCTTAGAGGAACATAATACAAAGGTCAAATCGGAGGCAGAAAAGTTCAAAAAGCTTTGCAAAGGCAAAGATGCAAAAATCAAAAAATTGGAGGATGCCATGAATACGTCTCAAGCAAGTATATCTGGAAAAGAAGAGGAATTAACAGCTATGCAAGGGAAACTTGATGAGGAGGCTGTTAGCGTCAGCTCAATGCAAGAAAGCATCAGTAAATTAGAACTAAGTTTGAAGGACGCAGAAAAAGAAAATGTTGAAATGAGAGATTATATCGATCGAATGAACAGGGAGCACTTTCAACAAATACAACATTTTGAATCATTGTTAAGTGATGAAACAAATCGAATTCTATCCATGAAGCAAAAAGTCATCGAAGGTGAGAATAGGGTGAATCATCTTGAAGGGAACGCTGAACTTGTTCAGATTGAATTGGATATGTTCCGTAAGGAGGTTTTCGAGGTGATCAGAGAGGACCAGGAATTCGTCATTCATGAAGCTCTCGAGGGTGCAAATAATCCAGTGGCAATTCTTTCGCTTTTGAGGAAAGAGTTTTCACGCACGCGTCAATCTCTTGAACAAGCAAATGGACAGCTGAATGAAAAACAGTCTATATTGCATAAACTTGATGAAGAGAATAAAGTTCTAATGGGTAGGTTACACCAGAATGATGAAGCTTTAACTGCATATGAAAGGAGAGTGAATGATCTTGTAATGGACTTGCAAGAGAATGACCGAATCATGAAAAATTTGACTGAGAAGATATCGCGTCTTGAAGGTCATGAAAAGGAAACATCACATCAAGAAGAGGACAGGACAAAGGAGATCAAATCTCTGGAGACACAGATAGCGAGACTGAAGGATAACCTTTCACGTCAAGGTAGTGAAATGCAAAATCTACAAATGTTGTACGATGGAATGTGTGAACAGTTAGAGAACACTGAGAGGGCATTGGATGAAGCAAACAAGTTGAAATCTGAAAAGATGGAGGAACAAGAAATAGCCATCAAGAATCTACGGGAACAGACACAGGAATCTGCAAAGACTGTTTCAGAATTGGAGGATAGATTGGCTCAGAAGGACACAATTCTAGAGGAATTTCAACAGATCATAAAGGACATGGATGAGGCGAACAGTCTGAATTTCAAATCGCTCTCTGATAAAGATGAAAATGTTAAATCGTTGTCAGAAACTGTAGAACAGAAGGAAAATGATCTGGAGTCACTCCGCAAAAAATGTGGTATACAGGAACAAGAAATTTCTGACATGAGTAAATCAGTGGATGAATTCAATAAGGCAAATATGTTGAAGATGGAAGAATCGGAGAAAATAATCTCAGAGCTTAAGGTACAGTTAACACAGTCAGTGGAACTCTCGTCAGTGAAGGAGACTCAGATTCAGGAACTAAAGCAAGAAAACGAAAATATCAAAGAAGAATTAGATCGAAGGAAAGGAGAAATAGAACAGATGACCTACAATATTTCTCAGTGGCAAGCCTACTCACAAAATCAGGAATCAACTATTCATAGTCTAAAGGAGCAGGAGATGACAACAAAGCAGACTCTTATGGAAAAAGAGTCTGAAATCACAGATTTGCTCGGACAACTTAATGAAAATTGTAAGGAATTATCAATGGATAGAGAAACACTTCAACATATGCATGAGCAAGAAGTGGCATTTAAGAGTGACTCTGAAGAGAAAAACAGGATATTGCAGGAAGAGTGTACAAAGTTACAAAGTGAAGTGGATAGGCTTGTAAAAGAGCTTACGTCTAGTGTTTCAGTGGTTCAGGAGAAGGAACAGGAACTGAAATCCTTCAATGAAGTTTTTCAATTACAAAAATCACAGATAGTCGTATTAGAGGAAGGACTTAAGTCAAAAACTGATGAAACAACAGAAGCATGGAAAACGATTGAACAGCTTCAGGAATCAGGGAGGAAACTTACAGATGAAATGTTAGCTTTACAAGGGACAATTACTCAAGGCCAACTTTCGCAGCAATTTCAACCTTCAAACTATAGCTCTGTTCCTGAACCAGACATTATTTCGCCCGTGAGAGAGCAGCATGTCGGATCATCTGCTGTGCCACATACTATGGAACCCCGAGTAGCAGCAGATGTCCACCCAGATCAGCAAGAGTTTGATGGTGGTAGCACAAGACACCAAAGAACGGACATGGAAGATGTAAGATTTAGTTATGTAGCACATGGTTATAGACTATCATTTTTGTATGTGGAGTGGCTAGTCAGCAAGTGTATTCTTCATTTTGTATCTCTATAACTACATATAACCAGACTGTATAGTGTGTAGTGCACATGCTAACTGCTATGCTCTAATTCTTACTCACATTGCATGTATACATTGTAACTTTTCATTAAGTACTTACTACACAATAAAATACATAACTTAGCATGCAAGAAATGAGAAATTCTTCAAATATGATAATATTGAAATAGAGTTATGTTTAAATCATACAAATGATAAGAATTTAAAACATTTTAAGTTAAACCGAAAACTTTAATTAAACCGCCAGTTTTAAATCAAACCAATACCTAGAGAAAAAAAGGACTCTAAGTAGTATTTACATTTTTTGATAAAAAGAGATAAAGCATTCTAAAAGAAAGCTAGGTTTTTTTGTTCAAGATGAATTATATTTTTGTTATTTTCAGATTTTAATGCCTTTAATAATGTACTTTTTATATTGATGTACAATCTTTGGTAGTTATATTTTCCTTATACACACATTTCCTTTTGGGCTATCTAGTAGTTTGAACATTTTTGCATATAATTCGTCTCTGCCTAGAATTTCAAGATTTTGATTACCTTCCTTTAGAAAGAGTAAAAGTGTGTCATAGTTATTTGCGATAGAATAATAATCACAGCTCGCAAATGTACGACAGATTAAAACCTCTTGATGTCCATGATTATATCAAAATACCAGGAATTGGAATTTGATACGTACATGATTATTCCAATAATTTCATTCATATATGATTTTAATATCGGCCATTATAATTACAAATATCTATAAAGGATTTCATCACCTGCTAAATTTAGCAATAGTCGATGATATAGCACCATATTATCATAAAAAGGCTGTGCATGCATGTATCAAGTACCAATAATCACATTATACTTGATATTGTAACCTGGATACAGAGCATCTTGAGTATCTTACATAATGTTTTTTATGTTTGCTATATATTTGTATCAGTTTGCATCAGTCTGTACATCGTGGCTTGAGCATTTGCTTGAGTGCCTCTAAGAAAAGATTATGATTTAAGAGAAGAGCTTACAATCTAAATGATCTATCTTAAGTTTTTGTTCAGTTTAAAAGTTTGTTCTTTGAAGAAAATCTATTCAGATGTTGGACTGATGATACAAAAGTTATATATCGTTATCATCTCATAAAAAATTATTCCACCAAATATCAACATAATTATTTACTAGTATATTATAATACACATCTTAAAGTAAGCATTTGATTAATTATTTCAATATGTAATGATGTCAAGATTCTTTCAATATTTACAGAATGAAATAAGTTGATTTTCATGATAAATAAAAGTTCTTTAAACAATTTTATTTAAGCAAAGTCGAGTGAGATAGGAAACAACAAGAAAAAAAACAAAATATCAAGAGATAAAACAAAGAGTTACTTTTCCTTAAAGCCTATAGCAATTTTCAATAATAATTGTATTTTAAAAATCCACGTTACAACCAAGCTGTGTAAAACAATACTTGAAGCTTTGTACAATTTGGTTGTAACTTGAAAGTTCAAATACATTGATTTTATTGAAAGATTTTTTTTCCTAATAGTTTTAAGTTGTCTTTATTTTTGTTTCAGTCTGGAAATCAAAAACAGCAGATGGAGGATCTTATGGCTCAGAATCAGGAACAAGCTGGTGTGATTACTACACTGGAGAAGGAAGTACAGGAACTGAAACAGGGGCTGGCAGGGAAGGCGTCAGAAGTAGCTACACTGCAGGAAAAAGCAGCATTGGTAACTGCACTTGAGAGGGAGGTACAGGAGCTGAAACAGGGACTGGAGGAGAAGACGTCAGAAGTAGCTACACTGCTGGACAAAGCTGATACTCTACAAAATCAAATGGAATCTCAGGTATGATAATACAAGGAAACAGTATTAGATTTGATATTGTCTTTTTCTGGCCCTCAAACCTTTTCCAATAGCAAAAAGGAAATTAAATTTCAATTTAAGAATACTTCTAAATTCTTTCCTTATTCTGACATTATCAGCAGGAATGGTGACTGTATTGGATTATAGGTCCATTAGTTATAGGTTCAAATCTTACGACCACCTGACATTGATTACAAATAATTTTGATATTTCATATTAAGCAATAAGCAAAGTTTGACCAAGATCCTTTGAAAATTGCAGCCTGTAGAATGTATACAAGTGTTTTGATCATTTCCTGTCTGTGACCTTGACCTTTAATATATGAGTGTGATAAAAGTGTTCTCCTTAATGTCACTTGCAATGATTGTATGAAGTCAGACTAAAATCTGTTGATCAATGCCACCTCTTGAGTGTATTTAAGATTCTGATTAATTCCAATGTTTGACCTTGAACATCATAAAGATTCTTCCTTATGTCATATGCAATACATGTGCAAAGTTTGACTAAGATTAATTGAAAAAATGCCACCTCTAGAGTGCATAGAGGGATTTTAACCAATTTTTATATGTGATCTTGACCTATGACCTTGAAAATCAATAGAATGCTCCCTTATGTCAAAAGCAATAAGGCATAAAGTTTGATGGAGATTTGTTATAAAATGTCCCCCTAAAGTGTATAAATGTTAAACGTCTTCATATTCAATAAAAAAATTTTCAATTGATGAATTCTAATCTTTGAACTTGATCTATGACCTACGAAATGAATAAGTATGATTCAGACATCCTTGAATGGGAGTTGATAATGCACAGAACTAATATGACACAGCAAATGTCGACCAGGCTTTAACATATTTTTCAGTCACATCATGTGTCTTTTGTCCCATTCAGAATAATTCTTTATGAAAAAAAATTGTGCTTCCATTTAGTCCTACAAATGGTTTCTAAATGGAGTAATTTTCATTTTGTAAAAATCCTTTGTCACAAAATATTCTGTAAATATGAGTGATGTCGTGACAAGTTTTGGCAAGGAATGTTTACCTCATGGCTTACAGCTATTGTTTATGAGATTGAATTAATTTTATTTCAAATTCAGTCAAAAGAACTTTTGAGCCGTTTGGAGGAGATGAAGTCAGAGTATGAAAAGCAGGTTGCCATGGTTTCCTCACTACAAGATGAGTTGGTGCAGAGTAAAGAGTTGTTAGAGGAAAGGACTGCAGAATCATCAAGGTTACACGGTGATCTGGAAACACTGCAAACTCAGCTAAAGGCACAGGTTGGTATTACTATGATACTTAACTTCGAAATTTAATGAATGTAGATAAATATATAGACATGACATAACTATAATTCCTGTAAGTTTTGATATAAAAAGGTCAAATGTAAAGGTCATATCTAAGACTTCTTAGTTTATGTCCTGACTACTAATACATGTAGTTTGCCAGTTTTATATGTAGCTTTCACTTGATGATGTCTTAATATTTTGAGAGTAATTTTCTTCATCCTTTTGTTGTAAATTATAATCTAATATCCTATATAATATGTACATTCTAATTTGGGTAGACCCAGACAAAATTAAGTAAATTTTGCATAAAAGTGTTATCTAGTATAAGTACATATGCTTTGTTATTTCTTAGTCACCAATGTCAATCCTTGTGTAATTCCTACACACTTTCAGTTTCTATATGAATTTGATAAACCTCTCACTGATCCAAAGTTATCTTCGATATATGGAATTTATCGTAAGAGGAAGATATTTCAAATTTTGTTTATTTTGCATTAGTAAGTCAAAAGTCAGGGTCAGTGTAAGGTAAAATTGACTTCAAATATTTCTTTCTCAAACACTGTAACTGATCTTATCAAATTAGATGCCTTACTTTGCATTATTCTTTTACACGCATGTCTTGTTATAACTTCAGGATGGTAACCATAGTCAGGTGATAGAGGAGTTATCCATTCAGAACCAATCAAATGCCTCCAAAGTGTCGGCCCTAGAGAAGGAATTGGAAGAAGTACGACAATTATTGGACAGCAAAGTCGATGAACAGAGGGCTGTAGAGGATCAGGTATCAACACTACAGTCTCAACTAGATGCTAAAGTGGAGGAATACGAGCAGAGTATTACTGAGAGAGACCAGTCTCAACAGGATGTTGAGAAAATGAAAGTAGAAATTAGTAGGTCTATAGAGGAATATAAGAGCTTAAAGGATAGGAATGATGAGGAGAGTGAAAAATTACAGCAAATCGTGGCCGAACTGCAGACAGAACTACAAAATGAAAAATCTAGTCATGAGCGTTCAAAAGAGGAACTAGCAAATATTGGTTCAAATTGTGAGGATTTAGTTGTACAGTGTAATAGCCTCAGTGAAAATAATGCTGTGTTAAAAAGAGAAGTAGAGGAATTGCGACTTGGATTGGAGTCTTCTCATAACACTATAACAAGCTTAACTAGTGGAGCATCAGATAAAGAAAAGGAACTTTTAGTGACCGTAGAGAATTTACAAGCGGAAGTGCAGAACGAGAGGTTAAGATGTCAGAGTATAGAAGAACAATTTAATGATTCTAAGAACATGATTGATAACTTAACAAAAGCTCTTGAAGATAAGGATTCCAAGCTTATGACTGTGATGGAAGAAAGTGAAACTCAAAGTTCTCAGTTAACAATTAAGCTGAAAGAAAAGGATGAAAAAATTATGTCATTGGTTACAAACATGCAGGAATTAGAAGAACGATTATCTCAGCTCAGCGAGGAAGGTGGCTCTGATGAAGCTAAAGTGAAAGCTTTAACAAAGGAGTTAGAGGAAGTACAAAAAATGCAGAAGGATAAGGAACTTCAGTTCAAAAAGGCTCTAGCTACAGCAAAGAAACTGAAATTTCAGTTAGATCAAGTTAAAAAGGAGAAGGAGGCTCTAAAACAACGACTGGATGACTATGAATCTGGAAAAGGTACCAGTAGTAAAGAAGATAAAACAGTGGAGGAGAAACAGGCAATAAAGGAGGAAGTTTTAGAGAAAAGTGTTGTTGAAACGGTAGAAAAACAACAGGTGATGCCTCTTCACAGTGAAGCACCACCCAGTAATGGAATTGATGCTTCAAATTTACAAAGTCAGATAAAGTCATATGAAGAGTTCACACAACAGCTGCAATCACAAATACAGTCCCTAACAGAAAAAGCAGATGTTTCTTATAAGGAACTCCACTCAAAAAGTACAGAACTCTCACAGCTTCAGGAAAAATATTCTGGTGCTCTACAAACTCTTGACGGTCAAACAACAGAATTATCTAGTCTTTCTTCAAAGTGCAATGATTTGGAAAGTCACCTAAGATCTACTCTGGAAGAAATGAGAGTGAAAGATGAACAATGTAATCAGCTTCAAGAAAATGTGAATAGCATTACTGAGTGGCTTGTCAGGGCTGAGACGGTCAAATCTGAGCTACATTCTCAACTCGTTACTCTAGAAGAGGAGGTAGCTTCTTATAAGAGGACTCTGTCTGATAAGGAAGCATTGTGTTCAGAGCTACAGTCTCAAATTATGGTGCTAAGTCAACAAGTTCAAAGCAAAGAAGAATCAGATTCTGTCACAGATAGTGAAAAAGAGAGGATCATCTCTGACTTGTCTGAGAATTTGAAACAAGCCAATGAGACATTGAGAACAAAAGAGGAAATTATATCTCAACTGGAAGAAAGAAGTGCTTCTTTTGATGAACTCCTCCAGTCTTTACAGACTGAAGTCAGAAGTAAAACAGAACTTGTGAATCAGCTACAGAGTAGTATCACTTCATATGAAACCGAAAAAGGTGTGTTAGAAGAGGAGAAGCAAAGCTTATCAAAGGATTTAGAGTTAACTTCTGAAAAAATTGTTGAACTCTCAGATAAATTAGTGACTCAAGAAGAGGAATTATCCAAACTCAAACATGAGCTCCATTCACTTTGCACTGAATTATCATTACCCGATTCTTTAAGTACTTCACAAACTCTGAATTCTATACGGCAATCTTTGATATCATCAAACACTGAAAAAGAGGAGCTGAGGTCTCATCTTAGTAAATTAGAAAGTGAAAAAGACAAGTATAAATCTCAGGTTCAGGAGCTCCAGGAAAGCCAGTCAGAAGAACAACTTCAGTCTCTTCAGTCTTCCAATGCAGCATTGCAGGCTCAGGTTGAGGAGTTATCGGCCCAACTATCAAGTCTACAAACAGAACATCAGCAGAATCTCAGAAGCAGCATTTCATCAAAGGTTATAGAGGAGCAACTCAAAGAGGTGACAGAAGAAAAGGAAGACTTAGAACAAGCCTTACAGAGAATGGAAAATGAAAAGGAGTGTTTGCAGTCGGAATTTCTGGAAGTTAAGGTAAAGTTTGAAGATTTGGAAAAACAATCTGAACTAGATCAGCAGGAGAAGGAACATTTGATGTCAGAGAAAGATGGATTTAAATCTGAAGTTGAGAGCTTCAAGTCATCAGCTGAGCAGCTTGAAGAAGACAACACTACTCTGAGATCTTCTATAGAAACTCTTAAAAACTCTTATCAAGATCAGTGTGTTCAGTTGCAGTCAAAAGAACATGAAATGTCGAAAACTGTTGCGCTACTAGAGGAAGCAAATCGTCACAAAGAGGAATTGCTAGAGAAAATTGAATCTTCAAACCAGGAAATTATCAATCTCAAGGCAGTTATAGATGAGAAGGATTCTCAAATTCAAGAGCAGCAGGAGAAAATGGAATCTATTCTTTCAAGTAATGACTCACTTCTAGAAGAAAATAAACATCTGCAGGACATGCAAAATATGCCAAAGGAGGAATTCATTGAGCCAGTCAAAGCAGTTACTCAAACAGCAGCACATCGGGCTGTAGATGAAGGATGGGGTGATTGGGAGGATACAATACAAAAAGTGGAGGTAGAACAGCTAAGGCAGGCAGCTCCTTCAGATTCTCCAGATGGATCAACTTTGGCAGAACTACAGGAAACAAAGGAAAATCTCATCAAACTTCAAGCAGAGCATGGGGAAGTCAAGGCAGCTCTTAGTGCTTCACAAGGCAAATGTGATAAGATGCTGGTGAAGCTTAAGGCATTCAAAACTAAAAATGATTCTCTTCTTAATGAAGTGGAGAAGCTTAAGCAGCAGCTGTCAGAGACAAGCTCGACAGAGGTAGAGAAAAACACCAATTCAGACCTACTTGAAGAGGTTGAGAGTTTAAAGATGCAGCTGAACACTGGACAAGAGAAATTGAAAGAATCTTTATCTAATAGAGCAGAGCTAGAGAAGACAAATTTAGACCTGAAAGAAAATCTCGAAAGAGTCAGTAATGTGTGCAGTGAGCAAGAAAAGTCCATCGAAGAATTGAAGACAAACATTTCCACTTGTCAGTATGATAATAAAGAGTTAACTGAAAAACTATCTGTCGTAACACTGCAAGCCAAAGATGAAAAGGAAATTTTAAATAAAGAGCAACAAGCTTTACAACAGAAATTGGAGGAGTTGGAGACATCCAGAAAGGACTTAAGCGCAAGACTTCTAAAAATGAGTGATGAAAATCAACAGATTAAGGAGGAATTGAGTTTTGGTCAAAACGATTTAGATGCAGTAAAACAGGAGGCAAAAGATGCTGAAAGAAAGCTTTCTGATAGTGTTATGTTATGTGATTCACTAGAGGCAGAGAATAAGAACTATCAAGAAATAATATCAAAATTAAGAGCATCAAATAATGCTTTGGAGAAAGAGAAATTTGACCTCTCCAAGACTTTAAATCGACAACAAGAATCTGAGGTCCCATCTTCCTCTGAATCGTTGGCTGAAGTACAAAAGTTACGAGAGCAGCTTCAAGATTTGGAATCAGAGAAGGATCAGATGATGGAAGAAATTGAGGGCTTCAAAGAAGATTTTAGAGACTTGAAGAATGAGAAGAAAGCAGGGGAAGATGAAAAGGAAGAACTGAAGATAAAGTTGAAAGAAAGAATGGAAGAGAATAAAACATTGCAAAACAAGATAGATGGCCAGCAATGGAGAATTGAAGAATTAGAGGCTTTTGAACAGGAACTTGAAGAAACTCGGTCAGATTTAGAGAAAACAAAAGTTCAATTAAGCAATACGGTCAAATCTCTTGACCATTTACAAGCAGAGCACGAATCTGTCAAGGAAAAGTCTGAAAATGTAGTACCACTTGCTTCTGATGAATGCGATATAATCACCTCGCTTAGAGAGGAAATAAAGCAGCAAGCTGAAAAGATAGAGGAGTTGAAAGAAATAGAGGAGCAATATCAGATGATTAACGAAGAGCTTAATGAGGCGGTGGCTGAGAACGAAAAACTACAAGCAGAAATAGTAACTGGAAATGTGAAGGCTAATTTGTTTGATAAGAGGGAATCAGAAATCAAGAACCTGAAGGAGCAAGTTAATAAGCTACAAGAAGAGAATTCAGAATTGGAAAACAAAGGAACCAAGGACGGTGCTCAGGACGTCCTTGATACTAGTGGAGGAGACCAATCAGGAACTAACCTGCAGGAACAATTAGATCTTATCAATGAAGAATTGAATGAAACAGTGACAGAAAATGAAGAACTTAGAGGTCAAATTGCAACATTAAGTATGAAAGTGCAAATGTTACAAAGCAGTCAGAGTCCAACTAAGGATAGTTCAATAGACGGTGAAGGTCAAGCTAAAATTCAGGAGTTGGAAGAGCAACTGCATCTTGTAAATGAGGACTTGAATGAAGCCATGACAGAGAATGACCATCTAAAGGCTCAGATCTTTGAAATTAATGCCAGGATGCAAATACAAGATAAGGTAGAACATGATGTAAAAACTCGTCAAGCAGCACCAAGTGCTGAAGGCCCTGGAGCAGAAACGTCAGACACACAGGAGCTACAGCAAATGAGAGAAAACCTCAGCAAACTCAGTGGAGAAAATGAGAAACTAAGAGCACAGCTACAGGTTACTGATGCTAAGGGACAAATGTTTGATACTCTACAGAAGGAGTATGACTCTGTGAATGAGCAATACAACAAGATACTAACAGACAACAGTGGTATGGCCAAGAAGATTGAGGAGCTCCATCAGCGACTACAACTGCAAGGCACGCAGGAAGTAAACACAGCCTACATGAACGAACAACACAGTCACTTTGCAAAGGAAAAACAGCGCCTCATATCACATATAGACAACCTAGAAAAGCAGATCCAGGAGCTAGCTGATGTAAATACTGGACTGGACCAGGAGGTGATGAAGCTGAAGGCAGCTCAGCAACAGCTAGTGTTTGACAATGATACACTGAAGGCCCAGATGGTGTTAACGAGGAGTGACGGAGGACAGACGGAGGCGTTCCAGACCGACTACCAGAGACTACAGGGTCAGTTCACTACAGCCATGGAGCAGAAAAACCAAGTCCAGGCGGAGTGGAACCAAGCCATGCACAGTCTGAAACAGAGGGAAGCAAGGTGTCAGCAACTAGCCATGCAGGTAAGGGTATTGAACTTAAGTTGATAGACTTGATAACTTGTATTATGTATACAGTACGCTGAGAATATCTACTTAAGCAAAATTTATTGAATAAAAAACAGTTTTTATATATGATTGATAATATGTATACTCCCCCTCTTCAAAGGATATGGCTGAATTACAGAATTTCAGTCATTGTTTTAAAATACTGTAAATTGGTTTTTATTCGTCAGGTACCAATTTTCGTCATTTTCGTCAGTGCCTCCCTTGACGAAATTACGTATCGACGAATATAAATACTTTTGACAAAATATAGTGTAGAAAGGAAAAATTGAATCTTAAGAGTTTAAAATACATTGAACAACAGGCAAATGATAAATCCTTGAAAACTGAATACGCACACAAAGTCACAGATAATGTACTTCTAATTACTAAATGATATGTTTTCACAACAAGCCAGGTGGTATACATGTCTCTAATTGTTTCTTTACCAATACTTGTTAAACAAACAATGAAAACAAACGCATACGGCCTATACCTGAATATTATGTTGGCATTTGAACAGACGAATGTATATTTTAGGGACCCTTGGATGACGAATTTACGTACTGACGAAATGGTCATTTTGAACGAATTGACGAAAAATTCGTACTGACGAAAATAAAGCAATTTACAGTAAGAAATAATAAATGTATCAATATAAAAGTAACATTCTTATGACTGTATGCACATTGAGTTGCAAGGAGAATCTCAAGTTTTTTTCAGGACTTTGAAATGCTTTGAATGTTTATTTTATTTTCAAATAACTGTAACGAAAGAAAGATCTATGCATCTATGATTTAGATGACAATTGCTTTACTGTCTTACTCTCTCATAAAATTAGGTGAGTCAGCTAGCAGAGGACAGGAGTTACCTAAACAAGCAGCTAGGCCATCTGTCCAAGTCGCTACGGGAGAGGGAACAGGAATTACAGGGTCTACAGCAGCAGTACAGGATCCTGTATCAAACACATCTATCTGTACAGGCTAAGGTATGTAATATTTGCCTTAACTTATATTTCATGTGGTATTTCTGATATGAGTAAAGGGTTTTAAGAATACTGCATGAAAAAGAAGAATAACTTGCAGTTAAAGATGAATTTAATAACTTAATTTCACACAATTTAGACAATCAATGATTTGCATGAAAATGGATAAACTTTCTTTACTTATATCATTTATACATTATAATGGATTCTGAGTTATTGTCATTTAATTCACCTATAGATATTGGAGACAGAGAGGAAGGGTGTGGATGAGGCCATGCAGAGGGCGTGCCGAGTCAAGCTGGAGGCTGTTAAAATCTCTCCTGAGAATGTGGTGGTCGAAAAGGTGGCTCCGAATGAAGTGAAGCTGGAAATAGACGATAACCCAGACAACCTTCAGGTGGCAGATCTCAGGACTAAGTATGTGTATCCCTCTGCAGTTTGTCCAACACACTTCTGGCATCCATCCTTTTGTCTGGTTATTAGATAAAGTCTACTGATCATAATATTAACCTTAATGTCGACATGCATGTAAATAATGATTTTTTAAATAAAACTTTTATACTTATTTTACAGACAATATGAAAAATGTTTATCCTTTATTTTGTTACGAAACCATTCATTTTATCAAGGGCATTCTGTATTTACCGCTAAAATCCCTAAAACTATTGTAATTTTCTTGAAGGTGAAAAATGTCACAAAATGAAATTTGGTAATTGTTGTCTAGATTAAAATGCTGAATTCTATTTTTAGGCTGGAGGAGGCTGAGCAGATGAGGATTAAGATGCAGGATCATCAGACACGACTGGAGAAGACGTTGACGGCAGAACGAGAACAGAGACTACAACTAGAGGAAAGTCTTGCTACTCTACAGGAACATATCAAAATGGCCGCTGAAAACAAAGATGTAGGTTGCTTACAGTTTCATCAGTATTAGAATCTCAAAGACATGCAATCATCATGGATGAAGGGGAAATTGAAATATTATGAAGTTTTATAGTTAATTGATTAGCTTTGTACACTCATGAAGATAGCAAACCTTTCAAAAGAAAAATTATTCCATAGAGGTTGGCTGACTTATGTTTTTGATATTTACATTTATACTAGTAGGTTCCCCATGTAGACCTCCCTTTAGGAACTAGAATTATATTTCAATAAATCAGGTTGCTATTGTGATGTTACACATGCAAATTTTCAGAGAATTGCTTCGCAATTCACACAGAATTTGCACGTGAATCGGAATTATACACCCATGAACACCAAACATAAGACAGCCATTTCTTAAATATAAATGTTTCATGGCATCAATTTTATCTGAAATTAAAACAATTTACCTCTAATAACATGAATAATATAAGTAAAGTTTAAAGTACCAATCAAGATCATTTAGCTATATATAGATATAATAGAATGATATTGTGTTTGTTACAGTTTACCCTAGACATTGATGATGAAGATTTACTGAGAATCAGAGAAACAGATCCTATTTTGTGTAAGATCTTTTTTAATTTTGGTTATATAGAATGATGGTCAAAAGAAATTGTGTTCTCAAAACTAGAAAAAAGGCATACATGTGCCATATGCAGATAATGATTCAATTTTGTTGTAAACTTAATTTTACATTAATGTAAATTTATAAATCATGTAACGCTGAGTACATTTGTATTTTTAAAAAGATCTGTAGATGCCCTACCATTGGTATCACTCACATAAATGTGATTCTAACATCATTCCATGTTGTACGTCTACTTCATTTTTAAATTGTCCTCATTTTATCGCAGTGAGGAGTGAAGCAGGGTATGGCCAGAGGATGTGCAATTGGTTACGTGTCAAACGGTAAGTATTACTCAAAATCAAAATATGTTTATACTTGTATTTGCTTCAGTTAAACATATTATGGTCTGTCTGTCTGTACATATGTTTGTCATTGTTATATGACAAATGATATTTACAAGGTCAAAGTCACTCTTTAATTCAATTTCTGAAACAGTTTGGGCAGGATGCTTAATCAACCTCTATCACTAGGAGCCTTTGAGCTTGGTATAAAGTAGCATCAGAAGAAGAATCCTATTGTTAAGTTTAGAGGTCAAATGGCAAAGTCATTTCTTTAGAATAGTCATTTGTTGTACTTCTATGAATAAAAATCTTTTAAGTCAGGATTTCTTCTTTGTTTCCTCAATGGATGTATTCAAAATCTACCGAGAAGTTACATTGGATTCTCACTCAATCGGCATGTATGTCAAAATAGTTTAATGTGACAGTCTAATATTTACTGCTTCTTTATGTTTTGTGGTCCATGCACATCCAGAGCAAGTTTGAGAATTGGCACAGCATTTCCCTATACTAACATGCTTATCATAGAAAATGCTTTATTATGTTTCATTCAAGAATTATGTAAGTAATCTATCTTTTGATCATACATGTATTAAATTAATCTAAATTGATACATGTATTTCGTACTAACTGCCTATATAGTACATTTACCTGCATGCACCACAGCTCCTGTCTTGTCTTGCATGCTGTAGCCTTAGCATATATCCTTAACAATTTTTCACTGCAGGGAATACTTGTGTATTTCTAGTCGCCATGTGAATCGACTGATGAGGTTACGGCCGGGCATACGTACGATGATCTGGGGATACTTCCTGCTGATACACATACTGGTCATCGGATGCTTCTTTGGACTCTTATGATGTACGTAGGAGACTATGATAAAAACTACGGGCAGACTGGACAGTCTACAGCCTGTTTCAAAGAAATACTTTAAAGACCATGCATGAAATATTATAATTTATATTATTAGAGATTTCCTTCTTTGAATTTGATATATATGTGTTCATTGTGTGTTTATAATGATTTATTTTATGGAATTTTTCAAACTGAATGATGATCTATTTATAGATGTGTTGGAAAATATTTTAATTAGATGTTTTTGGCAGATTTTGTTTAAAGAAAGGTGATTTGATTTGTGACCATTATTACCTTAAAGATAATGATGAAAATTTATTTATTTCAAAAGGTATGAATTAAGAAAGTATGAGAGATTTTAGATTTTTTCTACTCTCAAATATAGTGCCATTTGTACGTGTAGGTAGTTTTACAGGATCAATATCAACATCACATTTTCAAATGATATTTAAGACAATTATTTAGTATATTATTTAATTTAAGCCATACCACCAAAATCCAAATAATGT
Organism: Pinctada fucata; assembly: GCA_028142955.1. Lineage (NCBI taxonomy): Eukaryota > Metazoa > Mollusca > Bivalvia > Pterioida > Pteriidae > Pinctada > Pinctada fucata. Next base: position 2,619,410 of record AP027104.1, read on the forward strand.
ATTATATTGAATATGATGTGGATTTTAATTACGTGTATATAAATATACTTTCAATTTTTGCAATATATATGTATTTGAATTGCCATTTATTTTTCAAATAATTTGATTAATAAAATTGATTTAAATCATATTGAACTAAGAGAGGGAAATATGCCATATCATTTGACTGTGTATATATTGTGTTCAAACAATTTTTATAGCTTTACTTTAATAGTTCACTGCTTTTATTGTAAATCTCAGAAAGAAAGTAATCATTCATATCAAATCTTTCATGAACATAATGCTAGCTCAACCCTTTTGAAAGATTTTGTTATATAGTATATTATACACTGTATCTTGATCATATGAATTCATTATTGTAAATACATATATTAATGAAATAACAAAAAATTGAATTTGAATCTTGGGTATTTCTGAGGATATAAGTTTATTAGTTGTTATTGGCATGTTGAACGTTTTTGGATATGATTTGTTTTGACTCTTCCATGTTTTAACAATTGTAGAGTATTTATTTATACATACATGAGTAAATATTTGATGGGTCTGTCCGTCCTTATGAAATGTGCACTTTCATCATGTGGCAATGTACATGTATTTAATTTGGGTTTACATTCGTGCCTGCAGAAATACATGATATACAATTGCATGTAGTTATAGATGTTTTGATTAGAATGAGACTTTTCCATGGGAACACTAGGGGAATATTTTGTCGTACTCAGCTAGTTGTCACTTCTTCACTTACTTCAGTATTGGTTTTATTTAATTTTTTCCAATGAATGAGAAATTATATTATGTCAAATTTCATTATTTGATGAAGTGAAATCTTTACATTTGGATAAATTTGGATGTTAACGCTATAAAGATGTTTACTTTACACCTTTATACATTTCATTTTCTTAGTTCTATTGAATTCAAATGAAAATTCCATTCCTTGAAATTTGATCTTTAAGCAACATCACTCACTTTGAGTAGTTAAAGCAGAAAACAGTATTCCTTTGTGACAAACCATTCCTGGAATGGAGACTTCCAAGTGTTAGGGTATTCTTGTCTTCTTGTATGACTGTTACTGTCCGTTCTCCATGATTACATGATGTATGTCTGTTTAGATCGACCATTATCTCCTTTATTTTACTTTACAACTCTTAGTACATTCCAGCCGCTTTATTAATGAGTTATTTAATTTAATAATGTATTGGGATGTAAATTGATTTTCCTTTGTTTTGCTTCACTTTCACAATTTTTCATTATACATTTTCCCTTTCTTACAAAGTTTTTAAACTTTTTTACAATTCAATTAAGGTAGAATTAAATTCCCTCACACTAGATTTACTGAAGAATATTTTGCTTGTACATGTGTATATGTTTATTCAATATACATTCCATTCATTTTATCAAAACCTAAACCAGAAATGTTGCATTGAAATATAGTGCATAAACGGTATTGTTTCTGTATGGGCACATTACTATTTGTTTAATGTGGGAGCCTCATACATTATGATAAAATTACTCATGTAGGTTTTTAAGATTGAATTCATATCATGAGATATGTTGTGATTTTTTGCTTGATAAATCATTGCTATTGTTAATGTATAGAAATAAAATATGTTTATTTCTTTAATTTCTACTGTATTCATAATTATGTTAAAATTTAACAAGGAACAGTTTATAAATACCTGGCACAAAGTCTATAATGTAGCTCTAGACATATGTGTACAGAACAGAATCTTTGATAACAGGTACTTCAAGTTTTATGTGGTTGAAAGTGAGCATGATGTCATAACCTATTTCTTATTTCGGTTTGAAGGAGCTACATCTTACAATAGATGAACATCAAGGAAACATTCAACTACATTTATCATGTGAGAGCATGAAGTTCAAGGTCATTGCACACAAAGTTCATCAAAAGCTTTATGGATTCATCCGACTTCTCATAAAATTGAAGAAGTGGCCCCTAGAGGCTGAACCATAATGGTTTTCAAGGTAGAGATTAGGTTCAGGCATTTTTGTGTCGCCTGCGAAGCATAGCGACACTTAGGGATCACTTTGTCCGTTGTCCGTCCGTCTGTCCGTCTGTCTGTCTGTCACACTTTGGGTGTCACAGCCCATAACTTTTGATTGGTAAGTGATAGGGCTTTGATATTTCACATGTGTATTCCTTGTGACAAGACCTTCTTACACATACCATAATTTTTGACCTAGTGACCTTGACCTACTTATTTGACCTACTTTTCAAAAAAATTAAGAATGAATATATCTTTTGATTGGTAAATATTAGGACCTTTATATTTCACACATGCAATCCTTATGGCAAGACCTTTCTACAAATACCATAAATTTTGACCTAGTGACCTTGACCTAGATATTTGACCTACTTTTGAAAAAAAGATAAGATTCGCTATATCTTTTGATTGGTAAGTGATAGGGCTTTGATATTTCACATATGTATTCCTTGTGGCAAGACCTTTCTACACGTACGATAATTTTTTTAACCTTGTGACCTTGACCTAGATATTTGACCTACTTTTGAACAAAAGATGAGATTCGCTTTATCTTTTTATTGGTAGGTGATGGGGCTTTGATATTTCACATGTGTATTCCTTGTGGCGAGACCTTTCTACACATACCATCATTTTTGACCTTGTGACCTTGACCTAGATATTTGACCTACTTTTGAAAAAAAGATAAGATTTCTATATCTTTTGATTTGTAAGTGATAGGGCTTTGATATTTCACATGTGTATTCCTTGTGGCAAGACCTTTCTACACATACCATACCTTTTTACCTATTGACCTTGACCTACATATTTGACCTACTTTTCAAAATAATTAAGATTGTATATATCTTTTGATCGGTAAGTGATAGGGCTTTGGTATTTCACACGTGTATTCCTTGTGACAAGACCCTTCTACACAGATAATGAAATTTGACCTTGTGACATTGACCTAGATATTTGACCTACTTTTCAAGAAAAGTAAAATTAGCTATACCTTTTGATTGGTAGGTGATAGGGCTTTGATATTTAATATGTATTTTCCTTGTAATAATGCCTTTCTACACATACCATCATTTTTTGCCTTTTGACCTTGACCTAGCTATTTGACCTTCTTTTCTCAGAAAGTAAGGTTGTATATATCTTTTAATTGGTAGGTGATAGGTCTTTAATATTTCTTATGACGAGACCTTTTTGTTACCAGTAGTTATGTAGTGACCTTGACCTAGATGATTGACACTCTTTTCTGAAAATTTGAGAATGACCATATCTTTTAATTTGTAATTAAGAGGTCTGATATTTCAGATGAATTTCATTTGACAAAACTTTTCTACTGATACCAATGATTTTGATCCACTTTCTAGAATAATAAACCGCTACGCAGGCGACACAAACATTCCTTGGATTGCTATTTTTGTTTGGTGGAGAATACTGGGACGACAAGCTTTTGATCACACTGCAATAAATGTCCCCTCCCGGCAAAAACCTAAGTCCTGCAACTCTACTTGAATCGCTTTAATCAAAACGGAAACCAAAATTGATCAGTATTACATTTCAAAATCTTACTAATCAAGTGCTCTGTGAATTTGACCTTGGTTAAAAATCAAGAGATACACGGACCATATGAAATATTGAAATCCATCAAAGCAGTGAAAAGGTATTGCCAGAACAACAAGATTTTTCGATCTGCAAGTACTGTGACCTTATCGTTATGACCTTTAATTAAGGTCATGACGCTTCCCTTAGTCCTGGGCAACAATTTTGAAATTTTATTGAAATCCATGAAAGCAGCGAAAAAGTAAGGGCAGGACTAGATTTTCAACCAACATGTACTGTGTCAATGACTTTGAAACAAGATCATGACGACCCTTGGGTTCTGGGCAACAAATCTGTAAGATATTCATATCCATGCAGGCGGTGAAATATATAGTTAAGACGAGATATCTAACCTGTGACCTTGACCTATGACATTGGGTCAAGATTACATCACATTCTTTGATCCTAGGCATCGATTCTATGTATTTCTATAGTAGTATTATTCAGATCTACAACTGCATATATGTATAGGCAATGAACATGGTCCGGACTAGATTTTTCAACCCACATGTACTTTGACCATGATACATCCAGGAGCCATGAGCAACGATTCTATGAAAATATTCTTATTCATGCAGGCAATGACAAAATAATGCTCTGGACAAGATTTTCCTGCCCTCGTGGCCCCGGGCTGTTCGTTTGATATGCCTCACGGTATACTTCCAGTCCCCTCCTTCCGGTGATAGAATCGAGACCTCAAACTTATTCATCCATTCAGCCATATAGCAAGGGCGTGGGACAATTGATAGCATCATTGACCGAGTTTCTGACCGGTTTCCCCATTTTCTTCTGTTTTCGGTTATGCTATCCAATGTTTTGGATCCCTTTCATACATAACGTGTTTTAAGTGATAAAATATGCTGCTGCTCATGTGACAGTGAAAAGCTCGATCATGCATATTTCAATCATATGTATTGTGACCTTGACCTTGGATCAAGATCATGACAATCCTTGGGTTCTGGGTATCATATCTGATATATAGATCCATGGTGTCAGTGAAAAGTCATGGTTCAGATACGGATTTATCGCGCTTCTCGGTTGCATGTATGAAAGTTCTACCATATGGGCTATGTAACATCATCACGCATCCTAGAAACACGTTGAATCTCTGCGGGTCCGCACAATTTTTTAAACCCATATTTACTGTGACTTTGACCTTTAACCAATGACCTTGGATCAAGGTCGTTGCACATACAAGACCAAACACCAAAGACGACTCTCAATGAACAATCAAAGATGAATCCATAACAGACAGTTTGGTATATGATCAAAGTTGTTGTCCAATACGGGGATTTTTCTGGGTGATACTAATTGTTAATTCCCTACAGACAGGTAAGAACTTATTATTTCCGCTCAGACTTTTTCACAGGGAGGAATACGTAAAGACGGTTTTATCGCCGTTGTTTTCAAAACCTTTAACGGCGAGTTTAACGTCAGTGGATAGAAAAACACAATTGATGCGATGTCATGAGTGTCTTTTGATTGTACGGATGTAGACTTAAGCAACTTTTGCAATATATGAATGATATATAGCATTATAAACTTTGAGATTTCAATAGTGAAACCTATGTAAAATGATAGATTCTTCTGCAGAAATCCTGATTCGTAGGATGCTGTAGTTTATTAAGAGGAGTTCACCCCCCCCCCCCCCCCCAACAAGGATCTAGCATGTAGGATATGATCCTAACGTCATTATAAGAACACTGGACATGGTATTTGACCAATCTACAGTTTTGTACCAGTATCTTTCCAAACGTTGCACATTGGCGAATCGTGACGACGGAACTCCATGACGGACCTTGTTCAAATATCGTCAGAGAAGACTGGGTCCTGATCCTCTGTCCTATCTGAAGGTTGGTCAGACTTTGAGCTTGCTTCAGCAAGCAGAGCACAGACTTTTATACACATGCCATATTTTTTTTATGTCCAATTGCATAGAATCTGTGTTGCAAGAGGCCGCTGCTTTTAGGTCTTATTTGTGATGTCGCCGTACATAAAACATTGTACGATTAAACATACTTTTAGTCAAGTTAGATACATTTTTCTTTTCTTTCAAAAAGTATCAGAATGATCTTCTAGTATTCCCAAGCCGATCTTAACTCTGTCGTAACCACAGTAGACATGCATGGCCTCCAAACTAGTATCAGATGTGAAGAGGAATGCTGTGTGGATTTCCCAATAATATCAAATATATTCGATTTGTTCAGCATCGTTTCCATTATCAGGGACGTATATATTTTTTATATACGTCCCTGCCATTATCGACAAAAATATTTTTTTACAAAATTATTGCTAAACAACGGACGGTGATGGCGTCGTGTCACATGTGTTAATTTTACTATCCACGGACAGTAAACTCGCCTAACTTTAAAGGTTTTGAAAACAACGACACTAAAACCGTCTTCACGTATTTAATACTGTGATGAAATATTTCTTCCAGCATAATATTTATTCCTTGGATATTTTATTATATAATATTTTTTCCTAGGAACTTTTATTATGTATCAAAAATTCCGAAAGGAAATTTTATTATGTAATGGATCTTCCATGATCATAATAAAAGTTCTCATACCATGGAAAATATATTACATAACAAAAATTCCGTCTGGATTTTTTTAATGTTCATAATATACATGTATGTTCTAGCTGATACTAGTAACATGGAAAAATCTTACACAACAAAAAATCCAATAAGGATTTCACATATGTGCATAATAATTGTCATTGGAAAAATGTTGTAATGAACTTATTTACAAATAGAATTCAGAGTAAGAAATAATAGATTTTTAAAATCATGTACTGTACAATGTACTGTATAGCTTGAAAATGTGATTCCACAGAATTTTTGTTCTGTAATATTTATTCCTGTAAACTAACCATGTTACTGTAATCATTGATGTAAATCAGTCATTCATGTGTTTGAAGCATATACGGAAAAATAATTATACATGATACTCACATATAATATTTCTTCTGTTTTAAAGAGAAAGCAGTCCTTTGGGTAAGTGAAAAAGAGCAAAACATCAACAATTTTCATAACAACGTTTCCATCTATATAGACGGAAACGTAGTTATGAAAATTATTGATGTTTTACCCCTTTTTTTTACCCAAAAGGACTGTGGAAAAAGTATTATGAACAAGGAAAAAATATTCTATAATAAAAAATCCTGGGAATTTTCATTATAATAATAATTCTTCCAGAAGGAAGAAATATTATGCGGAAGAAAAGCATATGGCAAAATAGCGCTCAATTTCCTAATTTGCATAGCGGCCATATTGGATTCCGTAGGCTTCATATTCTTACTATAGGAGTCTATGGGGAGCAAAAAATAAATTGAGAATACCCACGATTTCAAGACACCAATCAAATTTGTCCACATATAGGAAGAAACTCTATAACAATCTGAATTTATAAATCCACATCTTTGATAAATTAACGAATTTTTACTTCTGTCACTTTTGAGGTGAAAATTCGAGGCGATACTGCCCATACCCCCAATGTTAAAAAAGTCCAAAACTTGTCACCAGCCGCACTTTAACTTTGTTTATCAGTAGGAAATCTTAGGAGCTGTGTATTTGTCCACATGGTTTCGGATAGATCGCGATATCAAATTCCGGATTTTGTCAACATGAGAATCATAAAATGAAATTAAGTTCTGTCACTTTTGGGTTGAAAAATCGATATTTTGAGAAATAGGCCTGTCATATTGATGGATTCACTTTATCGGCTTTGACAGGATAAAGATAATCTTGTGTTCATACGTAGAGTGGGTAAATGTTTTGGTAATAAATAAGCTTAAATAGATTAGAAACAGTTGTATTTTGCCATGGGCGCATTCTGTTCTTTGCATTTATTTGATCTGATGTATTTAACGAGGCCCTGGACAATAAGATAACTCAAAAACAGAAATAGAGATTTTGATTAAATTATAATGTCATAATGTCATTTACTTATATACAAGAGTTTGGTGAGAAATTAATCAATTTCACCGCTTAGTTTTTCGGGGGGACCATCTCAAAGATTTCCTTGTTTTCTCCATATGAATTCATAGAAAAACAAGATTTATTTGCATTATAATTGCAATTTATAAAAAAGCTGAAATAGAGAATTTGATAGGATGATCATATGTTGAAAAGAGAAACATAAGACAAAATATATCAGGTTTTGTGGAAGTTTGACCGCCTGTGTGAGCTTCAGGGAACATCTCAAAATCATATTTTTAGCATATTTGCCCTTTATTTTGAAATAAAGACATCATAAAGGATGAATATGTCCTTATAGTTCTTGTTAACGGCATATAATATTTGTTAGTATATAATTCTCTAGAAAAAGACAGCAAAATTCAATCGTGAAAATATATCAGGGGCGATCTCAAAGCATTTTTTGCAATTTTACACATAACTTGTACTCTGTCTTTATCAGTACAAGTGAAATTATAAAAAAACTGAAATAGAGAATTTGATGACATGTTCATACAGTGAAAAGTGAAACATAAGCCAGAATATATCAAGTTCTGTACAACTTTGACCGCTTGTGTGAGCTTCAGGGAACATCTCAAAATCATATTTTTAGCATATTTGCCCTTTATTTTGAAATAAAGACATCATAAAGGATGAATATGTCCTTATAGTTCTTGTTTACGGCATTTAATAGTTGTTAGTATATATTTCTCTAGAAAAAGACAGCAAAATTCAATCGTGAAAATATATCAGGGGCGATCTCAAAACATATTTTGTAATTTTACACATAACTTGTACTCTGTCTTTATCAGTACAAGCTAGTGAAATTATAAAAAAAAAAACTGAAATAGAGAATTTGATGACATATTCATACAGTGAAAAGTGAAACATAAGCCAGAATATATCAAGTTCTGTACAACTTTGACCGCTTGTGTGAGCTTCAGGGAACATCTCAAAATCATATTCTTTGCATATTTGCCCTTTATTATGAAAGAAGGCCTCATAAAGGATGAACGTGCTCGTATATTTATTGTTTATAGCATATCATATTCGTTAGCATATATCTATCCAGAAAAAGACAACCAAATGATATTGCCAAATATGTAAGGGACCATTTAAAAGCATATTTTTGCAATTTTAGACATAACTTGTAGTCGCAGATATAAAGTGAAATTAAAAAAGAAACTGAAACAGAGAATTTGATGGCATATTCTTATATATTAAAAAGAGAAACATAAGACAGAATATATCAATTTCTTTCAAGTTTGATGTCCAGCCGTTTTGTGTGAGTTTCAGGGAACATCTCAAAATCATATTTTTAACATATCTTCCCTTTATTTTGAATAAAGAACGAATGTGCTCGTATAGTTATAGGGTTTGTTCCTGTCATACTTCCTACTCAAGGTACTTTGAGTAGAAAGTATGACAGGAACAAACCCTATAACGAATTTATCATACCAGGAACCATTTCGTAACGTATTCTGTGTAATTCTTAAGGTTTGAAAATTTATTGACCTAACTCGGCGTCAAGGTAGGACACAATGTGACCGTAATACTGCGACGTCATTGGCTGAAATTAGTTCGAGGCGTGATAATACGACAAATCATATCCCTCTCGCGAAAGACAGCCAAATGCTATCGCCAGAATACAAAATGTATGTAAGGGACAATCTCAAATCAAATTTGTGTAATTTTAAATCATATAACTTGTACTTGCAAGTCTCGAAGATAAAATGAACAAAGCGTTTTTCTCTTATTGCCTTATCTTTTGTCTAATTAAATTCAGCAATATCGATATCTTAATCATTATTCTAAAATTTCAATACATCGTATTTTGGAGGAAACGTCTGAAAAGTTACATGGATTACTCACAGATCACACATTAATCTTTAAACTTTGCATGCTCCCCTTAATTGCAGAATCGCGTACTCGACAGGTCTCGGATCTATAAGCGTTTCTATAGGCGTTTTAACTATACTATATAGGCGGCCGAACCCAAAACCATACTCTCCCGTAAACGACCCCCTCCCAAGTATCAGTGACCCTCCCCCTTCCGAGGGAGGAGTTGATGTACTTGGTACATCCCTCTCTAGACGTCCACATAGAAATCACCCTAGCTACGCCACTGTCAAGATTAAGTATAGTATTGCATGCTCACGCGAAATTGCAAAAATAATTCGAATACGATAAAAGATCATGGATGGATACCAAATGTAAAGTAAAATTCAAAAGAATAAAGAAAGTGGAAAGGGGCTACCCCCATGCGCGGGAATAGATTGGGTGGAGTTATTTATGAGCGATTCCTATTTCCTCTTTTCCCGATTATTGCGCATAATATTTTTAAATTCATAAAATGGACCAAATGAGTTGAAATGACCGAGCTGGACCACCTCTCCTCCTCTCTGATATATTTCTATTCCATGCGATTTTATCCGACCGCTGAGCTAAAATGCACGTTGAAGACAATGATTACGTCCATTATCATGGTCATAATCATTTATGGAATGGAGTATGCTGTAGGACAACGTATTCTCTGGTTGAACTGCACTATATATTGGTTAGGGTTATCTCAGGGGCGGATATAAGATTTGGGTTTAGGAGGGCGTCATGAATATCAAAAAGGCAACGGGTCTGGGGACCGCTTCCTCTCTCCCCCAATGGGTCCAGGACGAAGTCATGTTTTGGGTTCCTTTGACCACCGGAACGGAAAATGTATAATTCATACAAAAAACGTAGAAGCTATATATTATTGAATATATCTGGCGAGCGAAGTGAACCAGCGACTTTCTAAAATTGTTTTAGAGAGGGTTGGGGCATCCCCTTTGCTGCAAGAGTGCATGTTTGTTGACTAAAATCTTAGTACATATGTCAGAAAAGACCGTCCAAATAGTCACAGTAAAGTAAAGGTATGGAAGGTGTAGTATCACTTTATAATTCTGGCTATTTTAGCATGAAATGATCAATGACATGCTTAGCAAATGGTGTGAAGTTAATCTAAATTGAGTAAGGTGGCGAGCGGCAGCAAACCAACGAAAATTTTCCGACATTCGACTCAAAACAGCCTAAAATTGAGTATACACATAAAGGTTAAGCCCCCAAAATACCTTACTTCGATGATTTTAGGGGGGGGGGGGGGGGCGTGTGCCCCTTGCGCCCCCTTCAAAATTCGCTCATGTATCTATACTGAAATTCACCCCCAAAAATGAAGAATCGGAAAATGTATGTATCTCGGAAACTTCTATAACTTAGAAGTAAATGTGAATTTTCGCTCCGGCTTAATTTCAGAGAATGAAACCCTGAAAATAAAATGCATAATATATATTTATACAGCTACTTTTTCTGATTGCAGGACCGGAGCGCCTCGTTTCAATGAATTAATGTACTTTATTTAATATCTTTTATTTATAAATTGCTCGTGAAACCTTGAGAAAAAAAAAAATCATGTAGCGACTTTAATCTGAGTACTTCCCCCTTTTTTCCCCTGAAAAAAAGAAAAAGACATATATCTATGTAAAATACATTTGCTAACCTTTATACGTATTACGAGGATATATTTAAAATATACTTTAAATAATTCAATATAAAACTTTTTATAAAATAATTGAATATGTTCTACTCGATTATAAGAGGTATGCAGATCCCTCGCAAAATTTTCTAGTTTAACAATGCCATCCGACCTCATGAGAGAGAAAAAAAAAGAAATTAAAGTAAAATGAAGATGCGTCAGCGTTGTTGATTATGAAATTTGCGAGCAAGGTGAGCCGATTTACTTGCTGCAACTTAGCTGATAATTCTCTCGATTAGACGAAAAGGAACATCAAGCCATTTCTGAACAAAAACAAAAATGATGAGAGAACACTTGCTTCCGTGCCGTGCGTATGCCTAGCTAGCAACCCCCCCCCCCAATGCATTGGGATTATAATAGGATGATTTATATAAATGCAAAAGAATATGTGTACATAGTATCAGGAAAGTACATGCTGTTGTTGCTGTTGCTGTTTTTTTTTTTTTACAAAATAAATACATTAAAAATAGTTTTGATCGATGAAGTTCTATTCATTTTTCTATTTGTTTCATGTTTTTTCTAAAGGCCCCCGTTAAAAAATAAAATAACTATTTAGTGGGAGGAGGTGCACCAAATAATGATAATATTAAAAACCTTGAGTCAATCCTAGTCTGACGATCTCATCATCTAACCATGCTTTGCATTTATCTTCGTTTATTACGAACATACACAGATTTCTAGCCTATTGATTTTTAGCGCGGCGTTAAATGCTTTGTCGCGTCATTTGATTGTGACGTCATAGTATGACAGTACGTTAGGTGCAATGTAGAGATAAAAGATTGAACCGGTTACGGGAATGCGCGAAACGATGCGCACACGTTTTGTCCAGGGCCTCGTTAAAATGTATTGTTTTTCCTGGCATGTCGGGTCATTCTTGTTTGAGATTTGGCGCGTTTCAAACATAGGTATATGACGTAATATAATCGTCATATGAATACATTTGCATATATGAATAAATTGAGCGCTATTTTGCCATATGGTTCGTTCACAATACAACAGCGGAACACAACCACAGTATGCAATGAACATTAGACAAAACAACTTCAATAAACAACGGGGGACAAAGAGACACACAACAACGGCCCGCACACAGAACTGAATCAAAGCAAACACACCAAAAAATAAAACGCATTGAATGACAGAGATTTATGGCACTTTCCGGTTGCTTGATGTACTATTATGGGTTCTGCAAACCATAGTACAACAAGCAACAGGGAAATCCATGTGGAATGACAGTATCTCAGTGTAGCATGTACTTGAAATTTTCTAAGTAGAAGGTTACCGTGCACAAGTCCGAATAAGAAGTTTTCCTATGGTTACATTTTGTTAGCAACTGAAATAGAAAAAAAAATCAAAAACAACAATGACTTATTCATGACTTACGGAACCATGGGTTTTTTTTTTTCTAAAATAGAGTACTACTTTCCTTCAGAAAAAAAAAGAACCCAGTATCACTAGTGACCCCAATCTTTAAGGCGGCTCAATAATCGTTTGACGTCATCAGATATCGAGTGCAGTACTTTTATATGTGGCCTTTTTTAGTTTTCGGCCTTCAAACTCCTCCGTAATTCGCTTGTTTCTTGACGGATTTCGACATGTTTGGTATCGATGGAAACAGAAAATTATCATCTACAATCTGAGTGTAATAAATATTTAGTCAAATGTATCGTTGATTTATATATACAAAAATATCCCGTAAAAGAGACACCCTGGCTAACGCCGTAAACGTATCGTTTTTAGAACGTCATCGGTGGAAATTCAACCGCCTGTTGCCTTTGAACAAATTCAAGAAGGTAAACTTAAGTTCATGATAAAACAAGATATTTCTTGGAGATTTTAGCGGTATCATAGATAAGATATTTGAAGTTTGGTTTCTCTAATAATCTTTGGTTTAAAGATTTTTTCTTCAATTTTGTCAACTTTCGTACTTTGCAACAAGATGTTATCGAATAAAATTTCTCTATTTGAAAGATTTAAGCGAATGAATTTTAGTTTTAAGCCTGCTTTGTTCAAAGATATATCCATTTCACAGATAACTGCACGCATTATCGAGAACGAGGGAGGGGATTGACGTCCACTTATTGACCTTGAACGTCAAAATGTTTAAAAACGCTTCCGTTTACTTTAGTTCTATTTCTTTTATATATATTTCCGTTTCTCTAAATAGATTGATGGAATTAGATATGAAATTTTGAACAAAACATTTTTTTTAAGCTTTGACTTTTTTTAAACTTTATTTGACAAAACTCATTTAACTGACACTAACAAAACATGAAAGGTGAGTTTATAAAAGAAAAGGTCGAATAACGCTTTGCCAAGGATATTTAGAAGTACACATGTTACTTTCCTTTTCTTTTCCTATTTTTTTCGACAAATCATTTGTAAACTTGTTTATTCTTATTTGATTTCGATGATAAATGATAATTGTGTAAGTATTCTTCCTTGTATCAGAATTTGAAACTTCCACTGAATCTTGGGAAAGAATAATCTCGACTCGAAGTGTCTGATTTTTTGCTCACCTGAGCTATTGTCATAGCGCGCCGTCCGTCCGTCGTCTGTCGTCCGTCCGGCATAAACCAAGTAGATTTTTACAATATGGAAACGAGGTAAAACGGAATGTCTTGTAAATTTTTGTTAAAAGATTAGAGTCTGATCTTGAAAAATATGTCAATTATAACAGTTTTTAACAAATGTTTTCATCGTTATAACGTCAGCTAAGAAAACAGAGCATTTTAATTTGACTTGTTGCAAATTGTTACAAAACCGTTACTATGACAACCAAATATTTAAAATCAGAATGAACGATAACATGTACTTTTTTATATTTCTTTTCGAAGAAACGAGTTTGTCGTTGAGAAATATGTAAAAGAAAATAACTTCTGACAAAGACTTCTTATCACTTTGATGTCAAATAAGGGTACTGAGTACTTTTTTTTAGATTCTCATTTTGGGGTGGGGGGTACCCAAAATGTACTTTTCTGGAACAGTTTTAGCTATTTCACTCTTTGAAAGCATTATCTATAAAGAAATACACATATTTGATGATATTATGGTGAAAATGATCACAAGAATGGTTTCAATCTGGAATTATTATCCACATATCATGTTTTTATCTATCAAAATTCATTGTTTTGCGACATATCTCGGCGTTGATTTACATATGTATATTCAGAGGACCACTGGTCAGTCAAATAGTCGATGATATGTAATCTTAAGCACAAATATAAATTACCAGATATCAATGTTGAATAAACAGAATATTTTTTTCTCCTCTGACAAAGAATTCTTGGATTATTGAGCCACCTTAAGCACCATCCCCTACCCCCGCTGAATCCGCCACTGTTCCCAATCTTTAAGCACCGTCCCCTACTCCCACTTAACCCGCCACTAAAGAGGGAGGGATTCCAAAATATAATACGCATTCGTAAGACACCTACTGTAGCATAACAGACATATCATATAATGTGATGCCGCTTCTCTCAGTCACGTGACGTAGTTCGGCGAAACTCCTATTAAAATCAGTTGGTAGCTTTTCTCCGTTAAAACTTCGTTTTATTTAATTTCTGTTATTCAAATTATTTTCAATTTGTTATGTAACGATGATTCATGACCTATTTTCAATTCTATAAGAAAACATAATGATTTTATAGAAAATAGAGGAAATTTCGTAGAAAGACACCTACTGTAGCATAACAGACATATCATATAATGTGATGCCGCTTCTCTCAGTCACGTGACGTAGTTCGGCGAAACTCCTATTAAAATCAGTTGGTAGCTTTTCTCCGTTAAAACTTCGTTTTATTTAATTTCTGTTATTCAAATTATTTTCAATTTGTTATGTAACGATGATTCATGACCTATTTTCAATTCTATAAGAAAACATAATGATTTTATAGAAAATAGAGGAAATTTCGTAGAAAGAAGGAATTTTTAAAATACGTGGGAACCGCCAAAATCAGTTATCCGAAAAAACGAAGTTACATGACTCCAGGATAAACTTTCAGTTGCGATGCCCGGAACACGAATGATTACACTAGAAACTTAAGAAAATGGACATTGAAGTTGCCAAAAGTCGCCAAATCATGCTGTCTTCCTATGTACTGTACAGTACAGCCTATGGGCGGAATCTTGCTTAGCAGCTAATTTTCAACTCGTGTGGGAACCGCGAATTTAACACGGAAAATAAAGTTTTTTTACATCAACTTCTTCAGAAAGTAGCGGAGTATCATATCCAATGCCCGCCAACCGTTTAACAATCGTCGTTACAGTGATGCCCATATACGACATTAGTCTGCTGCGAGCCATGACGCGATGTTAGAGTGGCATTATTTCTCCGAATGTTGAAATGTTTGGTGGATGTACGTTTCCTTGTAACGATTTTAAAAACGATTTTTTTTATTTCTTTTTTTTTCATATCTGAAGATTGCTATTTCTTCGAGAATTCACTACTATACTTTGTCGTGATTCCGGAAATAGGGCTTTATCTTCCCGATTTGAGTCCACCGGAAGTGATGATAGGCATTTCACCGGGCGGCCACGTTTGCAGAAACCAGAAATTGATAAAATGTCGTTGAAACTTAGCGGTATTTTGGCGCTCCTTTGCGTCTGTACAGTATTTGCCTCCAAAAGAACATTAGTTCTTGTCGATAACTGGTCCATCCGAGAAACACATTCAGTCTTCTTCCGCAGTTTACGAGGTAAAGTTTAGTGCTAGGCTACCCTTTCCCCTCCCCGGCTTAGCCAGGTCCAGGTCAAAGCCTTTCGGGGTATTATAGCTCGATCGGGCTATAAACATGTTAGAGCTCGATCGGGAAAAAATGTAATTTTTACCCAATATTTCTCGTTTAAAATAGCAACAACCACGGGTTTTATAAATAAATTTTTTTTTCATCAATATTACTTTTCTTGTATGAAAAAAGTATGCTGAGTTCAAATCTGTAATCTGTTTTATTGTATCTTTTATATGTAAAAAGTTATTTGACATTTAACATACCCACCCCGCAACCTAATTTAAAATGAAAATGCACAACTTTTATAGAAAAAACGTCGCAACTCATTTTCTTTACAGGGATGCTGATTATGGACTATATTTTGTTCATTTTAATCTATTTCAGGTATGCTGATTTCAAAAATGACAAGAGTTCTTTTCTATCATTGACTAAATAGCTGTAATTTAGACTAAAAGATGGTTACCCCCTATATTTGCATAGCGAAAATTTGCAAATTATGACTTGATTTGTCATAATACTTTGTTTTAAAAATACATTTATCACATGTATCTACCAATATAACAAAAAAGGAAAACATTTGAAGATAATAGACAAGTTATATTTACAAATCAAAAGCACATGGTCAAATCAACAGTCGGACAGATATACAGGAGAACCATTGACGTCATTAATAGTACCATGTTTGAAATAAGCTGTCAAACATGTAGATCTAGCTACCCAATGCATATAATCATACTTAATTTCTCTGCCCACCCAGTGAACATTAGAAAATAAAACCAAGAATTGCTCAATGTCTATAAGATAATAAGTAAATTGTCAATCTTGAACATGAACCTTATATACATTGTGAGAATTTTGAGAAAAAAAGAAAGAAAATTCTACATATATTTAATGTATGGTTTTAATTAGGGCTGGGACGATACTGTACCCAGCCGATCCGATACGTATCACGATACCTGATATCCGATACGATACATATCGCGATTCTAAGTTAAGTAATAAAACCTTCTCAAAAAGCTATTTGATAGTATTTATTTTCATCATATTAGTAGCTTTTTTTTATTCCACATGTTATATTTATCCAACACTAGAATTCTTTCTAGAATAAAGATGAAAACAATTAATAAATGGTTTGTTATTTGACTAGAATAATTGAACAACAAAAAATCATTTCAAATAACAATAAGAAGTCATGGAAATTTCGTATTAAAAATCAATGGTTCTTATCATTTTGTTATTTCATATCTACATACTTGCCATAATTTTGTCATGTTGCAAAGAGGGACAAAAAGAGTGACAAATCATCAAAAAGAGTGACAAATCATCAAAAAGAGGGACAAATATAACACCAATGAGGGACACTTTTTCATCACTATAATAAGGCCTTTTAATTATAATTACAAGTTGGGGATTTTGGGGAGGGGGGGTCCTTCACTTTTGAAGGAGCAACACAGTCAAATCAATGAGAAGTGTAAAATTTTCAAAACAAAGGACCATTTGGTATTAATTTGTTTCTCATATTTCCTCTTCAATTTGTCTGATTTTTTTTTCTGAAAATACTGAAATTTATCTCACTAAGCATCAGCATCTGAGTGTGTCGCACACAATACATCCTGAGCTAATTTTCATAATTATGTTTAAGGTAACTTTCCACTAGGAGGTTGAACTTCAGATATTGCAGTCCAAAATTGCGCTAGATCATAGCTCTCTGCAAACACAAGAACGTCAGAGAATAAACAAATCTTATTAACGCGCGCCGTAACGTACACGGGCGTCGGCTCCTGGTCGGACGCATTTCTAAAAAGTGGCGCTTCAGCGAACTTGTCCACCCTTTTATTCACAAGTATTTAACACCTGTGCCGTTACCTGAGTTGACGTTGGCGAACAATAACAAAGGAGTTTAAATCAAATACACAATCGATACCTTAACGTCTCGGGTATTGAAAAAGACAGTAAGCTGACGTACGTTGAATAGGTCTTAAATGATGCTATTGAATTTGAAGACGTTTTACATTTGAACTACTTGGTGAGTGTCACTGCTGGTGGACCAAGAGTCCCCGAGGGCACATGTAGCCAAGTTCGATCAACTTCGGTTGATCGTCTGTCTCTTCAACGCATTTGAAATTTTCTGTTACAAAATTTCTTGAAATTTCTAAAACGTGGGTCCTGTAGCATCATATCCCACCCATTCTGCTACGTCTTTTGGTACATTTTTGGACATAATAATTTTCATACGTTTTGGCCATATTACATTGTTTAGACTTGGGATCACTGACGAGGGTTTAGTACCCGAAACGTGCATGTCTGGTCCATGCTGTAAATTTATCAGGTCTTAAATGATGCTATTGAATTTGAAGACGTTTTACAATTGAGGTGTTTTTTTTTTTCTTTTTTTTTTTTTTGCGTTCCGTGGTTGCCGTATTTCTTTTTTTTTTTTTTATCTTGTTTACATTTTTACTTCACGTTGTTTCTTCTCATAAAAATTTTGTATCTTGGCTTACACAAATGGTATCACTCGAACATCTTATAACTATTACTTTCAATGATCTAGCAAAAAAAAAAAAACAACAACAACAACAACAAGAGAAGGATTTAGCGACGTTAGTTGACTATTGTTTGTGGTACAGCCGACAGATTACCGGCTGATTACTGTATATGGGTATATGGCGTGCGTTAGATAAATATTATGAAACAGTTTGCGTTTATGAAAAGACGGAGTGACTAATAATCAATATTACGCTGTTTTTTTTTTTTTAATGGAACGTCCAAAAATCGGGATTTCCCAGCCGGGACAGATTTTTTTCGGTTGAAAATGCGGGACAATGGCAAGTATTTATCTATATGTAAACTGAAGAAAGTTGGATTTAAACTTGAGTACTTGAAAATACGGAGAGTTTAAGAACAATTTCTTTGTAAATCTTAACTTGGGTATCGTCGGGGTGTATCGATACTTGGATCGCGAAAAAAAATATCGCGATGCACCGATGAATCGGAGTATCGTCCCAGCCCTAGTTTTAATTTGAACAACTTTCACATGCTGAATATTGGTACATATCCTACAAGGAAATATTCCCTATTGTTAGTCCCCTACCGGCAACGCCGAAGGGGACTCTTAGTTTCCTCTCGGTCTGTCTGTCTGTCCGTCCGTCTGTCTGTCTGTCTGTCCGTCTGTCCGTCTGTCCCATTTTCAGTTTTCCGGACTTTTTTTTGCTGTTGTTGCATATATTGAACTCATTTTTGGTATGTGGATATATCTCAATGTGATACAGATCAAGTTTGAGTTTGCTTTCGATTGACCTAATTTTACAAGAGTTATGGCCCTTGGACTTGGCAAATTTTATGAAAGTTTCAGTTTTCCGGACTTTTTTCCGCTGTTGTTGCATATATTGAACTCATTTTTGGTATGTGGATATATCTCAATGTGATACAGATCAAGTTTGAGTTTGCTTTCGATTGACCTAATTTTACAAGAGTTATGGCCCTTGGACTTGGCAAATTTTATGAAAGTTTCAGTTTTCCGGACTTTTTTCCGCTGTTGTTGCATATATTGAACTCATTTTTGGTATGTGGATATATCTCAATGTGATACAGATCAAGTTTGAGTTTGCTTTCGATTGACCTAATTTTACAAGAGTTATGGCCCTTGGACTTGGCAAATTTTATGAAAGTTTCAGTTTTCCGGACTTTTTTCCGCTGTTGTTGCATATATTGAACTCATTTTTGGTATGTGGATATATCTCAATGTGATACAGATCAAGTTTGAGTTTGCTTTCGATTGACCTAATTTTACAAGAGTTATGGCCCTTGGACTTGGCAAATTTTATGAAAGTTTCAGTTTTCCGGACTTTTTTCCGCTGTTGTTGCATATATTGAACTCATTTTTGGTATGTGGATATATCTCGATGTGATACAGATCAAGTTTGAGTTTGCTTTCGATTGACCTAATTTTACAAGAGTTATGGCCCTTGGACTTAGCAAATTTTATGAAAATTTCAGTTTTCCAGACTTTTTTCCGCTGTTGTTGCATATATTGAACTCATTTTTGGTATGTGGATATATCTCAATGTGATACAGATCAAGTTTAAGTTTGCTTTCGATTGACCTAATTTTACAAGAGTTATGGCCCTTGGACTTAGCAAATTTTACGAAAATTTCAGTTTTCCGGACTTTTTTCCGCTGTTGTTTGATAAATTGAACTCATTTTTGGTATGTGGATATATCTCAATGGGATACAGATCAAGTTTGAGTTTGCTTTAGATTCACCTATTTTTACAAGAGTTATGGCCCTTGGACTTGGCAAATTTTATGAAAATTTCAGTTTCCGGACTTTTCTTTGGTTCTATTGCAAATGATGCACTGATTTTTGGTAAATGAATACATCTCAGTGTGATACAGACCAAGTTTGAGTTTGGTTTCGATTGGCCTAATTTTACAAGAGTTATGGCCCTTGGACTTAGCAAATTTCATGAAATTTTTAGTTTCCCGGCCTTTTTCATGCCTGTTATTGCAGATAATGAGCTTTTTCTTTTTTATGT
The DNA here is from genome assembly GCA_028142955.1 of Pinctada fucata. Taxonomy (NCBI): domain Eukaryota; kingdom Metazoa; phylum Mollusca; class Bivalvia; order Pterioida; family Pteriidae; genus Pinctada; species Pinctada fucata. The sequence goes on from AP027104.1 coordinate 2,639,788, forward strand.
GAATACATTATAGTGTGATGCAGATTTGAGTTTGATTTAGATTGACTCATTTTCACAAGAGTTATGACCCTTGGACTGAGCAAATTTCGTGAATTCAGTTTCCCAGACTTTTCTTGGCTGTTGTTGCAGAAGTTGAACTGATGAACAGAGATGCAAGTCATAAATTTATGCCGCCGGTAGGGGACTTATATCGCACAGCGATCATTGCATTTTTTCAATATTATATCTAAGACATTGCTTGAACTGAGCTCTAGGCTCCTCTTCTCACACACAAAGATGTTATTGTGTTTAATGTAAAAAAATAACAGTGAGAGATAGATGCATTTACCTAATTATCCTAAACCGACAAAAGGAGATGTTTTAATATGGTGTGATGAATGTATTTAGATCTATCATTAGCCTTCAGCCCTTTCCCTTAAAAAAACTTCAGATTAATCACTCCAAATATTTTAAGAATTGTGGTCAAAACTTGCTAAATTTATCTGTAAATAAAACTCCTAGTAATCACTGTCCAATCCCCCCCCCCTCTACCATACCCCCATTTCCAAGGCTAACCCCACAGACCATTAATGCATGTAGTTAATCCAAGGAGGATAACTAATGCCATGAACAAATAGATCTAAGATAAAAATCCAGATGTACAAAGTCTTTGATAAAGTGAGAAGTGGAAAAGTCAGCATTTACAATTACATGTTTATGTGGTAATATTATTACAGGACCAGGGTATCCCATTCCCTATCTAGGTCAGATTTATCTGTATTAAAATTTGTACTACAGGTATATAGTACACTAATATTGTTGTAAGACCTGTGTTCAATTTGCACAGAGTGACAGAAACATTTTTACTTAGCTACATCCTGAAAATAGGGTAGTTTTAATGTAAGAAATGAAGTATACATGGTACATGTATTTATATCATAACTAATAAAAAGTAAATAAACTCCAAGAATGTTACAAAAGTTAATATTTGGAGCATTAATTATCAATTCATATTTGATGTAGAATGTGGATCCAGTCAGATGGGACTGATCTTTCGCTCATTACGCAAGAAAGATTGCAAAGATGTCAGAACATTACCAAGTATTGTCAAAATAAGTAAAATAAGTGTTGATTTTGAGGTTTAGGGCTAATTTGCAAAACTGCAATGTGCATCAGTGTGAAGTGCAAATAAATTCCACGCTGAACTTTCGTTTTTAGCTCACCTCGACGAAGTTGAGTGAGCTTATGCTATAACCGTCCGCGTCCGCGTCCGGTTAAGAAGTTTGGGGTAGCTCAGTATCTGACAAAGTACTAATGCTACAGTAACCAAACTGGCACAAGTGATTCATCTTTGGATGCTGAGGTGAACCCATGCATCGTATGCAGCATCTGACCTACATTTTCCGCTTGAGTGACTTGGTTAAGAAGTTTGGGATAGCTCAGTATCTGACAAAGTACTAATGCTACAGTAACCAAACTTGCACAAGTGATTCATCTTTGGATGCTGAGGTGAACCCATGCATCCGATGCTGCATCTGACCTACATTTTCCGAATGAGTGACTTGGTTAAGAAGTTTGGGGTAGCTCAGTATCTGACAAAGTACTGATGCTACAGTAACCAAACTTGCACAAGTGATTCATCTTTGGATGCTGAGGTGAACCCATGCATCGGATGCAGCATCTGACCTACATTTTACACTTGAGTGATTTGGATAAGAAGTTTGGGGTAGCTCAGTATCTAACAAAGTACTAATGCTACAGTAACCAAACTTGCACAAGTGATTCATCTTTGGATGCCGAGATGGACCCATGCATCGGATGCAGCATCTGACCTACTTTTTCCACTTGAGTAATTTCGCTTTTAAAAGCCAATATTGAGCAAAGTATAAGTGCTACATGTACCAAACTTGCATAATGGATGTATCTTTGATCAAACTTTCATAAAATGACCTTGACCTCAGTGTTCTCCCCAGGCCGTTTTAGCGTGGCGGCCCCGCCACGCTATCGAGATTTACCGCCACGCTATCGGCGTTGTCAATGTCTATCGAGTGACCAACAAAAGACGACCCGTTTTCGTTTACGTGTATAATCGCTAGATCGTGTTGACCAGCAAGTGTCATATAGTTACAGAGTTACGGTAAATTGGAAATAGAAATACAGGTGTACGCTATATCAGATGTCATTAAAATACGTTTTAATCCGTCTTACTGTTCGACATATTACCATGATTACCCGACCTCGCCGTTTTGTCATACAAAAAAATTGCCGCTTTTACAAGATAAGAAAGAGGTTACCTCGCTATCGCAAAATCCTTTTACTTTGAATAAATAACGAGTCGGTACGTCCGTATTTTTATTATTTTTTTTTTTAAATACGCTTGAATCTAGTTAATAAGAAGTTTAGACGGATTGATGAAATTAATCATCAAAACATAACATGGTGCACGGACCATCGTTTTATTGATGAGTCTGAGCGCGATATAGAAGGCTTTGTATACAATTGAAAATTATAAAATAGATCTTGATTTCGTTGGGGAGGGGGGGGGGGGTGTTGGCTTGTTTGCTCCATACTGTGGGCAAAGTAGAACAACTGCAAGCTTTCTTTGCCAGAGATTACAACAAACAATATTGCAGTGGCTAATAAGGAGGGGGGAGTAGAACAACTGCAAGCTTTCTTTGCCAGAGATTACCACAAACAATATTGCAGTGGCTAATAAGGAGGGGGGAGTAAATGTTTCCATATTTGGACCCAATTTTTCAAGTAGGAATCTGTATAAAGATAATTTTCAACTTTTTTTAAAAGGTGAAAGCTGCCCTTTCCCTGAACCAAAAATTCAGAACTCAAGGTTAGACACCCTTTACATAACACATTCACTGATATCAGTCATTAGGAAGGGCAGAGGACATGCACCATAGTCCGATTTTGCAAAATGGCCCATTGACAAACTTAGTACTTTTTTGAAGAAATGGCCCATTGATATTTTAGAAGATCATGGAAAATGACCCATTTACAGAATTTCCTTCCAAATCAGTGTAATATGCCAAATTCTTACTCTAAGCTACCTGGAGTTATGGTCATGAGACAGATAATTTTCTCGAAAGGCTCAAAACTAATTGAGTCTTAAACTGTCATGAATCTCTCTTTACAAATAGAACACCAATGATCTCACTGTCTAAAATTTAATGATAATTGGCATGTAGATAAGAATGAAGTATTATTTACACATTTATTTCCTTAATAAAATTATTTTGAACAATTTAATAATAAAGCAACAACACATGAAACAGTATGCAATGATGCAACGCGCAATGACGCATCCCAACACAAGGTGCACCGCGAAGACTTAGCACCATGCTATCTGAAATTTCTGGGGAGTACACTGGACCTACTTTTTCCGCTTGATTGATTTTGCCTTTAAAAGCCAATATTGAGCAAAGTATAAGTGCTAGATGTTCCAAACTTGCATATTAGATGTATCTTTGATCAAACTTTCATAAAATGACCTCGACCTACTTTTTCCGCTTGAGCGATTTTGCCTTTAAAAGCCAATATTGAGCAAAGTATAAGTGATACATGTACCAAACTTGCATATTGGATGTATCTTTGATCAAACTTTCATAAAATGACCTCGACCTACTTTTTCTGCTTGAGTGATTTTGCCTTTGAAAGCCAATATTGAGCAAAGTATAAGTGATACATGTACCAAACTTGCATATTGGATGTATCTTTGATCAAACTTTCATAAAATGACCTCGACCTACTTTTTCCACTTGAGTGATTTTGCCTTTGAAAGCCAATATTGAGCAAAGTATAAGTGATACATGTACCAAACTTGCATATTGGATGTATCTTTGATCAATCTTTCATAAAATGACTAGGGCTGGGACGATACTCCGATTCATCGGTGCATCGCGATATTTTTTTTCGCGATCCAAGTATCGATACACCCCGACGATACCTAAGTTAAGAATTACAAAGAAATTGTGCTTAAACTTTCCGTATTTTCAAGTACTCAAGTTTAAATCCAACTTTCTTCAGTTTACATATAGATAAGTACTTGCCATTGTCCCGCATTTTCGACCGAAAAAATCTGTCCCGGCCGGGAAATCCCGATTTTTGGACGTTCCATTAAAAAAGATAAGCGTAATATTGATTATTAGTCACTCCGTCTTTTCATAAACTTAAACTGTTTCATAATATTTATCTAACGCACGCCGTATACCCATGTACAGTTATCAGCCGGTAATCTGTCGGCTGTACCACAAACAATAGTCAATTAACGTCGCTAAATAAATGCAAGTAAGCCTTCTCTTGTTGTTGTTGTTGTTTTTTTTTTTTTGCTAGAAATATAATTCGATCATTGAAAGTAATAGTTATAAGATGTTCGAGTGATACCATTTGCAAAATTTTTATGAGAAGAAACAACGTGAAGTAAAAATGTAAACAAGATAAAAAAAAGAAGAAAAAACGACAACCACGGAACGCTCTTAAGTTATTATAATACTCTCTTTATTATTATCACGTAAAAAAAACCTCAATACTAATCAACGTACGTCAGCTTACTGTCTTTTTCAATACCCGAGACGTTAAGGTATCGATTGTGTATTTGATTTAAACTCCCTTGTTATTGTTCGCCAACGTCAACTCAGGTAACGACACAGGTGTTTAATAGGTGGACAAGTTTGCTGAAGCGCCACTTTAGAAATGCGTCCGACCAGGAGCCGACGCCCGTGTACGTATACGGCGCGCGTTAATAAGATTTCAGTATTTTCAGAAAAAAAAAACAGACAAATTGAAGAGGAAATATGTGAAACAAATTAATACCACATGGTCCTTTGTTTTGAAAATTTTACACTTCTCATTGATTTGACTGTGTTGCTCCTTCAAAAGTGAAGGACCATCCCCCCCCCCCCCCCCCCCAAAAAAAATTCCCAACTTGTAATTATAATTAAAAGGCCTTATTATAGTGATGAAAAAGTGTCCCTCATTGGTGTTATATTTGTCCCTCTTTTTGATGATTTGTCACTCATTTGTCCCTCTTTGGAACATGACAAAATTTTGGCAAGTATCTAGATATAAAATAACAAAATGATAAGAACCATTGATTTTTAATACGAAATTTCCATGACTTCTTATTGTTAGTTGAAATGATTTTTAATTTTTCAATTCTTCTAGTCAAATAACAAACCATTTATTAATTGTTTTCATCTTTATTCTAGACAGAAATCTAGTGTTGGATAAATATAACATGTGGGATAAAAAAAGCTACTAATATGATGAAAATAAATACTTTCAAATAGCTTTTTGAGAAGGTTTTATTACTTAACCTAGAATCGCGATATGTATCGTATCGGATATCAGGTATCGTGATACGTATCGGATCGGCTGGGTACAGTATCGTCCCAACCCTAAAAATGACCTCGACCTACTTTTTCCGCTTGAGTGATTTTGCTCTATAAAGCCAATATTGAGCAAAGCATAACTGCTACATGTACCAAACTTGCATATTGGATGTATCTTTGATCAAACTTTCATAAAATGACCTTGACCTACTTTTTCTGCTTGAGTGGTTTTGCCTTTAAAAGCCAATATACATGTACTAAGAAATATGTTTGAATTGAATTTTGCTGTCACGAGGTGAGCTTTGTAATCTGTGATTACCTATGTTTTTTTTTTGCCTAGATATTCGATTTGATTAGTCTGCGTTTCCTCTGTCCATCTGATTCGATGCGCAAGTGTTTTATACGAGAAATATTGGGTAAAAATTACATTTTTTCCCGATCGGGCTATATGTTTATAGCCCGATCGAGCTATGGTTCCAATATACAGTCTTCCAAAAGCGCAAAAAGTATGCGCATCATGCTAAAGTTGAAGTCATTAGACTTTTAAAGTAGTCTACATAACTTTATCAACCAGACCTTAGTACAATCAATACATCTAGACCTACAAAACATGTGAAAATCATTGCATCCAGATTTACCGTTTAATCGTTAATCAGCATCGAACGATGTGAAAATGGCAGTCGAGCGCTTGCGTTCAATGGATGCAGTAGCCCAAGTAGTGAGGTCAATACAGCATTGTTCTCAAAGCATTATCTACATCATTTAATACTGAATTGAAAGAGAACATCAGTAGCTTTTATCATGAAAAATTATTTGAATTTTCAACATCTGGATTTTCAGATATACATTTTATCCGGAAGAGTGCAAAACACCCCTCCGGCACTACTGGCATCAGGAGCCCAGGACGCGCGGTACTCGCTTCGCCTTTGTCTCCTATGGCTGTTTACTATATGGACCAATGGCTAAAATTGATGTCCAGTTCTCTTCTTCACATCCTTCCAAACTCATATAAACCCCAAAATTTCAAGTTTTTTCATTAACTGTGCCTACTACAAAAAAATTCAAGTCTCAACACTTAGAAATAAAAAAATCGTCCCTGGCCATTTCTTCGAATACGAAACTAAAACTGTATATTGGAACTTAAAATACCCGATCGAGCTATAATACCCTGAAAAGCTTTGACCTGGACCTGTTAGCCTCGCCACAGTCGCTGCGTTACGCAAATATATCTAATTTTTACCCCTTCACACACTAAAGGAATAAGAACGAACACTGACAAGTGTTTTAATTCTTTATTTGCGTAATGCGTCGCCTGTGGCCTCGCCAGGTTGCTGGGCTGATGACAACTGAACAATGCATTTCGTGATAACTTTACTTTTGACTCTTGATGTGGGAGGCTTAGCTTACTGTCTGTGCAGCTCACTTCAGAAATCGGAAAATTAAAGTTTTCTGTTGGTCTGGTAGTCACATTAATACATAAATGGTTATAGCTTGATTAGTATGCCTTACAACATGTATACCTCCATCAAATCAAGCATAATAAGACTGAACACCTGATGGGGGTCAAGGTTACATAATTACATGGACATGTTGGGTCAAATGTGTGACAGGTGACATATCTATTCTTAAACACTTCTATATTCTTATGAGTTGTATCATGTGTATTTAACAGATAGAAAGAAACCTAATTATATGTACATCTAAGCACATAGCAAGTACCCCATCATATCCATCATACTTGTATACTTGTACACATGTTTAAATTTAAGCTCTATATTTTTTGTCAGTATTTCTTCATCCACCATAAAAGTCAGTAAGATATCAATTCTAATGTCATGAGCCAATTGTTCCAAATATACAAAAAAACATAATTTTGATGATTTACTTTTACATGTATGATATTGCCTCTATCTTTATGTTTTTGTCATATTTCAGATCGTGGATTTGAACTGACTTTCAAGACTGCAGATGACTCTACTTTGGCCCTTGTGAAGTATGGAGAGTTTCTGTATGACAACTTGATCTTATTCTCACCATCTGTAGAAGGTATGGTAGATATATTTTTATGATCAAATTGTTCTTTGAAAATAAGTACATGTATATGGACTGGGCTTCACCCAGTGTTAGGGTGTACTGAATAAATGCAGGATATGACACAGATTGATGGTTTTCTTGAATGCTGATATTTCAATATTTATGTTGATGTACATAGGTTTCTGTGAAACAATGAATGAAGGATAAGATAAAATTCTCAGAAAAATTCCAATTGGTATCACTGAAATTTGCATCAGATGTACATGATGTACATCATCAAACTTATAAGTCACAAAGGTCTGAAAGGATGATCTTATTTCAACTCCAGATAAACTGATGTAAGAAATACTAGACATTCAAAGAAAGATACATGAATTACTGTTTATTATGATTAAGACTACGAATAAATTATTATTGTTAATGTTATGATAATTCTATCATCTGATTTTTGTTTTCAGAGTTTGGTGGTTCCCTGGATGTTGCCGCAATCACTAACTTTATTGACGGTGGAGGAAATGTACTGGTGGCTGCCAGCTCAGATATAGGTCAGTTCTAAATAATATAAGTACTTACAGGTGCTATTGAAAGTGCCATACATAATTATAGCAGGTTCTGATACAGTAACAAAACATGAACAACAAACGCTGCAGAACGCATAAGTGATTTCAGATCATGTAGTGAAATTATTCTTTCCGGAAGACGGGGAATTTCAGATTTGCTGCATGATTCCGCAAAGCAACACAAAACACTAAAGTTTTAATAAGATATGAGCTATGTTGAATGATCTTTCATGAACTGATTTTCATTTTCATGAGGAACTTGGAAATCTTTATTACTAACAGAAAGTGCACTGCTAATGTCTTATTTATTGTTTTAATCTATCAGGGGATCCACTCAAAGAGCTTGCGTCAGAATGTGGTGTAGAATTTGATGATGAGAAAACAGCTGTTATAGATCACATGAATTATGACGTGATGGACAAAGGAAAGGTTAGCAGAAAATAATGTTACTTTCCTTGATTACTGATTGTCATTTGTGTTAAATGTCTCGTTAAGATAATTTATTTCTTCGATAATTCTAGGATCACATTACTTTGAAAATGCTTATTTATGCACCTATTGATGAAAATCATGCTTTTATCTATGATAATTCATCAAATACAAAACGATGCTAATGTGTAGATGTACTTGGAATGAAACACGAACACTGAACTGATTTTGAACTATAGAAGAGTGATTAATAATTAAAATACATGTATGAGATGCATCCTTGGGAATGCTGAATCATTTTAGAAATTGATAATGTAAAAATTTCAACATTCGACAATGAAAAATTTACTCTAAGCTTTAATTCTGATGTTAAACTGTGTGATTGCACAAGAATGTGTACTATGAGAATTGAATCTATTTTAGCATACGTTGATTGTGGCAGACAGTAAGAACTTACTGAGTGCACCATTAATAGTCGGGTCTAAACAACACAAACCACTACTATACAGAGGTGTAGGGTAAGTATCAAGGATGTACATGTATATAGCACCCTTAATGAATGCGTTTAAAAATTCTTGTGTTCAAAATAAAAACACTGATTCCACAGACATTTTGCATAACATGTATAAGATATTTTATTAATTCAGATAGATTTTGAAATGTCAAAAAGTATAATATTTACAGATTTGAGATTTCATATAAAAATTACAGGAGGAGACAGTAAATATCTGCTTTCAGTATTGTAATAACATGTATATATTTGATTGTTTAACTTCCATACCGGTACATTTGTAAATATCTGGTTTCAGTATGGTGGCCGATACAGACAATCCACTGGTGCTGAATGTTCTTCACGCTTCATCGACTGCATACTCATTCAACCCTGACAAGCAGGTCACAGATGTATGTATCACTATCAAATACCATAGAAATGCAATTCTAATATGACTTGTGATTTTCTCCCTATGTGTGCTATAGAGCTTGCCCGTTGTCTATTCTCCAACACATAAGGCATGCCTATTCATACACATATACATGATATACTACAACTGATTTCTGACAACCTGCAATTTTCATCCAGTATGCATGAACCAATCAAATTATCATCTCATTGCTTCACAGCTCGGTGACGATTTGATTGGTTCATTGGAACTACTGGACAACAAACCTTGGCTAGGTACACGTAGTTCTTAAACATGTAATAGATGCTTATGCATATAATGTACATTATACGATAAATGACCTGATTTTGGTTTCTCAGAATTAATGAGGTTTATATTTTACATTCATGTATGATTAAAAAAGAAATTATTTTCAAAATATGTATAGAAAACTTGAACAGCCCAAACAATGATTGTAAAGGTATTGATGCAGAGCATGAAAATTTACCAAAAGAAGTTTTCAATGAATTATATATGTTTCAGTATCCCCATGCTGTTGGTAAGAACACCCTATTGATCGCTGCTCTCCAGGCCCGTAATAATGCCAGAGTGGTCTTTGTTGGCTCCCTGGATTTCTTCAGTGATGAATTTTTCACCTCCCGTGTACAGAGCGCTGTTGGGGGTAAAAAGTAAGAAAATGTTTGTTATATCTCAACCTATATTATAACATGTATATTGATACATATTGCTATTTTGCTAGTTAGTAACCCTCCATAAAGCTTTTCACTCATTTCCAAGATTGAAGAGTATATAATACATTTGCACTGTACTTGAACATTTTGGTTTATTTTTGGTAAAAACGATTTTCAGGTTACAGATTTTCATGTAGTGCAACTTGGCAAAAATATTGATCTTAGTAAACTTAGTGTACTTTACATACATGTACATACCAGTATTATCTTTTGATGCTCTGTTATTGTTGTAGTCCCCATGGAATTATACATGTACATGTATTTTTTCATTCTTTTCATCATTTAGAAGAGGATTTGATTGAGGATCACTGATGAGAGTCAAGTACCTGAAACATGCATGCTGGTCCTTACTGGAAATTTATCTGTTCTTAAATGATGCTAAGAATTTGAAGACGTAACATTGGTGTCTAGTGTCTTGTTTCTTCCACTGAGGTTTTGTAGGAGATCCTTCCTTTTCCCTGATATACCTCAATATTTACGTTACAGGGCAGACAAGTCAGGTAATGAAGACCTATCACAGAGCCTGACACAGTGGGTGTTTAAGGAGAAGGGAGTTCTCAGGGTGAAGAATGTCAAACATAAGAAGGTCGGAGAGAGGGATCCCCCACAGGCCTACACTGTCTTTGATGATGTGGTACGTTGTTGTTTTCTTTTTGATTCACATTTAAAAGTAGAAAATATAATTTACTTTGCTGTATATCAGCTAGATGACCTCCGCTCAAAGATATATAAAGTCATTTGAAAAGGAAGTGCCTTATCAAATGTAGTCGGATGAATTTGCTATTGTAAATAGTTTGGACATCTCTTAATGTAATCTTTCTTGAATAAAAAAAAAATCATTATTCTATTATTCACATAGTAATCCATGAAGAATTTCAAAATATCTATTTTCATAGTGTGTGCACATGTACAGTATGCATGTATATAATTACGTCATTACAGGAATATTCTATCGACATAGAGGAATTGAAGGAAGGGCAGTGGAAAGCTTTCTCTGGCTCTGATGTACAGCTAGAATTTGTCAGAATCGATCCGTTTGTCAGGACTACACTGAAGAATTCTAGTAAGTTCAGGATTTTACTGATTTAATGATAATTTCATCTCTTCCCTATTTATAGAATCTTTACTGGGTGTGACCATTGACAAGGAAAAACAACCTGAGTGTGTGGGATTTGCACATATTATGTAGATAACTCTGTAAATATGGGGAAAATAATATCTCCTACACTCGTGGATTAATCCTCATTCATTATGTAGAATTATCAGGGTGTTATCTCGGAGTGGGAAATATGCAGCTTGTGTCAAGGATAGTCTAGAATTATCAGGGTGTTATCCTTGGGGTGGGAAATATACAGCTTGTGTCCAGGATAGTCTAGAATTATCAGGGTGTTATCCCCGGGGTGGGAAATATGCAGCTTGTGTCCAGGATAGTCTAGAATTATCAGGGTGTTATCCTCAGGGTGGGAAATATACAGCTTGTGTCCAGGATAGTCTAGAATTATCAGGGTGTTATCCCCGGGATGGGAAATATGCAGCTTGTGTCCAGGATAGTCTAGAATTATCAGGGTGTTATCCTCAGGGTGGGAAATATACAGCTTGTGTCCATGATGGTCTATCACCTGGTAAAGTTTCAAGTTGCTGCTCCAAACAGTTTTATCAAAAATGACCTACATGTAAATGCAAGTTTAACCAAAATGTTGACGCACTGAGAGATGGACGGACTAACTGACAGACCATCATACTTTGCCATTTCATAGACCAGATTTTGCTTCACAATCCGGCCAAAAATTTACAGCACTCATATTTAAGTTAATATGATAATTCAAGTGATTTATTTTTAGAAACATCAAATGTTATCATTGTAGATGGAAAGCTACACACGACGTTTAAGTTACCAGACGTGTACGGTGTGTATCAGTTCCGTGTGGACTATAACAGGATTGGCTACACACACCTGTACAGTACTACACAGGTAAATACTTATACATGTATATCATATGACTTTGTCTTATATATCATACTCATATCATATGACTTTAACAGTCAGTACATGAACATAGAACGGCTGTACAACTTTTATAGTGAATTCTCATATGATTTTCTGACATTGCTGGTAATTTTTGAATCAATGTATATTTCAATAATTGAATTTAAATAAATTACATGTACTTGATTAATAATGTTTGTCTATTTTTAACCCCTGAAATCATTAAAAAGATCATGAATATTCATCATGTTCATTTTTGAAAAGAGTATATTATGTTTATGAAATAACGATGAAGCATGCAGCATTATAGTTTTTGCTTGTTCCAATTTTGAAAGATTTACATGTATTTATAATTCCACGATACATTACAGGTATCTGTGCGTCCCCTACAGCACACCCAGTATGAGAGGTTTATATACTCAGCCTATCCGTACTACGTCAGTGCTTTCTCCATGATGTTTGGAGTCGTCATCTTCAGTCTTGTTTTCCTGCATTTTAAAGAAGAATCCAAGGAGAAGAAAGAATAACACAGCTGAATTTAGGACTTTTATATTAAATTTGTAATACCAGCTCATTTTCCAATTACAGTACAAGTATGCTTTTGAAAACATTTGCATTTTCAGTGTTTGTTACAAAATTTGATGAATAGAAAATTTCTATAATTCTTCTATATTCCTTTTCAAAGATGCATGCATTTTCATGTTGTGAATTTTTACAAAATTGAGTTTGTTTCATCTTTTCTTTTGAGCTGAAGAATAATTAAAGTTCTTATTTTCTTAAGTTACTGCATTATTTGTGATTTTACTGATTACCTTTGTTTAAGGAGATATGTGAAATTGCACACTCTTTAAACATGTAGGAGTGTATTCAAAGGATGCCCAAAAGTCTGTGAACTGTCTAATTTGCATATGCAAGCACAATGTGTGTCATTTGCTGAACTTTGCAATACATGTACATGACCTTTCCTTGTCTTTCTTCTGTGCGCTCATAAGGTAGTCTTACTAATTATAAATTTACAGTAATTTTCTTGTTTCTTCCACATACTGTATGTACAGGTACAAATCATACATGAATTAGATTTAAAAAAAAAAAAAAACAAGTTGCAACTCCCAGATTACAAGTTTTGCTGTTGTCCTAGAAAATTAGGTTATAGCTAAGCTTTTTGTTTGACTGTGGAAAAGGTTCTTTTCAGAAGTTCAGAGAGACAAAGTTTTCTGTTAACGTCGGATCATTTCTGGCTGAAGACTGTAGTAATATCCATGTCAAGGGTATAACTTTTGTTTCATGAAATATAGGTCAAGTTCAAATCATCTTTCTGAAAGGAGCTGATAAGATAAGGGCCGTTTTTAGCCCTAAATCTCGTGCCGTATTTCTTCCACATGACGGTACATGTGCAGACAAGAGATATTGATTATTGAAATAAAATGTATTTGAAGACTTTTTGTATGTTTTACTTTTCGATGAAATAGTAATAAGATTCTAAAATGAAGGTCCAAAGAGGTAGGGGGTACTCTGGTAATAAAACTGATAATATCGACCAAAAACGTAGAAATTTTAGAATATTTTGCCTGAAATGGATAAATATTAACTAAAAGATATCAAATACATCAACATTGTATATCAGAAATACATTTCGAAAGTTCTATTTCCTCTAATCGGTAAATAATGAAATCCGGAACTCAAAATACGGTCTTATTTTGTATGTAATGGCTATAATAGAAGCTTTTTAGCGCGAAATACACATTAGCGGAGAAATCAACATCGCTTCTGCTTATTTAGATCCTAATTGTTGTATATTTTATTCGATCGTATTTAGAACACATTTTTTGATGGATTAAGGAGGAAAAATGGTCAAATTTTCCATATTTAATGATCTTAAAGATCGATTATTTAACAAATGCACCCCCCTTCCTTTTTCGGTTTTTCGTTTCTGGGGTAGTGTTCCCCCCGGAGATACAGAACCCCACTTTTCCAGAAAATTTGTATCATGGATATACACCTCCAGTATAAGTGGCATTCTGTATCTCCGGGGGGAACAATGTTCAAAAAAACTTTTCCGTTTTCTATTGATTTCTATGGGGAAAAGACAAGTTTTGACCCAAATATTAGCAATATTATACATAATAGATCTAAAATAACTTCAGAGTTTGATGGGGCACTGTATTTGTATTAAATTAACGAACGATTTTTCTTAAAATTTCCATTTTCAAAATTCCACTTTTTAGGGCAGATTTTACGTCTTATCTTATCAGCTCCTTATACCCATTGAAATGAATATTTCCAGTTTGAAGAAACACATTACAGAAGATTTGTTTAAATCTTGGACATAACATTTATACAAAAAAAAAAGTGAAAGTTATGGTTGAATATGGGTCATATTGCTGCATTACATGAGGATTTATGTCCCTTGAAACTTAGTAATTTCAATGTTTTGTATTTTCCACTCATTAAAAAGGATCCATTAGTCTCTTGATAAAAAGATCAAGCTCAAATATAGGTAATGTTTCTCACCAATATACATGTACAAAGTTATTATCGCCTTGCAACATAACGGTTGCAGTATGATATAGTAACCCAACTGTTCATGTGTAAGTGAACACCACTCTTTTGTATAGAGCCTAGAGAGTGCAGTTTTGATTAGATCTCCATCAAACTTCATACATTTACTGCTTATGACAGTATGAAGAACCCTCTTGATTTTCAAGGTCAAAGGTCAAGGTCACAGATTGAAAATGTTTAAAATCCTTAAATGCAACCTAGAGGGCACATTTTTGATCGGATCTTTACCAAACTTCATACACATATTGCTTATGACAAGAGGAAGAATCCTAAATTTGAAGAAGCCTATATTTTGATTCCAAAGATCAAGGTCACAGATTGGAAATGTTTAAAATCCTTAAATGCAGCCTAGAGGGCAGAGTTTTGATTGGATCTTTACCAAACTTATTACTCATGACAAGAGGAAGTCCAATTGCATCAATTATGTCATAGGTCAAAGTTTTAGAAGTGTTTCAAAATCCTTGTTTACAACCTAGAGGGCACATTTTTATTGGATCTTTACCTAACATCATACACTCATTGCTTATCACAAGAGAAAGAATCCTGTTGACTTTCCAGTTCAAAGATCAAGGTCACAGATTGTTGATGAAAACTAAAATTAATTGTAATATTTATTTATCATCAGTTTTCAGTGATCACCTTTCAGTGATCACCAATGATCAGTTTTCAGTGATCACCTATTTTCAGTGATTTTAAAAGGTTAAAACAAAACAAATTATGAATGAGATCAGCAAATCAGTTGGTTGACTACAGCTTTTCAGAATGTTTTTTTCTGGAGCTGGGAATGTTTACAGCCCTTTCCAAGCGCATGTGCAACCCTTACTACCCCTGCTTTTTAGAAAAAAATCCAGAATAATTTACACTTTTCTTTATTTTCATTGTTTGTACATATAAGGCATCTTTTTAAAAATGAAAATTTGATGAGGTGGAGGGAAACAAATATTTGAAAACTTAAGGTAATTTGTCATGAGTTATGAAGGAGATAAGACACAGATTCCACTTGTCTCAATCCAAAATTATAGTATTCACTTTACTTGATGGTATGGAATGATTGATATTACAAAATTTACTAAACATACGAATTAATACAAGCAGGAAACTCTTACTTTTTTTACGTGAGCGAATTCGGAATCATGTGAACCGGACTTGGTCCGTATTTTAGATGAATCAAACGATTTTTTACTTTCGCTTTTGAAAGTAAGTCGAGATGACATTTTGCTTAAGAGATTATGATGCGTACGGCTTTGATTTGGACAATACTCTTGCAAAATATAAATTAAAAGATCTCATGCGGGTATGAACTTCATTTTTCACGAACACTAAGTCATTCAAATGCACGCACGTGGTGGAAATAGGAAGTAACATGTAGCTCAAATTAGTATCTGAACAGAAGAGGGTTATTTCTCCTAATGTACCGATATAGATAAATAGAATCTAAGGGTCTGATGTCCTGTCTGAGGATTGGCTTGCTGAGTCGTGGACAAATACAAACTAAGGACTCGATGATTATATGATTGGATTTCCAATATATTTTTGTATCCCCCCTGACTGACTGTATAATGAATTTATCCTGCAAATGGCTGAAAGGCTTGTGTATGTTATGTCAACTGATTTTCAAACAATGTGGTAATTAATGTCAACAGCATTAAGTTTCCAAGAAGAAGCGGGACAATAAAGTAATATTCTTTCAGTAACATAATACAACATTAAATATTCATTATTCTCCTTCTGGATCAATCAGATTGCAAGTCAAATTTGCCAGAGGTGGGGTAAATTCCAACATGATGTGTATTTTTATTCTATTTGCATTTTACAGCTTGCTTATGAAGCCCTATGTGACTGCCTAGTAACAGACCATGGATATGATCCAAAAATAAAAGATGACATCGATCGCCACAAGGATTTTGTGTAAATTTGATCACTGCTTTACACGATTAGATGATGAAAATTGTATAAGCTATGAACACACTCAAAACAATTTGTACTAAACATGCTGATGCACATAATATTGTATGATAAGCCCCTTTGCCTGACTGTTTAAATGTTTTATCACATGCTTGTATATACGTAACAATGATATGCATAAACGGAAATACTAAAAATATGTTTATTTTATAAATTAAAGCATATTAAATTATGTCTCCAGAAAAAGTAACTGCTGATACATTTTGACTGGAAAGGATTTATTTCTTATAGTGATTTTTAGCTCTACTGGTCAAAGACCAGTCGAGCTTATGCGATACCATGTTGTCCGGCATCCGTCCGTCCGTCTGTCTGTCTGTCTGTGATGAGAAATCGGTTTAGAAACATAATCGATAATCGGTTAGAATCGGTTGGTATATCCGATGCGATTTTACTTATTATAATCGGTTTATTACATTCTACACAAAGGGAAAGGGCCACGAGACCCCTAAATCGGCCCTTGATTTTTCTCTTAAAATAAATTTCATGAGGAATACTTGATATCTCTCATGAAAATACACGAATGTTTACCGCTTTTCATGAAAAGAATAATATCACCAAACAATGTGCCATTTAACTGTAATGACGTCATGAAGTGACGTCATTTTGACGTTATTGATAAAATATGATGAAAATTGCTGGGAATTTTGTCTTTTGTCGTAGAATTCAATGTGGCCGCATGCGTTAACTGAGATAAAACGTTTATGACAAATAATGATTATCTTTCACATATAAATTTTCCATCATAGTTAATGCATGCGGCCATGGCTAATTTAATAGAAATATTGAGTTTTTGCATAAATTTCGCCGAATATGACCTATTTTGGTGTTTTCAAAGGGCTAAAAGGTGTTGATAAAAGCAATGTTTACAAAAAGTAGATTCGTGATTCAGTAGAGAACGTTTCAAAATATCAAATAACAGTCAAAAATTCTATGAAGTACAATGTTCAAAATTTATCAAAATTAGGGCCAATATCGGGCTTCGTGGCCTTACCTCTTTACTATTTTTTATCCAAACAAAACCTGAATTTGTAATGTACGCAATGCATATATATGTGATCATGTGATGCATTTAATCTTGAATAAACTTAAGCTATGTAAAAATAACTCCCTATACCCTTTCCATTGTTTCATGAAAAAATGCATGAAAAGTATTCAAAAACAATCAATTTTCAGTTATGTTCGTTGAGGAGTGGAAAGGGAGGGGGTCATAATAGTATATGTAAAGTATCTGTCAACATAAACAGTTAACATCCAACAAGATTTTCTTCAACTATTCTCAATCAAGTAATAAAATCAGTTTACTAAAAAAAAAAAAAATGACTAGAATTGAAGAATTTACTGTCATTGTCGGTTTGTCGGCAATCCCTAAAAGTCTGGTGTGAAAATTGTCATTAAATTGATTAATGATTTACTAGCTTTTACAATTATTATTTCTAATTTCATGCTTCTAGCTTCTGTTACTCTTCAACATTATAACAACAATGATTTAGAAGAGAAATTATTGGAAATACTTTAGACAATTTGACAGAATTTCCTCTGGTCCCTGAGCCCCCCCCCCCCTTTCTGTACTTTCACGCTATCAATTATTTATTTTAAAATCCATTATCGAAATCGGATGACTCCAACACGCCGCTAATCGATTATTATCGATAATGGACCCATCACTACTGTCTGTTAACATTTTTTTGTGAGCGCAACTCCTCTGAAACCATTGATAGAAAGCTAATTCTTTTTGCATTTAGTTTGGTCCATGGTCTAGTCGTGCACCTGACATTTTGTTTGAGCCTCTGACCCCCAGGGTCTTCGAAAATGGGTGTGGTCATTTTCTCCTACATAAGTCTATGTAATCTAGTGAACACCAATTCTCAGAAAGTATAATTGATAGAGAAATAATTCTTTTTGCAATATAATCAGTCTCTGGTCCAGTTGTGCACTGATATTTTGTTTGAGCCTCTGACCCCCAGGGTCTTCGAAAATGGGTGTGGTCATTTTCTCCTACATAAGTCTATGTAATCTAGTGAACACCAATTCTCAGAAAGTATAATTGATAGAAAAATAATTCTTTTTGCAATATAATCAGTCTCTGGTCCAGTTGCACAGTGCTCTGATATTTTGTTTGAGCCTTTAACCCCCAGGGTCTTCGAAAATGGGTGTGGTCATTTTCTCCTATATATGTCTATGTAATCTAGCGAACACCAATTCTCAGAAAGTATAACTGATAGAGAAATAATTCTTTTTGCAATATAATCAGTCTCTGGTCCAGTTGTGCACCAGATATTTTGTTTGAGCCTCTGACCCCCAGGGTCTTCGAAAATGGGTGTGGTCATTTTCTCCTAAATGAGTCAGTATATAATCTAGTGAACACCAATTCTCAGAAAGTGTAATTGATAGAGAAATAATTCTTTTTGCAATATAATCAGTCACTGGTCTAGTTGTGCACCTGATATTTTGTTTGAGCCTCTGAACACCCCCCCCCCCCCCCCCAAGGGTTTTTGAAAATGGGTGTGGTCATTTTCTGCAATACATGTTTATGTGATCTAGTGAACACCAATTTCCAGAAAGTATAAGTGATAGAGAAATAATTAATTCTTTTTGCAATATAATCAGTCCCTGGTCTAGTTGTGCACCTGATATTTTGTTTGAGCCTCTGACTCCAAGGGGCTTAAAAATGGGTGTGGTCATTTTCTCCTATATAAAGTCTATGAAATCTAGTGAACTCAATTCTTAGAAAGAGTAGTTGATAGAGAAATAATTCTTTTTGCACTATAATCAGTCTCTGGTCCAGTTGTGCCCCTTATATTTTGTTTGAGCCCCTGACCCCCAGGGTCTTGGAAATGGGTGTGGTCTTTTTCTCATATATCAGTCTATGTTACCTTGTGAACATCAATCCTCAGAAAGTATAATTGATAGAAAAATAGTTCTTTTTGTAATCAGTCTCTGGTCTAGTTGTGCCCCTGATATGTTGTTTGAGTCACTGAACCCCAGGGTCTTTGAAATGGGTGTGGTCATTTTATCATATATAAGTCTATATTACCTTGTGAACATCAATTCTCAGAAAGTATAATTGATAGAGATAATTTTTTTTCAGCATCTGACCTCCAGAGTCTTTGAAATGGCTGTGGTCATGTTTTCCTATTCAACTCTAATTAGAAGTCCCTAATCTGTAATCTAGTGAACACCAGTTCTCAGAAAGTATAATTGATACTGTAGAGAGATATTTCTTTTTCCATTCCAATGAGTCTGTGGTCTGATTGTGTGCCTGAAATTCTATTTCAGACTGACCCGTCTTTGAAATGGGTGTGGTCATTTTTTACTTTATAAGTCTTTGTAATCTTGTGAACACCAGATCTCAGAAAGTATACCGGTAATTCATGGAGAGTAAATTCTTTT
Organism: Pinctada fucata; assembly: GCA_028142955.1. Classification (NCBI taxonomy): domain Eukaryota; kingdom Metazoa; phylum Mollusca; class Bivalvia; order Pterioida; family Pteriidae; genus Pinctada; species Pinctada fucata. The sequence goes on from AP027104.1 coordinate 2,659,666, forward strand.
TGCATTACATGTATTATGTGTCTGTGGTGTAGATGTGCATCTGATATTTTGTGTGAGCCCCTGTCCCCCAGGGTTGGAAAATGGATGTTAGTTCAATGAATTTAACAAAACAGCCAGTAGAGCTTCAGTCTCATCAGAGACTACTGGTTTTTTCATGCAGGAGTCTTTTTATTATAGAAATAGGTGATACTAGTATTTGATTTACTCCTTTCTTTCAGATGTAAAGGCTTATTTTTAGATAATGAAAAAGGGAATTTTTTGAAGCTGTCTCATGATGGAAAGATATTAAGGTAAGATGAATCAAAGAGGCAGTAAATTACTGAAACAGTAAGAAAAATATGAAGGCAAGATGAATCAAAGAGGCAGTAAATTACTGAAACAGTAAACCCAAATTTACCGCTTGATATTAGAGATAACTGTTTCTCTTTAATATCCATACTTTTAAACACATATATAAGCACGAGATTCTGTATAAATGAGTTTCTCTTTTTAAAGCCTAATATATTCTGAATTGTCAAATTTGATGGAAAATCGAATTACTAAAGTTATGCTTAGGTAAATGATTTTAGCTGATATCTGATGCATACATGCTTTCTACAAGTAAATTGTATATTTGAGGAATATTTCAGAGCAAGTCATGGAACAACAATGTTATCTGAGGAGGAGATTAAAGCAGAGTATGGACTGGACTCTCATTGGGAACATTTTACAGAAGCCAAGGCTAACATTAAAGTCAACGGCAGTAAGTTTGGAAATGCACTTGTCATATCTGTTTTAGATATGAATAATGATACTGTTTGCATTATATCACATAGCTTATGAATGTTAAAACAATTTATCACATGATACACTTGTTATGCAGCTTCATAAAGCCATTTCATAAATATATGATATGATAACACGTTACACATCGCTCTGCTTGAATGCGATTGGTCAAGTTTGGAACCTAATCATGGAACCATGACAAATGTGACCTTTCAAATATCGGTCAACTGTTAAATTCAGACCAAGAGTCAATATCAATGATGAAAATTGTTGTTGTTGAATTCTTGCATTAAAATACTATTCAAAATTGAAATACTTTTCTCTTACGCACATAATATCTATATGATGGGGACACTACTTCTCATGGCGTTGCAGACAACTTCTAGATCACGGCGTGGTTCGCCTCAGTAGTTCTCGGAAATGTTGATTTCACGTTAGAAATACACATTTTAGGCAATATCATGTGATAAAAAGAATCTCAAATGAATTTTCATTTCATATGATGTATTATGAAACTCGAGGCTCGGGGATATAAAACGCACAACTCGTTTCATAATACATCGTATGAAATGAAAATTCATTTGAGATCCTATATACATTGTATATGTAGAAATATCTTGATGTGGTGAAAAAAGGAATAGTTATGATGATGATACTCAAGTGACATTTTCAACAAAAAGCTAGATATTATTTTATTTCAAAGTACATTTCTGAATGCATCTAATCATTGCTATAAAAATCTAGCTTTCATGATAACTTAAATTTTTCAATGACTTACTAATATTTTTCAGGAGATATGAAGTTTCGTTTCTTTGAGAATTACTTCGACATTCCATCTCTAGTTTTATGTGCTCATATTGTTGATTATTTGGATGAAAAGGTTAGCAATATTCATTTCCTGGTAATGAAATATTGTGTCGAAATTTCATTCCATTTTGATCAAAATTAGCTAGTGCTTTGCGACTTAAAATAATTGTTGGAAAAATAAACAAAAACCATCAGTTCTTACAGTTCTTATATGAGGAGACATCAAATAAAAAGAAAAATATTACAATGTCATTTAATCTTTTCTATTTGAATGATCCTTTCAGAATGGGAAGTCATCTGAAAGATATACTTTTTGGGAGGACGTTTATAAATCATTTGGAACAAATTACATTCCAATACAGTTTGCAAGTAAGTCCAATTTTTATGTTTCATGTTGCCTGATGAGCAATTGCAATTATCACTTGATATGACATCTACATGTAATGGCAAGTATTCATCTAATCACAAAGTATACATAACACTTCCATCAACACTCAAGGGGTCAAGGTCACTGTTAACATAAAGATAACAGATACAGTCAAATATAGGATAGATGTCATATCTGTTATTGAATGTTTTAGTTTTGATATTGCGGACTCGTGCCTGACCTTTTTCAGTAATAAATATACATGGCTTTGTATATAATTTATTCAAAGATAAATCTGTTCTTCTATGTCTACCCTGTTTGAATCTTTACATGCTGCTTTAAATTATCTGTACTTTATACATTTTACTTTCAGAGGATGGTGGTAAATTTTTCCCAAATTTTAAGAAAAATCCCTCTCAGTATGTTCAGGAGTGTAGTGCTGGAGTCAAACAATGGCTGAAGGACCTTAAACAGGACAACAAGGTCGTCTTTCTTATGACGTCATCAGCGGCAGACTTTGCCAGTCTTGTCCTTAACACAATACTTGGGTATAAAGCATAGAATTAACGTATCCAATGTACAAATGGAGATCTCGTTGACGTCTCGTCCATTTAAATAGTGTTAAATTTATCTCGGTAATCTTCGGCAATGTCTTGATAGTTTCCGTGGCTTGAGCGACTGACCTTTGATGATAGAAACCATTTTTTATGTTGTATTAGGTATATTTAGGTAAAAATATGCCATGATTCTATCTATATAATACACTTGATATTTATTTGTACAACGAATACCTTAACTTTAAATACTTGAAATATCTTAGTAACTTTGAAGACTAGAATGATTTGCATCTATTTTGTTTTGAATGTGCAATATGTGATAGTAAAATGATCGGTATAATCCTGTGGGAAACATCCTTTTAGTAAAAGAGAGGAATTTTAATGAATGAATAACATAAGATAAATGATGGAATTTGTTAGAATTGATAAAGCACAACAAAAGAAATATGCAGATCAAATGATAGATATTCATCATTTTCTAATACATTTGTATTACCAAATTATACATGCATATCTGTCTTTTTAAAGTGCACTTTTAAGCAAATTTTGAAAATACTTTTATTTCTTTTAATCTATGCAGAAAACAGAGTTATTTCCCATTTGAGACAGTATCTAACGTAAAACCATTATGATGTCATGAGAAGGGTAATGATAAAGTCAATTTTATACTGTCATTTCCCAGAGTTTTAGGAATGTTTCCATAGAATTTGATGAGGTCACAATTAGTCTATGTCAGATACCGTCCCAAACAAGAAGTATTTCTGGTTTTCCAAAATACTGAATATAGACATACATGTTCATGTATCTGTTTACGTCTCTTTGTAGGTCGGACTGGAAGCAGTATTTTGATATATATTTGACTAATGCTAGAAAACCTAATTTCTTCATAAATAATAATTCTTTTTACACCATAGGTAAGTACTTTTTCTGTTATAGGCTTTATTGTGCAAAATTTCATGAAACTTTCTTCACATGTAAATGTTGAAAGACAGAACTGCTCCTTCATGAAAATTAATAAAGCACTTGATTATGTGTTAAAGTACATGTATATTTACTCTTTCTCCTATGTTTTGCATGGATTTTCTATTTGATCCTGATGTAATTGCTGGATTGATTGCCAAATGGCCTGGCATCTGTTGAGGACCTTAAAGATTATGACACCATAATTAAATTTCTTGTAAAAACATTGTTTTCAATACATTGTTGCTGCATCTAAAACAAATTGTACAATCATTTTGCATAAAGAAGCAACACATTTTGGACCAACTAAATCCATATTCTGGTTAAGGAAAATATGTGAGATTGCATTAGATTCAATTTTTATGAAGATATTCTCTTTCATTACAAAAGGTGAAGATTTGTCAGAGAAAGACGCTGTAACAGAAATCCATTTACATACCATGTATGGTCAAGGTAACCAACACGTGTTAGAGGAATTCATTAAAAAACAAACAGGAGTGGAAAAACCTAAGGTTAGTAAGAAAATCAGTACAAAAATGGTTATTACTAGAATTTGTAGTAATTTGTTAGTTATTATATTTTTCTACATAAACAGAGGATCTCGAATGATTTCCTATTTCACACACTTTTAACTTTACACATTCTTGCCTTAGCAATGGTTTAAGAGTACATATTTATTATCATTATACTGTTTGAAATAGAAACATCAATTGAGAATCTTTTTATCAAATAATATAATAATACACATTCACCTACATGTATGGAGTAAATAAGAAAAAAAGGTTTTGATATTGATAGTGTAACCTTCATTTCGTGCACAAACTTTCCAATTGCTTCATAAAAGGTACGTATTCCATGGGTAATGTGAAGTAATTGGGCCATCCATTTATGCAATCCTGAGACCTTAAATCACTGCATGGTTATAAAGTAAAAATTAATTAAAATTTTTGAACAAATTGGATATTAAAAAAAATGGTTACTTAATGATTTATGGGCCTTTACAGTTTACATTGAACTCTAGGGGAAAAAGTTTATATTCCTTAAATTTTTCAACAGAATGTCAGGGCATCAAATATCGATTGGTAAAAAATTTCTAAAAAATATATTTCATCAAACTTCGCTGAAAAATCAAAAGTTCACCAATTAGTTTTTTTGCAATTAATTTTTTCTTTATTTTTCATCAAGGGGAGATAACTCCTAAACATGACCATTATTAAAATATATCTTCTTTCAAATTCTACTTGGTAAGTGAAAACATTTTTAAAATATCATATAAGATAGAAATACATGTATTTTGAATGATATTTTTAAAATATCACATAAGATAGAAATATTTTGAATGATAAAAACATCTCATTTCAATATATTTGGCATAATTTCCTTCATTACTCATTGAATACCTTAATCGTAATGTCATGATTCACATGCATTTTTTATGCGCTCCTTAGTGATATGGCATCCATTTGATTATGACATTATTAGTTTGTAATGAAATATAAGAATACTATGTAAAAATATACATGTATCAGTCTCATATAAGAGTATATTTACAATAATCAATGATGTACACAGATCATTTACAAAGCATGAAACAAGCACTCTGCAGAGAGTGTTTAGAGATAACAACTCGATCCTTTATGACTGTTCTATCTTCAGATTGTATATTTTGGGGACAGTCTGTGCTCTGATAGTTTCCCGGCCAGTCATTATGCCGGTTGGGATGTGGTACTTGTGTTAGAGGAGATGGAGGCAGAAGGTTACCACCCCACTGTGAAGGACTTAACGACGGAGGAAAATAGTGACGAACCTCGACGAAAACTACCTCGAAAAAATGTAAGTGTAATGATATAGATATTACATCTTTTAAGGAGTGACATACCATTATTGTAAGAATTCAGTGTCTTAAGTACATCTCGCAACTTTGATTCACTGACAGGTTAATCTTTACATCGATCCAGAAGAGGAAGAATATATCTTGTCTAAGGCTTGGGGATCGTTCTTCTATCACGAAGAAGAGGACGTAAAACACGATAAACACATGAACACATTCTGGGGGAGGATCGTAAGCCAGTATAATGCTATAGCTGTACCACTCATAGAATATATAGCAGGTATTTGTAATCATGTACTGCTTAGTAAGGATTTGTATATGAATGTATCACTTGAAAGTATTGTAAAATGTTGTTTGGTGGAAAAAGATGTGCCCAGACCTGGGTTGGAACTTTGGAACTCTCGAATGACTGAGCTGTATTGATGGTAATGGAATATAAGTCAAGTTTCCTGATTGCGCTGATTTATCAGTTTGCACATTTTTGCACTGTTTCAACTAAAACTTTGTTGCGCTAGAATAAGTACATACATGTATAGTATATCCAAATTTATCACTTTTATTAAATAAATGCACATTCTCATATTTGACTTTATCTGTAGGTATGCCCATAGATCATAAGTATAGCAGATTTACTACAGACGTAGGAAACACAGATGGCTTCAGTCCAGCTAAACCTAAACCGTTACTACCTAAACTCTCATTGTGATCAGTATAAGATGTTACTACCTAAACTCTCTTTGTCTGACGTTATTTAGGGCCCAAGTTTTGCCGTACTATTTTCCTATCATGTTATTGTGCTCAAAATGTCCAAGTAGACATATCATTTGATGTTGTTTTTGATGAAAGATGTGATTCTTTTGTGAGGTTTCAATGAAAAAGTGCACAAAATTCCACTTCAGACATTTTTTTATATTGTCCTCCATTATGAAATTTAGTCAAGTGATCTTTTGGATTGATTCAATAGGTAAGTTCTATTGTCAGTTGTGACAAGGGTTAATTGAAGTGAGATGCTTAAACTGATCTATTATCATTCATTACTTTGTACATATGCTCAGACATCAGGACAGGGTCACTAGCAGACTTTAAAAGTCGGGGAAATGCTTTCTTTTTCAAGGTCAGGGAATTTTGAATTTGGTCAGTGAAAATTTAAAAATCTCCAGAAAAGTTGGGGAAAAGGCAGGGAAAATTATTTCAGAGTTCAAAGGCGGCGCACTGTTATCTTTTATTGACTTTTACCACCAAACAGTAAGAAAACAATGTTTATAATTGTTGTGCATTGCCTTCGATGTTTATGTATTATAATATTGAAAAATAAACACAAAAAAAAAAAACCAAGGAAAAAAAGAATTGGCGGATAGTAATGTCAATGTGGGTGGAGGCTGTGAAGATGTTAGGTAGATTTAGTCTATTTTAAAAAATACAGGAATTAGTCAGGGAAAAGTCAGGGAATTTTATAGTTGCAGAGTGCTGGTAACCCTGCAGGAATTTCAGGGAATATATCAATATATAATACATGTATATGATATTGATATCTAAACGATGTTGTGTAAATTTAAGTGAAAAGAAATAACCTTTTGTTAGGTGATTTTGATGTTAAATTCAGAGTTGGTTTAGATATTTAAACTAAAAACATGACATTACAAAAGCTCAGAGATTTACCGTTTTACTCCAATCATTGTCAGGCATACTTTTGTTGTGCATATTTATGTTATTCTTTTGCTACCCATGCGAATGTTCAAAATTCAAACTACCATATCCACATTCTCTATAACACCATGCCAGGGCATTCAATGATGGTGCTATTCATGGACAGGAAGAATTGGTACATAAATGTCATAATTATAGGAGATTAGTTTATTTTTCCCTCCACAAGCCTGTTTTACATTGTTTCAAGCTGTACTTGTGTCTCAGTAATTTATCGAAATTTATCAATGAGGTGTGATTTGTTTATATACATGTATTAGTTCCTTGTAAACTAATCTATGTTATACTAAGCTTTTGGATTTCTTCATTATGTAAATGTTAATTGTTAATCATATTTAAAAGGACTGTACTCTAATATTTTAAAAGAGGTGAGTTATTTGATTTTCTAGAACAAAAATACAAAACTTATAATTTAAGGATTTGTTTTGTTAGAAATTGATTGACATTGTGAGAAAATGATGAAAATAAAAGCTGAAGCACTTAAAAGTAGATAATTTTTATGTTGAATTAATTATTAGAAATCATGCATGTATATTCCTTACAAATCTTTTTGGCCAGATTGCAAAGCAATTCCGGTCTATAATTAACAATGTCTGTCCGTCTTCCGTCAATATTTTGGTTTAAGTTTCTTGTTAAAACAAAATCTAGGGAACTACATGTGTATGTAGTAGAAACATGATACAATACAAGAAGGTTTCCCATAAAGAGACCCTTCAATTTCTGCTGTAATTCGACTTAGTGACCTTGACCTTGGATTTTGACCAAGTTAAAGATTTTGGTTAAAGTTTCTAGTTGAAGCAAAATCTGCTGTCTTGTTCACCAAATTTAGAGAACCATATTTTGGTGATTTATTCTGTCAACTGGAGAATTTTCCTTTTAATTATAGTTTCCGAGAACACTATCAGTTGCCTTCAAACCGTAATATGAAAAAGAAAATATCTACGGGAAATTTCCAAGTTAATTTCAAGCTGTTGCCATATTGTTCTTTGTGTCAACAGTTGTAAACAGTGACGTTTAAGCATCCGACGTCACACATTTCCAGTGATTTTCCTATAGGAAATCCCCATAGACTTGTTATTTTCCGTCCTATTTCTAACTTAATTGACACACAGCCAAAACAATGGTATTTTTTGTTAGATTAAAAGAGTACTATGAAATTGTTATCTTTTTGGAAGATAACAATATCATATTTTAAAGAAAACTTGAAAAACAGAGTGCTCTTGATTTAGTGAGCAGGAGAGTAAGGAAAAATATGCATGAGAAACGTGATACCATATAGGTAGGTTTTCCATGATTGAACCTAATTTCTGCTGTAACATTTTACCTTTAGCTCAATGTTTTAATCAACAAAAGTCTGTTGTGACCTTGAAACCATGCCAATGATCTTGGGTCAAGGTCAAGGTGAAACAGCATGAAACAAGGAACGTTGTGCAAAGTTTAAACTCTGATTGTCAATAACTCGTATTTGTAGCCAGATGTTTGTTTTGACCATGAAGAATGCAAATTTTACCTTGAACTAGTCACATGTAAAAGTTGTGTGTAAGAGATTTTTATGTCCCATCGCTTATCTCCTAGCAACATACCTGCAGGAAGATATAGCAGTGCAACCAGTCATGTGTAAGTGAGTGTGCCTTCCTCAGAGCTGTAAAGTTAAAATCCGAGTTTGATCCTAATGTAATAAAAGCTGAATGTTACAGCCACAAATGTCGGTAGTGACCTTGACATTTTTATCTTGTATACAACCTAGAGAGTGCATTTTTATTGGATCTCTATCAAACTTCATATTCTATAATTATCCATGACGAGATGAAGAACCCTATTGATTTTCAAGGTCAAGGATACAGATTGGAAATATTTAAAATCCTTGTATACAACCTAGAGGGAACAGTTTTGATTGGGTCTTAACCTAACTTCATACACTTATTGCGTATTACAAGAGAAATAATCCTATTGATTTTCAAGGTCATATGTCAAAGACCAAAGTAACACACTGGAAATAAGTTGAGTAAAATCCTTGTTCATACAGCCAATAGGGAACACTTTGATAGGCTCTTGACAAAAGTTAATTTGTTTAGTGCTTAATTAAGAGGAAGTACCCTACAGATTGTCAAGGTCATAATTCAACGGTCAAGGTCACATATTGGAAATGTGTTGTATTCTATATACATGTAGCTAGAGGGCACAGTTTTGATTGCATCTTGACAAAACTTCATACATGTACACTAATGACAAAAGGAAGAACATTCTGGATTTTTAAGGTCATGGGTCAAAGGTCAAGGTCAAAGATTGAAATTGGTCAAAGTCCTTGAATACACTCTAGATGTGTCATTTATCAATGTATCTTGATCAAATGTCATAATTCAATGCAAGTGACATAAGGCAGAACCCATTTGATTATCAAGGTCAAGATCATAGATATTTATAAGGGAGGTCAAGATCATAGATGTAGAGATTCGTTTTCACATGGAATTTCACCATATATAATTATGACAATAACATTTCAAGTTCATATGTGAAAGCTCTTCAAGAATAATACGGAAGTGTTCCAACTCTTTACCTTCTTGATGAAAATTTCAAACCAATTTTTATGCACCAGACACGCGTTTCGAATATTAAATTCTTATCAGTGATGCTTCCATCCAAAGTGATTTTGCAGGAGTCGCAAACATTCATTTCAGTGGCATCTTCTGGTTTCATTTTTTTGAATTTAAATTTGTGCATTTACTTTACAGAGAGTGCGCGGCTCCAAATTTCCTATAAGGTCGATTCAGTAGCATATCCAAATCAAATCTGTGTTCAAAATTGCAATGGAGGGATGGTGCTAAGATGTTAACCTCCTTTAATTTTGATGATATTTTTGGATAAAATGACAAGTTTCCGAAATAGCAGAATAATAGATATGATGTCAAATTGATAAAGGGCCAAACCAAAGCTGCCATATTACATTGTTTAGATTGAGGATCACTGACGAAGGTTAAGTACCCGAAACGTGCATGTCTGGTCCATGCTGAAATTTATCTGTTCTTAAATGATGCTATTGAATTTGAAGACGTTTAACATTCTAGTATATAGAAATAGGTATCCGGAACTTTTCTGCTGTTTATGCAGATATTACTAGTGAATGCATGAAGTAGAAATTATTCAAAAGTAAATTATTGTATTAAAGCCTTTATTCACCGAGGCATGACTTTAACTATGAAATACAAAATCTATAATGATAACATATTTTATATACATTTGTAATAAGTTCTTTGTGCAAGCCTGAGATATAGTTTCTCTACGTATAAAACAAATCTTTCATTCTTTGTAACAGTTGAGCATCGTCATCTTTGATCTTGCCGTATAACAATTCACTCTCAATAAAAAGGAATGTGCCATACCGATGAGCGGGATATGGCACACTAGTAACATAGTACGTAGCCATTAGTCCTAATATGGCATCAGCAGCGGAGGTGACGTTCACCAACACTTGGTCTTGTATCATGATACTAATAGACGAATTGATGCTGGATTTGTTGTATAGAATCCAAGGAGTGACAGATCCATTATGTCTTTGAGCTTCTGCTGACCATCGGTCAGTCTGAAATTTTATAATTTTATTCTAGAATATCATATTTGTTTAAAATGAGTTGAAGAAGACCCTGACGATAATCTCAACAGCACTCACAATAGCGCACAAAACTGAGCATCGACGGAATCCTAGCAAGCTAGCGGTGGGACCAAGTGCCCGGGAGGAGTAAGCATCCCCTGTATGACTTGCTGCACCCGCCATCGATGTTCACGCACGAAAATGAAAACAATGTCTAAAATACATGCGCTGTCTGAGGTTATGTCTATAAAGAAAGTGATATGGCGACCATGTCAGTGAAAATATTCAAAACACTTACTGTCTTGATGCCTGTATCGAAGTGCTCACTTATTGATGTTACGTTTAAAGCCGCACATAAATTTTGAAAAAAGGAGGGCATCTCCAATCTGACTCGGTTGCAGCATCCACAGTAAATCACCAAAATAGTAAATAGTGGAACGCACGACTGTAACAAGAGACCAACGGAACAACCTATGCACAACCCTCCCATCTGTCCGGTTACCCAACGGTCTCGAAGAACGGACAGGTGGTCATGGCCCTGTCTTCTCTGATGAGGTCTGGACAGGTTCCGTCATTGATTCCTGTCATCAGTCAATGTGCAACTCTTAAGAATGTGTTGATACCAGGTTGTATATGGGTCAAGAATCTTTGAAATGACAACATTGACATATCTACTTGGTTGATCGAAGTATTGGCACTTAAAATGAAGGACAACTGATGCTATGAGCGTTTTGCTGTTCTTCCTCAACTTTGTGCGTAAACACACCCATCAACCAAATATTTTTTTTGTAAGTACAATGATTCACCCAATATAAATCTGATTCTAAAAAGGATACATATGTTTTCGTCTTATGTAAGCACAATAGACGCTATCAATCTATAAAAAAGTATGAATTCCTTTATCTAATGGCAGCAGTTAACAAAATTCATTACTTTTTTTGTCCTATGCAAAACATTCTACCTACCTCTACAGTGTGAACAAAGCTGGGTAGTTCCTTTCCATCTTCAATTATATTGGGCTCTTGGAAAATTGTAGAAAGTTGAGGAAACGCATACAGAACTTTTTCATCTGTTTAAAATGATAGAGTGATACTTCAAAAAGTTCAATTTGTTTCAAGCAACAACACGCGAGCTTTCTGTGTTAAACTGACACGAAACTACTATCGGTGCAAAAGCATTATGTTTAAGAAAATCTTTTATTATGCACAATATGTAGATTACTCTTTCCTCTCATCATCTGAAGTGGCTTGGATGGACTGATAATTAACAGTTTTGTTGCCATTGAAGTGGCTTGGATGAACTGATAATGAAGAGATTTGTTGCCACTGAAGCGGCTTGGATGAACTGATAATAAAGAGATTTGTTGCCATTGAAGCGGCTTGGATGAACTGATAATGAAGAGATTTGTTGCCACTGAAGCGACTTGGATGAACTGATAATAAAGAGATTTGTTGCCATTGAAGCGGCTTGGATGAACTGATAATGAAGAGATTTGTTGCCACTGAAGCGGCTTGGATGGACTGATAATAAAGAGATTTGTTGCCATTGAAGCGGCTTGGATGAACTGATAATGAAGAGACTTGTTGCCATTGAAGCGGCTTGGATGGACTGATAATAAAGAGATTTGTTGCCATTGAAGCGGCTAGGATGGACTGATAATAAAGAGATTTGTTGCCATTGAAGCGGCTTCGATGGACTGATAATGAACAGATTTGTTGCCATTGAAGCGACTTGGATGAACTGATAATGAACAGATTTGTTGCCATTGAAGCGGCTTGGATGAACTGATAATGAACAGATTTGTTGCCATTGAAGCGGCTTGGATGAACTGATAATAAAGAGATTTGTTGCCATTGAAGCGGCTTGGATGAACTGATAATGAACAGATTTGTTGCCATTGAAGCGGCTTGGATGAACTGATAATGAACAGATTTGTTGCCATTGAAGCGACTTGGATGAACTGATTAATGAACAGATTTGTTGCCATTGAAGCGGCTTGGATGAACTGATAATGAAGAGACTTGTTGCCATTGAAGCGGCTTGGATGGACTGATAATAAAGAGATTTGTTGCCATTGAAGCGGCTTGGATGAACTGATAATAAAGAGACTTGTTGCCATTGAAGCGGCTTGGATGGACTGATAATAAAGAGATTTGTTGCCATTGAAGCGGCTTGGATGAACTGATAATGAAGAGACTTGTTGCCATTGAAGCGGCTTGGATGGACTGATAATAAAGAGATTTGTTGCCATTGAAGCGGCTTGGATGAACTGATAATGAAGAGACTTGTTGCCATTGAAGCGGCTTTGATGAACTGATAATGAAGAGATTTGTTGCCATTGAAGCGGCTTGGATGGACTGATAATGAAGAGACTTGTTGCCATTGAAGCGGCTTGGATGAACTGATAATAAAGAGACTTGTTGCCACTGAAGCGGCTTGGATGGACTGATAATAAACAGATTTGTTGCCATTGAAGCGGCTTGGATGAACTGATGATGAACAGATTTGTTGCCATTGAAGCGGCTTGGATGAACTGATAATAAAGAGATTTGTTGCCATTGAAGCGGCTTGGATGAACTGATAATGAACAGATTTGTTGCCATTGAAGCGGCTTGGATGAACTGATAATGAACAGATTTGTTGCCATTGAAGCGACTTGGATGAACTGATAATGAACAGATTTGTTGCCATTGAAGCGGCTTGGATGAACTGATAATGAAGAGACTTGTTGCCATTGAATCGGCTTGGATGGACTGATAATAAAGAGATTTGTTGCCATTGAAGCGGCTAGGATGGACTGATAATAAAGAGATTTGTTGCCATTGAAGCGGCTTGGATGGACTGATAATGAACAGATTTGTTGCCATTGAAGCGACTTGGATGAACTGGTAATGAACAGATTTGTTGCCATTGAAGCGGCTTGGATGAACTGATAATGAACAGATTTGTTGCCATTGAAGCGGCTTGGATGAACTGATAATAAAGAGATTTGTTGCCATTGAAGCGGCTTGGATGGACTGATAATGAACAGATTTGTTGCCATTGAAGCGGCTTGGATGAACTGATAATGAACAGATTTGTTGCCATTGAAGCGGCTTGGATGAACTGATAATGAACAGATTTGTTGCCATTGAAGCGACTTGGATGAACTGATAATGAAGAGATTTGTTGCCATTGAAGCGGCTTGGATGAACTGATAATGAAGAGACTTGTTGCCATTGAAGCGGCTAGGATGGACTGATAATAAAGAGATTTGTTGCCATTGAAGCGGCTTGGATGAACTGATAATGAAGAGACTTGTTGCCATTGAAGCGGCTTTGATGAACTGATAATGAAGAGATTTGTTGCCATTGAAGCGGCTTGGATGAACTGATAATAAAGAGACTTGTTGCCACTGAAGCGGCTTGGATGGACTGATAATAAACAGATTTGTTGCCATTGAAGCGGCTTGGATGGACTGATAATAAAGAGACTTGTTGCCATTGAAGCGGCTTGGATGAACTGATAATAAAGAGATTTGTTGCCATTGAAGCGGCTGGGATGGACTGATAATAAAGAGACTTGTTGCCATTGAAGCGGCTTGGATTGACTGATAATAAAGAGACTTGTTGCCATTGAAGCGGCTTGGATGAACTGATAATGAGCAGATCTGTTGCCATTGAAGCGGCTTGGATGGACTGATAATTAACAGTTTTGTTGCCACTGAAGCGGCTTGGATGGACTGATAATTAACAGTTTTGATGCCACTGAAGCGGCTTGGATGGACTGATAATAAAGAGATTTGTTGCCATTGAAGCGGCTTGGATGAACTGATAATAAAGAGATTTGTTGCCACTGTAGCGGCTTGGATGGACTGATAATGAGCAGATCTGTTGCCATTGAAGCGGCTTTGATGGACTGATAATTAACAGTTTTGTTGCCATTGAAGCGGCTTGGATGAACTGATAATGAAGAGTTTTGTTGCCACTGAAGCGGCTTGGATGGACTGATAATGAGCAGATCTGTTGCCACTGAAGCGGCTTGGATTGGCTGATAATGAACAGAATTGTTGCCATTGAAGCGGCTTGGATTGACAGATAATGGACAGATTTGTTGCCATTGAAGCGGCTTGGATGGACTGATAATGAACAATTGTTGCCATTGAAGCGGCTTGGATGGACTTATAATGAACAGATTTGCTCCTTTTCCATATCCGATTGGAATATTTTATAAGATCTTAAAAAGCTATTCGATGAAGCAGACTGCAAAAGCAGGTGATTTGTACAAACCTGAAGTGCCCAGAATTTCCGTTGTTAGTAGATTCATGGAAGACAGGCGATTCAGTATTAACTCTGTCATGTTTAGGACGTTAATTCTTAAACTTTCAATATTAGCTGTGTCAAGTCCTGTATCCCTGTTTCTTCTTGACGTTAGACTTGTAATCAACTGAAAAGGACAAATATATATCTGTGCATTTTTATTGCCTGAAATGAACGCTTATAGCTTATCTTTTATGGATACGCGTAAATTTTCAAAAAAAAAAATTCTTTTTGTATCATTATTCGGTTGAAATATTGTTCTTTTAAATTTTTATTGAGAAACATCTAAAAAGAGCATGATATGAATGTGAATAACAATTAATGATTTATATCGTAGTACCACATTTATATCGTGGAATATTTGGTAGCGCTGAAATACATCTTGAACCCTTGTAGACAGCGGATACCCCTTGGCGATTCTATCCCTATAGTCTTCTGTGAACATCAGGGCAAAAAAGAGATGGTCACACGGTTCATCAGTCACACAGAGTAGTAGTACTTGGTCAAACCTCATCGCCACGGGATCCGGTACCAACAGATCTGACGAGATAAAATGTTTATGAACAGTTTGATTGTAAAATGATGGATCAGTGACTAAAAGTCAAACACAACACCTAAAATCAGAACTGAAAAATAAATATCAATAGACATACATATCACTGAAAAGATAAAACAAAGCACAGATACGGAGGAAATTCCTAAAATTAAGAAAAGAAAAATAAAAAGCGGTAAGTATTCTCACGAGAAAAGAAAAAGCATATTTAGTCTCACACCCAAATTGGGAGTTCGCTTCTTTTCATGTGGTGGAGGTTTTGTTTCTTTGCTTGGTTCCTATTTTATCCTGATTTTCTATGCCTTCGGTTTGTGATTTTCTGAATTAACGATTTTGTACTGTGTATGGAGATATGGTCTTTATCCATATTTGTCACACAAACAGACGGAGACAATAATACAGCACCATAGAAAGACGAAGGAAAAGACTATTGTAATGGGCAATCTACATAAAGTCCAATCAAAGAACTGAATTTGTTAGCCTTTCGAAAAGTCGTCCAAAATTATCATCGAAATTGAAGGAGGTTAACATCTGAGCACAATCCCTCCAATGCTATATAGGTTAAAGTAAACTCTGCTATTGAAGCGACCCTACATGAAATTTGAAGCCACGCACTCTTTGCAAAGTAAATGCACAAATTTAAATTCAAAACATTAAATGGTTTTATGATGATTTTTGCAAGGAAAGGTTGAAAATAAATACATTCTTGCATACTTTAAATATGATGAAAATATCAGATGCAATTGAAATATTTCAAGTAAGTAGATTACATTCGTTAAACCCAACTTGTGCTTAGCCAGCCAGAAAAGCCTTTTCCTTCCTTTCAAACCTGAATTTCTTGAATGTGGAAAGTATAAACAAGAGCAATATTTTTCATACCATAATAAAATTCATCGCATTTTGTAAAATTAGCACAGCACATATTCTCTAGTGTCCGTTTTATGGCATCACAAATAGCCAGGCGTGTACTCTGAGCATTACGTACCATGTCACGGATAGTGAAACTCGGTGTAGCACCCTACAAAATAAAAAAGAAAAATTCATTCTGCATAACCGTTCAAAATATCATCGGGTGTTTTATTTTTATCACTTTCTTATCTATTTACAGTCGTTGGGTACACATAAGGAACGTAACTCTGGCCAGCATATATATCCCTTAGAGGTTTCCAAAATTCAGTCCCGACAAATTTCTTACATAAATTCTGAAAAAAGAAGTCTTTTAACACAATGCAAACAATCAAATGACGTCATGTGTCAACGGTTTTATCATAGCTATGGAAACAGTGAATCTTACTCATTTCAATTGCAGAAGAATTTCCATGTTAAGAGCCCGAGACAAAGGGATTTATATCCTATAATTCTGGTTGTCTATTGTGGCGTCACGCTTTAGTTTCAAAAGTACGGATAATTTATTAACGTTCAGGTACTTTTGACGTTATGATATTCAATACGCTCATTATTAATACAAAGTTGTGTGTCTGATATTTCGTACAAATTGAAATATAAATAATGACTGTCTTACTTTGGTGTTTCTGGTTGGACACGTGCAAATTTTCCGAGAATCCCTTCTCGCGGAATTTGCACGTGACCAACAAGAATTATACTACCATGAACACCCAAATTAAGACTGTCGTTTCTTAATTGAAAAGATTCCATTCTAGAGGCATTGCAGAATTTGACGAAATCAGCGATTTTTTAAAAATTTCATAAAATGGGAAATTACTTATCAAAGAGTATTTTTTTATTTCTTAAAAATAACTGATCAAAGTTTATTCTAAAGTGTAATATTTACATTACTACATTCATAGATTCCCCACAAAAATTATATTACACTGTTACAGACAAAATGTGCGATGTGCATGCAAATAACAATGACCGATAATTAGAATAAATATAAATATAAGTAATGACTGTCTTAATTTTGGTGCTCATGGGTGTATAATTATGGTTGGACACGTGCAAATTTTTTCAAGAATCGCTTCGCGATTCACGGAATTTGCACGTGTCCAACAAGAATTATAGGATATATCCATTGCAGAAGAATTCCCATGTTAAGTACCCGTTAGGCAAAGGGATTTGTAGTCTATAATTCTGGTTGCCTATTGTGACATCACGCTTTAGTTTTGAAAGTAGGGAGAATTTTCCAACGTTCAGATACTTTTGAAATTACAACATTCCACACGCTCATTATAAATGCTAAATGGGCTGACTGATATTTAGTTCAAATGTAAATACAAGGGTTGTATAAGTAATGACTGTCCTACTTTAAAATATGCAAAGCAGCAAAAAATAATGCCTAATGAAGATGAAATCAGTTGCATGGTTAGAGTAAAAAAAATGCCTACCTGCTTGAAGTTTCCATCACTTTAACTATGTAAAAAGTCAAAACCGATGAAACAGGGAATAAATCCAACGAACGCACGTAACTGTGATGTTCTGTTGTTGTTGCTCATATCAATTAGTTTATATTCTCACCTTTAGTGAATCTACCACAGCGACACGTAGCACCTCTTTGTATCCTGCTCCATACATATCGTTCAATGTAGCTAGTTGTGTATCAGTGGGATAATACTGTATGAATGTCGTTACTTTCACCTTATCATTGAAAATAACAGGGTATCAAATTAATGCAATGACAAATATGGATAATGACCATATCCCTGTATACAACACAAAATCGATAATTCAGAAAATCAGAAAACGAAGGCATACAAAATCAGGGTAAAACAGGAACCAAAGCAAACAAACAAAAACCTCCAACACATGAAAAGAAGCGGACTCCCGATATGGGAGTGAGACCAGGTGCCCAGGAAGAGTAAGCGTCTCCTGCTTTCATGCAACACCCGCAGTTTCAATTCGGTAGAACTGTCACATCCGGTAACTTCCATTTCGGAAGACATAGAGTACAATCTTTGGTTGGATGGTTCAAATGGTCTATGACAGAATATCATCCACCATTCTGGAGAGTGGGACATCATAGTGTATGACGAGTTCCCCATATCGACCGTAGAACTTCCTCAGTGACGATGTTAGTCGGTCACAAACATATCCCTGATTGAGAAGCTTATCTGAAAGACGCCTAGCTCTCAGAACAAAATCCGTATATTTGGTACTTGCTCTTGCATAGCGTATCAACTGAGATATGAACACGCCATAAGCAGGCGATGAAGGGATGTTGCTACTCAGAAAAGGAAAGTTTGTAATGCTGAAATTGAAGTCGTCACGTTTGTCATAGAGTGAGGTGTTCATGTGACCATCAGTGTCGTAGGACAACATTATGTCCAAATAGGATGCTGAATTATTTGTCTCTGTAGTTTCTTTGACTTCAAGCTCTGAAGGATAGATACTGCTCAGGTAATCTGCGAAATTTGGATTATTGATGGAGAACACATCGTCTATGTATCTGTAAGTGAAGTTGAAGTCAGAAGCTAAGTGTCTTTTCCCTTCAGAGACCAAAGATTGAATGAATTCAGCTTCGTACGAGTAAAGGAAAATGTCGGCAAGGAGTGGGGCACAATTGGTCCCCATTGGAATTCCGACAATTTGCTGGAGGACCTTTAATTCCTCCATACACCACAAAAATGTTGTCGATCAGAAAGTTTAACATCTGAATAATATCAGTTTCAGTGTACTTATTTTCAGAATCGGACTTTTCTTTTACAAAATAGGTTTTGTCATAGTTAACAACAATTAATTTGTATCTGCGATTACCGTTCTTACTTGTAAACGCATTACTTATAATTTTTGCGAGTCTCTCTTTCAATTTAGAATGTGGAATTGTAGTGTAAAGTGTCGACAAATCAAAGGCTTTGATCGAACGGACTCTTCTAAAATGAGTGGATTTCAGATGTTCTAAAAGTTCCTTCGAATTCTTTAAAATCCACATCTGGTTGATACCACAGCGAGAATATACTGAACAATATTTCTGAAGCCCAGATTTGATTTCAGATAAAACTTTGGTGAGTAAGATCGATAAAGATTTGGTAGAACATTTTGAGGAACCAGCGATGAAACGTTGTTTGTACGGATTCTTATACATTTTAGGTATGCAGTATAAGTATGGCAAATCAAAATCTAAATTGTTAGTGTCGAAGCCAAAGGAAGCAAGAGCTGATTTGTGGTTTTCTATTATTTCAGAGACAGAAGGGTTTGTTGGGGTGTAAGTGGGATTTCCAGGTGTCGAATTTAAACCCAACTCTTTAACTAGATTGTCGAAATAGTACTTTTTGCAAATAAATGTGTAATTATTTGAGGCTTTGTCCGCTGGTGTGATGACATAATGTTCTTGGAGGTAGGTAAGCTCTGTGATAACATCAGGGTCTTTCAATATAGACTCGAATCTGGTGTTCACAGTTGATTTTAATCGGTTAATTCTAGATAAAAGTAACCCTCTGATGGATTTTATCCATTCAGAAAGGGTGTCGAGCTGTACATCCTCTTTCTTTGCCAAACGTCTTGCATATTCCTCACATGAGTCCATGATAATTTTGACTTTTTTGTTCCATGTAAAGGATATACTTTCTGTGTATTTGGGACCCTTTTTTAACAATTTTCTCAACTTGTCGTTCTTGACTATACTAAGGTCACCAGTAATAACGTGTCCACAAGGAGAGTAGTTGAAATCCGATGAAGAACATTCGCAATGAAGTGGATGTAGTGAGGGATTACTTAAATCAATACACTGCAAGAATCGTTTGTAATTGTAAATTTTAGATGAAACTGTTGGTGCGTAGCTATAGGAAATACAAGGAGTTTCTTTTCTTTTGAAATTTGGTGGGATTTTTTCTGTGACCGTTTTGTGATTCCAAATTTGACCAAGATTCAATTTATCAATACCTTTGTTTGCAAATCTTACTTTAATGAAAGGACGGTTTGTTTTCTCCTCTGATTTATCTGATCTAACTGCTTGAAATAAATGAAAAGTAGAAATGTCCAAGATGACTCCTTGTAGTCTGTATTCTGGGGAAGGTGTATCGGTAAATGTGAGGTCCTTCGTATGTTTGTAAATTTCGTGTAACTTCCGTAAAGGAACAGAGTATAATTTGGTACGAATATAATGCAGGCCTAGAGGCTCATTCAAAATTGGAACCAATGTTAAACGTCTTGAAATTCAATGGCATCATTTATCAACGGATAAATTTGCAGCATGGACCAGACATGCACGTTTCGGGTACTCAACCCTCGTCAGTGATCCTTAATCTTAACAATGTAATATGGCCAAAGAGGGTGAAGATTATTATGTCAAAAGGTCTACCGAAAGATGTAGCAGGATAGGTGGGATATGATGCTACAGGACCCATGTTTTAGAAATTTCAAGAATTTTAGTACCAGAAAATTTTGAATGCGTTGAAGAGACAGACGATCAACCGAAGTTGATCAAACTTGGCTACATGTGCCAGTCATCGAAGGAGAAACTATGTATCTCAGGCCTATTAATTTACGAATGCCATGACTTCGAGGTCTTCTTTGTGGTCTGTTGAATAAGCTAGTCACATTTACCGATTGACAACCGGGACTTGTTAAGTTTCCTATGCTGCTGATATTATCGTTGCACCTATAGGGCGCTACAGTGTTAAGATTTTTTATCCAGAACTCTTCTCTGTTGCGACGGAAAGGTGTGCTCAAATTGGGATTGTTTGTGGGGTGATCTATTTTCTCCAGGATTCTGACTCTCATAGATAAAACAGAATGATCGGCCTGGTCAAAATGTCGAGCCGACTCTCAAGAACATTTGACCATAGATCAAATTCTTTTAATTGGATACAGCTTTTGAGGTCATGCTTTAGGCGGGTGTTGCATGCAGTTAGAGGGCGCTCACTCCTCCCGGGCACCTGGTCCTGCCTCCATTCGGGGGTTCGAGATTGCCTTGTTCATGGAGACTTGCACAATTCTGCCATGGTAACCTGACTCCTGAACTAAGATTGGTACTTCTTCTATTGTTCACATATTTGCAAGAATACATACAATGTAACAAAACACATCTTTCCTTTACCATAAAAGATAGCCAAAACAATTGCAAAGGAAGATTAAAACAAACAAAATAAAGCCATTGAAAACGAAGCAAAAAGTTTTCTTTAGAAGATCTCAAAATATATATGACATATAAAATTCCTACCTTAAAATGCACTTACTTCTAATTTATCAGCAGTAAAACATCTTATTTCATCTAAGTTCAAAGAGTATGTTTTCTCATCAGGTTTTGATGTGGGTAGGGTGTTCTTATTGTCAATACCTGATAAATTGCCTTGGTTTTCTTCATTTTCCTGTAAAAAAAATATATTTCTTAAATCAGTTATGAAAATATTTTTATAGCGAAACAAGCAAAAAGTCTCGGACAAATATGCCGAACTTTCAGTCTGAATTTATGACACAGGACATCCTCTCGTGAGAATTAATATTTCGATCATAAATTGCAGTCCTGGGCGATTCTGTCTGGTCCTTTTTATCTTTAACATCTGTATTTTCATCTCATCTTTATTGACAGTAATGTATTTCATAGTTATACATATAGGCTTCCAAAATATCCGATACATGACCGCATATCATTTATAAATTCTTAAATGTAGTAAAATTCTTATTATGACGTCGAAATGCAAACAATCAGATTATGTTATTTGTCGGAATCATTGGAAGGGCGAATTTCTTTGCATGTCAAAAACTGGGTTAAAGTGATTTTCATGTGTTTAACGTCTTCAAATTTACAAGCATCATTTTAGGGCAGATAAATTTACAGCATGGACCAGACATACACGTTTCGGGTATTTAACCCTTGTCAGTGATCCTCAATCTAAACAATGTAATATGACCAAAATCTGATAAATGACAAATATGGATAATGACCATATCCCTGTATACAGCACAAAATCGATAATTCAGAAAATGAGAAACCGAAGGCATACAAAATCAGGATAAAACAGAAACCAAAGCAAACAAACAAAAACCTCCACCATATGAAAAGAAGCGTACTCCCGATATGAGAGTGAGACCATGTTATGTCCTAAATATACCGAAAGACGTAGCAAGATGGCTGGGATACGATGCTACAGGACCCAGGTTTTAGAAATTTGAGAAACTTTTTTAAACAAAAATTTTGAAATGCGTTTGTTTTTAGGTTTTTGTTTTGAATAACGATCACTGTAGAAAGAGCTGAAAAAGAATAGTGGAAAATATACAAAGTGTACATGTATCTGAACCTTTTAAACATTCAGTCATGGATTGTTCAAATTATTTACAACTACTTACCGTATGTTTGTTACTGATGTATATTACAGGTATGGCTATCACCAGTACCACAGCTATGACAATGATAGTTACAAGCACGGACCTCAAAAGACATTTCCGCCTGGAAAACTGCTCGAACTGTACATCTGAATGATTCCTCATGTTATCTGGTCATGGCCTTTATTGACAAATGTCTGAAAATATGTGAATCTCAATACAATGTATTTACAAAATCAGATGACCAATTGCATAAATGTTCTTTATAAATTGTTATGATCAGAAATATATGTCAAATCGCCGACACATTGTTTAGGTTTTTAACGTTTTTGGAGAATACTTACTTTTCGATCGGCTGTTTTATGTTGGAGAGTTCTGGGCACGTAATCTGGATAAATACACCCTTCCTGACGTGACAGAAGACCGTCCTTAGTCGGAAACGGTTGTCTAATGTTCTCGTTTGTTTATGTGCAGTGTTCTGATATCGTCTTTGGTTTTTGGTCTTTCTTGTCCCATTTATTGTGCTTGTCCACTTTGTGTTTTCGCATTTGGATACTGCAGATGCTGTAACCCAGTCCTGTTGGAGATCCCCTCCTTTCTCTTATGTATAGTCATCTGTGTTGTATGTTTGGCGTGTTGATTTGTTGTCGAGTAGTTCGATGTGGGTATTGCCGCTCTTTGCTTTTTTTTTATAAAGTTGCTGTCTGATGTTCGTTTTTGTTTGCTCCATCCGGGTGTGTTCCGCTGAGATCATTGCAGGAGCATTGCTGGAGATATATCCCAGATCCTTAGCTTCATTTATGTTATGTAACGTGTGTTTTGTCCTACTTACTTAGATATTATACTGGTGTTAGATAAATAACACGGATTTATGTGATAATTGAATATGTTTAAACTTTGCAAATTAACACGGCACGTTTTAGCAACGCCGCCTACAGTGCGTTCCGAACTTGCATTGGGTCGACTCTAGAGATTGTTCACGAGATTAAATTTTCTCCCACTTGAGACTGAGAACTCAAATTTCCCTGGGGTGAGATAAATCGATCTCACCATCTGACGTCATCGATCTCACCCTCTGACGTCATCGCTACAAAAGCGACGTTATGGAAGTAAGCAAACTGGTGATTATAACAGACACTCTAGATAGTCGATAACGTGGGAGAAAAACAATCAAACACCACCATGAGGGAGGGATGGCGATTTCTCAACCCTCGTGTAAAAAATTTGCTTGTCCATGACTCGGCAAGCCTCGTCATTGACTTGCAAAATTTGTACACTCGCGTTGAGAAATCGCAGTCCCTCCCTCATGGTGGTGTAAGATTATATTAGTCTATCATGTTACTATGGAGCGGTGTTATTGTCTCAGTCTGTTTGTTCTATTTTTCTTTTCTCGTGAGGTAGTTCTGTTATACATTCCTTCAAAATTTTGAAAGTCTTTTGATAGAGATTTTTGGAATCTGATTTCGGCTTAAAATTGTTCATATCTTTCATTCACTGATGCAACACATGTCTTAACACGAAAGCTATGAAATGGCATTACAAAAAGATTTGTAAGATGTCTTACATTCCTAACCTTAGCGATGTAAAAACAAAACTCAGTATGAAGTTATTCTTATTATACGATATACAACGATATGAAAAAAAAATCATAATATGAAAAATTCTATTTCATTTTCGAATTTTGCACCAATTCATTTGTCAACGTTTTGATCAATGGCAATGCTCCTAAGTCTTATGTATATAGCGTGCCATTAAACAAAATTATGAAATAGTGATTTCATGTGATACGTAAATTCGACTCACTTCTTTTGATTAACATTGTTTTCCGTCTGTCCATGATTCGTATGTTTAGAATGTAATGTATATTTTTACTTCATGATTTTCCTATACTCGTATTTGTCTTCTCTATCAATATTTATACCTCATGTCATATTGTTAACACATATTCGATCTAAAAATATCTTAAATTCATACTTAATTAGGTCTTCCGACTTCCGTCGGAAGACCTATTGTTTTCGTAACCGTGGAAAATTGGATCAGCGATTTCTCAAGAACCCTGTAAGCTAGGACAATGAAAGTTCTCCAACTTTACGTTTGGAGTAAAAGCTAGATTGGTCTTTTTTATTTTTGGTCTCTGTTATTTTTTTTATCATGTTTTTTAGTAGATTCAAATATTTGACGGGAGCGTCGAATTACTCAAAAGGACCGAAAATTTCATGTTTTGCTATTTGTAAGCTTAAATATCTCGTATTTTGCTATCTACAATTTCCATTCTTTTTGAAAGTCGACACCCATGCAAGATATGAAATGCTAGATGCACACTGTAACGATTTATTACGATGACGTCCTTCACCGTCCTTCATATTTCCAAATTCAGAAGTTCATAGGAGGAAGACACTTTTTTGCTTATAATAGTAAACAAAAATTAAGCTTATGAAGTTTCCTAAAAATTTCAATATTATTATTTTTTATCCATATATCTGTCTTATTTAGTCTTTCTGATTTTTCCTATCTCTTACTGTTGAAAAGATATGAGCATCGAAATTTTGAGTTGGGTATTTCGATACACCTTCACGCCAACAGATCGGGCGCACACTAAAATTGGTAGTCCGAGTCCGACTCGAGAAAAGCAGTGTTGAGATTTTCAAATTCCGTTTTCACGACAATGATGAATATGCATTTCATAAATACATTTCGATATACACAATTTGATTTTAAAACAGTTGATTAATTTAGAAGAGATCAGCTACAAACCAGAATTTACACACAAAAAGTGGTAGTTTGATTCCGATTTCTAACCTACAAACCTGTTTCTAAACTTCAATAACTATATTTTGAACATCAAGTTTAATTTCTAATTCTAGCAAACGTTCGAACATAATTTTCGGTTGGTTTATTTACAAATTGATGAACAATTTCTCCAACATTCTTCCCTCCCCTCGTTTTTCGAAAACAGTTCTGTTTATATTGAACGATGTCGCCATGATGGAAATTCAAAATAAACTTTGAAAAAAGGGAAGGGGGGGGGTCCAAATTTGAACCTGCACAGCGAGAACCTCATGGTATTTATATATATATATTGAACGTAACTTGTTATTACCATTTCTCTTCTCAAGAAAATTGGTTCTACAGCTACGAGCTCGCCTTTTTTATGGGGGAAGGGGGCAGGAAGAATTTTTTTTCCCCGGACCATGCAAAAGTAAGGATACATTGCATGATATGGAAATTTTTGCTGGCCCTTTGTGCCAGACAATTTAAAGTCAAAAAATTAATTAATATAAATACAAACTGTTCACATAGCTGTATCTACCAGAGACCTAATACGCATAGGCACAAAAATCTAGAAAAGCTTCTATTTAAACATCATACAATCTGTCTGAAATTCGCTAATTGCAAAGAGACATCTGAAGGAACGATTATTAACTCATACTCTGTAACAGCGGGGAGTTTAACTTACACAGACATTCACAACATTTGACAATTTGTTTAAATCCGGCCCGAAGAATCGGCGAAAATTTTTCTCCGACTCTGGTAATGGCTGAAAAAAATGGCCTGCTCAGAAAATTGCTGAAAAAATTTTACCGGCTGGCAATAGAATTCCTGCCCCCCCCCCCAAAAAAAAAATCAAATGATTGCTCACCAACAATTATCGGTTTGAAAATTTAATGTTACTGCTATTTGAAAACTTAAATATATAATATAAATACATGTAATGTGACGTCCTTCATATTTCCAAACCAAAAATTGTATAGGAGGAAGACACTCTTGTTGCAACCGCAACAAGAAACCTTTCTAGTTTGCTATGTATTTTGATAATGTTATGTAGTGCATCGTAGAAGTAATCGTAAAATGTATACATATTTTTAAATGGATGTTCATTTTGTTAATCTCTATATGTTATAATCAATATCCTCGTTTTACATACTAAGCATATGAGTTTAAAAAGACACGAAAGCATATTTTGTGGTTACTTACATGTTTGTTTGCTGATTAGAGATATTTCTTCCACTTTTTCTTCTGAGTTTGTTTATACACACGCGGAAATCATTACGAGCAGTGTATCTTATTCAAACAGAATATCCCAAAGTCATATAACAAATGTGTTAATGCACACATGCTTACAGGTCGGAAAAAAACTAGAGGCGCATCATTTCATATGAACTCTAGTTTATCTAGAATATAAAGAAAATAAAACCTTAGCCTTTCACAAGTTTGTTTGTATACATGTGCACTCAGATCGGAAATAGCAATGACCTTCTTCATGGGTCATGAACCATAGTATATAGTCTTTCTATTAGTATCTGTAGAAAACAAACTACAAATGAGTGAATGATGCGACACAACGGGTTTAACATGTAAATAAGCTTGAAATATTTCAAAAAGTTAAAAATGATAAAATTCTAAAGATACATGTAGATTGTAACACGTCTTCAAATTAAAGCATCATTAGAAAACGGATAAATTTGCAACACGAACCAGACGTGCACGATTCGTCAGTGATCCTCGTCGGTGATAATATGAAGATGGTAATTCAAATCCCGAAGATTTCCCATAGACTTCCATTATAAGGGTTATCCCAGTTGGGCTTCCATACTTCTTTGAAAATAGCTCGGCGATTTAAAAAAATTAGTCATTTATCATAAAAGGACAGACCATTAATTTATCTACCTTTTGATGTTAAAGAAAAATAAGGGTTACCGTCGCTTTTCATCCTCTAAATTTAGAGTGAATAAAAAAGGGAAAAAGTGAAAAATTAAAATTTGATAGGTACCCCTCGTTAGAAAACCCATATAATTTCTGTCCATGTGATAATTAATTAGAAATTAATATACGAGATGAAAGTCTATCTTTGTACTTTCTCTCATGTGAATATTAGCCAATCAAAAAATCGCGCTTTCATTCAATCCGAGCTACAGTTTTGGTAGCCAAAACAGCCCATCACTCGTTTTAAAGCAATGGTATATTGATACCTGATCCTCAGTCCAAACAATGAAACATGGCCAAAGACTGTGAAAGACATTTCAAAGAAAGGAGGGGATCTCCAACAACACTAGGTTGCAGCACCCACAGCAAAATCCCAAAACACCCATGCAAAAAACACAGAACAGATACCCACAGAAAGAGACGCAAAAGGGACAAGAAACACCAACTCACAACATAGAAACATGAAACACAAAAGACTACACATAAACCAACGAGACCAATGGGCAACCGGTGCCGACTTAGGACGGCCATCTGCCACGTAAATAGCAGACGGTGTGGTTATCCTGGATTACGTGCGCACAACCCTCCCACTATTCCGATTTCCCAGAGGTCTCGAAGAACGCACAGTTATGGTGTAAAACAACCTCCTCACTGTTAGGTGACCACACACAAACAAGACCGTAAAACACAGGGGTCCAAGTGTTGTGGGTCATGTATTATTTTAGTTTTACTTTATATGTAGGTACACATGTACTTAGTCATGTTAATTAATGATTTCATAATAATTCTTTCTAGATTGTACTATGTCATGTTTATTTCTTTAGAGAATATTCCAGTATGTTCTATGTTACATCATTATCATCACATGACTGTGATTTCTAGAATTTACTCTATTGTTAATCATGTGTAATGAGTCATTGTTCTAGAAGCTTCTGGTTAATTCATTGTTATTAAGTATAAATACCTCTGAGGAACTGTGTTAAGGGGACATTCGTACACATTCGTAGACACGATTCATTCATCTATTCTGATATACTGGGACACTTTATTTGTTGAGACTTTAATCCATTTAACAACGTTTGGACACCGATCTTTCGAGAACGCTTGTGATTACCGGAAACCCATTCGATAGACTTTGTGGACCGTAACGGACACTTTGATCCGGACATTGTATTGTGAGTTGTAATCGTTTTAAATATATATATTTTGTACATAATTAAACTTGTAAATTATATTCTGTCTTTGTCTGATTTTTGCTGGCGTTTTGGGGTATTCTGACCCATAACAGAATTGGGGGCTCGTCCGGGATCGTAATCTCTGCATATTTGCATTTTACGTAAAGTTCGTTTTTGAAAAAAATAGAAAATATTTTTCTCTATAAATTTTTTGCCAGCAGAAATCAATCATGGTATTTTCGGTCACTGAATTTTTTAAATCGCCGACTGTACAAGAGTTCGAATCATTGAAAAAAGATGATTTGATTGGTTTAGGTCTTCACTTGAAGTTAGATGTAAAATCTTCTATGAGAAAACAAGAAATTAGAAATATTGTGGCTAAAGAGCTTTTAGCTAAGGAAATCTTTTCGTCATACGATTTTCCTGTTGAACCTGTTTCAAGCGAAACCAAAATGTCAAAATATGAGTTTGAATTAGAGAAAATGAAAATACAATTACAATTTGAAAAAGAAGAAAAAGAAAGACAATTTCAAATTGAAAAAGAAGAAAAAGAAAGACAATTTGAAAGAGAAGAAAAAGAAAGACAATTTGAAAGAGAGAAACAGGAACGTATGCAAGAGAGAGAAATCCAGTTTGAGTTAGAAAAGTTAAAATTAGAGAAAAGCGCTAAGGAAAATCCTGTTCCTTCGCCTGTTAAGTCTGAATTCGACGCCGCCAAAAACATCAGATTAGTACCAAAATTTCAAGAAAAGTCCGTGGACAAATATTTTCCACATTTTGAGAAAATCGCGGCCAATCTGAAGTGGCCACGTGATTTTTGGCCAACTTTGTTACAAAGCGTACTTATTGGCAAAGCGGCTGAAGTGTACTCGGCGCTCAGTATTGCTGAGAGTTCAGACTATGACAAGGTCAAGGACACGATTTTGAGAGCATATCAGTTAGTACCTGAGGCGTACAGACAAAAGTTTAGAAAGTACAAAAAGTTTGAAAATCAAACATATGTTGAATTTGCTCGAGAAAAAGAAGATTTATTTGATCAGTGGTTTCGATCTAAGAAAATTCCAAATTCATTTGACAATTTGCGTCAAATCATTCTGATAGAAGAGTTCAAAGAGTGTGTACATCAAGATTTAAGAACTCATTTGGAAGACAAAAATGTTAAAACTCTTGAAGAAGCCGCTGTTTTGTCTGATACGTATGCTCTCACTCATAAGAAAAATTTCGTGTCAAAAACTCAATCTAGCGATAGCGCAAAAACGTCAGATGTTCCAAAGAAAAATGTACAAGAGTCTCAGTCGTCCATTAGTTCCCAGTCACCATCTCAAGGTGGTTCTACGTCCGGACCTAGGTCCGAGCGTTCTGAGGCTTCCCCAGGGGTGGGGTCGCTTCCTACATGCAATTATTGTAAGAAAAAAGGTCATGTTATTGGTGAGTGTTTGAAGCTTAAGAAGAAAAAAGAACTTAAGTCACAGGCCTGTGCGTCTGTTAGAAATGATAGGAAAGCCTTAGATTCGATTTGTTCTGACACTCCTGAGATTCAGGGTTCTAAGTCCAGTTCTGATGATTTTGTGGAGGATCATTATAAGCCCTTTTTGTCACAGGGATTTGTTTCACTCAGTGATTCTAGCGAAGCGTTGCCTGTTCAGATTTTGAGAGATACTGGTGCTGCCCAGACTTTATTGTTAGAGGGTTCATTGCCTTTGTCTGAGCACACTTTTACTGGTAGGTCAGTTTTATTACAGGGTGTGGAGCTAGGCGTCATTGATGTTCCCCTTCATGAAATTTATTTGAAGTCAGACTTAATTACTGGACCTGTTATCGTAGGTGTTCGACCTACTCTTCCTGTTCAAGGCGTTTCCTTGTTGCTTGGCAACGATTTAGCTGGCGGCAAAGTTGTAGCCGATCCGATTGTTTGTGAGAAAATCACGTCCGATGTCGTGTCCGATGATGAAGACGACGACTTGTACCCAGCCTGCGCAGTTACCAGGGCGATGGCCAGGAACAGACTAAAAGAGGCTGAGAGTACTTCTGCACTTAACGAGGACCATCCCTCCAAAAGTATAGACCTTTCTGACACATTCATGTCTACCATTGATGACAGCGTACCTGAGACGTCAGTACCACTTCATGTTGACAAGTCTCCGGCAGTACCTGGTGATGATTCCCATCCGCCATTAGACAGGGGTACAGATGCCTTAAGCCGTGAGCAGCTCCTCTCCGAGCAAACTAAAGATCCGGAGATCATCCGACTAAGCAAGAGGGCCCTTCCCCGAGAAGAAGCGGACAAAGTCGGAGAGTGCTTCTACATACAAGATGGCATCCTTATGCGGAAATGGAGACCACCCGATGCACCCCCTAATGAAGTGTGGCGGGTCGTTCACCAGATAGTGGTTCCAGTAGCGTATCGCGGGGACATCATGAGTTTAGCTCACGACACACCCATGGCAGGTCATTTAGGTGTCAATAAGACTTATAATAGGATTTTAAGTCACTTTTACTGGCCTAAGTTGAGAAAAGATGTGTCTGAGTTTTGTAAGTCTTGTCATAGTTGTCAGATGGTAGGTAAACCCAATCAAGTTATACCACCTGCTCCCCTCCAACCCATTCCAGCCTTTGAGGAACCTTTTAGTAGGGTGTTAGTTGATTGTGTAGGTCCTTTGCCTAGGACTAGGTCAGGGAATCAGTACTTACTGACAATTATGTGTACTTCGACTAGGTTTCCTGAAGCCATACCTCTTAGGAATATTAAGGCAAAGACCATGGTTAAGGCCCTTACAAAGTTTTTCAGTTTCGTAGGTGAACCCAAGGCTATTCAGTCAGATCAGGGTTCGAATTTTATGTCAGGATTGTTTCAGCAGGTTATGCATGAGCTAGGTATCAGGCAGTATAAGTCTTCTGCGTACCATCCTGAGTCCCAGGGGGCACTTGAACGCTTTCATCAAACCCTTAAAACTATGATGAAAACATATTGTCACCAGTATGGAAAAGACTGGGATGAAGGGGTTCACCTCGTGTTGTTTGCGGCACGAGAAGCGGTGCAGGAGTCCCTGGGGTTCAGTCCCTTTGAGCTAGTTTTTGGGCATACGGTCAGGGGGCCATTGAAGTTATTGAAGGAAAAATGGTTGACTGAGACTAGCGATTTGAATCTCTTAGACTACGTGTCTAATTTCAAAGAGAAATTATATAATGCTTGCAAATTGGCTCAAGAAAATCTCAAAACATCTCAAATGAAAATGAAAACATGGTATGACAAAGATGCTAGAAACAGAGTTTTTAAACCAGGCGATAAAGTTCTTGTATTTTTGCCTATCCCTGGTCATCCTTTGCAAGCTAGATATTTCGGTCCTTATGAGATTGAGAGTAAAATTAGTGATGTTAACTATGTGGTTAAGACACCAGGTCGGCGAAAAGAAAAAAGAGTGTGTCATGTTAACATGTTGAAAGAGTATTTTGATAGAAGTGACCGAAATTTTGTAAAACCAGTTTCCACTTTGGCCAATGTAAATACATTTGAAAATTGTGTTGAACCGGAATGTTATGAAGAGACTGTTGAAAAAGACTTCGCTCAAAGTGTCCGTTTAAAGAATTCTGAAATTCTGACAAATCCGGAAGTGAAACTCGGACATTTGACCGTGCATCAAAAAGAGGAAGTGCATCAATTAATGCGGGAATATACGACCATCTTTCCGGACGTTCCAAAAAAGACTAATGCATCTCATCATGACGTCATTGTGGGTGATGCGTCACCTATCAAACAGCATCCCTATCGGTTAAACCCGATAAAGCTTCAATACATGCGGAAAGAAATTCAATACATGCTTGAAAATGACATTATTGAACCCAGCAATAGTGATTGGAGTTCCCCATGTATTCTTGTTCCGAAGCCAGACGGAACTTACCGATTGTGTACGGACTTTAGAAAAGTCAATTCAGTCACCAAAACTGACTCTTATCCGATCCCACGAATCGATGACTGTATAGATAAAATTGGCAGTGCAAAATTTGTCAGTAAATTTGACTTGCTTAAAGGCTATTGGCAGGTCCCGCTTACCGAGAGAGCCAGAGAAATATCGGCATTTGCGACTCCAGATGGGCTATACCAATATAAAGTAATGCCCTTTGGTATGAAAAACGCACCAGCCACATTCCAGAGGATGATTCATTCGCTCCTAAATCATCTTGAAGGATGCGAGGCGTACATCGATGACGTCATCATCTACAGCGACACCTGGAATGACCATCTCCGAATCATGCGTACCTTCTTCGACATACTGGCGAAAGCAAACCTCACAGTGAACCTTGCGAAAAGTGAATTTTGTCATGCGACTGTAGAATATTTGGGTCACAAAGTAGGTCAAGGTTTTGTTACTCCTATCATGGCCAAGGTGGAAGCTATTTCAAAGTTCCCGATTCCTACCAATAAGAAAGAGATAATGAGATTTTTGGGAATGGCAGGATTTTACAGAAAATTTTGTCCAAATTTCTCGTCAGTTGTTGGTCCACTTACCAATCTGTTACAGAAGAGAGTGAATTTTGCATGGACCAATGACTGTGACGAATCTTTTAAGAAAATCAAATGTGTTCTTATGAATAGTCCTGTCCTGTCAGCTCCAAATTTTGATAAGCAATTTAAGCTTACTGTTGATGCCAGTGACGTAGGAATCGGGGCTGCTTTGTTTCAAGAAAATGATGATGGTGTAGATAGAGTTGTTTGTTATTTTTCAAAGAAATTGACAAAATGTCAAAAGAATTACTCTACTATTGAAAAAGAGTGTCTTGCATTATTGTTAGCTTTACAACATTTTGATGTTTATTTGAATGTTACTTTACATCCCATTCTTGTATATACTGACCACAACCCTCTCACATTTTTGCACAAAATGTCAAACAAGAATCAAAGACTTACAAGGTGGAGTTTATTGTTGCAAGAGTACAATATCATTATTAACCATATCAAGGGCAAAGACAATGTGATTGCAGATGCACTATCGAGAGTTTCATGAGTGATTTTTGCAGAATTTATCACCTAAGTTTTCATTGACATTCAAACTTTTTTAAGGGGGGAGGTGTTGTGGGTCATGTATTATTTTAGTTTTACTTTATATGTAGGTACACATGTACTTAGTCATGTTAATTAATGATTTCATAATAATTCTTTCTAGATTGTACTATGTCATGTTTATTTCTTTAGAGAATATTCCAGTATGTTCTATGTTACATCATTATCATCACATGACTGTGATTTCTAGAATTTACTCTATTGTTAATCATGTGTAATGAGTCATTGTTCTAGAAGCTTCTGGTTAATTCATTGTTATTAAGTATAAATACCTCTGAGGAACTGTGTTAAGGGGACATTCGTACACATTCGTAGACACGATTCATTCATCTATTCTGATATACTGGGACACTTTATTTGTTGAGACTTTAATCCATTTAACAACGTTTGGACACCGATCTTTCGAGAACGCTTGTGATTACCGGAAACCCATTCGATAGACTTTGTGGACCGTAACGGACACTTTGATCCGGACATTGTATTGTGAGTTGTAATCGTTTTAAATATATATATTTTGTACATAATTAAACTTGTAAATTATATTCTGTCTTTGTCTGATTTTTGCTGGCGTTTTGGGGTATTCTGACCCATAACACCAAGCAACACAGATGAATATGTAAATGGATATAAAAAGAGGACGTGCGTAATACAGTCCGTGCTCTGCCGGCTGTAGCGAGCTCATATATGTTATCACCCGAGGAGTCCGACTGACATTCAGAGAGGACAGGTGGTCGGGGCCCTGTCTTCTCTAAAGAGGTTTGGACAGGGCCCGTCATGGAGTCCCGTCGTCACAGTCAGTCAGAGTGCAAGTCTTAAGAATGCGCTCGTACAAGGCTGTATATTGGTCAAGTACCAAGCTTCAAAACACACCGAAAGGAGTAGCAGGACGGGTGGGATATGCAGCACAAATGACTATACATAAGAGAAAGGAGGGGATCTCCGACAGGACCTGCAGTATCCAAATGCGAAAACACAGAGTGGACAAGCACAATAGACCAAACACCAAAAACAATATCAGAGCACTGCATGTAACAATATCAATAATATGAATCAAGGCAAAGCCTTTTTGTGCGAGCAGAGAGAAAATAGATATGATTACATAAAATAAAAAAAGATCCTTCTTTTTTTATTTTGACTATGATGGTTTATCTTATCTTACAAAACTTTCTGTTTGATGATTGCCAAAAAAAAAGGTAGTATAAGGCGAGTGGAAACACGGAAGCATTTGTAAAATTGATCTAGACCAGCAGATGAACATTTTAAGGGGGGGGGGGCTTAAAATATGGTTCTTTATAATTCATTTTTATTTTGTAAGAATAATGTTTAGGCTAGCTGAAAATAAATTACTTAAGAACAAAAGAAAAAACAAACATATTCCGACTTCTGACAGTACGAAACCACCCGAGACGAGAAAAGCAATCAGAGCGAAACGTCTCGTTTAAAACCGGAAATGTCGGATTTCCCGTGGTTACGCCGCCTTGTTGATGCTTCATCGTTACCTGATTTACGAAAATATTTTCAATAAATTTAACTTATAAACAAAAATTGAGTATAACATATTCGTCTACTTGGAGTCGAAAAAAAATTTAAATGGCAATATCCAGCATCTCCGCAGCAACTCTGTCTGCGAGGGGACGGAAGTTTTTGAAAGCATAGAAGTACATTCTCATTCTTTGATTCAGCATATTTTCTCAATAAGATATGTGTAGCGTAGCCTTGAATGCGTAGTAATTTTGGTAGCGTGTCTATCTTAGACAAATCTTTGGTAGCGTGTCTTTCTTAGACAAATCTTTAATCTTGTCGTCCCAGACGACAAAGTCACTGTGTAAAGAATTAATCCTCACTCGTCCCAGACGAGAATTCCAGCCATCCCAGTCGACAAAGTATTAATCCACACTCGTCCCAGACGAGAATTATCCAAGTGTTCTTGAAGTGAGACAAAGTAATAAAGTTGACATTTTATTTACACTATGTACAAAATCCAGTTTAAGAAAAGAAATCACATCACTACATCTTCCTAATAGCATCCCAATTCTAATCTCTTAATAAATCCAAAAGAAGCACAAGTAGCATGTCATCCTAGCATCGCAATGTAACTAATCTGATATTCATAAAACGGAGCTCTATTTATACTCTCACTCAGGGATTGACCCGAAGTAACAAAGGTCGCGGCCTCTGATTGGTCAGTTGGAATGATCGGCCAATACATACATAATTAATTAGGGATCGACCTTTCTATGAATACTAATTAGGTTATGAAACAACGATGTAATTAAACTGATAAATAAAGCTATTAAAAGTACAAATAAGGTAATTATTATGATTAAATATGAAAGTTAAGATATTAAAGATAATTAATACATACAAAGGTAAACATAATTATGTACAAACAACATATAAAAGAGATCGGCCGCTGTATCTCGCATGTAAACAAACATGTAAACAATACTTTTCTACAACTGCCCCCCGCTTAAGTTTGACCCCTGGCAAACAAAAGTACAATATCATTAGAAAAGTATGAAAAATATACAATCAGTAATACAACAGCAATGTTAAAATATAATAATTGTCAATACTGCATCAAATCAAAATCATGAAAAGTTCAAAGTTCGGAAAATGTTCATAGTCTATAAAATATCTTTCGTCATGTATAGGCATCTTCTCGGTTTGTACGTCAGTTTCTTCTGTATCACGGGGATTCCTCGACACGTCCGTGATACTGTCCTTACGTTCGTCTATCTTCTTTATCACGGGGATTCCTCGATGCGTCCGTGATAGAATCCTCTGCCATAAACATCTTAAACACTTCCAGACTACGGGAAAGTATGAATCCGTAGTCATATCCAAATTTCACATTTTTATCGAATCTTCTTTATCACGGGGATTCCTGGATACGTCCGTGATAATATCCTCCTTTTTTATAACACATCACTTTCTTCTGTATCACGGGGATTCCTGGATACGTCCGTGACACTATCCTACATCCAGACATCGGTATCTTCTTTATCACGGGGATTCCTGGATACGTCCGTGATAACATCCTACATCCGTTGTTCGTCTTGGTTTTCGCTGGTCTTCTTCTTCTTCGTTTCGCGTTTTTGTTGGATCGCGACTTCGAGTTAATTTGATATGTCACTTTTGAACTACACAACTTCGATCCATTTGAATCACTTGAATCTTTTGCTACTTTGGGTCTGGGATATATATCCTGAACAGTTTTCGAATCGAAACGTCTGTAATCTACACATAATTTCCATCTTTTATCTTTCATTTGCACCAACACGAGTGGCGCTGACCACGGGCTTAACGATTCCTCGATCACCCTTTGCTTCTTCTCAGTGTCCAATCTCTCTTTCTTGAAAATAGGAACTCTCCGAACTTGTTCCTCAAACTTCGCTCGCTCTCGCGGTTGATCTGGGTAAGCGAACGCGCGATTTCGCTCACGTAGAATTTTACACTTTCGAAACTGTTCAGCTTCATCTGTTGAAAGATTTCTACATCCATTAAACACACCGTATAAAAACTCTGGCAATTCTTCCGAATTCTCACTTTCCTGAATACGACACACGGACTCCTGTTCCAATGGATCACTGATAAAATTAACTGGTGCCAATATCGCTATTTGTGTATTCCCCTTGATGCATAGTTCTCGGTCACCAGGGTTAAAAACGCGCACATACAACACATTGTTTTTCGCGTTCACAAGCACATGTGCTAACACTAATCCATATGTATGGATAAACCTTTTCAAAGGCACTAATATTCCTTCACTGATATCAGATTCACAATTTAGTTTCGAACTCAATACACATTCATGTTTCGGCGGTACCACACTATCTTCAATAGTCACAACATTACAACCACGCCCTTCCTCGGCAAATGGCATTTCACAAAATACTAAAGAATCACTGCGATATTCCCACTGGCACTTATACTTCGTCATAAAATCTTGTCCTAGTAGATTACTCTTCACGCCTCCTACATACACTCGAAAATAAATGTTCACATTACCAAATGTTAGTAGCATCCTTGCAGTTCCTAACAGCTTCAATTCACTTCCGTCCGCTGTTTCGAATTTTCGTAGTGCCCTCTCTAGTACAGGTCTGTGCTCTGGGATGATACTATAATAAACATCCTCGGTAATGAAAGTATTCATTGCACCTGTGTCAATTTTCCATTCTAATGGTGTTCCTTCTACTAATCCATTTACTCTCATTCCACGTTTTCCTTTCACTTTAAATTCACTCACTTTTGAATGCATAAAATCCCTTTTACGTTGAAAATCACTGGGTAAATGGCTGTTCGTCTGTGTCTCCTTACATAAAACACTTGATTTCACATCTGTACTAGGCCTTTTTGGTGCACTGACCGACGCACGGCCTACTGCCTCGGTCCGTTCATGTTTAAAGGTCTCTGTCTGTACGTGTTACGTCCATTTCTGTTCTCTGTGAAACGAATACACTCTTCCTGCATAGATGCCGTTATTGCATCCTGTAAAGTTTTCGGCCTTGTACGTTTCACTGCGAGTCTAAAATCCTCGTTAACACTACAATTATCCATGAAAGTTTTCATACTACTTTCTTGTACATATTCTCTATTATTAAGGTACGCTCGACGGTATAAATCCTCTATAGCCTGACCAAAATCACGGAATGACTCAGAATCTCGTTTTCTACGCAGTTTGGCTTCGGCCACATAACTTTCTTTCATTGCACGGTGTCCAAATCGTTCGTCTAAAGCACTTTTCAAACTATTATAATCACTACGTTGAAAATCCGACAATCCGTACGCATATGTTTCGGCCTGACCACGCAACACAGTCAATAACACTTTTCGTTTTCTCTCGTCACTCCACAGATTTAATTCTGCTATATTCTCAAAATAACGAATAAATTCGCTCCAAATATCGTCACCATCGCCCTTAAACGTTCGTTTTACACCAATTTGAGTGACTGTACGTTTGTCATCACGAGAAGCGTCCCTTGGTTGATACTGATCGCTTGTAAAAGTATCAGGTGAGCGAAACGTCACATTTCTTCTCGGTTCACGTTTAGGAGTCGATCTCGTAGTATTTGGATTGTTAGGAGTCCGTTTAGTGTTTCTGAACACTAGTTTCACAATTATGCTCACGAGAATAATGCATAAAATACACAAACCACCAGAAATCAAAATTTCCTTTGTCAGACACAGTAGCATATATCCGGGAAAATACTGATATAACGCAAACAGTACCCCACTTCCTAGGAAAATTGTCACAATCCACATAGCGACAAATTTACACCAACCGGGTTCTGTTGTGTATTCGTACGTTAATTGATCACTAAAATGACCAGGTAAAGGTGTGCTCGTATAATTAGGCTCATTTCCTACACCTTTTACACATGTCAAGTCTTCATCGGCGTTTTCAAACTCTTTTAGTAAATTCCGTCGCACTGTTGACGGCGTTTCTCTGATTGGACGTTCCGGCATCCTGGGCGTGTCACTAATTATTTGATCTGACACTCCCTCTGTCGTGTCCATGTCGCGAGGGGTATAGGAGGTTTTATCCCCCGTAAACATGATATCGATAATTACAAAAGAGTGAACAATTAACGCAAACACTACAAACAACTCCACAATTGTTTGTTTGTTGTTTTTTTTTTTTACGACGGGCACTAAAAATTATATACACTAAGATTACAAAAATTCGCACAGAAAATATGAAATAACATATAAACACGATTTTCTACAGAAAATATTTACACACTGAAAATTGCTCGAATTTGCACGTCACACCGAACTTTAAAATTCACGTACATTTCCGCCACACATTTCACATTTCTTTGTACGGTCACTGTACAAGCACTTCGGGAAAACTGCAAAACAATTTTCACACTCTACTCTGGTATTTGTACGCACTGTTCTCACAAAATGCCAGAATCCTTTGTCAGTAATATCATACACTCGCACCAGAACTTTTTCACTCTCCATTTTTCTTTTCACAAATTGTCGAGTAACACAGAAATAAATCACGTAAATCACGCACTATAAATTGAACACAATACTCGGAAAATATATAAGATACACGACACTGATCACAACACAAAATAAGTCGCGCACAAATAAACACTGAATATTCGCAAATTAACACAGAAAAATAATCGCGCACTTCTTTCATAAAATTTTCACTTCACACGTAAGTCACAAATTTAACACACGGAATATACACAAAACGCGCACTGCACACGGTATAAATTCCACAATGAATCGCGCACTACACACGGTATAAATTCCACAATGAATCGCGCACTAATACACACTGTAAATCCCAAGGTAAAAACCTGAAATTTGAAAATACTGCAAAAGAAAATTCAGCGTTAGCAAATAATGAAATTATGTAAGCACTATACTTTACCGTTTGAGAATTCAATACTTTACCTTCAAAATCCACGAATAAAATTTTCACACACAGAAAAATAAATGCACAATAAAATCCAGTGAATTCTATCCCGCCAAGCTGCCAACCACTTGTAGCGTAGCCTTGAATGCGTAGTAATTTTGGTAGCGTGTCTATCTTAGACAAATCTTTGGTAGCGTGTCTTTCTTAGACAAATCTTTAATCTTGTCGTCCCAGACGACAAAGTCACTGTGTAAAGAATTAATCCTCACTCGTCCCAGACGAGAATTCCAGCCATCCCAGTCGACAAAGTATTAATCCACACTCGTCCCAGACGAGAATTATCCAAGTGTTCTTGAAGTGAGACAAAGTAATAAAGTTGACATTTTATTTACACTATGTACAAAATCCAGTTTAAGAAAAGAAATCACATCACTACATCTTCCTAATAGCATCCCAATTCTAATCTCTTAATAAATCCAAAAGAAGCACAAGTAGCATGTCATCCTAGCATCGCAATGTAACTAATCTGATATTCATAAAACGGAGCTCTATTTATACTCTCACTCAGGGATTGACCCGAAGTAACAAAGGTCGCGGCCTCTGATTGGTCAGTTGGAATGATCGGCCAATACATACATAATTAATTAGGGATCGACCTTTCTATGAATACTAATTAGGTTATGAAACAACGATGTAATTAAACTGATAAATAAAGCTATTAAAAGTACAAATAAGGTAATTATTATGATTAAATATGAAAGTTAAGATATTAAAGATAATTAATACATACAAAGGTAAACATAATTATGTACAAACAACATATAAAAGAGATCGGCCGCTGTATCTCGCATGTAAACAAACATGTAAACAATACTTTTCTACATATGTGTATAGGCGTTACCATAAGGGCGAGCTTCGCTCGCTATAAATCAATATGTTCACCGAAGTTTTCATGGAGCTGTTGCGACGGATGTTGCATGCAATCAGGAGACGCTGACTCTCCCCGGGCACCTGGTCTCACTTCGGAATGTTATTTATTGTTCTGAGAGCTAGGCGTCTTTCAGATAAGCTTCTCAGTCAGGGATATGTTTGTAACCGACTAACATCGTCACTGAGGAAGTTCAACGGTCGATATGGGGAACTCGTCATACACTATGATGTCCCACTCTCCAGAGTGGTGGATGATATTCTGTCATAGACCATTTAAACTATCCAACCAAAGATTGTATTTTATGTCTTCCGAAATAGAAGTTACCGGATGTGACAGTTCTACCGAATTGAAGAGGCGGGTGTTGCATGCAAGCAGGAGATGCTTACTCTTCCTGGGCACCTGGTTTCACTCATATATCGGGAGTCCGCTTCTTTTCATGTGGTGGAGGATTTTGTTTGTCTGCTTTGGTTTCTGTTTTATCCTGATTTTGTATGCCTTCGGTTTCTGATTTTCTGAATTATCGATTTTATGCTGTATACAGGGATATGGTCATTATCTGAGATGCTATGAATTTGAAGACTTGTAACATTCTTGAAACATGACCTAAATTGTATATCAAAGAGCCAGCTAAATAAACATTAAAGAAGTATCCATCAGTTATTCAGTCTCAAAGTCGAGAAGGTAAGACAAAATCATTAGAATTTCCATTGGAACAGTTGCGAAACCAGCAATATAAACAACATTCCGAAGTTAAACCAGGTACTCTGGCAGAGTCAGCGTCTCCTGTTTGGATGCAACACCTGTCGCAACAGAGCTATGCCATGAGGAATTTACTCCTTAATTTCTTAAATATTTAGTATCAGAAGCACATTAAAACTAGGCGAACGATTCCTCGGGAACAAACAAACCACCATCAGAGATGTCAACTTTGTTGTTTGAAACCATTATATTGAAATATACGTTTTATCGTGTTTTGATTTTGTTTGCTTTTCCCTTGTTTCCATTTGCACTTTGTTTGCATTTTCCTAGCTTTGTGTACCCATTAATTTTGTGGTTTTGGTTTTGTGTTTGAATATCACCCTCTAAATTATTGATTGGTTCACCTGCATCCGCTTTGTTTCCCCTATGACGTTGACGTAGAAAACATTTTAAAAGTACCCGAAACGTGAATGTCTGGTCCACGTTGCCAATTTATCTGTACTTAAATGATGCTATTCAATTTGAAGACGTTTACATTTCCATTACATCTTCATGAAAAGCACTTTGGCTGGAAGCATCACTGATGAGAATTTAATAATCGAAACACGTGTCTGGTGCATGAAAATTGGTTGGAAATTTTCTTCAAGAAGGTATAGAGTTGGAACCCTTCCGAATTATTAATATAAACACTTATTTCTTGTTGCGCTGTGGAGCAGTTAAAATCGTTCCCCGTGCCTTGATGTTTGTCAAGTGTATCAGTTACTTCTTTCCAGCTCTGTCGCATGAAAGAAGCTCTGTTTTGGCCCTTTATCAATGTGACATCATGTATATATATTTTTTGTTATTTCGGAAACTTGCCATTTTACCGGAAAAATATCGAAATTCAAGGAGCTTAACATCTTACCACCATCCCTCCAATGCTATTTTGAACATAGATTTTATTTGGATATGCTAATGAATCGACCCTAGAGGAATTTTGGAGCCGCGCACTCTCTGTAAAGTAAAGGCAGAAATTTACATTCTTAAAATAACGCAAGAGGGCGCTAGTGAAATTTATTTGGGCTGCTTATGAAAAGCACTTTGGCTGGAAGCATCACTGATGAGAATCTAATATTTGAAACACGTGTCTGGTTCATGAAAATTGGTTGGAAATTTATCCAATAAGGTATAGAGTTGGAACCCTTCCGAATTATTCAGTTTGACGATATAGGCCATTATTTTCTGGTCAATTTTATTGATTCATGTCTTCAGCTTTACAGTATAATGCTGCGCAATTTACTACTCAGAGCATTTCAAAGAAAAATGTAGGATGGTTCTTTTGTATTTCACATTCCTTCTTGCTTTTTGGATTAGGTATACGAGGCAGGTAAGTTTTTTACTTATTATTATTCATATAATTAATCTTAAACATTTTCCAAAGAATATGGATGCAAAACGGAATGTTTGTTCCTACTCTAGTTTCGATACTGATGACAAACGTATAGAAAACGCAATAAAAAACAAAAATTAATGTGACATAAAATGACATGAATTATAGCTGCTTGAACAAATTTCATAAACCGAAAATGAGCAATCATTTTGAGTCATGCATTGAGTTACACATGGCATGCTTATATGAATAAATAAATCTTAGACCAAACTAATTATTTTGAGTCATAAGATATTCCTTGAATATTCAAAACGTCGAAATATCCATATGAGAAAACAGAGTAGACATGCACAATAGAGACACAAACGGGGTCAAGAAGGACCAAATATGACATCAAAACACTAAGCGTAAAGCGGTAAATCGATGACGACCTGGGACGATCATCTGCCAAATAAGCAACACATGCGGTGTCCTTTTCCGGATTACACGCGCACAACCCTTCAACTTGTCCCCTTACCTAGTGGTCTCGAAGAACGCACACACAATGGTTGTGTAGAAAAAAAAACTTCTGATTTACGCAATTGTTTCCAACAAATTAATTCAACTAAGAAGTCAAGCACGAAATCGAAAATCAGAGAGCAAAAATCAAAAATCAAAAACAATGGATATACAAAATAATTTACAATACAACACCAAACAAAACAACAAAAGTTTTCTGTTGAGAGTCAATTTCGTTCTTCTCGGCAATTTATGTAGGTACACATGGTGTAGAAATAGACAACTTTCTCGTTTATTTCCTTCTAAATGGTTAAATATTTGATCAGAACACACTCTGAATATATTGTTCCATGATATAAAATGAAAAAAAATCAATGATAACCTATTTTATCGCTCTAGAGACACATTTAAAAATAGTCATCAATCCCCCCTTTTTTCGTTTTTCGCCTATGGGACATTGCCCCCCCCCCCCTCGCTTCAGAACCCCACTTGGTCAGAAAATGTGTTTTATTGATATACATCTTTGGTGAAAGTGGCATTGTAAAGCGAGGGGGAACGATGTTGTATAAAACTTTTCCGTTTTCCATTGATTTCTGTGTAAAAAACGCTTATTTTGACCCAATATCGGTCTTATTTTGATTAAATTATCCCATCTGATAGCAGATTCATATGTGGACCAAGTTACTTGACATTTCTACCGAAAAAAATTCTTAAATTTTGCATTTTGAAATTTCGACTTTTGAGGGCAGATTTTACGCCTTATCTTAACAGCTCAACTTT
This sequence comes from Pinctada fucata, assembly GCA_028142955.1. Lineage (NCBI taxonomy): Eukaryota > Metazoa > Mollusca > Bivalvia > Pterioida > Pteriidae > Pinctada > Pinctada fucata. The sequence continues at coordinate 2,703,909 of AP027104.1, forward strand.
AGTTTCGGAACTTTCCTCAACTTTAGTTTCGGAACTTTCCTCAACTTTAGTTTCGGAACTTTCCTCTACTAATACTTATATCGAAAGCAACGAAACTGTTACAAATATTTTGAACAAACATAACAGTGAAATTTCTTCTTTTAACATCCCTATTTCTAAATTGGATCTCCCTACAATATATTGTATACCAAAACTTCACAAGTCTCCTTACAAGTTTCGATACATTGCTAATTCTAGCAACTGCTCAACTACAATTTTGTCTAGAAATCTGACGTCAGCACTCACGGCTATAATGGAACATGTGGCAAATTACTGTGAAACTGTCATGAACAGGAATGGCGTAAACTTCTTTTGGTCTATTAAAAATTCAGGGGATGTAATTGACAAAATGAAATCAAGAAATTTTGAAGCAAATGCGATATCTTCATACGACTTTTCTGATATGTACACCACGCTTCCTCACGACAAAATAAATGCTCGACTGTCCAGACTCATTAAATGGTGTTTTGATCGAGAGGGGAAAACTTATATTTGTACATCTGAATCGAAGGGTTTCTTTTCCGCCACAGATTACAAAGCATACAAATCATGGACATGTGGTGACCTGTGTATTGCCTTGTTCTTCCTTTTGGACAATATTAATGTGAGAAACTCTACAAGCAGGTTGTAGGGATTCCAATGGGTACTAATTGTGCGCCTTTTGTTGCAGATTTATTTTTATACAAGTATGAAAAGGAATTTATCCAAAATCTTCAAAAGCAAAGAAAAACTGATGATGTGAAATGTTTCATTGGTACTTTTAGGTAGCTGGATGATATTCTTACTATCGACAATCCTGTTTTTGAAATGTATAAAGATGTTATTTATCCACAAGAATTGACTCTAAACAAGGCAAACGTTTCAAACACAGAAACACCATTTTTGGACCTAAATATTAATATTGTTAATGGAGAGATCCATACAAGTGTGTATGACAAAAGATATGATTTGGGATTTAACATAGTAAATTTCCCCTGGCTTGACGGTGATGTTTCTATATTACCGTCCTATGGTATCTATATTTCACAGCTCATCCGGTATGCTAGAGCATGTACTGATGTCTTGGATTTTCACAGTAGAAATTTACAAATTACCAAGAAACTTTTAGGACAAGGTTTTCGCTTCCACAAACTCGTAAAGACTTTCTGGTAATTTTACAAAAATAAAAGTCAACTTCTTCTGAAATTCGGACCAATACTGGCAACAGAGTATATTACTTTGGGTATTTCACAACCTGCATTTTATGGTGACATTATTACAATAAGAAGGATCAAAGATAGACAACATCACTATCGAAAATGCGTCAGAATCATCAAACTCCTTTTATACCGTGGATATGATCCTAATGTCACCAGACGGACACTAGGCCTGGTACTTGACCAATCTACAGTCTTGTACAAGCGCATTCTTAAAATTTGCACTCTGACTGACTGTGACGACGGGACTCCATGACGGGCCCTGTCCAAACCTCTTTAGAGAAGACAGGGCCCCGACCACCTGTCCTCTCTGAATGTCAGTCGCATTCCTCGGGTGATAACATACATGAGCTCGCGGCGGCAGAGCACGGATTGTATTACGTACGCCCTCTTTTTATATCCATTTACATATTCATCTGTGTTGCTTGGGCCCCTGCGTTTTGCGGTCTTGTTTGTGTGTGGTCATCTGACAGTGAGGAGGTTGTTTTACACCACAATTGTATGTTCTTTGAGACCACTTGGTAATCGGAAAAGTGGGAAGGTTGTGAGCACGTAATCCAGGATAACCACACCTTCTTCTATTTCCGTGGCAGATGGCCGTCCTAAGTCGGCACCGGTTGCTCATTGGTCTCGTTGGTTTATGTGTAGTCCTTTGTGTTTGATATTTCTGTGTTGTGCGTTTACGTACCTTGTCCCTTATACGTCTCTTTCTGAGCTTGTCTGGTTTGTGAATTTGCATTGAGTGTTTTGGGGTTTTGCTGTGGGTGCTGCAACCTGGTGTTGTTGGAGATCCCCTCCTTTGTTTTGTATATTTGGTACTTCCTCTGGTATAACGTATCATATGAGATATGTACTCGCCATAAGCAGGTGATGAAGGGATGTTACTATTCACAAGGTTGCTAAAATTAAAGTCGTCACTTTTTTCATAGAGTTATGTGTTAATTTGACCATTACTGTCGTAAGACAGCATTATATCCAAATAGGACGCTCTGTGGTTTCTTTAACTTCAAGCTCCGAAGGTTAGATTCTGCTAAGGTAATCCGCGAATTTTGGATCATTGATGTACAGCACATCGTCTATACATCTGTAAGTGAAGTTAAAGGGAGATGTTAAACGTCTTCATATTCAAAACCATCATTTAAGAACAGATAAATTTGCAGCATGGGCCAGACATTCACATTTCGGGTACTTAACTCTCGTCTGTGATCATCAATCTAAATAATGTAATATGGCCAAAGAGTGTGAAAGTTATGTCCACAAATGTACCAAAAGACGTAGCAGCATAGGTGGGATATGATGCTACAGGACCCACGTTTTTTTTTAAATTTCCAAAAATTTTGATAACAGAAATTTTTGAATGCGTTGAAGAAAAGATCTACCAAAGTTGATCGAACTTGGCCACATGTGCCCTCGGGGACTCCTGATTCTAACAGCTGTGACACTCACCAAGTGGTACAAAAAATTTATTAGCATCATTTAAAAGTAGATAAAGTAGCATGGCAACAAGACGTAGAACAGTTGCGTAGCCCAGAATAATTAATATTCAGAAGTGAGACCAGGTATTTGGAAATCAAGCATGTTTGACATTATTATCGAGCCACGTTACGTCTTGAAAGTTTATAGAGGTATAGAACGTTTGTCTAGCTCCTGACGGGGTATGCTACACCATGCAAGTCAACTTCATCACAGTTGTATTTCTAAAAATAAATCCTCTGAATTAATTCCATACAGTCAAAATATATTATAGCAGTTTTTTTTATCCTAGGTCCAATTCCAGGGTCATAATATCACAGGCTTTCATATTCGAATTGGAATTTATTTTCTAAAACTACTTAGATATTATTACGGCGCCGAGTTGGAGTCATCTATGATTAATTTCTTTTAATTCTTTTTTACACTGGGCCCTTGGAGACTCATTTGAGAGTTGAAACTGAGAGTTGTCCTTCGTGTTTCTTTGGTGTTATGGTCTCTCTGTTTATGCATTTTTAAGGGTCCCCACTTTGTTTTCTGGCGTATCTGATAGGAGATTTGTATGGGGCATTTTTTATAGCACATGTAGAAAGAAAATTTGAATTAGGATAATGCGAGGGAATAAGAATAATTGTAATGGGCAGGAGTGGATAACGAAATCATTTAATCTTTGAATTTATCATATTACCAGATTCAAGACTGTTTCATAGAACCAGTTTCTTAATTTGCGTTTTGTAATGGTTATGGTTATGCAACACACAGAAAGTGCATTTATCGTATATGTAATTTGCGTTATTGCAATCCATGCGAAATAAGCACTTGCTGTGTGTTTCATATCCGTAACAAAACACAAATTATGACATTCATTCTATATATTTACACCACAATCATCAAGTTCATTCTTGTTTTCTGAAATCGCCTTTTTCAGGTAAAAGGGTGACGTTAACATTTAGGTCAACGTGTGTTCAGAACAGCCATCGCTGCATTTTTCTGTAGAGCTAATGAATTGCGACGGAACGAGCGTTTAAATGCAGAAATGCAACACACCACTTCAATAGTTTCAACTCAGGCAATTGCATTGATTATCCATCAATAAAAAATGTATATAAAAAAGTTGCGTTTCTAACATGATGCATAATAAATTTCTGAGATAAGATATCGCTACCGTATTCATTGTTAAAGGAAGTTTTTTTTAAAAACATATTTCAGTGTAAAGGAAGTTATTTGATTGATAGATAGATAGATAAGGGAAGGAAACAAATGAAAAAAGAAAAAAAAACATAAAATACGGTAAGTTTGTTCTCTTCTGTAGTGGTTAGAGATCAAGTCAAAATGAAATAAAACTGATAACTTATATTTATTGGAGAGGAATTCAACTAAAAAGAAGGGAGGAGATCTCCAACAAGACCCCGTTGCAGCATCAACAGTAAAACACCAAAACACCCGATGCGAAAACACAAAAGACGAGTACAGCACAAGACGGAACAGAGACACACGACATGTAAACATCAAACACAAAAGACTACACATAAACCGACGAGACCAATGGGTAACCGGTGCCGACTTTGGACGGCCATTTGTCACGCAAGTAGCAAATGTTGTGGTTATCCTGGATTACGTGCGCACAACCCTCTCACTTCTCCAATTACCCAGAGGTCTCGAAGAACGTACAATTGTGGTGTAAAACAACCTCCTCACTGTAAGATGACATCACACAAACAAGACCGCGAAACGCAGAGGCCCCAGAGACACAGATGAATATGTAAATGGATATAAAAAGAGGGCATGCGTAATACAGTCCGTGCTCTGCCGACTGTAGCGAGCTCATGTATGTAATCACCCGAGGAGTCCGACTGATATTCAGAGAGGACAGGTGGTCGGGGCCCTGTCTTCTCTAAAGAGGTTTGGACAGGGCCCGTCATGGAGTCCCATCGTCACAGTCAGTCAGAGTGCAAGTCTCAAGGATGCGCTTGTACAAGACTGTAGATTGGTCAAGTACCAAGCCTAGTGTCCGTCTGGTGACATTAGGATCATATCCACGGTATAAAAGGCGTTTGATGATTCTGACGCATTTTCGATGGTTATGCTGCCTACCTTTGACCCTTTTTATTTTGTTTATCATATCACCATAAAAGACAGGTTGTGTAATACCCATAGTAATGTACTCTGTTGCATGTATAGATCCGAATTTTAAAAGAAGTTGACTGTAATTTTTGTAAAATTTCCAGAAAGTCTTAACTAGTTTATGAAAGCGGAAACCTTGACCTAAAAGTTTTTTGGTAATTTGTAAATTTCTACTCTGAAAATCCAAAATATCAGTACATGCTCTAGCGTACCGGATGAGCCGTGATATGTAAATGCCGTATGACGGTAATCTTGGAACATCACCGTCAAGCCAAGGGAAATTTACTATGTTGAATCCAAAATCATCCCTTTTGTCATATACACTTGTATGAATCTTTCCGTTTACAATTTTGATATTTAGGTCCAAAAAGGGTGTTTCTGTATTTGAAAGGTTTGCCTTGTTAAGGGTTAATTCTTGTGGATAAATTTCATTCTTATATAATTCAAAGCAGGATTGTCAATGGTTAGAATATCATCCAGATACCTAGAAGTATTATTGAAACATTTCAGCTCATCAAATTTTCTTTGCTTTTGAAGATTTTGGATAAATTCTTTTTCATAAGTGTATAAAAATAAATCTGCAACAAGAGGCGCACAGTCAGTACCCATAGGAATTCCTACAACCTGCTTGTATAGATCCTCACCAAATCTAACATAAATATTGTCCAAGAGGAAGGACAAGGCATTACACAGGTCACTACATGTCCATGATTTGTATGATTTGTAGTCTGTCGAGGAAAAGAAACCCTTCGATTCAGATGTACAAATGTAAGTTTTTCGCTCTCGATCAAAACACCATTTAATGAGATTAGATAATCGATCATTAATTTTGTCATGAGGAAGTGTGGTGTACATATTAGAGAAGTCGTATGAAGAAATCGTATTGGCTTGGAAATTTCCAGATTTCATTTTTTCAATCACATCCCCTGAATTCTTAATAGACCAAAATAAATTTACATCGTTCCTGTTTAGAACCGTTTCACAATATCTAGTTATGTGTTCTTTAATAGCAGTAAGTGCTGACGTCAGATTTCTAGACAAAATTGTAGTGGAGCAGTTACTAGAATTAGCAATAAATCGAAATTTGTAAGGAGACTTGTGCAGTTTCGGTATGCAATATAGTGTTGGTAGATCCAATTTAGAAATAGAGATATTGAATGAAGACAGTTCACTGTTATGCTTGCCTAAAATGTTAGATGCACTTTCATTGCTTTTGATATATGTATTAGTAGACGAAAGTTCCGAAATCAAAGTTGATATGTAGTAACGTTTTCAAATGATAATGGTGTTGTTGGCTGCTTTATCAGCTGGTGCAAAGACATATTTTTCATGTAATTTACTTAGTTTGGATTTGAAATATCTTTCTGATTTGGAACATGGATTTTGAAAAAGATGAGGGTTTTTATGGAAGTTATCTATTCGAATATCCGTTATATCTAAAATGAGGTTTTTCCAGTCATTCAGAGCATGCGGTTAGACTCCTTCTGATTTACACCATCTTTTCGTATAATTATCTAACGCTTCCGTAAGCACTTCACGGCATTTGACAAAATCTATCTTGGATGGGATTCTATACTTAGGTCTTTTTTTAAGAAGACCATGGAGCTGTCTGTCTTGGATAATTGAAAAGTCACCTGTAACAACATGGCCAGCTGGTTTGTAGAGATATTTAGAAGTTGCACATTCTCAAGAAGCAGGACACGATTCAAGTATGTCAGGATCCGTTGTAACTTTATTATAGTTAAAAACAAAGTTTCGAATAGGTTTCTTGTACTTATAACAAATAAGAGGTGGCTCTAAATTTTCAAAATATTGAGGAATGGTACTTTGTACGCGATGATCCGAAAAAATATTAGAGATGTTTAGAAGATCAAAACCTTTGTTAATAAACGGGATTTTTATGAATCGCCTTTTCGGTGAGGTGTTTTTCACAATAGGATAAAGTTTATACTGTGCGAAGGAGACAATGATATTAAGTCTGAATCAGTCAGTGTTTCTTAAGAATGCAACCTCTGCTTCATCCAAGATAGATTTCAAGTGCATAACTGGTATTGACGACAGAGCATGTAACAACTCATGTCTTCAAGTTAGAGAACTTGTTTCCAATCCCTTTGATGTTATTTATATCAATAAAATATGTTTAATCTAAAAAACTTATATTTTGTATAGGGTCAGTGGTGTAAAACAAAAAGAGTTCATCTGTTCAATTTTAATTAACTTTTCATAAACGAATGATTTCCTTCTTCATATTCATATTTCATAGTTAGGATGAACTGGAACATCTTCTCAAGACAAGTGTACGTAACACTTTACTCCCCCTTGTCGGATGTCATATATAAAACTGTGTCTCCAGTGAGTGTCGTAGTGGAGAGTATATACGACAAGATCAGAGTCCATTTTATATTATACTTTCATATAGAAGAAATTGTGGGAGACAAATCATTCAAACACATTAACAAGCACTTCAGTTGCTAGTAATTTATACGAAGTTTTGGCCTGATAAATCTCCACTACGACACTCACCGGAGACGCGGTTTTGTGTATGACATCCGACAAAGGGGAGTAAAGTTTTACGTACATTGTCTTGAGAAGATGGAACTGGAATTACCTTTCAGAGGCAATATAATTCCCAAAAGCCTAAATTATATTCCAAAAACCACAATACAAGACAAGTGCGTTGTCAGTTCAGTGAATATCTCTCTTCAGGACGGACGTGGTTTTAGTTGTTTTTTTTTTTTTTCGATTTATTTTACTTAGTCAATCGAGTCCCTTTCCTCAATGTGGACGTTTGTCTATAGTGGGGGAGAGGTATTTTGTTTAATTTAACTCACTGGATAAGATGCGTGATCAATCAGGGAGCATCTTTCAGTTTTTTTTTAATTTTCTTGAACCTTTAGAAGTCTTGGACATGTTTCTATCGTTCAGTTCGTCTAGACTTTTTGGCAGCGGGTGTTGCATGCAAACAGGAGACGCTGACTCTACCTAGGCACCTGGTCTCGCCCGTCGCGGGGTCTGCTTTGGTTCATGGATTGAGAATATTACCTACCTGTGTACTAGTTATAGCCTTTCGAGCTTCAGTACAGTACAGGTTCTGACTAGCATGAGAGTGTGTGTATGTTTTTTATGTACTTGTGTCCGAACGGAATGAGGGACGTACTGTCCCTTGTTCCGACTGGATATAAGTACATTTTCGTGTATACAGACGGCTTCAGGGATGTAATGTCCCTTACGCTTGGTTTAAACACGTTTAGTGTCGTGGTCGCTTGAACCTTTCTTGTGCTTTTATATATATATTCTTTTTAAAAAAATTATGTGTTTTAACATTTCGATAAAAATTTATAAAAGATGGATGAAAACGTTAGGAGAAACTGAACATTAATTGTGCGACAGTATAATGGAAATTTTATTGTAATTTATGTGTTTTAACATTTCGATAAAAAATTATAAATATATATATATATAGATATGCGTATGAAGTTTAAAAGGAAATGAAACTTAATGGTGTTGTGTCTAAGATAAATATGTTCATTTTTAAGTGAAGGGCATTCTATGATGTAATGGTATTCATTGCCAACTACTGACATGTCACATAACATACATTTTCGTTCGAGAAGAATCGTACGAAGCACTAAGTGGCAACGAGAAATGGGTTAGGGTTACGCTTAGGGTTTTAATTTCCTGTCAGTAATATAATATGACATAATATTCGACTCTTCTAATTTGATTGCAAGACATGTGCCAGATATGGGAAAATTGCTTGTTCATTGTAAAGCCTCGTTACAGAGGCTGGGATATCTAATGTTAAACGTCTTCAAATTCAATACCATCGTTTAAGACCAGATAAATTTGCAGCATGGACCAGACATGCACGTTTCGGGTACTTAACCCTCGTCAGTGATCCTCAATTTAAACAATATAATATGGCCAAAGAGTGTGAAAGTTATTATGTTCAAAAATGTGCCGAAAGACGTAGCAGGGTGTACCGAAAGACGTTGCAGGGTGTACCGAAAGACGAAACAGGATGTATCGAAAGACGTAGCAGGTCACTACAATGATGAAGAATATCCTTGTAGTGGCCAAATGCAACATAATATTTGTTTATTCAAAGCCAATCAGATTTCAAGAAATTTGTTAAACGTATGATGAATAGTTTTGTTTCAGTGATATGATATAATCGTTCTCGTTGTTCCTCTCGTTTAATGCATGTGTGTGTTTCGCTGTGATCGGTGTAACCTCGTCATGTAGGGAAATCGTTTTATAGATATTATTTTCATTTTCGTGCGTGGACATTGACGGCGGGTTGGCTATCCAAACTGGAAATACTTACTTCTCCCGGGCAACTGTCCCACCTCTAGCTGGCTTAGGGTCCGTCGATAATTAATTTCGTGCTCTGTTGTGAGTGCTGTTAAGATTGACGTAAAGTTTTCTTGATCTCATTTCTATCCTTTAAACAGACGTGAAAATGCGGAAGTTACACTTATGCCCTTTGCAGTGTGGAGCTAGTAAAAGGTTTGGCAGTAAGTACTTTAAATGTCCTTCCCTGACATGGTCGCCATAGCGCTTTCTATATAGACATAACCTAAGACAGTGCACATTTTGAAGATATTGTTTTCATTTTCGTGCGTGAACATCGACAGCGGTTTCGGTAGCAAGATAGGGAGAGCTTACTTCTCCAGGGCATCTGGTCTCACCTCTAGCTTGCTAGGGGTCCGTCGATGCTCAATTTGGTGCTCTATTGTGAGCGCTGTTGAGATTTCTAGTCAGCATTTCTATCCATAAACAGACGTGAAACTGCGGAAGTTACATAATATGAAGTAAATATGTCCTTATACTGCTCTATTTATGCAAGCAGTTTCAGATTTCATAGTTCTTTCCCTCTTCATCATATATGAAATGAGAAACGAATGAATCAGTACTTACTAATATGTATAAAAGGTAAGTCTGTACGGCGTGACCCGTCATAACTCTACTTTTTGTGCAAAAATACAAAAGTAATCTATGATAGGAATTTATAAATAAAACAGAAGACTACTTGAAGGTGTATGCGTCATGCTTTTGGCGATAATCGTAGTTATGCCCTAAAGCATAACTACTGCACGTTATCTCAACGAATAAGAATATTAATTTATTTATCATAACGTCTATATTGGTATTTTCCTTCATATGTATATTAAACTGACCAAGGAAGATAACTCCTTCAGTCATATCTCAGTATAATCCGGAACGTACATGTACGGGTTAGTTCTTCAAATAGAAACACAAACTGCGCATTACGAGATGGCGTGCTCTCTGCAGAGGAAAAACTAGAATATTTCACTAAATAAATAAAACCAGATTTTTGCTATGAACGCGAGAGTAGCAAGGATGGATTTTACTAATGCCTCGTTTACACGGAGAGTTTATTGCGCAATAAACGTAAATTTGTTGCGCAATAAATTTGTTTTGCGTTCACACGACAAAATTTATTGCGCAATAAATTTTCGATTTGTTTCGCAATAACTTTATTGCGCAACAAATTCTGCCGTGTAAACGCCAAGCGAAACTGTTGCGCAATAAATCTGACGCATGCGCATCAACATGACAAGGGAAAAGATTGTTATACTTACAAATATAACTACTCGACGTGTTTATTTTTACGATTCTTTTGAGAGATTCCGATTTTTCGTATATATAAGAACGCTTTTCTTTAAGATTGGGCCCCTTGTAGAGAATAACGTCACAATTGAATGACGTCATGCTCTAGACTGAAATGACAAATAAATGAATGAACTACCTCCCAAGATAGTCTTAAATTTGACTTTACGAAAATTATTCGAACAATTTTTCCTTAAGGTATTCGTTGTAAACTTTTATTCATGGTTCTTGAGCAAGTTCATTGGCATTTTATTGCGCAATAGTTTCGGTCTCGTGTGAACGCAAAAAAGCTTATTGCGAAACAAATTTGTTGCGCAATAAAGTTATTGCGAAATAAATTTATTGCGCAACCGTGTGAACGAGGCATTAGAATTGTTACAGATCGTCTTTTTTTTTACACTTGATAAAGGCCAAGGGGCCGAAAAGGAGCTGATAAGATAAGGGCTGTATTTAGCCCTGAATCTCATCAAGTATTTCTTCTACACAATGATCTGTACACAAGAAAAACTTGATAATTACTAAAATGTAATGTATTTGGAGATTCCTCATACAACTTTTATTTTGGTAAGCTTATTTCTAGATACTTAAATTACAGTCTAAAGAGTAGAGGTTAGCCATGTTGAAAAGAGGCTAATATCGATAAAAAAAAAACGTTGAAAATTAAGAACAATCTGGCTAATATGGATATCTATAAACTTTAAAACATAGTTATAGTCTAAACAAGATACTAGAAATTAAATTCAAAAGACTCGTCTCATTTTTTTCCATAAATTTTAGAATCTTGAATCTGAAATATGGTTGCATTTTATATTCATTGACTACAAAGTAGGCAATTTACTGCGAAATACACATTGTGTATAAATAAACTGCACACTCCTGTTTATTTCATTCCAAAATCTTGTGCATTTCATGTGAACATGTTTAGAATAAATAAATGAATGACTTCAAAAGGTAAAAAATTAAATTTTGTTTGTATTATGGCCTAAAACACAAATTTGTGAAAAACCCCCCACCCTCGCTTTTTAGTTTTTTTGTCTCTAGGGCATCGTTCCCCCTTAGCTACAGAGCCCCACTTTGTCAAAAGATGTGTATTAGTGATATACACCTTCTGTAAAAGTGGCGTTCTGTAGCTGAGGGGGGAACAATGTTTTAAAAAACTTTTCCATTGGTTTCTATTGAAAAAAGACATATTTTGCCCCAAAATTTAGAAAAACTATGCATGATAAATCTTATGCAACTGCTGATTATGATGAAACCAAGAACTTCCTTCAATTTTGTGAAAGATTATTTTTTGAAATTCCCATTTTGAAAATTCCACTTTTTCAGGGCAGATTTTACGCCTTATCTTATCAGCTCCTTTGTGTATTTGAGTGTTTGTATTTTCATTTGTATCATCCCTTCCCTCTTGAAGAAATATTTCAATCTACTGCAATATATATTTTTATGTGTGAAATACACATTAAAGTTTTCCATTTTCATTCCGTTCATTGTGTGTTCAGGTTTCACTTTTCTCATCGAACCTGATTTCTTTTATGTGGTCCCTAAAGTGCGAAGTCCGGAGTGCGAAGTCCGAAGTACGTAAACTTGAAAAATATCTACTCAGAATAAAGATGGTAAACATCCTTGTTCTGACACCCGCATTTAATTTAATTGCACCTCTGACAATATGGAACCGCCCACTCTTCCGATATTTCGAAAAAAAAAAAACCGAGGGACACCAAACGGAATCACTTTGTCTGCTTTAAATCATTTTGTCTAAGTACTATAAATCATGTTGTCTTCTATAAATCATTTTGACTTTAAAATTACTAATGTGGATTCATCATTCGAAATAATGCTTATGTGGTGTAAGAAGGGTGATTTTGTCAGTAGGTTTGTTACCTAGACGTAACCATAATCCTTATCCTTTTAAGAAAGCAAGGAGACATTAGTCTTTTCTTATTTCACATGCATATTTTCTCTGTGACAAGATCTTTTCAAGCATGTTCGACATCGACGGCGGGTGCGGCTGGCCAACAGGGGATGCTTACTCCTCCCGGGCACCTGATCCCACCTCTAGCTTGCTAGGGGTCCGTCGATGCTCAACATAGTGCTCTATTGTGAGTGCTGTTGAGATTATCGTCAGGATCTTCTTTAACTCATTTGTGACCTTGACCTATGAGTTTTACCTACCTCTCAAAAATACTAAAGGCATGACTTTTCAACGGTGAAAGGGCATCTATATTTCACAGGCATATTTCTCGTGACAAGACCTCCCTATTACACCAAATATTTTACGTTACGACCTTGACGTTTGAATTTGAGATATCCGAGTGGCAACCAGAGCAAACAAACAAAAACCTCCACCAAATGAAAAGGTAACTTAAAATATGAGAGTTCGGTCAGTTTCCCAGGAAGAGTCAGTATCTCCTGCTTGTATGCAACACCCGTCCCTTCAATTTTGGTAGAATTGTCACATCCGATTACTTCCATTTCGGAAGATGTGGTTGGATGGTTCAAATCGTCTAAGACAGAATATCATCCACCATTCTTGATAATGGGACATCATAGTGTATCTATTGTAGAACTTCCCCAGTGACGATGTTAGTCGGTCACAAACGTATCCCTGACTGAGAAGCTTATGTGAAAGAAAGTTAGAATTATATTTATTAAGTTTAATCTAGGTTAATTGTAAACGTCTTCAAATTGAATAGCATCATTTAAGAAAAGATAAATTGGCAACGTGGACCAGACATGCATGTTTCGGGTACATAACCCTCATCAGTGTAGATACACATATGACAGAAATAAATGAGTAGGTTTAAAAAATCTTGATTTGCATAAATTAAAATTGGAACTTATGGAAAAAAAAAATATACACACAAGATTAAGGAGTAATGAAAAATTTCTAAAATCAAGGGGTATCTCCCTGATTACATATCTCTGTCCTTAGCAGGTTCTTTGACAGAATTAGATTTGGATTTGCTCTTTTTCTACCCCAATAATGAACCATAATTTGTTGAAATGCGCATATGGTCCACTACAATTTAATAGTAGACATATATTTCGATATTGACAATGTCAATTCATGTTTAGAATTTCGATCTTTATATTCTCACCATTTGCTACAAATGTGGCAGATGACCGTCCTAAGTCGGCATCGTTTGCCTTTTGGTCTCTTTGATTCATGTGTTTTCCTTTGTGTTTGATGTTTATTAGATGTCGTCCTGATGATTCGTTTATCGACTATGTTTTTGCATTTCAGTGTGTCTGTGTTTTGCGGTGTGTGTTGTTACCGAGTCATGATAGAGATCCCCTCCTTTTGTCCTAACATTTTAATTGTCCTGTTCCCTATAAATATTTTCCCATATTTTTCTAGGATATATCTTTACTTTATTAGAGAATCAAAATAGTTTTCACGCTAAAGCACTGATGAATAGATCATGGAGGGGATCTCCAACAACACTAGGTTGTATCACCCACAGCAAAACCCCAAAGAGACGCATAAGGGACAAGGAACACCAGCTCACACCATAGAAACATGAAACACAAAAGACCACGCATAAGCCAACGAGACATATGGGCAACCGGTGCAGACGTAGGACGACCATCTGTCACGCAAGTAGCAAATGGTGTGATTATCCTCAAGTATGTCATCACCCGAGGAGTCCGACTGAAATTCAGAGAGGACATGTGGTCGGACTCTGTCTTCTCTAAAGAGGTTTGGACACGACCCGTCATAAAGCATCATTTAATGAGTTTGGACAATTGATAATTTTGTGACGAGGAAGCGTGGTGTACATATTTGAGTCGTATGAAGAAATAGTATTGACTTGAAAATTTCTAGATTATTGATTTCATTTTGTCAATCACATCCCCTGAATTTTGAATAGACCAAAATAAATTTACATTATTCCTGTTTAGAACAGTTTCACAATATTTTGCTACGTGTTCCTTTATCGCCGTGAGTGCTGACGTCAGATTTCTAGACAAAATTGTAGTTGAGCAGTTATTAGAATAAGTAATAAATGGAAAATTGTGCAGTTTAGGTATGCAGTATATTGAAGGAAGATCCAATTTAGAAGTAGGGATGTTGAATGAAGAAATTTCACTGTTATGGTTGCTCAAAATGTCGGGGACACTTTCATTGTTTTTGATATAGGTATTTGTAGACGAGATTTCTGAAACTAAAGTTGGTATATATAGTAACGTTTTCAAATGATTATGGTATTGTTGGCAGCTTTATCTGCAGGACATATTTTTCATATAAATTACTCAATTTGGATTTGAAATATCTTTCAGATTTAGAACTCGGATTTTTAAAAAGATGAAGATTTTTGTTGAAGTTATCTATTCGATTATCAGTAATATCCAAAATGAGGGTTTTCCAGTCATTCAGTGAATGCGATTTGACTCCTTCGATAAAAATATTTAAGAACCACTTAAATATTTTGTCTTAATGGAAGATTTCTCCTCGTATCATTATATCATTCGATCTTACCTATAATATTCTTCTCCGTGTTATTTTTGTCGCTTCTTCCATTCGTTATATGACTATAGATATAATAATGTCAAAAGTTTATCATTTATTTATAAAGCAGCTAATAAATGAAAGTTGATAAAGCTAACATATGAAAAACATATACTTCTCCTCTTCGAGGAGGTACTTCAATTGAAAGTATGATATATTATTCGGTTGGGTTTTTTCTATTATCATCAAGTAAGAGTTGGCAACAACATTACTAATCATTTACATTTGGAATAGAAATTATAAAAAAAATTATCGTCATGCATCAAAGGCTAAAAACGATTTCCTTGTTATTATCATCATCAATTATTTTTGCGTGTTTCCGTTTCCTGCATCCTTTGAGTATGTTTAGATTTGCTTTAAATGATGAAAATTCTAATAATTTTGCCCAGCATCTTGACTTTGAGACTGATGGTACTTTAATGTTCCTTACCAATATTGAAATTTCTCGGAGTTTACATATAAAACAATGGAAATGGAAATTATATAATCTCTTAAAAGTGCATTTGAAACCAAACTATCAGTTTAGTGATTAAGGTAAGAATCCTTCATTTATAGGTTTCAGTTACCTACTTTTCTCTTCTAAGACTTAGCTGTACACAAATCATTAAATTTCATGTCTTATCTTTCACATATTGACGACTGTCATTTCCCTCTTAAGGGGTCCAGAACAGTATCCGAAAGAACCCCATCGGAAAGCGCTGGATCAATTATGACGCCACAATAGAAACGGCGATATTGGCGCGTTTTTCGCAAGAACGTCAGGATTAGGCAACGTAGAAATAAGGGGGAGGGGTAACAAAATCACTATAACTTAAAAACTGACGGTCAAATTTCAATAGGAATTTATCGGTGTTTCACTTGACATATGAAGAAGATAATATCACGATTTTACGGAAAATAAATGATAGGGTTTCAGATAAACAGACTTTATTATAAAAAATTAGCAACTCAAAGACGTTATGAAAATAGACATAAATTTATCATCTTTCGACAATTTCTTTAAAAGTCTTAGTGATCATTTATAATTCTATACATATCCGATTGCCCATATTATATCTAAATAAAAAATACAGAACTTGTAAATATTCTGCCTCTACAGAAAATTTGTAACTGTGTTTCATTACCTAAAGAATGTTAATTTTAACGTCACATTTATGGCTCACTTTTTGGGCTTTCAATGGGTATATATGTACATTCGTAGCTTCAAATCTAACGGTAAAAAATTGATGAAACTTTGCATGTAGAAAAAGTATGTTTCAATTATTAACATTTATAATTTTTAGGAAAATTAAATGATAGGATCAAATATCATGGCTGTCCTGGACATCCTTAAATATCATCAAGAGTATACCTTAGTCCATCCATCCAATTATTTTTGGTATTTCTTTCATTCCGTTTTCTTTATTTAATATTATCAATGCTTGCCTACTGAAAACAAATAGGTGATTTTCCAATAGATTCATTCAGCGGACAGACACCAGACATCACAAATTTTCGCGATATTTTCATTGTGACGTCAAAATGAAAAGCATGACAACACATCAAGGTGCTTCAAGACGTCGAGATCAGATGTGACGTCACAATAAAAAAATATTGCCAAATGATGTAAAATATTTACGGCTGCAAAAGTTCACTCCCCCCCTCCTCAAAATCAAATGGTTGCCCCCTAACCCCTAACCAAGAAAGTGTCAATTCCTATTGAAATGAATCACCTAAACCGATTCCATTCGTGCAAAAAAAATATATTGCTTTCTGTTACTAAAACATCCTTTAGTAAAGCTTTTCTTTCAGAAATTCATCATTGCTCCATCGCCGC
Organism: Pinctada fucata; assembly: GCA_028142955.1. Lineage (NCBI taxonomy): Eukaryota > Metazoa > Mollusca > Bivalvia > Pterioida > Pteriidae > Pinctada > Pinctada fucata. The sequence continues at coordinate 2,720,698 of AP027104.1, forward strand.
TAGTCGGGCTTCCACTGTCGCGAATGTAGAGGAGAATGAGCAATGATCAGAAGCGAATGAAGGATCGTGTCACATTCTTGTCAGCATTTCATGGCGCTGCGATAGGTACATGATAGCGTCGCGAATGCAACAAGAATATATGCTACGAGTTCGCTACGATAGTGAAGCGAGTGTGATAAGAAGAGAGAAGGTGACACGAATGTGCCATGATATAAATGAGTCAAAGAAGTGAATTTAGAGTACTCTTATCGCAGACCTAATTAAAACTTCAATAATGAAAGGTACAAAACAGTAGCACTATATGTACATATTTGCTTGTAATTTTGGAATGGCAAAAAAAATTTACTCGCGAAAATAAAGAAACCCGATTTTACTATAAAATCGCGAAATTTGATACTCGCGAAAAGGGTAGGGGCAAAAGTGACCATTTTTGGCCCCAGTCATAATTTCTAAAAAGGTTCTTTTTTCTTATTCATTATGCTTCTTCTAAACAAAAAAGAACAAATTTTATGTGATTTCTTGAAAACCCCACCTTTTAGAACAAAATAATTGAAAATTGAGCCATATGTCTTCACATTAGAAATTCAAATTTTCGGCAAGGGACAAACATACCTACAGTTGTAAGCCCTATAGCAAGGGCATGTAACAGGTTCAAACTCATATGGGACATTAATTTCTATATTCTGAATGTACATGGAAATGAGATAAAGAAGATCCTGACGATATTCTCAACAGCATTCACAATAGAGCACAAAATTATGCATCGACGGACCCCTAGCAAGCTAGAGGTGGGACCAGATGCCCGGGAGGAGTAAGCATCCCCTGTTGGCTAGCCGCACCCGCCGCCGATGTTTAAGCACGAAAATGAAAATATACAGTTAAAGTATACCAGGGAGGGAGTTAGCACGATTCTGGTTCCCCGCGACCAGACCTATTTCCCGAGGCGAAGCCACTTATCAACTTATCGTAGCGGAAGCCCAGCTTTACAAATGATATTGATAAACGTCTTCAAATTCGATAGCATCCTTTAAGAACAGATCAATTGACAGCATGGACCAGACATGCAAGTTTCGGGTACTTAACCCTCGTCAGTGATCATGTAATATTACCAAAGAGTGTGAAAGTTATCATATCCAGAATATGTACCGAAATACGTAGCAGGATGGGTGGGATACGATGCTACACGACCCACGTTTTAGAAATTTCAAGATTTTTTGATAACAGAAATTTACAAATGCGTTGAAGAGACAATCAACCTTACTTACCTTACCTTGTGGTGCTACAGCTTGGTGTTGTTGGAGATCCCCTCCTTTGTTTTACTCCAGTGATTGGTTTCTAAGCATGATTTTCATTTAAACTTTTTAATCCTACAGGAATCTGGATCCGCTAATTATCATCCAGCTACTAGCTACAATTCTTTTAAAACTTTAAATTAGTAAAGAAAATACGTAAATAATCATCCGAAACACGCATGTCTTGTTCACCGCGTTTAGAATTTTTGTACAGAATGCTGTTCTCTGACAGTCTCTAACACTCCGTTTATTTCTTATTTCATGTCGCAGTGTGCAACTTATTTCATGTTGCAGTGTGGAGCAGTTAAAATCGTTCCCCGTGACCTATCTCTTTCTCTTTTGAACATATATTTTATTTGGACACGTTACTGAATCGACCTTACAGCCGCGCACTCTCTGTAAAGTAAATGTACAATCTAAATTCAAACCATTAAAGACGGCGCTACTAAAATGAATTTTGGTGGCTCCACTGGGAGCATCACTGATAAGAATTTAATATTCAAAACACGCGTCTGGTGCAGGAAAAATTGGTTTGGAATGTTCCTCATGAATGTATAGAGTTGGAATACTTCCGTATTCTTTATAATAAGGTAGTCTTCCAACTCTATACCTTTCCGATAAAAAATTCAGACCAATGTATTAAGCACCAGACACATGTTTCGGTTAAATCCACATCAGTGATGCTTCCATCCAAAGTGATTTTCCTCCCGGGCACCTGGTCCCACCTCTGGCTTGCTGGGGGTCCGTCGATGCTCAATTTGGTGCTCTATTGTGAGTGCAGTTGAGATTATCGTCAGGATCTTCTTTAACTCATTTTAGACTCAACCAAAATTTATTTTAGTAGCGCCCTCTGGTTATATTTAAAAAAATAAATATGTGCAATTTATAGAGAGTGTGCGACTCCAAATCTCCTGTAGGGCCAATTCAGTAGCATATCCAAATAAAAAAAACCGTAGCATCCCTTCGCACTGCAGGAAAAATCAATGTGCCGTTTAGGCTGTCTTTATACAAGGAAAATCAATAAGGTTCATCCTCTAGTCAAAAGCAGTAAGTGTATGACCTTGATCTTTGACCTATGGCCTTGAAAATCTATAGGGTTCTTCCTTTTGTCAAAGTGAATGAAGTTTGAATAAGATTTCATCAAAACTGCTTGCTCTATGCCGTATACAATGATCTTCACCATTACCAATCTGTGACCTTGAAATTTGACTTATGATCTTGAAAATCAATAGGGTTTAGCAATTAGTTTAAGAAGTTTGATTAAGATCCAATCAAAACTGCACTCTACAGGCTGTATACAATAATTTTTTCCTTTTCCAATCTGTGACCTTGACCTTTGAACTTGAAAATCAATAGGGTTCTTCCTCTTGTCATAAGCAATTAAAGTATAAAGTTTGATTCAGGCTGTAAACAATGATCTTGACCCATTTCCGAGCTGTGAACTTGACCTTTGACTTATGAACTTGAAAATCGATAGGGTTCTTTCTCTTGTCATAAGCAATCGGTTTGTGAAGTTTGGTTAAGATCCAATCAAAACTACACCCTCTAGGCTGTTTTCAAGAATTTTGACATTATCCCATCTCTAACCTATGACTTTGACAATGTAATGGGTTCTTCCTTATGTCATAAGAAATCAGTGTATGGAATTTGATAGAGATTCAATATAAACTGCACCCTCTAGGCTTTAAACAATGATCTTGACCATTTCCAATCTGTGACCTTGACCTTCGACTTATGACTTTGAAAATCAATAGGGTTCTTCTTCCTGTCATATGCTATCAGTGTATAAAGTTTGGAAAAAATCCAATCAAAAACCCACCCTCTTGGCTGTATACAAGTATTTTGACATTTTCAAATCTGCGACCATGACCTTTAAACTATGATCTTGAAAATCAATAGGGTTCTTCCTCTTGTAATAAGCTATCAGTGTATGCAGTTTGGTTAGGGAGCAACCATTTGATTTTTATGGGGGGGGGGGGGGGGGGGGCAGGAAGACTTTGCAAAAAAAAATTTCCGGATCGAAATTTTAGGGGAAAAAATTTTTCGGCCCATAGGGCCGGCGAAAATTTTTTTCCGGATCATGAAATTGCCCCTCCCCCCTCTCTTCCAACCTTTCCACTGCCAAATAAACACTTTTTTGTGTATCATAAACAAAGTATAAAAAAATGGAACAAACTTTACGCAATTTGGAGTGAATAAATAAAATTCAAAAGTCATTAGCACCATATAGCCTGTCTCCGTTGAGTATCATTTTAGTAAACAGATTATATATAGGCACCATATGCCATTCAAGAAATTAAAATGAAGTGATCTGCTGGCAAGAGATGAACTCATTGTGTGTTTGATGTTTAATATGGCTGAAAAATCACGCTGAATTATTTAAACTTTAGAGTAATTTTTAACATTGGAAAATTATAAAAAAAAAAATTAATAATAATTCGGCCCGAAGGGCCGGCGAAAAAAATTTTCCGGCTCTTAAAATGGCCGAAAAAAATTTTCCGGCCGGCAAAAGTCTTCCTGCCCCCCCCCCCCCCCCCCCTAAAAATAAAATGGTTGCTCCCTTAAAATCCAATCAAAACTGCACACTCTAGGATTTATACAAGAATTTTTACCTTTTCCAATTTGTGACTTTGACCTTTGACCTTGAAAATCGATAGGGTTCCTCCTCTTGTCATAAGCTATCAGTGTAACAAGTTTGGTTAAGGTCCAATCAAATCTGCATCCTCTTGGCTGTATACAAGGACTTTTTGACGGACACACCCTCGTATACACACCCTTATTACACACGAACGACGGTGCTACTATATCCCCTTGCAACTATGCTGCGAGGGGATAATAAAATATATATTCAAAATAGCATTGTAGAGATGGTGCTAAGATGTAAGCCTCTTTTAATTTCGATTATATTTTGTAATGAAATGACAAGTTTCCGAAATAGCAAATACTATTTATGACGAAAAATTGATAAACTGCCAAAACAAATTATTAAGCTTCTTTCAGGCGACAGAGCTGACATCTATTTCACGGGGAACGAGTTTAACTGCTTCACACTGCAACAGGAAATAAGTGTTTATTTTAATAATACGAAAGTGTTCCAGCTCTTTACCTTCCCGAAGAAAATTACAAACTAATTTATCATGCACCAGATACGTTTTTCGGATAAGTGATGCTTGAATCATCATCAGTGATGCTTTAATTATGTCACAGTATGCACAGCGACATTGTTATGCGGGAAATGCTTATCCTTATAAGGTTTCCATAGACATATATGGTTGAAAAGAGTGGTGTGCTTTATTAAATACATAAATCCCGGGCATTATTAACTCTAGTCTAAAATTAGTCATTTGAATCTAAATTTAGTCGTTGGAAAAAACGTAGGAATTATGACGTGTATCTACTTTAAAGAAATGAGTTGGCAACAAAAATAGATCGCGCAATATGAGTTGTTTCTAAATTTATAATAGACTTATATTTCCCTTACATCGAATTTTAGCGAAAATTTACACTCGATAAAGGTATATTTCCTGCATTTATCGATATATTGATGACGAGTAGTAAAGATAGAGAGGAAGAAAAAGGTAAAATAATTACTGTGTTCTTTAAATAGAATCATACAACTAAGCTATTTATAACATGTTCGTGTACTCTATATTTAGAAAAAAGCATGAGTTGTACCTAAAAATATAGAAAGAAGCTATTTTAAACATGCCGTTCTCATTATCAATCGAATTACCTATTCATATCGGTATACAAATAGATTTGTCTTTTATTCAACCACTTATGAAAATATCGTGTATTCCTACCACAGTCAAAAGTAGGTCACGGTAATACCCTCAATTGTTTCCTGGACTTTCAGATCGTGTCAAATTAAGTGTGCAAGTTCCTATTCCATTACAATTTTTTCAGTCTTTTTTTCCCTTAAATCTCGATCCGGATAATGACGAGAAAAAAGTCGTTATATCGAGAAATTATCGTAATTACGAACAAAAAATAACAAGAACTTTTCTCGTTATTTCGTGACATTTTCTTATAATTACGATTAAAAAAACGCAATAACGCAAAAGTTTTCTTGTTTCGTTTATTACAAATATTGATAACACAAAGAGCGGATCTCCAACAACACCAGATGATGATGAATTACACGTATTTTCATCAATAAAATTGCCTCGTGTAATTAGGAAATGAGGGGATCTCAAACAACACCTACAGCAAAACCCCAAATTATCCACTGTAAAAACGCAAATGGTACAAGGAACGCCAATTAAGATCAATGACTACACATAAGGGAGCAACCACTTGATTTTTAGGGGGGGGGAGGAAGACTTTGCAAAAAAAAATTCCGGATCAGGGAAAAAAATTTCCAGATCTTAAAATTGCCCCTCCCCCCTCTCTCCCAACCTTTCCACTGCCAAATAAACACTTTTTTGTGTATCATAAACAAAGTATAAAAAAATGGAACAAACTTTACGCAATTTGGAGTGAATAAATAAAATCCAAAAGTCATTAGCACCATATAGCCTGTCTCCGTTGAGTATCATTTTAGTAAACAGATTATAGGCACCAATTATGCCATTCAAGAAATTAAAATGAAGTGATCTGCTGGCAAGAGACACATTCTGTGTGTGTTTGATGTTTAATATAGCTGAAAAATCATGCTGAATTATTTAAACTTTAGAGTAATTTTCAACATTGGAAAATTATTCTAAAAAAATAATCCGGCCCGAAGGGCCGGCGAAAAAAATTTTCCTGCTCTTAAAATGGCCGAAAAAAATTTTCCGGCCGGCAAAAATCTTCCTGCCCCCCCCCCCCCCCATAAAAATAAAATGGTTGCTCCCTAAATCAATGAGACCAATGGGCAATCGGTGAACCATCCGCCACGTCAGTAGCAGATGGTATAGTTAACCTGGATTACGTGCGCACAACCCTCCCACTATTCCGATTACCCAGGCAGGGATTTTTTTGCCCCTTTTTGGGGCCGTTATTCGGCCCCATTCCCAATGAAAAATAGTATCTTTTTTTCCCAATTGTGACTCTAAAATTTCCCAATTTCATTCAGATGGAATTATCAGCGAAAATAGTGAAAATAACTGGTTCAAAAGTAGCAAATTTACTAATTATTTGCCATATTGTTGTAAGCATAAGAAATTAAATCATATTTAAAGAAAATTATATGATTAAACATTCAATTCTTAACTTTTGATTGTATAAACTGTCATTTTACTTTTACTTTGATATTTAGTACTTCCCAAATATTCCCAAATGTCGTTAATTTTCCCAATTGCAAGGGCCCCGACCCCATTCCCAAATTACTGAAAAAAATCACAATTGTGGTGTAAACAACCTCCTCACTAATTGATGACCACACACACAGTCAACACCACAAAACGCAGGGGCCCAAGCAACACAGATGAATATGTAAATGAATATAAAAATATGGCTTTACTTACGTAATACAGTCCGTGCTCTTCCGGCTGTAGCGATGTATGTTTTCACCCGAGGAGTCCAACTGACATTCAGAGAGGACAGGTGGTCGGGGCCCTGTCTTCTCTAAAGTGGTTTGGACAGGGCAAGTCATGGAGTCCTGTCGTCACAGTCAGTCAGAGTGCAAATCGTAAGAATGCGCTGGTACAAGGCTGTAGATTGGTCCAGTGCCAAGCCACGTGTCAGTCTGATGACAGAAGGATTATATCGACAGTAAAAAAGCGTTTGATAATTTTAACACAATTTCGATAGTAAGTCTGTCAACCTGTTATCCTTCTTATTTTTTTAATCATGTCACCATAAAATGCAGGTTGCAAAATACCCAAAGTAATATACTCTGTTGCTTGCATAGGTCCGAATTTCAAAAGAAGTTGACAATATTTTTTGTAAACTTTACTTGTTTGTGAAAGCGAAGCGAGGTAATTTTATAAATTTCTCCTATGAAAATCAAAAACATCAGTACATGCTCTTGCATACAGAATTAGCTACGAAATGTAAATAACATATGACGGTAATCTAGGAACATCACCGTCAAGCCAGGGAAAATTTACTATATTGAATCCAAACTCATCTCTTTTGTCAAACACACTTGGAGGAATCTCTCCATTAACAATTTTGATATTTAGGTCAAAAAATGGTGTTTCTGTGTTTGTAACGTTTGCTTTGTTTAGAGTCAATTCTTGTGGATAAATATTTTTTTCATACTTTTCAAAAACAGGATTGTCGATAGTAAGAATATTAACCAGGTACCATGAAACATTTCAAATCATCATGTTTTCTTTGCTTTTTAAGATTTTGGATTAAAAAAAAATTTCATACGCGTATAAAAATAATCTGCAACAATAGGCGCACAATTAGTACCCATAGGGATCTCTACAACGTGCCTGTAGAGATTCTCACCAAATCGTTCTTAAATGTTGTCCAAGAGGAAGGACAACTCAATACAAAGGTCACTGCATGTCCATGATTTAATGATTTGTATTCTGTAGCGGAAAAGAAACCCTTTGATTCAGATGTACTAATATAAGTTAAAATTGATCGTTTTGTTATTCAGTGTTCGCTGTGTTTCTATTTTGTTTTAGATGGCAACATTTAAGCTAAGCCAATCACAGGCTCTCAAATTACTCGTCTTATTTGTGACGAATATGTGAAGAAACCGTCTTCGTGGATCCTGCACCTTACAAAAGCTTAACAGTGCGTACGGAAAATTGTGAGGCCAGAGCGCGGCTCGAACTCTTGACCTTCAGCATGCTATCCGGCATGCTAACCGGGCGCGCTACTACTACGTCACCGGGGTATTTGTCATTTAAGTTGGTAGAAGGTATTTTGAAATTTCTACATGAATAAGAAAGGGGCTTCGCTGACTCTCCGCCCACTTCTTATTCGTGTAGAAACTTCAAAATACCTTCTTACCTATACATGGCAGATTCCATAAGAAATAATCATATTTGACAGACGTTTGGACCGATGGTATTTTCATTTATCAATTTTAGTGTACATCTGTTTCTTTATCGAAGATATACATGATTGCGCTATTTAGGCACCGTCCATTTGATTTTCGGGGAGGGGGGGGGGGGGCTTTGGTTTTTTGTCGTGGCAAGATTATTTTTTTCGACCTGGACTGGGGAAGAATTTTTTCAGGCAAAGTTGGAGCAAGATTTTTTTTTCGACCAAGAAATGTCTTTTTGTACAAAATGTCAGATAGTTATCAATTATTAAAGAAGTATTTTATTTGTATTCAAAACCGCGGTAAATATTTTTTAATCTTTTATGCCAATTTAGTTTTATTCACTTCTTTAAAAAGAGAGTTATGAGTTTAAGATTTTTACATTACTCACTCAATAATATGGAAAATATAGAGACAATTGAATTGAATGTTGTGGCGAAGCGAGCTGAAATTTTTTCAGGAATATAAAGCTGAAATCTGAGGTCATTCTACAAATTCAGATCATATACACGAAATCATAAGAGAAGATTATTTTTTCCCGTCTGTTTGTCCTACTAGCATGTTCTTTTCTCGTGAGAAAGTATTTTTCCCTAAAAATTCGTAAGCCTTTCGATTATGGTTTATGGAATCTGGCAAAGTCGAGAAGGTAAGGCAAAATCATTAGAATTTCCATTTGAAAAGTTGCTAACCCCAGAATTAGCAATATTTCGAAGTGAGTCCAGGTGGCCGGGGAGAGTCAGTGTCTCCTGTTTGCATGCAACACTGAATACCGGCTATTATCCTCATCGGCATTCCACTTTGTGTAGTTATCATTTGGTGCGAGACCCTTTGCGTGGTCCGTTAGGAGGACTGTAATTCAGAAAGAATCATCGCATAAACTCTTTCATCCTTCGGAGCTTGAAGTCAAAGAAACTACAGAGACAAATAATTCAGCATCCTATTTGGACATAATGTTGTCCTACGACACTGGTGGTCACATGAACACCTCACTCTATGACAAACGTGACGACTTTAATTTCAGCATTACAAACTTTCCTTTTCTGAGTAGCAACATCCTTTCATCGCCTGCTTATGGCGTGTTCATATCTCAGTTGATACGCTATGCCAGAGCAAGTACAAAATATACGGATTTTGTTCTCAGAGCTAGGCGTCTTTCAGATAAGCTTCTCAGTCAGGGATATGTTTGTGACCGACTAACATCGTCACTGAGGAAGTTCTACGGTCGATATGGGGAACTCGTCATACACTATGATGTCCCACTCTCCAGAATGGTAGATGATATTCTGTCATAGACCATTTGAACCATCCAACCAAAGATTGTACTCTATGTCTTCCGAAATGGAAGTTACCGGATGTGACAGTTCTACCGAATTGAAGCGGCAGGTGTTGCATGCAAGCAGGAGATGCGCACTCTTCCTGTGCACCTGGTCTCACTCTCATATCGGGAGTCCGCTTCTTTTCGTGTGGTGGAGGTTTTTATTTGTTTGCTTTGGTTTCTGTTTTATCCTGATTTTTTATGCCTTCGGTTTCTGATTTTGTGAATTATCGATTTTGTGCTGTATACAGGGATATGGTCCCTTACCTATTCAATAATTAAATTTCGTTCCTTCACTCTCATACATGCTGCCAAATTCTTTTTATTTTATATGTTTACATGTAAAATGTTATAGTCAGCGCGCTTTTTTTCGAATAAACTTATAAAATGTTTTCCTTCAGAAATGTCTCATATTGCGTTAAAAAGACCCAACTCAACTTTTAAAAAAATCTTAACAAACACACATTTGTAAGTTGATGAACAGGTAAGAAAGTGGAAAAATATAAATGGACTCTGGCATATGGAAATTACGTGGCTCTAAATAAAACCTATTTATACTTCAGTGTAATACTATATATACTAAGTATGTTTTGCTTGGAATCTGAAAAGTTATGGAGTAAGTAGAGATAAAATATTAGTTGTTAGTTCTTGATCGACAATGTATTCAATATTCATCCAATTTTGATGACAGAAGAATTAAAGTACTTTTTCTTGCATGGCCGCATCTTTCAACACTACATTATACGAAAATATTTGAAAGAGAAAGGGAAAGTTATTCTAGTATCCATTTACATAATGTGAAATTTTCGTTGAAGGGAGGGGGCATTGTCTTTACCATCTTTACGACAAGGTGTTCTAATACACCCTTCTTTGGTTCACAACGAAATATCAAACATCATAGCAAAAGTAATGCAAAGTTATGAATAAATAATATTCATATCAATTTATGGTAAATTCGGCAATATTAAGCCTTTATAAGTTCTGAAAAAACTAGACGAACAAACCCCTGTTTTAAGAACTTAATAGGTATTCTTAAAAATTAAAGTATCAACACTATAAGTTAACATAAGGTGGCAAAAATGGGTCAGTACATTTTGTAAATAAGTGAATGAAAGTCAAACACCAAACCCGAGATCAGATTCCTAAACGCACAATCAAAAGGCTTACAAATTGGGAGTTCGCTTCTTTTCATGTGGTAGAGGTTTTTTGTTTGTTTGCTTTGGTTACTGTTTAAGCCCCCGTTCCACTGCAATCCCGCTGTACCTACGTTCATTCCCGACCTCGAAAATTGCCAGGTCGGGAGAGAACGGCTCTTAGTCGTATCTTGGTCTGGTACAGCGTATGTTGGTCCAGAATCGATCGGTATTAGAGCGGGCACGCTTTAGAGGTCGGGAAAAGTTTCCCGTATTCTTTCAACCGGTTGAAAGAATACGGGAAACTTTCCCGCTCTCTTTGTGGTCGTGAAATAGTCGGCGCTTGGTCGGGAGAGTCGTGGGTACAGCCTAGGTTAATCGTGTCCTGGTCGGGAAAGAGCTTGGCTTGAGCGTGGTCTGATCGGCATTTAACTAAACCCCGCTCTCTTCACGCATAAGATACGCTTTGATTACGCCCTGTTCCCGATCTTTACCCGTCTATTCTACGCTCTCACCACGATCTATTCACTTCAGATTCAATGTTTGCTGATCTTACCAAGACCTTTTCATGACCATCTAACGACCTATTCACGCTCTATATGACCAAGGTACGACCAAACGACGCTTCAATTAGGATCTGTGCATATTTCATTCATTTTCTCGCACTGATATTGATTTGTTCAAAATACTTATTACCAAAATGTCGCGGCGACGATTCTTGGCTATCCAATGCCACTTTTTAAGTAAGGAATTTTTAAAATTTTGATCGCGACACTTTTGGGTAAGGCTTGTTCAAAACGAGAAATATAGGCTTCTTCTCGGTCGATACGATCATTGGATGAAAAATGAGATCAGTTTAAGTTAGAAATTATGTTTTGAGCGGGAATGCGTCGGGGACAGTCGGTAATAGATCGGAATTGCATCGAGAATAGATCGGGTTTGGTCGGGAATAGATCGGAGTTTGATCGGATAGAACGGGACTTGGTCGGCAATATGATCGTGAGTAGAGCGGGTAAAGCGTGAGTAAGTCCGCGAAGAAACGTGAATCGGTCATAAATTGATCGGGAATCGGTCGGGAATAGAGCGTGATGTCAAGAAAAAAATGAAAAGGTCGGGAAAGTTTTACCCGCTCTTGTGAAAATTTCGGTCGGGAATGGTCGTAGGTACAGCGGGTTTGCAGTGGAACGGTGGCTTTATCCTGATTTTGTATGCCTTCGGTTTCTGATTTCTGAATGATCGATTTTGCGTTGTATACATGGATATGGTCATTATCCATATTTGTCCTTAATGTTAGTACGGAATGCATAAAGATATAAAGTGAATCATGTAACGGGTATGATGCTATGTTAAACGTCTTCAAATTCACAGCATCATTTAAGTACACATAAATTTGCAGCATTGACCAGACATTGACGTTTCGGGTACTTAATCCCATTCTTAACAATGTAATATGGCCAAAGAGTGTGAAAGTTACCGGTATTATGTCCAGAAATTCTACCGAAAGACGTGGCAGGATGGGTGGGATATCATACATTTGTAAGGATAAGTTATCTAAGAAATGAGTTAAAGAAGATCCTGACGATAATCTCAACAGCACTCACAATGGAGCGCCAAATTGAGCATCGACGGACCCCTTGCAAGCTAGAGGTGGGACCGGGTGCCCGGGAGGAGCAGAAAGTAGGACCAAGAATAAAACTTATCCAAATTTCTCATTACTTATTATTCATTGCAAGCAGTCAGATGACGTTCACTCCTCCCAGGCAACTGATCCTGCCTCTGTTCGGAGGTTAGAGATTGCTTTGTTAATGGAGACTCACACAGTTCTGCCATATTCCCTTGGATCTTTGACTTCTGTAATACGATAGATGCTTCTGTTGTATACTTATTATCTAAAAACAAGGGGGGGGGGGTTCGCTAATTTGCCGCTGTATGATACTAGTACATATACCTAGAACAAGAAAATTACCAAAAATACATGATTGTCACCCTGAATGCATTGGACATACGAAAAATACGATCAATCTCCCAATAAATACATCGTAGGAGGACAACGCTCAGTAGCACCGTACCGCGTTTTCTTCCCGCTGGTGGCATCATTTGAATTTCCACTTGAACGCATTCATGGCATTCCATCACAAAAATCAAATGCGAGTGTCTGTAAATGATTTAGTATCAGATTTTCTGTTCATTATATTTTCTTGTGTTTATTCATCAACAGAAGATTTCGGAAGACGTATGACATCCTGCTATGTCTTTCGGTACACTTTTTCGACATAGTAACTTTCATACTTTTTTTGCATATTACATTGTTTAGATTTAGGATCACTGATGAGGGTTAAGTACCCGAAACGTGCATGTCAGGTCCACGTTACCAATTTATCTGTTCTTAAATGATGCTATTCAATTTGAAGACGTTTACTTTTATACCACTTGGTGAGTGTCACTGCTGGTGGACCAGGAGTCCCCGAGGGCACATGTAGCCAAGTTCGATCTACTTCGGTTGATCGATTCTTCAACGCATTCGAAAATGTCTGTTATGAAAATTTCTTGAAATTTCTAAAACGTGGGTCCTGCAGCATCATATCCCATCCATCATGCTGTGTCTTTCGGTACAATTTTGGACATAATTTTCATACTCTTTGGCCATATTACATTGTTTACATTAAGGATCAATAGAAAAACGTGCATGTCTGGTCTATGCTGTAAATTCATCTGAACATTCTTAAATGATGATTTTGAATTTGAAGAAGTTTAACATTTGAACCACTTGATGAGTGTCACTGCTGGTGGACCAGGAGTCCCCGAGGGCACGGGAAGTCAATTTCGATCTATTCGGTTGATCGTTTCTTCAATCTAAAAAATGTGTCAGCGCGGTAAAATTTGCCTTAAATTGGGTGGAATATAAGCAATTTATAACTTTTTGGTATCCATCAGCTCTACCATATAAAAAAGTTTTTTAAGTCAATTATATTCCATACGTTAAACAAAATTTATCGTTTATTACTTACGTAAGATAAATCAGAACTGTTCAAAAGAGCAACCGTTCCGATGGAAATTCTCACGAGTTGGCCTTGCCTTCTCCACTTTGCGACTAAATGGCTCTTGGGTGCTTCTTTGGTGTTTACTATTATAGAAATTACCGCAAAGCATTTTCTTACGGTTCAGATCAAATGTTCAAACTTATCCACTTTAGGTATTTAATGAATTTTAAAATCTTCAACAGAGTCAGAAATGATACATCGGTCATAGTTCAAGCTCATTGAGTGCTAAAACAGGAGATGCGCAAGAATGTTCCTAAATCGTGACCAGTGACGCACCTTAATGTATTGTCATTAATTTCATGTTTGTTTGTGGAGTTTGGAGTAGATGGTGTGTGTCTCAATGTCCCCTGTTGTTTATAGAAGTTGGTTTGTCCGTTACCCATTGTCTTGCTTGAGATTTTGTAACTCGGATATCCGTTTTGCAAGGCAAGCAATCTGGATAGCCATACCACCTCTCAGTATCGATGATGAGATTTGACCATCTTTATTTGGCTCATTTGGTTACGCATAGTAACAAAACTTTGAATTTCGGAGAGAGAGTGTTGTAAATGTGCTGTGTATCGCTTTTTCTATGTTTACGTAAATATGTATCATAAAGTGAAGACAAACGCCAACACGTTGTTTAATTTTCATTTTGAATCATTCAGCATCTTCTTATAAGTAAAATATATAACAAATATAATTTTATCAAAGTCCATTCAAATTATAAATTCAATAACAAATATTTCTAGACAATCAAAGTAATACGAGAAGATTAAATCATCTATCTCGTGTGTATTTAATTTCGTCCAATTCATTTTCTACATTAACAAGCCTAACGACATCTGTACAAACCCTAGATCCGCAATCTACTTGTTAACTAAGAATCTGAATTCTGTTTTCAATCAAGAAATGCAAACGTATATACACTTTGCAAAAACAAATATTGCACGAGAATATGTCTAGAGAGAAGAAAAGCTTACATGTACGTCACTTAATTTCATGGTTTCTCACAAATTGCCTGATTTTGAGTGGCATTACTTTAAAAAAAATTATCCATTTTTTTTCCGGTTACCTCTTCAGAAACCTTGAAACAATCGTACAAACCACAATCAAAGCTAATGTCGTATATACATTGAAGTGGTTTCCTACACTAGAACCAGGAACACCAGCTGTTGTGTGTGTTGTTGCCCGGATTGTAATATACTTAGGAATTACTTCACACACATATCCCAAAAAAATACAGATCTTCAACCAAAAAGACATTGAAATTCTAGGTGATTGACCCAATGAATGCTGGTTAGGGAGCTAGACTATAGCTTTTTCTTCGATCCTGAACCTGAAATGAAAGTAAATCTATTACTATTGTTGCACCGACTGATATTGTTCTTATTGTAGCTTTGTATTGTTTTGTATGGCTTTGCATTTGTCGTGAAGCGAGCCCAAAATTTTTGATATAAATGGAAAACTGCGGCGAGCGAAGCGAAGGTATTTTAAGTGAAATTTTCAGCTAATTCTTCAAATTCAGATTACTTGTAAGAGCAAGATTATTTTTTTCTGTCACACAATAAGCAAATTTATTTATTTTTTCATCAAAATTAAGAGCAAAATAATTTTTTTTTCGAAAAAAAAAAATAACCCATCCCCCCGAATATCAAATGGACCAAGCCTTACTCACTGTATAAAATAAAACCTTTTGTCTGCTTTCGGATTTCATACCTTATTGATTCTATTGCAAAACAACCTTGACATTGACGTTATATCTTTGATTCAAACTGAAATCTTGCACTCGTGCAAAATGTCTATATATAGACTTATGACAATGAAATTAGATCTAAAATTCACTTTGTAGAGGGCCTTTTTTGTGTGCTTCGGACTGCTTCCTATAAATGAACATTACTTTATTCATGCATCATAGGCGTAGCTACCATATATGCAAACAATTTCCACAGGAAAACAATAAATGGAATTGATGAAAAATAAAATAAAGAAAGATAAATAGAATATGGACAGATTTATGACCTTCCAGCATAATCAACATGATTAAAGATTGTTATAAATATATCAAGGAAATATCGAGAAAGTAGGCTCTCCGCATACACCAAGTTTATATTCATTTTACACAGATTCTGCACCAATGTTGAACTCAAGTGAATATCAAAAGCATCCCTCTAATCTTATATAACATATTGAATACAAAAACGTTGAGCTTAATCTGAAAAATAAATATCGGAGAGCATGAGGGTCCGAAAGTCCTTTTTTTGAAGAGCAAAAAATTTTTTTTTATAAAACAGATGACTAGCGAGAAATAGCGAGCGAAAAGCTTAAAGTCTTGAATTTTTACATCATACTACTTGATTAATGATTGTCAGTTCTAATATGTAAAATCTAATACAACAATTAAATGGCGAACGAAAGCGAGCCAGCGAATTTTTTTCCCGAGAATTGGAATAAAATCCTCTATTCATGTCTTTTTCAGTTTCATTATTCTTAGCACCCTTGGCTATCAAGGTACAATGTATATGGTTGTATATAGGAAAGCACAGCATCATTTGAAAATAACGTATGTATTAAATTCTGGCAAGCGGAAGCACGCAAGAGAAAAAAATTTAAATGATATCAAATGAAAGATTTTCAAATAGTATGACAACAAATGGGGAATATATGATATCTCCTGGCTATAAATTTAGAGTTGGGTTTTTCCCTAAACTTTACAACATTTGAATATTAGATAGTTTGGATTCTAGAAAGACACTTAGTCAGGTTAGTTATAATCAAAGATAGCTAGGGAAAGCAATGAGTTGAAATAGAAAAATAGAGACCATAGAAATACATGATTACATTGATAACATTAATAAACCATACATAATCAACATAGGAAGTACAAAAAATCCTCTGATGACGACCCTTTGGATACCGTAACCCGGAAGTAAAACGTGGAGGCCTTCAAAAGGATATGGTCTAAATTTAACTAGCGACGGCATACATGAGGGGGTGGATAGGGTGAAAGGGAGGGCGGGGGTAGGGAGAGAGGGGAGGGAGGGAAGGGGAAGAAAGGGAGGGGAGCGAGGGGGAGGAAGGGGGCGGAAGGAGGGAGAGGAAGGGGAGGGAGGCGGGAAGGGGGGGGGGGTAAGGGAAGGGTGAAAAGGAGGGGAGGGAAGAGGGGCGGGCGGGCAGGCGAGGGAGGTAAGGGGTGGGAGGGGGAGAGATGTACCCCCTACCCCCCCCCCCCCCTACATGTATCTTGAATTTGCAAGTTTGAATGTGAACACGATGTTCATACATGCAAGAACCATATCTTTTTCTCTTAATATAACCAAAAATGAATAATAAGTAAATGTCTTCACATCAATGTTCCTCCAAATCTAGTACATGATCTTCATTTCTACAAGGCTCTTGAAGGGACTTTACCGCAAAGGTGAATCAATACATGACTTACCATAAAGATTTTTACCAATTTTATTTCAGATCCAATATTGGTCAAATGATATTTAATTCCTACAGTTATTTGATATTCTATAGTGAGAGAAAGGAGGGAGCTAGGGGACGACGGTGGTATTAGGGGTTTGTCAGGGCAAGTTTTTTAGCCCTGGATCAAAACAATTTTTGTATGAATTGATGTGAATGCAACATTTAAACCCCAATTAATATTTATATGCAAATAAATATAAATAATTATTTTTGTTCTTTACGTGTAAAAACAGTATGTATAATGTCGTTTCGAAATCTTAAATGAGGGCGTGGGCGTGGGGTTCTCCTCAGATAAAAGCCATGAACTTATTAGTATGATTCTATCTACAGTACATGCATGTATTTTATCAGAAAAATATGTTTTTGAAGTATGCGATAGTGGGTAATGCTTTTTTGGTTGACCGCTTTTCAAGTTGTCAGAGACGTTTAACACTGAGCCTATAGAAAACTTGGTGACGTCTTGGAGAAGAATCAGCAGTTGCTGAACAAAATAAAAAAGAAAGAAAAAAGAATTTGAAAAATTAATCTGTTCTTAAATGATGCTATTGAATTTTAAGACGTTTAACATTTAAAAATTAATTGTAAAATTCAATAAGAAAATATAGCCAGTATGGGAAATATACAAATAGTAACATGATTGTATATCACGAATGATGAAAAAATATATTAAGCAATTTATTTCAACATATCACATTATACAGTGAATGAAATATGGCAATAATTTGGCGTATTATTTCACTCCTACTCGGCATGCCTGTTTTTCATTACTTTTCTAAAATCCTAATGTGAAACCTTAGTGAAGCATGCAATTTTGATGCATACATGTTTAATTGTATGATAGAAAAATTCAATGCTTATATACAATTCCTGATGATGTTGAGAGGACTTTTGTTATTGAATAATAATAACTTACCTTCGACCAAGTATAGAGACTAGTTTCACATGGAGATAAACGTTAAATGGTACTGATAAGTCAAAGAGCACTAACGGGGTTATACATGTATAATATACTGATCCGGTTATATCTTTATATTATTCATTTAGACTTTACCGCTCCTTGATTTTTTTTTTTCTAGAGCATTGCTATTTTCAGTGGCGTAGTTAGTACAAAATTAAGTATTTTTTTTAAATATCTCTTTGGGTGTGGGACATCTACAATGCTATAATTTGGGTTAAAGAGAGCGAGGATCCAGGAAGCTCAGCAAAATTAATTGCCATTTAAAATTTAAGTGTTATGACAAACTAATTAAGAGAAAATCTTCAGAGCTAATTTAAAAGTCTTTGAAAAAATGTGTGGATGCTTTAGCAAACTGTTTATTCCCGATTCGTCGACTTCAATTAAATGATTATAGGTGTTATAGGGGCCATTAAAGGGGGCATATATAGGGGTCTATAAGAAAGACTACTAATTAGTTAATTAGTAGTCTTCCTCATATACCCCTCTTATACGGTAAAGTATGTGCTTTTTTTCTCTTTCCTTTCTTTTTATTTTTGTTTTTGTTTTTTTGCTAATACCATATTTAATGAATTAAATACCATATTTTCTATTAACAAGTTGATCATAAAATTTTCTATATAAATATAGATATGAATTTGATTGGAATTGAAAAATGTACATGAAATAAATGAAAAACGTAGGTAAGGCGAGATTTTAAGCAATACGGCGACTCAAAACAGAAAAATATAATCGATAATTTTAAATTCATTTTCAATCTAAACGCTAGATAATACGGTATCACGTAAATGTACTGAAATTAATTGTTAATCGTTGACTGAACAATTACAAAGACCAGTGACGCTGAAAAGTGCGAGTCTGAAGGATTTGACTGGCAAAATTTCATTCGGACTTGCAAAAAGATGATTTTTTTGCTACACATTTTTTTCATTCGGGCTGACATCACATTCAAAATGACTAGCATGCCTGAAAAGTTTTCAACATCTCTGAAAGATGATTCAATGCAATTAAAAGGATAATTCAAAGCAATTATATCAGAATCTGAGCAAGTCCAAGCTATGAGTCGTCAGTGACCAATAAGCAGCCTTAATTGAACAGTACAATTCGAGTTTCTGAGCAGTCCAAGCTGATGCTGTCCAATAAAAGGGGAAAAAACACAAGGACTACTCAACTCAAAAAGGATGACACAGTACATATATATATATGTTACAGGGAATAAGTGTAATCAGGGATTTCATGAAATTCCTGAAATTTAGGGATTTCGTGTAATCCCTGTTTCGATTAGTTATTACATGTAACTCCTGAAATTGGCCAGGTATTTCATGTAATTCCTGAATTTTTCATGAATTTTTACACTTATTTCCTAACCTTAATTTCTCCTTATTTTGATGTTTAAGATCTATCATTTTTGGCTCAGTTGATGCTGGATATCCTCTCTGTCAAGTACCAAGAAACGTTTACGCCAAATAAGTGAAAATATTCAAACTAGACCAGTTAATTTTTATCATAATATTCCCCAAATTGCGAAGTTAATTCGTCATGTTTATCATGAACTATGTATGCAAAATGGACATAAAACAAACGCATGAGCGCAAAGAAAGGAACTTATCGAACAAAATCGATGGTCAAAGTACTATAAAACATATATCGAAAGTTTCAATCAAAAACAGAAGTATTTAACCTTTATTAATGTATCTTAATAATGGGCAAAAGTAAGAAGAAATGATGAAAATGTTCTTATTTTCAACTATTTATTATGTGATGTCTAAATAGGTTTATCACAAGATATATTCAAAATGATATTTTTTGGCTAGACAGTGGATGTCCCCGCCCAACGGCAAGCATAAAACACCAGTATGAAGGTCCATAAAACAAATCTATGTAAATTGTTTGTATTTCCCGGTAAAACAAGTTGGACATCCCCCTTTCTTCGTGTATATCTAATTACTACGATTTTTATTTGCAACAATGAGTTAAAGAAGATCCTGATGATAATCTCAACAACTATCAAATTTCATTGAAAATGAATAGATGCAAAGAAAAGATTTCGAAATGAACATGATGAACGGATCGCCCTGGTACTTTGGTACAATAGCTGTATTGAGTACATACTAGAAGTCCTATCAAGATACAATGCATACAATTTTACCGAGTACATGTACTTGTATTACATGTACAGAGATTGATGTAACATATCAGTGGGCCAAAATCTATCTGTGAAACTAAATTTCCTTCTCAAGAGTTTTTCTAACATATCATTTTTCTATCAATTTTAAATTCATATAATCAACCTTAAAAGCATCTCTGACTCTATATGAAACCATTTTTTCTCATTCAGTAATAGGATGTTATATTTTGAACATGTAAAATAGCTATCGGTATCACAATATTGATCATTTTTATATGGTTTTGGCCGTCAGGAAATAAGTGTAAAAATGCTCAAATATTTCAGGAATTACATGTAATCCCTAAAATTTTGGGGATTTCATGTAATCCCTAAAATGACCAGGAATTACACGTAATCACTGAACCTTCCAGGAATTACATGAAATCCCTGATTACACTTATTCCCTGTAACATATACATAGTAAGCTGAAGAAAATGGTGCACATCCAAACAAATATACACAGCCCAGTGATTCAACTGAAAATTGTTTGAATGGGTACATTGTACTCGTCCTGTAGAAATCAATGGCTCAGATATCAAATTCAATGGTTTAAATGTTAATGTAAAATAAAGAAATATTAAATGTAATAAGTTTTATTTTTCAAGTATATATGAAAACTGAAGCAGATAGTACAACACGCACACCCAAACCAGTGGCGGATTTAGAGGGGGGGGGGGGGGGCCCAGGGGGCCCGGGCCCCCCTTTTTCACCCAAAGTTATTGATTCAGAATACTCTTTTTATGCTTAATCTCTTTAATTTGGGGGAAATTTTCGGCTCGCTTTGCTCGCCGCACTTAATTTTTCATTTAGCTGTCTGTTTTTTTCGTCTTCACTTTGTCATCGTGTTTGAACGGATTCATATGTCATAAACATATACACAATTCAAAATCAAATTAACACTTGAATAATTACTAATATATCCATATAACCAGGTTAGACAGGTGGATAGTGGGGTTGCAATGCCCAAATCTTCCCAACCTTCCCCACTTGGTCAAAAAAAAAAAAAGAGCATGGAAAATGAGAGAGAGATTGTATTCGTATGATAAAATGTAACCATCTATTCAACAAATTTTACGGCTCGCTCCGCTCGCCAATATAGATTAAAGTTATATATATATATATATATGTATGGATGACTGAATAAAAAAAAAATGAAAACTTCATATCTTAAAATTTAAAGTAAATATATCAAGAAACTCTTTATCTTATACATGCAGTTGGAATGACCCCCCCCCCCCTTCTTAATTAGATCAGCAGTCTTGAGATTCACATTTTTCGTCTTCGACCCTTTATTTTATTATTATTTTTTTTTTTTTTTTGCTTTTCAGTTTTTCTGTAACAATTTTCTTCGAGCTGAAACCTTGCCCCCCCCCCCCCCCCTTTTCTGAAATCCTAGATCCGCCACTGCAAACCTATATATACACAGCCCAGTTATTCCCAATGAACATTTCTGTGAAATATAATTGAAATCCATCCAAAGGGGGAAGAGTTATGCTCTGGACAACGTTTTACTAATGATGTCTATTGTGACCTTCACCTTTGACCTTGGTTCAGTGTCATATTTCTGTGAAATATTGAAAGCCACAGGGGGAGGAGTTATGCTCCGGACAAGGTGTAATGGACTGACAGACGGACAGACAGGGTGATTCCTATATACCCCCTCCCCAAAATTTGCGGGGGTATAACAAGTTTTATTTTTTCAACCATAATGATTTTAATTAATTTTTCTTAAGGGAATTATAACAAGAAGCCCAAGGGACCACATTGCTCATCTGAGGAGACTGTATGTATGTTTTCAATCAAAGTCAATATAAGAACTGAAGAAAATCACTTTTAGTGAAGCTTTGAGAAGGACAAGGTGTACTTACTTCCTGTAAAGTTTGATGACATTCTGTGCAGTAGTTTAAGAGGATAAGTCAAAAATGTGTCATCCAATTAGATCCTATGGAGGACATCTTGGGTTTCCGAAAAACACAGACTTGGTAGACTAAGAGGGCAATGAGTACTTGCTTCCTGTGAAGTTTCAAGAATTCTGTGAAGCGGTTTCAGAGGAGAAGTCGAAAATGTGTCAGCCAATCGGAGCTTGTGGCGGCCATCTTGGATTTCCGATCGGCTCGAAAAACACGAACCTGGTAGAGGGCATTGAGTTCGTGCTTCCTGTGAAGTTTCGAGATATTCTGTGCAGCAGTTTCAGAGGCGAAGTCAAAAATGTGTCAGCCAATCAGAGCTTGTGGCGGCCATTTTGTATTTCCGGTCGGCTCGAAAAACATAAACTTGGTAGAGGGCATTGAGTACTTGCTTCCTGTGAAGTTTCATGATATTCTGTGCAGCGGTTTCAGAGGAGAAGTCGAAAATGTGTCAGCCAATCGGAGCTTGTGGCGGCCATCTTGGATTTCCGATCGGCTCGAAAAACACGAACTTGGTAGAGGGCATTGAGTTCGTGCTTCCTGTGAAGATTCGAGATATTCTGTGCAGCAGTTTCAGAGGCGAAGTCAAAAATGTGTCAGCCAATCAGAGCTTGTGGCGGCCATTTTGGATTTCCGGTCGGCTCGAAAAACATAAACTTGGTAGAGAGCATTGAGTTCTTGCTTCCTGTGAAGTTTCATGATATTCTGTGCAGCGGTTTCAGAGGAGAAGTCGAAAATGTGTCCGCCAATCGGAGCTTGTGGCGGCCATCTTGGATTTCCGATCGGCTCGAAAAACACGAACCTGGTAGAGGGCATTGAGTTCGTGCTTCCTGTGAAGTTTCGAGATATTCTGTGCAGCAGTTTCAGAGGCGAAGTCAAAAATGTGTCAGCAAATCAGAGCTTGTGGCGGCCATTTTGAATTTCCGGTCGGCTCGAAAAACATAAACTTGGTAGAGGGCATTGAGTACTTGCTTCCTGTGAAGTTTCATGATATTCTGTGCAGCGGTTTCAGAGGAGAAGTCGAAAATGTGTCCGCCAATCGGAGCTTGTGGCGGCCATCTTGGATTTCCGATCGGCTCGAAAAACACGAGCTTGGTAGAGGGCATTGAGTTCGTGCTTCCTGTGAAGTTTCGAGATATTCTGTGCAGCAGTTTCAGAGGCGAAGTCAAAAATGTGTCAGCCAATCAGAGTTTGTGGCGGCCATCTTGGATTTCCGATCGGCTCGAAAAACACAAACTTGGTAGAGGGCATTGAGTTCTTGCTTCCTGTGAAGTTTCGAGATATTCTGTGCAGCGGTTTCAGAGGAGAAGTCCAAAACGTGTCAGCCAATCAGAGCCTGTGGCGGCCATCTTGGATTTCCGATCGGCTCGAAAAACACAAACTTGGTAGAGGGCATTGAGTTCTTGCTTCCTGTGAAGTTTCGAGATATTCTGTGAAGCGGTTTCAGAGCAGAAGTCCAAAATGTGTCAGCCAATCAGAGCCTGTGGCGACCATCTTGGATTTCAGATCGGCTCAAAAAACACAAACTTGGTAGAGGGCATTGAGTACTTGCTTCCTGTGAAGTTTCGTGAAATTCTGTGCAGTGCTTGCAGAGAAGATGTCGAATGACAATAGCTCAGGTGAGCTAAAAATGAATTTATTTTATTGAACATGTTCAAACGGCCAAATGTTACAGACCTGCACATCAGAAATATAAGCTTCCCATACTCATCACATATACTTCTTTACAGGTAAGATACAGGTAAATTTTATACTAATTAGTTAATTATTAGTCTACCTGTGCCCCTAAGATGGCCCCTTTGACACCAAATTTAGGTAATTATCATATAAGTGAAGTCGACGAATCGGGAACAAACCTTTTCATTTTCATTCATTCATACTTTATTTCCTCGATTATTGAGATTATATGATGATATTTACAAAGAAACGAAAGAAAAAAAAAACATCAATCAATTAAGCATAATAAATTATATATACAAGGTTTCATGATAGAAAAACGAAATCCAAACATCAGTGTCACATGCTGCCAAAGAAAGACAACTATATCATATTTATACACCCACACTTGCCCTTAACAGCCTACACTTTTTGTGATAAAGGGAACACGCATATTTAACATAACGGAAGTTTAACATCTTGAATCCGGAAGTCACGTCATTGTTCAAGAACCGGAAGTTGGTGTCCTTTCCAAGCAAGACGAGAAATACGTCTCTTTCGTCAAGGCCAGATAACTCTGCACATAAGTTCAAGTCAAACTGCAAAACATCTTCCCACCACATGTTCCTTAACTCTATCGTTCGGAAACATGAACATGCTGCGTGTATATAGATATCACAAAAATTGCGACAGCATAATTCACAAACATAGGTGATTCCATCACTTTGAGTGGAGATACACGCAATCACTTTTACGATGAATCGACAAACAGCTAGTTCTCTGCAGTGTTTGTCGGGATTTTCCATATAGATGCGGGAGAGCTATCTACAAAAATGTCACGAAAGTTATCAAAATCGTGATCCCCACGCATGCGCAACTCGCGGTCCTGAACAAACTTATTTGTAAGAGTCAATCGAATGGTCTTTTTCCATTCATCTTAGGCACGGTCCATTTGATATTCTGGGGGGGGGGGGGGGGGGGGGTGGGGGGCTTGGGTTTTTTTCGAAAAAAATAATTTTGCTCTGAATTTTGATAAAAAAAAATAAATTTGCTTATGGTGTGACAGAAAAAAATAATTTTGCTCTTACAAGTAATCTGAATTTGAAGAATAACCATAAAATTCGCTTAAAATTCCTGAAATTTTTTCAGCTCGCTTCGCTCGCCGCAGTTTTTACTTTCTATAAAAAATTTTTGGCTCGCTTCGCTCGCCAGTTTTCTTCTGTAATGGCAAGTTCATATTTGAAAATTTCAAAAGCATGCATGTTACTGAAACAATTAAAATGCATTATCAATATAAGTCATTACTATAATAGATACATGTATCACCATATAGTGTCTGATTTTATATACAAGCTTGGAAGGAGAATTTAAATAAGTTTTTCACTAGTTTTCATTTTTACATGTAAAAACTTGCATCAGGCACTTTTACATGTTACATGACCTTTTATACATTTTGTTAACTAAACATTATATATCGCATATTGTAAAAATCTTTCACCTCTCTCAGTTTAGATGTGAATACAAGTTTTACATAAAAATAATGTTTGGAGTATTTTCAAAAGTAAAAATAAAGAATTTCTATTGAAAAACACAAAAATTCTTAATATTCACATCAATTGTTATAAAAAAAAATTCCTTGCTCCAACTTTGCAAGAAAAAAATAATTTTGCCCCGGTCCGGGGCGATAAAAATAATCTTGCTCCGACAAAAAACCCAAGCCCCCCCCCTCCCAGAATATCAAATGGACCGTCCCTTACCCAGGGAAAAAACCCTCTGAGAGCCAAGAGCGCAAACATTCCTCGAGATTATATCGTGAAAGAGATTTTAGAATATCCGTGATGAATCCTATGTGTTTTCGCTCTGTATTTTCAATACACGAGAATAAGCGAGTAAGAAATATCTTCTTTGGTAAGAGGGAGTTATCCATCCTACATAAACGACCGAAAAATAAAAGTTTGCGTTTGTCGATTTCGTAATGAATTGGTAGGACATCAAACAATCCTTCGCATATATCGGATCTTGATCTTCGGGGCAGATCAAGTGCATTTTTACAGATAAAATGTTGAAAAACGTTAAGCTCTTGTGTGTCTTTGCAGGACAGGTTATGCCATAGTTCACACCCGTATAGAGCTGATGGTAAAACAATCCGTTTGTACAGTTGTGAGATTGTATTTGGATTCAAAAACGGTGATCCATTATCCGAGAGTGCAAAATATGATTTCTTGGCCTTACTACATGATAACTTGATATGTTCGGCTTGGCGGAAATTGTTACTTATAGTGATCCCTAAGTGACAGTATTTGTCCTCGACAGGTAAAATCTCCCCGCCCAGAGTCCAGACAAATTCATCATCCATCTTATTACCGAGTGCTCGAAATTTTAAAACGCAAGATTTCTGAACGTTAAATTCGAAGCGCCATTTCTGTGAGTATGCGTATACACAATTAAGCATAGATTGAAGTACATTTGGCTGTATAGCTATTAACGATATATCGTCTTCTAGTGTGGGTGAACTAGTATGGATGTTAAGAATACCAAAATTCACACTATATCTTTCAATGCCATATATGAGTTCGTCTATAAAAACTAGGTACAAAAAAGTGGAGAGTACTCCCCCTTGTCTGACGCCCTGCAGGGCTTCAAACCATATTTGCCAATTTTATTTATGAAAAATACTTATTGTGGGTATTCAAAAAGGTTTATAAATACTTTTTTTTACAAATAAATAAAATAAAAATGAATATTTTTGATGTACAATGGACAATTATCGTATGTTGAAAGAGGTCAAAGCCTATGGTTTTGAAAAAAAAATTCGTAAAAATGGGAAAATTAGTAATTATTTTTTTCAGCAGATTCCAGGAGGCCCTTCTAGATCCATGCTTGAGGTCTATACTTGCCTCCTGAGTGAAACAGTAGCTTGACGATATGTATAACGATACATCTTCCTTTCAAACGATGCACAACGATACAGTATTTTTTTAACAAAATCAAGCACAGTGTAACAAATAGAGACTTTTTTCCGTATCATTTACTTATAATGCACATTGTACTCGTATATAGCCAATAGTATATATCCCCATCACCATGTAACTTGTGAGAACTCTCTTTATGCTGTTAAGACTAAATTGATGCAAGTATGTTCAATTTTTATTTGGATGGATTGGATAGAAAAGTGTATCGTGAGCCTTGTATCGTGATACGTATCGTATCGTGATCCAGTCACTGTGTATCGTTACATCCCTAAAGCTCACACGATCTTATTCTACTACCTGGGTTGTCGGTATTATTTCTCTCGTAATAGAAAATCGCTTTTTTATACGCCCGTTTTAAGACAGGACGTATTATGTTAAGGCGCTGTCCGTGAGTCCGTCCGTGCGTCCGTCCATCCGTCCGAGGTCATGTTTTCCAGACTTTTTTCTGAAGTCTTTCAAGATATTGGATTGAAACTTGAAACATGACTTGATGTCAAGCGGCGTAAGTCCGGGTTAGCGAAGTGGTAGCGCGCTCACTTCTCACCTCTAAGGCCCCGGGTTCGAATGCCAGATTCGGCGAAGGGTCTTATGTGGGAGGGTAGGTGGTCCCCCACCCAGGCCTCGACAGGGGGGTTTTCTCCGGATACTCCGGTTTCCTCCTGCTCCTTAGACCCCCTCACGCTAATATCTGAGCCAACGTGAGACATTAATACATAGGTTGTGTAACTTGTTCGTTAAACGTTGTAAAATAAATAAAGTTAATAAATACAGTTTTCTGGACTTTGCAGCTATTGAATTGAAACTTGGTACATGTATACACCTTCATAATTATGAATTACAGATCCAGTTTAAACTTTTAGTTCGTGATATTGCTGCATTAGCCGGTCAAAATATTTTTCAAAAATACATAAAAACTCATTTTTGAGCTCTTTTAGACAGTAAGAGAAATGTAATCTCATCCTCGTGCAAAAGATTTGCTTCCATGATCGAGTGCCAATTTTTATCTGAAAATTACACTCAGATTAGGTCCTGGCCACAGGGTTGAGGTATCATCGCATGGTCACAAACCCTTTCCTCTATACAAACCCTTTCCTCTATACATGTATGTCTATATTAAAAAACCCAAGGGAGGACGCTTCCTATAATAGCTATATAACTTTTTTGTACTCCATCGTGGCTTCAACTTCTATCGATATGTATTTGACCGGTGCATCTTTTAGGATGAATTTTCAATTTGGATATGTTTTATACATTCATCTTGAGATAACAAAACCGGGCCAAAAATCGTACCAAATGCTCCGTGGGTTTAGCCTGTAGGAAGGGAAAAAAGAGGAAGCCATGATCGAGTACAAAGAGAGTGTCCGCCCTTGGGGTTTTTAATATAGACATATAGAAGAAAGGGTTTGTATAGAGGAAAGGTTTGATACCTCACCCCTGTGGTCCTGGCATCATATCCCACCAATTCTGCTACGTCTTTCGGTACATTTTTTGACATAATAATTTTTGCACATAAAATTGGGAATATTACATTGTTAACACGGAGGATCACTGACGAGGGTTAAGTACCCGAAACGTGCATGCAGCAAATTTATCTGGTCTTAAATGATGCTGTTCAATTTGAAGACGTTTAACATTCTATAACCAGGGACGTATAACCTCGCTGCGAGACGCCGCGTCAGCAGCACAAAAAAAAAAAAAAGCCTACGGGCATTCCCCTGTCTCAGTCGCTATGTCGTGATCCTTTCTCAGCATTAATCTATATCCTAAAAGAAAAAAAAAACAAAACAAAACAAAACAAAAAAACAAAACAAAACAAAACAAAACAAAACAAAACAAAACAAAACAAAACAAAAAAAAAAAAAAAAAAAAAAAAACAGAGAGAGAATTCGGTTTGAGTCAAATCGATTTCCGATCGAAGTGGTTGAAGGGCGAAACAAATTTCATCGGATACGACTGCCTACTTCCGGTGAAATCTTCATTTACAAGTTTTGTGCACCAAGACAGCTGTTTGTTTTGTGACAGTGACCATGGTAAGCTAGACTCGAATTCTATATGTACCAGTCAGGCTACAACCACAGGGGCTACTGAGTATCCAAAGAGTACAGAATAAATACCCCCTTCCACTTATTTATGTATTTTAACTGTTATAAATTCAAATTATTGAAATGTGTACCATTTTTATTTGTTGTTTGCATGTTTGTTACTTCGTGGGCATTATGACCAATGTGATCAATGTGTTAAAGCCAATAAGGAATTTTAATATTGGTCATAATGCCCACGAAGTAACAAACATGCAAACAACAAATAAAAATGGTACACATTTCAATGATTCAAATTCATAAGTGGAAGAGTTGTTTTGTACTGTAGCCTCTGTGGCTACAACTGGAAAGTGAAAGTACAAAGTTACAGATAGATCAGCCATGTAAATTTTGGGTCTACATCAACATATCAAAAAATTTTAAGAAATAGAAAACTGATAGATCTATTTCAAAGTCATATGAAGTTCAAAAGACTAAAGAGAAGTGGGGAGGGGGAGCAACTGGTCTGAATTCAGTGGCGGATTCAGGGGGTGCGGAGGGGGCATCCACCCCCACCCCCTGCACTGACCCAAAATTGTCCAAAAATCCCTACATTTTGGCCCATTTTCAGTAAAACTCGGCAAAATTTGGCCCACTACCACCAGGCAAAGGGCGCTGGATCCAGGGTTCTTTCTAGCCCCTGATGCCAGGGGCCTGGGCCGATGAAATTGGGAATTTTGCGATATTTCAACCTAAATTGGGAAATAAATTTCAAACAACAAAGAGAGATGTATTCATACAAATTACAAAAGATTTGATCTAAAATCTTTTTTTCAACCGCTATTGAGCATCTTTAAATTTTTTGTAACCCCCCCCCCCATCTCCCCTCTTTACACAAACAACATTCTAGTTTATCGTCATCTCTTGGGGTAGAAATCACCATTGATGTATTAATTGTAAATGTTAGACTCAGATTTATGCTCTGATTTTAGTGATACATATACAACTATTATATCCTCACTAAGTGAAAGTGAGAGGGAGCTTATGCTATCAACCTGTCGTCGGCGTCCGCACAAGTATGTTAAGAAGTTTTATTTCTTTATTATAAGTGATAGGAAGTCCAAACTTGCACAGATGATGCGTCTTTAAGAGTAGATCACGAATCTACGTTCAAATGTAGGTCATGACCTATATTTTCTGCTTGAGCGCACATGTTTCGAAGATTTGGGTATCAATGTCAAGAAGTTTTATTTCTTTATTATAAGTGCTAGGAAGTCCTAACTTTCACAGATGATGCGTCTTTATGAGTAGATCACAAATCTATGTTCAAATGTAGGTCATGACCTAAATTTTCTGCTTGAGTGCACATGTTAGGAAGATTTGGGTATCAATGTTAAGAAGTTTTAGTTCTTTATTTTAAGTGCTAGGAAGTCCAAACTTGCACAGATGATGCGTCTTTATGAGTAGATCACAAATCTACGTTCAAATGTAGGTCATGACCTACATTTTCCGCTTGAGTGCACATGTTAGGAAGATTTAGGTATCAATGTCAAGAAGTTTTCTTTCTTTATCTTAAGTGCTAGGAAGGCCAAACTTGCACAGATGATGCATCTTTATGAATAGATCACAAATCTATGTTCAAATGTAGGTCATGATATATATTTTCCCGCTTTAGTACAAATGTTAGGGAGATTTGGGTATCAATAGAGTACACCCATTCATGCAAAATTTCGGTCAATAAATGAAATACTCTACTTCCCTTTTCTATTTTGTTTTTGTGTGGTATCCTTTTTGTTGGTTCTCAGTAGGACAGGTTTTCAAATTCAAAACTGTGTAATCTTTGACTCTTTCTGTTTGCTGCCATGATAGAATGCTGCCATGAGGTTGTGAACGAACTTTTCTTCTGCATAATACAGACATGGTTTTTCTCCACTTTAAAGCGGAATTCCGCTTTGAGAATCGGTAAATTCCGCTCGTTTTTATAATTTCCGCTCTTTCGTAAATTCCGGAATTTGACAAATCCGTTATAGAATCGATGTTTTACCTTGCCGTTTCGCGATGTGTCTTGATTTCTAATTGGTCAATAGGCAACCATTTGACCAATCAACGATTAGTATTCATCCGAAACACGGAGCAAAGGAAATTGCCAGCGGTATCAAACTTTCGTCGGTTATTTTTTTTTGTATTTGAACTTAAGAGAAATGTCTAAAAGCATATGGTCAGTCGTCCAGAGGGGAGAGGTAGACGTAAAGGCCCTTGACTCCGGCATTATCACTCAAGAATCCGTGGAAATGAGAGGGTCGATAGTGAACCCCTAGCCCTCTCGAAAAGTACAAGAAAAATCAATTGAATTATATTTTCGTTTCAAGATAACAACACTTTAAAGCTGAATTTTTTGCCTCAAGAAAGCTGTTCTGAAGGGTCTTTAATTATGAAAATTGTCGTTTTCGGCCGGGGGCCTTCGCCCCCCTGGTCCCCCTGATATAGAGGCGCTGCCCCTATACACCCCGCTGGGGGAGGACCCCCAGACCCCCCTTCAGCTTTTTTCTCTGAACACTAGAATCATGTCTGATAATATTTCTTCCTTCTGGAAGGTTTATTATTATAATGAAAATTCCCAGGATTTTTTGTTATAGAATATTTTTTCCTTGTCCATAATACTTTTTCCACAGTCCTTTCGGTGCGTGAAAAAGAGTAAAACATCAACAATTTTCATAATAATGTTTCCCTCTATATAACATGTATAAACAGAAACATGTTATGAAAATTGTCGATGTTTTACTCTTTTTACACTTACCCAAAGGAATCATTTTCTTTAGAACAGAAGAAACATTATATGTGAGTATCATGTATAAATTTTTCCACCTATGCCTCAAACACATAAATAGCGTTGATTTAGGGATATATTAATCTCATGATTCAAACATTTCAATGATTACAGTAATATTATTAGCTTACAGGAATAAATATTATTGCATAACAAAAATTCTGTGGAATGGTTCATATTTTATTGAACGTATTGATACATTTACCTTTTCAATTTTATTATAATAACATTGAATACTTTTTAATTTTTTTTCTACGCGGGGTATGTTAAGCGTCCCATGGAAATATCATCACCTTTATCGCACCTTTGTAATGGACACCTCTTTCCCTCAATAAAATATACTTTAATCAAAAGTATTATTATGTACTTTACAGAAGTAGAGTCGAGGGTCACTTGCGAGTTCTGCAGGTGTGTTGAAAGTCACGTGATCGCTATTTATAGCACATGTACACAGTACGAAAAAGAAGCATCGAGCGCAAGTTGTTCCACTAATTTCTCAGTGAACTTATGGTTTATGTTGTGTAGAGAAATGTTCAAATTTCATATATCTTGCTACGACAAGTCGTGAATTCCATATATTTATGGATTAAATTAAGGAATTCTACGGCGCACCCTGGTTTTTGCGTTACACCTTCAATGACTGTCCTTGTATAGGTTTGATATGAAAAAAATCAAGTTGTCGTAGCAAGAACTATATAGATAAATCATGGAAGATTCGATTTACACCAAACTTCTTTCAATTTATTCAGAGGAACAACTTGCGCTAATCTATTTTCTATGAGTACCCCCAAAAGTTCTCCTCCCGAGAACAATTTCAAACGTTCAAGTGATGCGCGATTGACAGGGGAGATAATTTCTCAAAAACGTTTCAGTACAGGTACATTTCAACGAAAATTCATATTCTTCTGTCTCAAAATCGGCATGATCAAGTGAGTTCGGCAAGAATTTAATTCTTCTTGAAGAATTTGAAGTGTAGAGTGTCAATATTTATTATAATATGTTGATGAAGACTTAAAGTAATGTTCAAATCCAATAGAAGTCATAATGATAGTCAATGCAGTAGATTCTACGCTTCATTCATGAACCCTTTGTGCGCCCCTCTGCTTTCCTATATTGCGATATTTATCTGCGGCAATGTATTTCAAGTTTCTATTGATGTTCAAACAAATTCATAATTTGATTTTAAAAGCATCATTTTAATTAAATTAATTACGGTGTCCCTTAAAAAATTAATTTTACAAAATTTCATTATGCAAAATCTTTCTTTTCAAATTAAATTTTACATTCTCATTTGTATAAATTCAAATTTTCATGCGATTCTTATGTATATATTCGCAGTTATAACCGCTTGAAAACGTTATTTTTTATTTTGGGTGAGCAGCTCTAATTCTTTTCACTAGCGCCACCTACAATATATTGCGTTTTTACAACAGAGGTATATGGAGATTTAATTTTACAAATTCGACAATATTATGGTCGTTACTGCATATTTTTTAAATAAAACTTTATATGGCTTCTTTTTTCCTCAATCTATACCCTTCGAAATAAATTTTACGTTTTCAATATTTTTTTTTCAGGGACACTGTATCTTTAACGGTTTTATTATTTTATCACTATATTTATAGCTTTTAGGCATGGTCCATTTGATATTCAGGGGGGGGGGGGGGGGGGGGCTTGGGTTTATTGTCGAAGCAAGATTATTTTTTTCGCCCTGGACCGGGGCAAAATTATTTTTTTCTGGCAAAGTTGGTGCAAGGAAATTTTTTTTAACAAAGTGATGCGCATATTTAGAAATTATTTATATTTTTACTCAAAACTCTAAATATTAATATATTAGTTTATTTTCATGCAAGTATTCAATTCACTTTTAAACAGAGAGATAAAAGATTTTTACAATACAATTCTCAATATTTTATATAAGGTACATGTATATAACATGTATGTGAGGGTCTGAGGGGAAGGTCTCCTAGACAATTTTTTAAATGTTACTAAGAATTGTAACTTGGTGAATAATTGAAGTTCTCCTTCCAAGCTTACAAGAACATGACTCTATGGGATACATGCAACATGTATTAACAGCAATACATAAATATTGGTAATATATTTAAGCTTTTAAGGAAGCCCTTTTTCGTTCACATACATGTATAACTTATGATATCTTCAAATATCTGAACTTAAAATGCTATTAGCGAATAATGTTTTGATAGAAAACTATGG